>CM053749.1:17500791-17545505 GCA_028658305.1 Pachyuromys duprasi
CTTATATGTTCTTAATTACCAGATATTTTAATATAAAAAGGACACCCAGCTCTCCCCCTGCTGACCCTTAATATGACACACTTTATTTTAAGCAAAACTCAAAAGATTTTAGATATAATTGAAACCCCTCTGTGCAGGGAAAAGCTGCAGCTACAGTTCAGTCTGCAGGATGTCTGCAGGCAGGGGCCAGTTTTTCCACAAAATTCTGGTGTCTATTTATCCAGCCATACAGCTGATTTTCTGAGGCTCATTTATGTTACAGAAAGCAATAACAACAACAATAATAATAATGTACTACTGAGTACGTCATCATCATCACTATGCTGATACTGAGATGTAACCTGGATCCTTGCACATGCTGGGTGGGCACTCTACTGCTACACTATACTCCTAGCCTCTGCTTACTTTTTACTTTAAGAAGGAGCTCACTGAAATACCTCAGCTGGCTTGAACTTATTCTATAGTCCAGGCATGCCTTGAATTTACAATCTCCCTAGCTCAGCCTATAAAGCAATCAGAATAGCAAGCCTGCACGACTGTATATATGTTAATCTTATCTAAATCACCCTCCTAGAAACATCCAGAATAACAATTAATGAAACACCCAAGCACTATAAGCCAGACAAGCAACTACAGACTTGACCATCACAGGCTGTCCTTCCTTCGGCTTCTTTTCTTTGCTCTCCTGTTTTCCAGAGTCATCCATGTTACTAAGTGTGGCATCTCACTAGTAGACAGACAATTATTATTATTGTTGTTATCTGGTCACTGGGCTCAGATTGTTCCAGCTTTCTCTGTCACAAGAGGCTGGGGTCAAGAACTCTCCATGCATATGTCAGGGGTGCGGCACATCCCTTCAGGAAGCTGTGTTTTGGTAAATGAGGTTGTTGGTGTATGGCACATGCATGTGAAGGCCAGAGGTCAACATCAGATGTCCACCTCAGTGACTCTCCACCTTATATTTCAAGGCAGGGTCTCTCACTGTTCTGGCTAAGCTGACTGGCAGGTAAGGGCCAGGCCCAGCTTATTTACATAGCTTCTGGAATCCGAACCCAGATCCCCACGCTTGCATAGCAAGCACTTTACCCACTGAGCCATCTCTCCAGCCCTGTGAGTCGGGTTTTATTAAAACGAAGTCCTCTGGATCTCCAGCTGCTTTCACACCAAGAGGGGCGAGGTTGCGGTTTGCAGCTAAAACCCACAACCCAGGAAGCCTGAAATGTTTATTATCGGACCCTTGATAGCAACAGTCTAGGCCTGCTGCAGGCAGCATGCAGGCAGAATCCACAGCCGGTGCGTAGCATTGCTGCACGGCTCGGAACTGGCCACACAGGTTTCCCTCCCACAGCCATCAGGGAGACCTCTGCCTTCTTTGTACGCTTCTCCCCTTAGCTTTGGCCCGGTGTTTGTCAACTAATGTCTCCCTGACTCACACTCTTGACTCTTTAAATGCAGAGCACGTATTCGTCTATTTACTAAGTATTTATTAAGGGTTAGCATGCAGCTGGTACTATGGAGATTCAAGCCATCTTGCTTCCTAAGGCGAGAAATGGCAATGGCACTATTGGCTGTCAGAGCAGCGGTTTAATCACAGTGGGAGGGGAGGTGGCTGAACGCAGATTTTGCTGGCCTGCCCTGGAGAGGGAGCACCGCGGAAAAATAAACCAAATAGGTGGCAGTATTTTGCAGGCTGAGGATGCTCAGCTGGGCAGTAAAACAACAACCTGGCCATCTGCCCAAAGTGCCTGACCACCTACATCATAATTCTCAGGAGGAAGGAACTCTGTTTCATGCTGGCAGCCATAATACAATCATTTGGTGATTATACTGGGGTGTGTGTGTGTGTGTGTATGTGTGTGTGTGTGTACATGTGTGTCCTGCCTTTTGACCTCAGAAAACGAAACATCTGTGATTATAAGAAGAAGGAAGTATATGAGAAAAGAATTGCCCATAGTTGATACAACAAGAAATGGGGTTCTTTGTAGTCACCAAGACAGCCAGTTAAAAGAACGGGAGGTAGCCTGTGACAGCCGTCAGATAGTCCTCCTGGAGGCTAGGAATCATGACACCCAGAAAGATGGAGGAATAAGACGGGCATTAGACCAAAGAGGGGCAGAAACTGCTGAGGAGGGTCTCGGGGGAGAAAGTGCTAAGGGAGGAGAGAGCCAGATTATAAAGTCTCTGGGACTGTTGTTTTAAAAATCACATGTATATACATGCCCACATGTTTGGAGAAGTTTGATGGGTACTTTTCCTCCTTGGAGTTTTTGGGTTTGTTTCAAGACAAGGCCTCATTACTGTAGCCCTGGCTGACCATGAACTTTCTATTTTTCTGCCTCAGTCTCCCTCCCAAGTGCGGCAATTACAGATGTGTGTGCTACCTTGCCTAGCTGTATGTGGTATCTTGATTCATTTTAAAAGCCGAAATATAGGACAAGAAAACAGCAAAGGGTAATGAAACTTGGCACGTATTCCAAATGCGTCATGATCTCCGAGGTGAGAACAAAAGTTGATGACGGAGATTTTTAAAGCAGACATGGGATTTTTAACTGTCCAAATACACGTGGGAAGTCATAATTCTGACCTCTCTACATCAGTGTATCATTATATATTTGAAAATTTCCATAATATATATGTTTGCTTTTTTAAAATTGTTGAGGTTGAGAAAAAAAAAAAAAAGCCAGGTGAGGAGGCTCAAGGCTGCAATCTCAGCACTGAGCTGGATGCCGAGGCGGGCAGTCACTGGTGGAGGAACCACAAAGGTCAGTGGTGAAGGAAGACAGAAAAGGATGAGGCTAGAAGACAGCATGACCACTGTGGAGATGCCCAGGACAGTCTGGGCTGGGTTTTAGAGGATGGATAGGTGCTCAGCTAGCAAAAGGAAGTATGGCGGCAGCGCTAGGTAAGACTTGCCTAGTGCTCAAAACAGAATCCTTCCAAGCCGCCCATATGGGGAGGTGAAAAAAGTGATTCTCAGTTTAGACTAAGGTGGAGCCCCTAGCATTTCTGAGTGCAAGTCTTACTCCAGCTTTGGCTCTCCACAATGGAGCACTGACAGCCTATAAGCTCAGCTGATATCTACCTTACCAACCCCCATGGAGCCAATAGGGAAGAAATGGGGGTTTCCCTAGTCAATCAGCAAGCAAGAGCTCACAAGAGTACACCTGTGATCCCAGCATTCTGTAGGCTGAGGTAGTAAGAATGCAAGTTCTAGGCTAGTCTAGGCTACATAGTAAGATTCTACTCAAAGCAAAAAAAAAAAAAAGTGATAGTCATAATAATCCATAGTAAATGATTCAGAGAACACCAAGTAGGCAGATATGAGCAGAGAAGAGGAAATTCTGATTGAGGCGAGATAGTCAAGGTGAGGAGAGATCCAGGAGGAAGCAGGAGGGAAGGTTGATGTGACCCAGAAAGACCAGACCCCAGAGTGACTGAGCTTGTGAACAGTTGGAACACAGACAAGCATGTAGAACCCTCAAGGCCACGGTCTAAGGCTCCAAGCTTTAGCCCTAATAGTGCTGGCTAGTTTTATGTCAAACTGATACAAGCTAGAGTCATTGGAGAGAAGGAAGCATCAGTTGAGAAAAATGCCTCCATGATATTGGGCTGTAGGCAAGCCCATAGGGCACTTTCTTATTTAGTGATTGATATAGAAGGGCCCAGAGGAAGGGCCACCCCTGGGCTGGTGGTCTTGGGTTCTATGAGAAAGCAGGCTGAGCAAGCCATGAGGACCAAACCAGTAAGCAGCACTTCTCCATAGCCTCTCCATCCTGCCTTCAAGTTCCTGCCCTCCTAGAGTCCCTGCTGTCCCTACTTTTGATAACTGTTATACGGAACTGTGAGTAAAATAAACCATTTGCTCCTCAAGTTGCTTTTGGTCATGGTATTTCATCACAGCAATAGTAACCCTAACTAAAACACTGATACACGAAGGCCCTCTGAAAAGTCTGAGTCAGTAAAGTTGGGGCCACGTGATCTCATATGGGGGTTTTAGGAGCACTCTGGAAGAGAGTGTAGAGTACATTGGAAGAGAGTTTAGGGTATAGATAGCTCAGGGCTAGACAGCTCGCCTATACTCAATCCCAATTGCTGCTGCCACCACCATCAAAATAAAAGCACATCGAAGGGGAGGATGACAGGAGGAGATCAAGCCTAGGACGGCATGAGAGCCACGTGCACGATGGACATGAGAAGAGGTAGAGCCAGACAGCTGGGTCTGAGAGGCAGAGGCAGGAAAATCTGGGTGCCTGGCCTGGTCTACATAGTGAGATGCCACCTCAAAACTAAAATAATGAAACAAACGTGGACACCAGTAGGGCACACAATTTCATTTCATGTAAGTCCCTGTGGGTAGATGGGATCACTTACAGATAGAAGAAGAAGAAGAAGAAGAAGAAGAAGAAGAAGAAGAAGAAGAAGAAGAAGAAGAAGAAGAAGAAGAAGAAGAAGCAGCAGCAGCAGCAGCAGCAGCCAACCCTGAGAACTAGCGGCTTTAGAGCTCTGATAAGGGAGAATTCATCAGCACTGCAGGAAGAGTAGGAAGGTGGTGTCTTGGGATTGAGGGGCAAACGTGCATCCCCGATGACACAAGGGAGTGGAGGCTTGGCCAATGGCAGTCCTCGTCGCGATGGTAACAGAAGTGTGGCTGGAGTCCTGGGGGCGGATTTTGGCGGCTCATTTATTTGTTACTACAAGCAAGTCAAGCAGAGTGTCCACCCTTGCTTGAAGTCCAGTACGAGGGAAGATGTTTCCAAGGGGATCTTGCATCACTGTGTCAACTGAGTTAATTTCCCAGGAGCCCCGGCTTGCCCAGCTCCTCCCTGAGCCCGCAGTTCTGGCCGCTGGGACACCAATATCTTTAACTCTATATAAAGCATTGATGCCCCTTCGGGGCTCACATGAGAACATTATTTTTTTTTCCAATGCTTCTTGTCTTTGCAATTTTTGAAAAAATACAATCATGGTTCAAATCCCTCACCCGCCACCACCAGCGCCATTTATTTTAATAACTATGTCCCCAGGGAAGCAGCAAGAGGAAGAGATGAAATCCAGAACATCAGAGTAAACATGACTGGGGTTTTTCCAAGGACCATAAGGTGGGAGAAACAGAAAGGAAAAAAAAATATATATATATATATATCAATACATCAATACATATATATGTATGTATGTATGTATGTGTATATATCAAGCCACTAGATGGAAGTCTTCATTCAACTGTCTGTACATTCCAAAAAGACATAAGCAAGGGGTCAGAGTGTAGAGTGCATGCCAGCATGTTTGAGACCCTGAGTTCAAAAGAAAAAAAAAAAAAAGGAGAAGGAGGAGGAAGAGGAGGAGTTTAAAAGGGCAGATGGGGTAGGAGCAATGGCTGGATGCACACACTACTCTAACTCGGCCCACACTCATTGCACGGCTGCTTCGTACAAAGACAAGTAACTGACCATACTGACCGCCGGGTGTGCGGCACTCCACCTGTGGCAGGCTGGCTGCTGAGTGTTTTCCGTACGTTGAGACTTGCTCTGTGGTGAGGAGGAGAGCTAGAGTGTAGTTGTCCCGCAGGGTGTTTGTCCTGGGTGGGGATGGAGTGATTCAAACACACTGATGAGGGGGGCGAGGGCCAGTATCAACAACAATCACCCAGGCTGTCAGTAGCTCAGCCTAAAAGAGTATTCCACCATCAAGAAGCGTCTACTCTGTCCCCTCTTCTCTTCACCACCCACCCCAACCAACCTTGTTGATGCCACCATCGTTCATCATCAGGAAGATAAAGTCCCCTTATGAGCACAAGAGCCTCCTCTGCTCCTCAGCATCCGCTCTAGCTCCTGTAGTCTCCCCTTCTTCCCTCATAACCCACATCATATCCGTACCATGCTCCAACTGTTACTACGGCTTCCCAGGAACTGTTGCTACACCCTTCCCCATAGTCTCTGAGGCCTTCCTTCCATGAATGGCTTTTGGTTACCTTTTAAACCTCATCCCCCATGGTAGCCACCCACCCTCCAACAGCACAAACGTCGGCGAGAATGAGTGAGGCTGTACTGAGAACGCCATGTATGAAATAAACATGAAAGTAGAGTAGGATTTATTGGACAACCAGGGCTGCAAGGACTGGCAGGTGTTGTGACCCAGACTCAGAAATACTGATTCTTACGCTGAGAACAGGATATGACCATTTGACTGTCCCATGAGCTCCTACGGATGCTTGGGAATCCCCCTTGAAGAACCACTGGATAAGGTACCCTGAAAACCACCTCCAAGAGGGGAACCAGAGGAAAAACCTGACAGCCACCCTTCCCTCAACAGCCACCCCCACTTCTTCCATTCTGTGTCAGACCCTCTGAACTTACTCTGTAACCCAGCACAGCCTCTCGCTGCCCATCCCTGGAGTTCATCCAAGATGTCCCCTCTGAAAGCATCTCTTGCTCCTCCCTCCATCAGTACTTACCGGTCCTGAGTCCCTTTCCCTCAAGACCACCCAAACACACAACCGGTTCATACTGAGCCTGATCTGACCGGGTCAATTCATCAGATTTATGTTGCTGCAAGAAAATGCCTGCGCCTTTAGATGGAAGAGATGCTTCTTTTTGGCTCATAGTTTAAGAGCCCTTGGTCCAGTCAGCCAGCTCCATTGTTTCTGGGCTGTTGTGAGGCAGAACGTCATGGCAGAAGGGAAAGTTGCTGACTGCAAGATAACCAGGAAGTAGAGACAGGGGAGAGGTCAGGGCTTTCAGACACAGCCTCAAGAATATGACGCAGGGGGCTACTTCCCCTAACTAGGGTTCAACATTCTTAAGTTTCTAGAACCTTCCAAAGTAGCTACATCAGCTGGGGACCAAGGCTATAACACAAGTCTATGGGGCATTTTATATTCAACTCATCGCATGTAGTCTCTTTTAGCAGGAGACCTGGCATTAAAACATATAGCTGTGATAGTGACTTTTCAGGTCAGAGAAGGAGGAGAGGACTCCCCACTGGAAACTCTCCCAGCACTCCATGTAGCAAGCTTCTAGCCTGCCTACCTTTCACTGTTACTTCTGAAGACCATTATTCATTCATCCCTACAGTCTCCTCCTCTAGAGTAGGGCCACATGGTTCCAGGGTCATGGGTCGCTTTTCTTATGGGCATAGCATCCATCTGGTAGCTGTACTGGTGACACTTGGTATTTTCATTGCCTTCTCCCCTGGAAAGAAAGTTGTTCAGAGAGGCAATGTTAATTTGCATCCTCTTCAGCCGTAAATCAGTGAGGACCAGATAATTAATGTCCATCTCTCACAGCTTAAAATAGAAATGTTCTTTCTTCTCCTGAGAAGATACTCAGCTGAAAAGTTCCCCCGACCTAGCCACTCACAGGGTTCTGGAAGGAGGGCTACAGATGTGTGTGTGTGTAGGGGGGGGAGGTTTAAATGAGAGCTGACTGAGTCGGTGGGGGTGGGCTAGTGATCTCAGAACCTGTGGGTAAAATACCTCTTTATCTCCACGATGCAACCCAAAGAGGAACCAAGAGCCTTGGCTGTCTGCATGTCTGGAGCAAAAGAGAAAGTGGTCCAGGAGGGTCTCTAAATTCTGATTGGTCTTTTAGCTTGTAACACACACACACACACACACACACACACACACACACACACACACACGCACGCACACATTTTGGGTCCCGCTGACATGGAGAGGCGTTCTGGCTCTGCTTCTTTCCAGCTGCGTGATTTGGAGCAACTTCAGCTCTCTGCTGCTAATATTCTTATCGGTGAATTGAATGTGTTGGTGGCTTCATAAGGCCACCAACATTTAATGGAGTTGTGAATATCCAGCATTGAGTCAAGGTCGGGCATATTTAGTGTGACCTATTGCCTCCCAGAAAACAAACCCCGAGGCTTATAGTGTTTGCAGACTCCCCTGGTGTAAACACTCTAACCTTGGCCAGTATCAAAACTAACATCTCACTAAATGTAAGAGATGCAGAGCGCTGTAATGTAGCGTTTCCACCACCCAGACATAGTCAAAGCAGATAACTTCAAACTCAGAGCTAACATTCAGTACATTTTGAAAGGGGGTCAGGGGTTGCTGCCTTTTTATTCTACATATGTATTGCCTTTGTTTATTTTTGTAAGTTATTTAATTTTAAGTTCACAGAATTTAATTTTTTCATGGCATGTTTAACAACCAGCTCATAGAACTTGTACAATATTTAATGATTCATTCTCACACAGCCAAGACAAGCCAGCTCAGGCACATTGCCGGATACACGCTTAGGCAGTCAATAAACACAACTTCCCTCCTCTCTTGCCTTACTTTCTTCAGCTCTGGGAAGGTTTCCTGAAGGCTTTCCCTTATAGGTTTCATTGCTTTTGGTCCCGACCCCTCTGGGCTACCATACCAGGCCTGAGTCTGTACTAAACCCCAGCAATGATAACAGCTCTCCTCATACCACACAACTGACCTCTCCCCTCCCCAGAGTCTGAGAATCCACCAACCCCAGAGACGGAGGTGTCCCTGCCTGGTTAGGGAAGGCAGTGATGGACGCAGGGCCCTCCATGGAGACAAGGGAAGACCGTTAGTTTATTTTAGGATCTCTGTCTGGGAAGGGGGTGGGAAAGCAGGGCTAGCAGGCTGTACTTTGGCAAGCCAGGGCCTATAATCAGTCCCCACTTAGGGGTGGAATAAACCCTTGATTGTTGCTAAACACCAGCAAAAAGCAGGAAGGTCTCCAGCCTCCTCCAGCCCTGGCCCCACACGGCCTCTAAGGATGGACATTTGGACACAGACACCCTATCTGTCCAAATTGCCCCTGTTCTCGGCCCACAATGAGAACTCACAGGCCCCTGAGGAGCAGGAGCAGGCTCGCCAGCCTTGCCTCACCTCCGGGAACTCTGTTTCTAGCCTGTGTCTCTGGGCATGGCTTCGAGCACCTCTGTATTAACTAATATCAGGAATTTGTAATAGATGGGAGATGTCACAAAGCTTCGCGTCTCACACTATTGTAGCAGGGCAAAATAAAGAAAAGCTCTGAGGACCACAAGCTTATCTATCCAAATCCCAGTGTCCGTTCCGCATCTTAAGACCTGAAGCAGCCATGGGTCCACCTTCTTTGTGCATTTGTAGAAATGTAGCCTACTGTCTACACACGTGCATGCACACACACACACACACACATGCATGCACAAATATACAAATACATGCAGACACACAAACACACACACAACACATACAAAAATACAAACACACATGCATGGACAATACATAAACACATGCACACACACCAAACACAGATACACACACATACATTTGCACATACACACAAATACACACACATACTTGGCTTGTTTCTTTGACTTTTTCCTTTTCTTTGTTAATAAAATTTATTATTCAAAAATTTCAAGAAACTTATTTTAAGAATTTTAAGTGTTGATCATCTGGGCTCAACATTCAAACATTAGAAACACTGAATAAGGAAAGTTAAAAGTTCAAGGCCCATTTGAGCTGTACAGTGAGCTCAAGATAAGCCTGGGCAACACAGTGAGACCTGGTCTCAAGACAGACATAAGGAGCCTGTGAGATGGCTCAGTGCATAGAAACACTTGCCACCCAAGCCTGGCAACACAAACTTGAACTCCAGAGCCCACATGGGGGAAAAAAAACATTCCAGGGACATTTAGAAACTCCTTTCTTAATGACTTCTTGGAAATAACCTCAAGAGCAGAGCCAGGGAGGGGCTGAGAACTGTCACCCGTGGTCACACCATTCATTTCTCCATGTGTTCATTCAGCAAGTATTTAAGAATGCCAGCCTGCCTATATATGGTGGTGTCTGCCTTATAATCCCAGCACTCGGCCAGAGGCAGGAGTATCGCGGAAAGTTCAGCGCCAGCCTGGTCTACATAGTGAGTTCCAGGCCAGTCTGCACTGTAGAGTGAGACCCTGTAAAGACCCAGTGAGACAAAAGTAAAGGAAAGACAGCCTGGTGGCACAGACCTCTAATCCTGGCTACTCGGGACGCTGAGGCAGGGGAATGCAAGGTCAAGGACTTCCTGGGCTACAGGCCGAATCAAGGACAGCCTGTACAACTTAGGGGACCCTATCACAAAATAAAATGTACCAAGAGCACACTTGCCTAGCATGCATAAGGCCCTGGATTAGATCTTCAGCTGGAAGAAGAAAAAAAAGGTGTAGAGGCCCCAGCCTGGCCACGGACACACAGCCACAAACAAGAAGCTGACACTTCGGGAGGGGGTGCGGACATCTTAAAACAGTAGGAGAAGAGAGGCTGGCTAAGGAGAAAAAGCCTCCCTTTCTTTAAGATTTATCTTGGTGTGTGTGTGTGTGAGCACGTGCCACATGGGTGCCAAAGGAGGCCAGAAGAGGGCACCGGACACCCTGGAGCTGGAGTTACAGGCAGTCATGAGCCTGGAAACAGAACTCAGGCCCTCTGGAAGAGCCGCAATCTCCGCTTCACAGAGCTCCATTGATGGGAGGAGCAATGGCTATGCTCCTTTGTCCCAACATAACCAGTTCAGTTTCAGCTCGTTGAATTTCCCACCGGCAAAGATGAGGTTTGCTCTTCTTGAGCCTAGCCCTTGAGCACGCTGCAAACAGATGAAGTAGGGCCTCCCTGCCCATGTACTTCTCATCTCCTAACCTTATTCCTGTCTTCCACCTCCTACTCAATAAAGAGCTAGAAACTGTACCCACAGGGATGTACAAATGAAACCTAGCTGCCCAGGAGTATATATTTAGCTAAATCATAGAGCAGTTTGTTCTATTTTTAGTTTTGTGAGGGCTTTTTTTTTTGTTTGTTGGTTGGTTCAGTTTGTTTGTTTCTGCGTCGATTTCCATGGCGGCTGCATTAATTCCCCTCACCACGACAATATGCAATTGCTCTCCAACATTGTCAGAGCCTGTTATCCTTCATCTTCTAGATAACATATACCTCTCTGGTAGGAGGTGATATCTTGCTCTGGTTCTGATTTGCATTCTCCTGATGATTAGGGGTGCAGAGCATGCTAATTAGCCTGATATAATCATTCCACAACGTAAAGCATGTATTAAAACCTCAGATTGTACTCTATAAATAAATACGTAACTACTGCCAACTGAAAATGAAAATTCTTGGCTAGGTGTGGTAGAGCACGCCTGCACTCCCAGGACTTATGGGATGTAGATTGTGAGTTTGAGGCTAGCTATACTATACAACAAGATCCCGTCTCAAAAAGAAAAAAGTCTTTTCATTTATTTTATTATTTTTATGTGTATCGGTATTTTGTCTATATATACGTCTATGTACCACATTTGTGTGTGATGCTCACAGAGGCCAGAAGATCTCAGATTTCCAGAGACTAGAGTTACAGACTGTTGTCAGCTACCATGTGGGTGTTAGGAATCAGACCCCCGGTCCTCTGGAAGAGCAGACCCTGGTCCTCTGGTACTGTTAACTGCTGAGTCATCTCTCCAGCCCCATGAAGAACTATTCCTATAAATAACTTTGAACCCCTATATATGCAGGATATATTATATATGAATGAATACATATGTGCACACACACACACACACACACACACACACACACGTGCGTGCGTGCGTGCGTGCGAGCTGCTGTATAAAACTCGTGAGACTTCACTGAAGGAGCTAGAGCCCTTCCTTACCTGGATAAGTTGAGATCAAATTGTGGCAGGGGCTATGAACCAGTATGCCTTTGAATCACTATTTTATCCCCAAAATCTTACTCTAAGTCTCACTCTAACATCCTAAAGATTTATGCTCTCTTACCTCGTCCTTGCCTTCAGAGAGGGAGACCCATTCTGAAAAACATCTGAGAAGCACCCTCGCGGTCTCCAGAGCTCTGTGCTCAGTACCGTCTTTTCTTCACTCCAGGTGGGAGAGGCGGTTTTGGAAAACGCCCGGCTCATGCTGCAGACAGAGACGATCCAGGCGGGCGCAGATGACTTTAAAGAGAGGTAAGGCTCTGAAGAGGGGGGATCTCCCTGCTCACTCAGACTCCAGACCCGTGTAAGTAACACTGCCCCAGAGCAAACACCAGTCCCTTCCGCCACAGTGGAAAGGTGGCCTCTTCTGCCACAGTGGAAAGGTGGACTGAGGCAGCAGAAACTCTAAGAGAACCCAGAGCCGCAGAAACCAAGCCCTAGGGGCTCAGACAGTGCCCAATGCCACTTGCTTTAGAAAAGGTATTTTGTTTGTTTGTTTAAAGAAAAATTATTTAGTGTGTGTGTGTGTGTGTGTGTTTACGTTTGCTATGGCACACATGTGGAAGTCAGAATACAAGTAAGGGTTAGTTTTCTTCTTCTACCATGTAGTTTCCAGGGACTGAACTCAGGTTGTCATATTTGGCAGCAAGTGTCATTACATACTAAGCCATCTTGCCAGCTCTTTTGGTTTGGTTTGGTTCCTTCGTTGTTTTGTTTTTGGAGATAAGCTCTCACCGTATAGCCAAAGACAACCTTGAACTACTTACTGATCCTTCTGCATTCCAACTTTCTTTCTTTCTTTTCTTTTTCCTTTGGGGGGTAAGGGGGGTGGTTAGAAACAGGGTTTCTCTGTGTAGCCCTGGGTGTCCAGGACTCACTGTGTAGACCAGGATGGCCTTAAATTCACAGAGATCTGCCTGCCTCTGCTCCCCGAGTGCTGGGATTACTGGTGTGCGCCACTAAGCCTGATTCCCTCCACCTTTCAAGTGGCATGATCCACCATGCTTGGCTTATTTTGAGATGGGATTTCACTGTGCTGACCAGGATGGCCATACATACTTTGTAGGACTGCCAGACTTTGGGTATTCCCAGGGTCAAACTCACCTTTTTATAGGGCTAGAGTTAAACTTTCATACAAAGAAATGAGCAATGATTAGAGCTTTGCACAAATGGACCATTGAGTGGCCTCGGGAGAGAACGAGTTCCCCAGCACCTGGAACATACAAGTAGAGGCTCCAACAAAAATCATCTGTCACGCAAGTCTTCAAGGGACTGTCCCTGGGAGTTCTAAATGTTAAAGTCCATTACAGGGATTGAGGACCCCGCTGAGGAGACTGTGCTTGCTCAGTGGCTCAATCCCCAGTACCCTCCTCTCCCCCACCCCACCCCACCCTCGCAGTGTTTAGAAAGAAGTTCTAAGGGTTGAAACTCAGCCTGGATAGTTTTGCTACAAGTGTGTCCACTCACCTGCTCATTATTTTAAAAGCTGTTTGCTTTTGTTCTTTTGTCTGGTGGGTTGGTTGCTGTGTTTGCTTATTGTGATGTGGATATTCAACTCAGGCCCCTTACAGACTAGGAAAGTGTTCTACAACTGATTTGCCATTTAAATCTCTGGATAGATAAACCCAGGCTCCTCCTTTCCCCTGAAGAGAGCCTCGCCAAGCACACCTCTCCACACAATAAATATGGGTGGAGCTGGGCAGCAGCGCCCCTGTACCCCTGTAGGTTCGGTGAAGTATGTGCTCTGATAGCGTTCATTCGCCACCTCTCTGTGAGTCCATTTTTTGCCCTGGTTTCTCCTTTACACTGCCCACTTGAGTTTGCAGTCGCTGCCTGGAATTGCAGCACATTGGCCATTTCTGGATGCCCAGCCTGATACTTAGCAGGTCTTCAAGGATAGCAGAAGATTCTTGAATGAAGAGGGCTACTCAGTACAGTGAAAAAGATGCGGTATTGCTTTCCTGTGATGCGAACCCTGAAGCAGCCTTCCCTGGGCTCCAAAGGCCTCACAAAGCTCCCATTAGCTGCCTGCTGATGTTTTCAGGATAACAATCCTTCAGCAAGAGCAGTAACAATGCCCCCAAAGCTACCAAAACACCGGCATTCAGCATTTACTGCCTATCACCTGTGGGCCTTTGGGCAATATCTACAATCTGGTTTGTTTGCCTCTTTGGGCACTACCCAACTATGCTGATTAAGTCCCTCTGTCTTCAGATATGAAAATGAGCAGCCATTCAGGAAAGCAGCGGAAGAGGAAGTAAGCTCCCTGTACAAAGTCATTGATGAAGCTAATTTGACAAAGACAGATCTGGAGCATCAAATAGAAAGCCTGAAAGAAGAACTAGGCTTTCTGTCAAGGAGTTACGAAGAGGTAGGTGGGGCCCCGGGTGCTAGGCTGCCCCCTCAAAGCAAGTTAACTCACCTGCGGGATTGTAACCTTCTAACATGGAGTTTAGGGACTCTTCTCTTTGTTGTTCACTCAGGCCTACAGGGAAATATAAAGGGTTTTAAAGTCTTTGTCATGCGCCAGATTATCCACCCATCAGCCCCAAAGTCTCAAACCCAAATGTCTTCCAGGACCGAGAAGGTACATAAGTGGAAGGGACAGTCATAAGCAGGAGAGACTATTAGAACCACTTGGACCTGGAGGGAGCATCTCTCGAAAGTATTCTGTTTCAAATATTGTTTTTTCAACACTGCATGAACAGGATAAACTGAGTCATTCTAAAAACAGGCCCACATGTAGTTCCCACACACTCATTTACAAAATAAGGTTATATCTTTAAGTGACAGGCCCAGAGGGCACCTCCAGCAGAAAGCACTGATGACAAGCCACCGCACACATCCCTCTCTGAGTCATGGTGCAGGGTGCGTCATGCTGGGAGTCATAGCTCACAGACAATGCTTGCATGGGGAGGTCCCCCCAACACCCCAAGCCTCCTGAAGCTGACCAGCGGCTACAAGCCTGCTCCTTCCTGTTTCTGGTTCAGCTGCTGAACACCACACTCCAGCAACAACCTCTTAGACTCCAGAATTATCTTTAATTAATGCCCTTTAGTACATCCTGACCTTATGCCTAACTTACATTTTCTGTAGTTACTTACTATATGTTACAATACTGTATACCTGCTTTCGATTATGTTTTTATTTTGTATTTTGCTTTGGACATAGGTATAGGCTTGGGAAGATCTAAGAAAGGCATCCTTGGGAAAAGGAAAGGATACCTACACTGAGAAGATCTAGGACTTTCCCAGTCTCTGTGATGCCTATGCATGGTGCAAGGTAGACAGACAGATAGACAGATAGACAGACAGAGGCAAGGCAATGCCCACAGAGGCAACCTTCTTCTGGCTAGAATCCTACATCTGTTCTTCCCTCCCCCGGGCCTTACCTAAGGTGTCCACTGTTGCTTTCAGGATGTGAAGGTCCTGTACAAACAGCTGGCAGGGTCTGAGCTGGAGCAAACAGATGTTCCCATGGGCACTGGTCTGGATGATGTCCTTGAAACGATCCGAATTCAGTGGGAGAGAGATGTGGAAAAGAACCGAGCAGAAGCAGGAGCCATGCTCCAAGCTAAGGTAAGAGACAAGCCAGAATCTTCCCCTGGGCCCTGGGAAGGAGTCCAAGCAAGATGGACACAGCCATAAGGCAGAAGAAATGTGGCCAGTTAGCAACAAGCTCAGTCCCTGTCAAAGGAGGAGAAATGCAGATTAAAGTAATAATGCTTGCTTGCCTCTCTGAAATAAGAAAATGTTAAAAATCACAATGTTCAATTCTGGCAAACACATGTAAAGGATTCTCTACTGTGTCATCAAAGAGTATAAGGTATAAGTTTCTATGCAGCCTCTGCGCAGGGATTTTATCATCTGTATCAAGAATGTATATGCCCCTACCTGCTACTGCTACCTGCTAACTGAACAATCTGGACAGCCATCTTAACACATTAGGAAAACAAGGGTAGAGTTTTAGCTCAGTGATAGAGAGCAGAGAGAGAAAGAAGAGAGGAGAAGAGAGGTAGGGGAGGTGGAGAGAGAAAGAAAGAGAGAAATAGTTTGTGCCCAAACATACTTCCTGAAGCGTTTTAAGGGTTGTGTAAAAAGGTGGTTAAAAGTACATAAATGTCTTATCATAAGAGAAAAGCTACACCACCACTTAACTATATTATGTGCAATGAAACCTGTTATTAGAAATGATGCCTGTGAAGTAATTATGGCGGAAAGCTCGCGAGAGGCAAAATGGGAGAAAAGCAATTACGAATCGGTATATACCTAGGACTGACAAGGTAAGACTCACCTAAGAAGCCAGCTTTGCCCCTGAAGTGTAAATAAATAGCAACAAGCATTCCTATGTTTCAATAAAACTTTATTCATAATGGTGCATGGGAACACATGCTTTTAATCTAAGCACTTGGGAGGCAGAGGCAAATGAGTAATTGTGAGTTCAAAGCCAGCCTCATCTATATAGCTAGTTCTTAAGGGCCATCTCAAAAAACAGAAACAGAAAGCAAACTAGACTTGGCCTTTCGGCTATGAAGTTGCCAACTCCTACTGCACACAGTAAAGCACTGTTCTCAAGAGGAAACAAAACATGTATGAAAATTAGACGGCCATGTTAGTGGAATCAGCAGTGGGTTGTCTTTGAATAGTTGGCTTACCCAACACTTTGAGATGGTTTTCTTTCTTTCTTTTGAGATGGTTTTCTTTCTTTCTTTTGAGAATTTCTCATTAATTTCTTAAGTAGCCTGAATTATATTACTGAGAAAAAGTTAACTTGTATAAAACCTCACAAATAACAGAAGAATTAACTAGAAAATAGACTGTAGAAGGTTTGTCCTTCTGATCTGCCCCTGCCACTCACCTGGGGACTTGGAAAAGAGGAGAGGAAGGACCATGTAAGGAAACTGGAAAGACAAGGTGAGCATGTTAGAAAAGGCAAGCCCTCTGCTATTGTTGCTCAGCTGATGACTTTCAACACTGACTACCCAGCAGAACTGTCCCAGAAATTATAGTGTCCAGGATCTACTCCAGAACAATTACATCAGAAGAAGCAGAAAGACTTTGTGGGATTTAATATTATTATTATTAATTATTATTATCATTATTATTAAAAGTTTGTAGGGGCTGAAGAAATGGACCAGTGGTTAAGACCACATACTGTTCTTCCTGAGAACCTAAGTTTGGTTCTTAACACTCATGTCAGACAGCTCCTATTCTGGGGGATATAGCATCCACTTCTGGCCTATGATGCACTTGTATACAGAGAGAGAGACAGACAGACAGAGACAGAGAGATGGAGACAGAGAAACTAAAATGTGTCTTTTCAGAAGTTCTCTGGATAAGCCGGACCTTCCTTCAGCCTTGAGGACCATGACAGTCCTAAGAGCTGCCAAAAGACAAAAAAAAGAAGGACCTTTCAGTACTTGCCTCTCCCTGCCCATCCATCCCCTGGGCCTCCAAGGAACATCCCTGCAGGATCTTTCCTAATTCTGTTTCCCTCAAATATTCACTCTTATCCCACCCCTATTTCTCCACTCCCATTCCCCAACCTCACCCTATCTGTTGGTGGACATAACTATACAGGGTAAAGTGAAGTCAAACTACAGATCTGTGTTCGCCCTATTTTAAAAGAGATTTGTAAATGTTTTATGACCCTGGGACCATCTAAAAACTTCAAGGACTGAGTTGTAGGGAAGAGATGAGGCCACTGAGACCCAAAGACTTCAAGTGACTTTCCACGGTCACTCGGCTGATTGGTAGCACCAGGACTCTCCTGGCTCCTAGTCCAAATAGCTTCCTTCCACAGACAGCATCAACATCTTTCTCCTCCAGCTGCTTATCCTTCTTTTCTTTCCTTAAGTTTCTGAATCAGGGTCTCACATAGCCCAAGCTGACCTTAATCTCCATATGTAGTCAATGATAACCTGGAACTCTTTTATGTTGTTGTTTTTTTTAATTTATGTATGTGTGTGTGCCTGAGTATATATATGAAATGCCAAGGGACATCAAAAGTGGGTATCAGATCCCCTGAAACTGGAATTACATGCAGTTGTGAGCTATCAAGTTGGTTCCTGGAACCAGACCCAGATATTTTACAAGAGCCCTGAGTACTCTTAGCCACTGAGCTATCTCTCCAGGCCCAACCTTGAACTCTTTGATAGTCCCACTTCTGCCTGCTAAGTGCTAGGGTTAGAGGTATGCACCACCACATCCACCTTGTCCATCTGCTTGTTTGAGATAGGGTCTCTCTGTGTAGCCCAGACTACACCTGACCTTCCCATTCTCCTGCCTCAGCTTCCCATGTGCTAAGATCACAAGCAAGCCACGAGAACATGGCCCACAGAATCAACCAAGCAGAGCTCATAAGGGTTCACAGAGAATGAAGCGACAGTTAGGAGACTGTGTGGGTCTGAGCTAGGTCCTCTGTAAATATGTCATGGTTGTGTGGCTGGGTGTTCTTGTGGGAGTCCTAACAGCGGGAGTGGGGGTGCCTCTGATTCTTGCCTGCTCTTGGTGTTATAAATAAGATGAGGCTTACAACAGGTTTTCTATGAAAGAGGTTTATTAAGTGGAGAGAGGGGGAACAGGGAGAGTGGGCCATGATGGGGGAAAGAGAGAGATAGAGAAGAGGAAGAAAGGGGGGGTGCCCCGATAGAGAGAGAGTAAGAGTAAGAGAGAGAAGAGTGAGAGGAAGAACAAGAGAGAGAACACGTGTCCGGTGGTCCTTTTTAAGGTCAGGTAACCACTAACCACGCCCCCAGGTGTGGCCACCTGGCTGGGCGATACAAAATGACATCATAAGTTGCTAGGTAACCCAGAAGCAGGTTGTTTCAGAATACTAACACTTGGGACCCTTTTCCTCGTGCTGGGTTGCTTCGTCCGTCCTTGATACGAGGGTCTGTGTCTAGTCTTATTGAAACTTACTATGCTGTGTTCAGCCGACATCCCTGGAAAAACTGCTTTGAAGAGTAAAGGAAGGGGAAACTGTGGTCAGAATGTCATGTACAGGAAAAGAACAAAAATAAGAAAAAGAAAGACGTATATAACATTAGTTACCACTGGGAAGTGAGATCATGGGAAATTGAAAAAAACAAAAAAACAGAAACAGGTGCGCACCACCTATGTCTTTCCCAGCTTGGTTGCAAAGCTAAACCTCAGTTTGCAGCCTGACTCCCCTGGAGGCCCTGCTGGAGTGCACACCGCACTGAGTGATTGTCTCTTTAAAAATGGACTGGGTCATTATCGTTATCAGAAATAAATCCTGCCTAGTGTGAAAATTAAAAACCCACAAAACTGGTAATTATCATTCAGCCCTCATCTGAGAATGACTGTCAGCTCAACAGTAACTCAAACATTAATTCTGAACAGATTCATTAGTGTTTTTAATAGAGCAATCTGAAGGCCACATCTCATGAAAGACAGGCAGGATTTGTTTTCATTTGGCCAGTGCTGCCTGGGCCTCTTGCAGAGAAGCAGAACTCAGAAAATATTTGCAGAATGAGTGAATTCCTCTGATTGTCAACAGAGATCAGAACTGACAGCCAGGATCCCTGCAATAAATAGCTTTGTCGGCTGTGGCTGTGCCCTCAGGGGCTGACATTTGCCTGCCCTGAGCTTCTCGTGTCTGCTACTTGGCAGCAAAGCCAAATTCGAATGGCTTAGCACTGCTTCCAAAGGCCTTCAGAAAGGGAAGAAAAACAAGCATTTAATTACCTTTAGGCCCAAGGAGGCTGAAAATTAATTAATGTGATTAATTTATGTCTTAGTTTATGCTCCCCAGAAGCAGATCTTGAGATAAATATTGGAGTGGTGGTGATTTATTTGGAATTAGTGGGTGAGTCAGGGGTGGGAGAACCAATAAAGGCAAAGCAGAGAAGGGAACCAACGAAGGCTGTGTTAGGAGAGCAACTGAGATGGGAGCAGAAGCTTAGAGGGATGCTGAGAAAGGTGCAGAACACAGAAGGAAGACGGCAAGAGGGCAGGGACCGGAGAGCCAAGTGACCTTTTCAAGGCTTCAGGGAAAGCTCAAGCATAGATACAGAGCCGGGCAGTGGGGGTGCTCAACATTGAAAGCTCAAGGGATGAAGACAGGAAGATGGGCATCTGTGGCAACAACTGCCAGCTCGTTCTGGTATGCGTTTGTTGGTGTGTGTGTGTGTGTGTATACAAGAGGACATGCTCAACACTCTGAGGAATGCTTGGAATGCAGCCGGTAGTCCAGCAAGCCCCAGGAATCCCCCTGCCTCTGCCTCAATGGCACTAGGATTGTAAGTGTTCACCACCACACCTGGCTTTGTTTATTTCTAACGTGGGTTGTGGAGATCAAAGGGCTCACGATTTCAGTGCAAACACTTTACTATGGACTGAGCTATCACCACAGCCTTCTTGGTTTACAGTAGGAACAGGCCTTCGAGCCAAATCAGCCTTTCCGCCTTTAAGTGGTTCACACCAGGCGTCTCCTCGCAGCCATGCAGGCATCCCCAGTTCAGCCGCCTTTGTTTTCAGTTCTAGCACAGTACGGAGTAGCAATGAGCAGAGGAAGCTTACAAAACAGGGTTGAAGACAGCTGGAACAAAAGACAAAGTAGATCTGTCGCTTCAAGGCCGCCTGATGTGCACACTGAGGACAGAGAAGCAGAACCAGAGAAAAACAACTGATTGGATAGGTCAAGGTTACCTTCTGGTGTATTTCTAGGTTAGTTCTGACAACATCATCGTCACCCAGTTGACATTAGACTCTTTGGAGATTTGGCAGCGATGTGGCTAACTTTGATTTCTCAAAGGCGGGCAAGTAGATGAGTTACAGCTCTGTGGATGGAGTTTTTGGTACAAATGACTCCACTTTCATTTTCCCCCTGGTATGCTGAGGTATTCCCAAGGAACTTGTTTGAAAACAATGGCTTGCAATATTCTTATCTTTTAAAATTTCATTGTTATTTGTTTATTTCTTGTTCATTGAGTCAGGTTCTTGCTATGTAGCCAGGCTGGCCTCCAAGTCACAAGCCCCCTGCCTTTGACTCCCAAGTGCCTGGATTCTAGGTTTATGTATATATATTTAAACACATCAAATGTCTTCATCTCTTCCACACCAAGAAATTCTTCAAATACCAACTGTGGTGTCCCACGATTCAATCTGATTCTGTCTGGTATTGCGTATCTGAGATTTTTACCAGATCCTATAGGTTAAGAACTCAGTCCCACGAAACTGCCCTTGACTTCAGATGATAATCAAGACCGATCCTCCCACTTCTGACTGACCATTAGTACTTGGTGGTTTTCATTTTCCACTCCTCAGCCTATGTTAATCACTAAGATAGCTCATAGAACCCAAGGAAAACATTTCCTTATATTTCCTTGATTCTCTGTAATGGACACAACTCAGAACAGTCAAGTGACACGCGACACTCGAGGTTGGATGTGTGATGAAGCAGAACTGTGTCCTCTCCAGGAGCACCACCCACCCCACATCCCCACTGCCTACCGGCCTGGAAGCTCTCCAGATGTGGCTTGGCCTTCTGGGGTTTGTGCAGCCTTCATTCTAGACACAACTGATTAAACCACCATTAGCAATTAAGTCAGCTCTTGTTGATTCAGCCCCTCCCCCCTCCCTGAGTCAGGAATGAAACAGAAAGCTCTAGCTTCTAATCACTGGGAGGGTGGGGGAGCCACCATCCCCCATACTCCTTGGGGTCTTGCCAAAGACATCTCTTTAACATAAACTTGGGTGTTATTGAGAGAGGTTTGTTACCAATGATAGAAAAACACACTTTTTTTTTTTTTTCAACCGTGGAGCTATTTCAGGATCTAGAAATAAAACCTAATCATAGCTGAGAACACTACTTCGGCTCTCATCATCAAGGAAGTTGCCAGAGTTTTAAGAGTGCTGGCTGGGAGCCAGAGACAAAGACCAAAAAATATAAAATATGTTTCATTATGTCACGATATCACACAATGGAGGCCATTGTCCAACGTGTGGCCAATTGGCCTTCCAAAGACCACCTTGCTAAATCACTGATGTGCCTATTGTTCACCTAGTTCCTGAACAGATCCAGAAGCAGAGAGCTCACCCAGGAGTAGGGTTGGTCCATAACCGGCAAGACACTCACTGTAGGGGGGCCCCTCCCCAGCCTCCCAAAGACTCCATAACTGGAGCACAAGTGTTCAGACACATGTGTTTGCACAGGGTTTTTCACATTCAGAACACAACAGTGTCCATTTTACTGATGTGTTTAATGGAAAGAATGGGAAAGGAGGTAGGGGGGGACCACAGGGAGGAAGGAGGGAGGGAAAGTCTTCAGGTCTCCCTAAGTTCATGTAAGCTTGTGTGCTAGAAGGTGATAGGATGTGAGCATTTCCATGGTAGCCTTTTGACCAACAGGAAAATGATGCTCTGGGCAGCCCAAAAGACACTTTCAAAGGTACTATGTTCTTTGGGGCTGGAGAGATTGCTCAGCGTTTGAAAGCACCTGCTGCCTTTGTAGAGCGTTCAGTTACCTGCACTAGGGTGACAGCTCACAACTGTCTATAACTCCAGTGGCCTTTAAGGGTTCCAGGCATGCACATGGGCCACATACAAATAGGAAAAACAGACATACCTAAAATAAAATTAATCAGTTAAAAAAAGAAGAGGAAAAGCATACAGTGCTCTTTCAAGAAGACAGAAAAACAGCATTTGTATCAGGCCTTCGGTCTGATTGAATCAGTCCTTTCCAGATGCTCTGACTTTTGACGAACTTTAGGTTAACCAACTTAGAGGCCTAGGGACACCTTCAAGAACTGTTCACTGCTGTAATACAACACAGCCTGGTCATGAGCTGATCCCAGAGGGCAGAGGCTGTGGAGGCTGAGAAACCCGTCCTCCATACCACTACCAGTAAAGCAGAGGTGAAACTGTCCATCAACTGCCTCCTCCTCCCTGGCCTTCAGCCACCTCCTACTGGGGGCAAGAGGTCCTTTCTTCTGTGCCCACAGTCCCAGCCTGGTCATGGCTGGGCCTTTGCTCCCTTACCCTAGGCTGGGTGAACAGTGTTTGTCTGGACAGCACTGCTCTGCCTCCCTCCCCTCTTCCCTGTGGTGGTCCCTCTGCCCAAAGCCCTCTGCCCAACCCACTTCCTGAAGTCTCAGTCCTTCCATTTGCTGTCCACCTCTGACCAGTCTTAGTCAGTTCCAATCACTCTAAGCTGGCAGCCACAAGGTTGTGAGAGAGAGAGAGAGAACTCCATCCCTGGAGCTTCAGCCCCTTAACAAACACAGCCCTCCTCTGCCCACCTGACTCAGGCCAGCTTGAGGCATCTGTGGTCAAGAATGCTCTCTAAGCTGCAGCCATCAGGACCCTGACAGTCAGGATGATGAACTGGACACACCATTAAGAATGAAGAGAGGTGGGTAGATTGAAACAAATTGTGAGGTTTCCGGTCGGTGACAGTTTCAAAGCTGTGAAACTGGAAAGTGGAACAAGAATTTACATTCCTGTCAAAAAAGAAATCCTCACTGTTGCTGTGTGCTCAGTATTTTAAGGTAAGAAAAGATCTCTTCAGTGTGGTTCTAATTTGCATTTCTCATATTTTAAGGAGGCAGACATTCATACAAATTTGCTTTTTCGGGTAGTGCCAGATCATGCCTTTTGCCATCTTTAACTTACGTTTTACTTAGTTTTGTGGTAGTTCCTTTTATATCACAGAGGTTAGTTCTGTCAGCCAGGCATTGTGGTCACTTCACTCAGGAAGATGGGGCAGGATGTTCACTGCAAGTTCAAGGCCAGCCCTGAGCTACGAAGTGAGACCTTGCTTAAAATAATAATAATAATAAAAGACAGAGAAAAGTCAGTTCTATTTCTGGGATGTAAGGGGTGTGTAGGTGTGTGTGTGTGTGTGGTGTTTGTGTATGTCCATGAAGGAAGGGGTATGTACAATGTGTGTATGTTTATTTGAGTATGTGTCTGTGTCTGTCTGTACATGTGTCTGTGATGTAAGGTATGTGTGTATATCTGTTTGTGTGTGTGTCTGTGATATAAGATGTATTTGTATGTGTGATGTGTGTGATATATAGAGTATGTGTGTGTGATAAAAGGAATGTGTGTGTGTGTATGTGTGTGATGTAAGGTGTGTGTGTGTGTATTCCAGCACTGGGTTTCCATGACATGCTGTATCTGTGTGCAGCTGGATTGGGGAAGATATCAGAGTAGCTTTTGAAAGAAAAATAGAGACTTCCTGTTGAAGTAGTTACCTCCTGCCCTTTGGTTCCTCCTTGAAGAAAATATAGATTTTGCAAAGGCCACACTTAGGTTCATCTCTGTATGTTTTCAAGCCTTAAAGCGGTCAGTCACCAGTAGATGAATGACTGACTGCCTTCTCACTACCCATTCAAGCATGCCCACCCCACTCATGAACTCAGAACCCATAGGTAGAGCTCCAGCCAGTGGTGTGAGGCTTTGGTTGGTGCTGTAAACACAGAGCCCCCATCTCAGAAGGATGATTTTCCCCGGCTTTCTAATTTCCCTTACCTCACAGCATTTCATAGGTGCTTTCTCGTTGGCTGTTGCCATAAAATATATAAAGATCCTACATGTAAAATAGAAGATTTTCAAATATGAAGCAACCCAAATCATCCTTGGGGAATTAAGGTACTGTCACTCATATTCCACACATAGCCATCTCCTAGGAGACAAGCAAACAGGTCCCTTCTTAGGAGAATGATCGTAATAAACAAAGATAGAAATACTATAATTTAGACTTCTCCAATAATTAAGAAAAATCTATTTTTCTCCCTAGGCCTGTGGGTGACCTTCTACTGCTTGTAGCAATTCAGTTATGTTTAATTACCTCCAAGATAAGGTGTGGGACAGCAAGGCCATTAGCTCAGCAGTTCCTTTTGGCCGTTTCCACATGGCCTGGGACTTGGCTTTCTACCCCAGGGAACTGCTTCAGAAGCCAGGAGGCTCTTGTGTCCACTCAAGGAACAATGTGACCCTACCTAACCAGGCCAGCATTCTGCTCATGGTGAAGTTTGAGAGTCACACTACTTTTTAACACACCCCTGAGGAAGCCCTGAATCACTGAGGTAGGCTGAGTGGCATCCAGACTTCCCCCAAATAAATCCTACATCAGGCGGCAGGGAGTGGGTCAAGTCAGGGACGCATGGCCTCCCTGTCAAAAGCTCTCCACAGCTATGATTTTCTTGAAAATGGTTTCTGGACCTTGGAGCCTGGAATCTTCTTTTTCGTCTATTTCTATTATTCTTAGATTTCATCTTTTCATGGCGTCCTTGCTTTCTTGGCTGTTTTGTGTTTGGAACTTCTCTGATTTTACTTTTTCTTCGAGAGGTGTATCAATTTCTGCAATTGTATCTTCAGCGCCTGAGATTCGCTCTTCCATCTCTTGTATTCTGTTGGTGATGCTTACCTTTATGGTTCCTGATCTTTCTACAGGTTCTCCATCTCCAGGGTTTTCTCTGTTTGTGTTTTCTTTATTGATTCTAATTCTGTTTTCATGTCTTGCACCATTTCCTTCACCTGTTTGGATGTAGATTCCTGTCTTTCCATGATGGCCTGTTTTTTTTTTTTTGTTGTTGTTGTTGTTGTTTGTTTCCTCACTATATGCCTCTATTTGTTTGGCTGTATTTGCCTGTATTTCTTTGAGAGCTTTGTTCGTTTCCTCTTTATGTGCCTCTAATAACTGGATAAGCATAGATTTGAGATCATTTTCCTGTGTTTCCATTGAATTAAGATATCCATTGATTTTTGTGGTTGCTGGTGAAGCCATGATGTCCTGATTTTTGTTGCATGTGTTCTTATACCGACCCCTAGCCCTCTGCTTATCTGTAACCTTCACTGTCTGTTCCTGGAGTCTGTACTTCAGACTGGGTTCATCAGTCTCTGGAGCCTGGAGTATTCTTCAGGAAGATGAGAGAGGTCCACCAGTTTGAGAGTGGATGTTGGTGTTTCAGCTGTAGCTAACAGAAAAAAGGTTGCAGGGCTATGTGCACAAGCATGGGAGTGTGTGTGGAAGTGTGCCTTGAAGGACAAGGTGCTAGAGCATGCTAGATGCCTGGAAGTGTGGATCGAAAGCGCAGGTGGATGTGAGTGCAGGTGGGTGTGCTGGCGCTGTTCGCAGGTGCAATGCGCATGTGCAGGTGCCTTGAACGCCTCAGTGGCCCACAGGCCTGTCCTACTGTCCTCCAGGTATTCAGATCTGTCTGGGTTGCACCATTTTGGCTCCAGGAATTATTTGCGTGGACTCCACCGGGAGACTCACAGAACAGGGGCTTGAATGTTGAAAACGCTGTCCCAAGGATCCCTGTGTTACCCGCAGTGGGGTTGTGGGTGGGAGGGATCCGATGTCTGGCTGTAGCGTAGAGGGACCCTGGATCTGGGGCTCTGCCCGCACTCCCTCGCAGGCCTGTGGGGAGTGCACAGGGGTCCCCCTGGTTCTCTACTCTCAGATGGTCACCGCCATCTTGGATCCCCCTGAGCTCTCCACAGCTAAATAAAACGTGTCACCACATGGCAACTAAAGTGGTTTGTAAGGCTTATAATCATGGAAGCCAGTCTTCCTATTGGAGACAAGATCTGATCTAGTCCCTCTTCTTCCTCAAGTCCCCAGCATATGCAGGGCTCACATTATTGACCTTTGACCTTTTGTGAAGGTGGTTGAGTGTGCCCTAGGTGTAAAGACCCATTATGCTACCCAGAAGGGATGCGGACTAATAGGATGTCACTGCACACCCAGTTCCTACTACCTAGTGAGGAGGTTGGCTGGGTGGGAAGCAAGAGCAGACAGAAAGGCCACCATTCCACATGGCAGCGTAAGACTTGCCAAGAAAACCCCAGAACAGAGCACTGCCTGAGGATTACCATGTGACAGAGACCGACAAGCATTTGACAGACAAGCTCTCAATTCACCCAGACACAAGTTCTGATTTTCATCCATTACTGAAGAAACTGAGGCACAGAATGGGTAGGAAACATACCAAAGACCACACATGCAGCAAGCAGCAGAGCCGTGGTCTGATGGCAGGATCAACACTCTTTGTTGGTTCTTTTCTGCTCTTGTTTAGAGACAGGGTCTGCGGCAGCCCAGGCTGGCCTTGAAGAGACTATGGTGCTAAAGAGGACACTGAACTCCTTCCTGTCCCTCCTGCCTCCTTCCCCAAGTGCTGGGATTGCAGATGTGTGCCATCAACCTAACACTCAGATAGATAGACAGATCACATAAATTGGAGACTTCGATTCTTTTTTTTTTTCACAGCTCAGATACTCCTTTTATTTATTTATTTTTATTATTAAATTTTTTATTTTATACATTAATTACATTTTATTTGCTTTGTATCCCAGCTGTAGCCCACTCCCTCATTCCCTCCCAGTCCCATCCTCCGTCCCTCATCTCCTCCCATGCCCCTCTCCAAGTCCACTGATAGGGGAGGTCCACCTCCCCTTCCATCCGACCCTAGCTTATCCGGTCTCATCGGGACTGGCTGCAATGTCCTCCTCCTCCTTTGTGGCCTGGCAAGACTGCTCCTCCCTCGGGGTCGGGGGGAGGTCAAAGAGCCAACCATGGGCTACATCTGAGTAGGGGTTCTAGGTTATATCCATTAATGTACCTTGGTTTGTGTATCAGTCTCAGAAAATACCCTTGAGCCCAGATATTTTGGTTCTGTTGCTCTCCTTGTGGAGCTCCTGTCCTCTCCAGGTCTTTCATCTCCCTCTTCTTTCATAAGCTTCCATGCACTCTGCCTAAAGTTTGGCTATGTGTCTCAGCATCTGCTTTGATACCCTGCTGGGTAGAGTCTTCCAGAGGCCCTCTGTGGTAGGCTCCTGTCCTGCATCTTGTTTTCTCCTTCCAGTGTCCATTCCCTTTGTCTTTCTAAGTGAGGATTGATCCTCTTACCCCGGGTCCTCCTTCTTGTTTAGCTTCTTTAGGTGTACAGATTTTAGTATGTTTATCCTCCTCCATTGCTGGTAGGAATGTAAACTTGTACAACCACTTTGGAAATCAATCTGGCGCTTTCTCAGATAATTAGGAATAGGGCTTCCTCAAGATCCAGCTATAACACTCCTAGGCATATATCCAAAATATGCTCAAGCACACAACAAGGACATTTGCTCAACCATGTTTGTAGCAGCTTTATTCATAATAGCCAGAACCTGGAAACAACCCAGATGTCCCTCAGCTGAGGAATGGATACAGAAATTATGGTACTTTTACACAATGGAATACTACTCAGCAATTAAAAACAAGGAAATCATGAAATTTGCAGGTAAATGGTGGGAACTAGAAAAGATCATCCTGAGTGAAGTATCCCAGGAGCAGAAAGACACACATGGTATATACTCACTAATAAGTGGATTCTAGACCCATAAGATAGGATAAACATACTAAAATCGATTCACTTTCTTAAGAATGAGCAAGGGGGCGCTGGAGAGATGACACAGGGCTGCTCTTCCAGAGAATCCGGGTTCAATTCCCACCTCCAGGGTTCCTCCTAACTGTCAGTAACTCCAATCCCTGTGACTCTCACAGCCTCACACAGACATCCATGCAGGCAAAACACCAGCGCATGCAAAAATAAAAATAAATAAAGCGTTAAAAAATACATGGCAGCTAGGATATTAGAAAAAAAAAATGAGCAAGGGACATCTTAGGTGGTGAGGACCCCGAGTCTGTGCTGAGGGTTAAAGATACGCTGGGCTTCTGTCAGAATCTTCCTAGAGCGGTGATTCTCGACCTTCCTAATGCTGTGACCCTTTAATACAGCTCCTCATGCTGTGGTGACCCCCAACTATAAAATTACTTTCCTTGCTACTTCGTAAGTGTGATTTTGCTGTTATGAATCCTAATGTAAACATCCCCCATGAAACGGTCATTCAACCCCAGAAGGGGTAGTGACACCAATTGCTGTGTCCTCCTCTTCTAGATCAGGGGCCCTAGTGACCCCAGGAGCTATTGCTTCCCTTTCTCCATGACAAAGAACACAATGAAGTCAGCATGTTCTTCTGAGAGCTGAACACCAACCACACCCACAGGTGTGCAAGGCTACTGATCACTCCTAGTTCAAAGCAGAGAGCCTGTGTGACTCTCACAACCACAGCAAGTGCTTGGGGAGAGAGGCAGATGCATGTTGAACCCCTGAGAGTTCAGCATGGATGCACAAGCTATCAGAACACCTGCTATTTCCGACGTCAGAGAGTGTGGCCGCTTGCTGCTCTCTCCCTCCCGCTAGGAGCCCGCTCTGTCCTCCTCACCCCACAAAACAGTTTATCCTTCAGCTTTGAGTCATAACCAACGCTGCCAGTGAGGCCGGCAGTGGTGATCAGAAAAGTGGTCAGGTTTAGAGGTTTGGGTTTTTCCCCCCTATTCTTCCTTCATTACCCCCCCCCAATAGTTCAACTCCTAAATACTTGATTATGTGTGTGCGTGTATGTTTGTGTATGTGCACATGCGTGTGTGCATGCATGTGTGGGTGAACTTGGGAAGAGCTATCTTCCTCAATTGCTCTCCATCTTGTTTTTGATACAGGATCTCTCACTGATTGGCTAGGCTGGCTGGCCAGTGAGCTCCAGGGGTCTTCCTGTCTGCACTCCCCACCCAGCTCTAGGGTTACAGCACCCAGTAGTTCACATGGATTCAGGGAATCTGATCATCAGGCTTATGTGACAAGCATTTTGTTGACTGAGCTAGCTCCACAGCCATGATTATAATTGTGTGTGTATGTGTTGTGTATTATGAGACAGGGTCTCTCTTGAGACAGGGTCTCACTATGTAGCCCTAACTAAATTCACTGTGTAGACCCGGATGGCCTCAAATTTACAGAGATCTGCCTACCTGTACCTCACAGTGCTTGGGATTAGTAGTATATGTCACCACTATAATTTTTAAAGACTTTTTTATATTTTATTTTGTATGTATGGGTGTTTTACCTGCATGTATGTGTACCACTTGCATACCTGATGCCGTTGGAGGTCAGAAGAGGGCATCGAGTCTCTTTGGAGTGACAGATGATCATTAGTCCCTGTATGAATACTGGAAAGCAAACCTGTGTCGTCTGCAAGAGCAACGAATGCTTGTAATCACTGAGCCATCTCTCAGGCCACACGGTTATAATTTCTGAGTGTGAAAATTCAAAATGGCAGCATGCTCTCCTGATCCAGAAATGGAGGCAAGGTGTCATGGCTGGATGTTGATATCTTTGAATTTTATCATATGCCCTAAACAAATATACTGAGTCCCACCTCCCAGGACTTGGGGCCACAAGACTACTGTTGAGTCTCTGAGGAAAAATCTGTGGGCAAAAAATTGAAATGGAACCAGAGTTACTACAGTTGCCCAGTTGCCAGAAAGCAGAAACATAAGGAGCTGGTGGAGAAGAGTGCACAGAATTTTTCAGAGTTAAAGCAATTAGCTGCGAGTATCTCATGTACTATTGATTTGAAGGGTAGGGTTATAGTAGTAAATCATGCTGGAATATGTAGTGATCAAATTAAATTCTTTTTTTTTTCTTCCAACCTTCAACCAGAAGCAAGCCTGTGGTTGGAGCTGGCAGATCTTTCTGCCTCTGCTATCCTTAGTAATCTTAACTATCAGCAGGAAAACAGGCCATGAGACTCGGGTGCCAGGCAGGCAATGGGTAATAGAATTGATGGATATTACTCTGCCCTCATTTTCTTACCATTTCAGTCATCTCCTGTGTGAGGTGAGTGAGGATGTCTCATCAGTTCCTTTAGCAATCTAGAACTCTGATTCCATGGACCAGGCATCCCTAAGAGTGAGCAATGCAGATTCCCAAGCTCTGCTCCGGGTCTCCTGCATTACAGCCTCCATTTTCCGATTCCCAGCTGACACTGGTGTCCGCTGACGTAGTAAAATGAGGTGATCCATGAAAGTCTAAAGAAAGGCCCATCTCCAGCTTAGAGGTCTTAAGTCAGTGGGCAGAGGCAACTGCATTGCCTCTGGGAGCAAGCCATGGCTGCACAGCTACCCATGTCCCTCACAAGCCATGGGATGATGGGCAAATCATTCAGGCTTTGTGCCTCCATCTGCTCATGTCAGTTGACGTTAGTAATGGCAGGTGATTCCACAAGGTTGTAAAGAGTCAGTGAGATAACGGACCTAGAGTTATCCATGATGCTGGGCATAGCATAAGAACCTAATGTACATTAATTACTCATAGTCACAGCAGTAGTTGTTATGCTCAATGCATAGCGGATTTCACAGACTCACTTGTTGGTAGTTATTGCTCTTTTTGTGGTGCTAAGGATCAAACCAAGACTCTGCACATAAACTACAGCCCCAACTATGTAGAGAAACTACAGGGATGGCCCGGCAGGTGGTACTAACACCAAACCCGACCCAGAACTCACAGAGGGTACGGTGAGAACTGTCTCCCACACAAGTGTCCTCTGATGCCCACCTGTGCACCATGGCATGTGTTTGCATCCACGTGTGAGCAAGTGTGTGCACATATGCACACACACACAGTAAAGAAATGAATAATAAATAATAAAGAAAAATAAGTATAAAAATGGAATCTAGCTAGGTGGCTCAGGACAGAGAGTTGCCTGCTTCCAGGCCTAACAAGCTGAGTTCAGCTCTCAGAACCCACACTGATTGTGCGAGAAGGACTTGAAGAACTTGCCCTCTGCCCTCCGTCTGTACACTGTGGCACACAAGCACACAAGTGGATAATATATGGTCAATAACTTTAGGCTTTTTAACTTCCAAAGCTTCCATGTATGCAGTCTTCTGGAAGCCTGGGTCATCTCGGTTCTTATTTGCTGTCACCTGCACTTGTAACTGTGAGACTTGAGCTGCAGATGTCCCTGGTGGAGCTCTGGGTATCCGCAGCCACTGGCTTAACTAGGCAGATCTGGGCTGTATTTCTGCTTTCCTTGGGCTGCTTCCCAGCCCTCAGCAGCCATTATGTGGAGCTCTTTGCAGCCTCCACCCAGCAAAAGTTGGTGTTCCTGCTACTGAGAGGAGTCTCTAATAGGGCTTCCTAGGCAGACAATTAGATGGGAGGATTCTGTGAAGGCTTCCGTACATATTCACATGTGGCCCAAAATGGTACTTTCGGGAAGCTAGGAACCCAGCAGAGACAAATAAAGGCTTTCTTGGCCTCTCTGCATTGGCTCAGAGACATCACATCAGAATGCACTAGGTGACCTCATTTTATCATCTGACCAGCAGAGGACCTGATCCCCGAGAGCACTAGGGAGAATCAGAACCCATCCATCTCTCTCTGGAAAAAAAAAAAAAAAAGGTTGAGAGCCCAGACCTCTCCTTGTATTCACAATTGCATCTGCCCTGGTTTGTACAGTGAAAGGGGGAATGGGACCAGAGAGAGGCGGCCCAGCAGGCAAAGGCACTTACCACCGAGGCCAATGGCCCGAGTTCAGCCCCTGGAACCCACACAGTGGGAGGAAAACTGGCTCCTGTAGAGTGTCCTCTGTCCATGTGAGCCATGGCATACATGCAACCATGTGTGTGCACCCACACAAGCATGCCCCCCAACACACATATAAATAAATATTTTTTAAAAATTTTAAAGGGAAAAATTACTATCAGATATAAAGATCCATATTTAAAAAACAAAAACCTGGCGCTGGAGAGATGGCTCAGCAGTTAAGAGCACTTATTGCTCTTACAGATCACAGGTACACTTTCCAGTACCCATATGGTAGTTTGCAGCCATCTGTAACTCCATTTTCAGGGGATTCGGTACCATCTTCCGACCTCCACAGGCACCAAGCATACACCATGTATGTACGGTGCTCATACATATACGCAGGCAAAACATTTGCACATAACAATAAAATGAATAAGCTTTAGAAAACCTCTTGTGGAAGGAAGGCGTGGGGACCCGGCGCCGTCTCCCAGCATTAGAGAGAGTCAAAAAGTCTTCTGAAGGATACTTTGTCAGCATCCTTCAACAGGCGTATTGATGCACATATGCAATCTTGGTACCTGCAGATTGAAGCAGGAAGACTGAGGGTTCAAGAGTGCATGACGAGACCCTGTCTTTACATATATACATAGTTTGTCTAGGGGATTTATCCCTTAGAGATGCCCTCTTGGATGGAAAAAGGGGCATCTAAAGTTATTCTTTTTTTTTAAGATATATTTATTTATTCATTTACTATTTATTTATTCATTTACTATGTATACAGTGTTCTGCCTACATGTGTGCCTGCACACTGGAAGAGGGCACCAGATCTCATTGTAGATGGTTGTGAGCCCCTGTGTGGTTGCTGGGAATCGAACTCAGAACCTCTGGAAGAGCAGCCTGCGCTCTTAACCACTGAGCCATCTCTCCAACACCCTCTAAGGTTAATCTTTACACTATTGTATGAGACAGGGAAAATCTGGAAATGATACCAATGCCCTGTTCCAGTGAGGAACTTCTATATAAATGACAGTCCCTCCAAACAAGGCAAAGCTATGCAGCTGCTCAGAGGCTATAATCACCTTCACGTGCTAGCAGAGACCAATTTCTAACACATGGTAGGTACTGTAGTTACTATGTAGACAGTTGTGCATACTTATTTATAAATACAGTTGTATAACATAAGAATGTTCTGGTCAGTGATAGGTTAAATAAGCAACATTGGGCCCAAAGACTATGTCACCTAGTAATATGATAGTCACCTTCGCTTGTGCAAGCATAGTTCTGTAATGTTCACAAAACATCAAAATCCCTTTGCAGATCTCAAATGCTATTTGTGCCATTAATCAGTGTGTGAAAATATTTCTGAAAGGAGGCATGAGAAACTGGAAACAGGAAAACTGTGTGATTAGAACACAGGAAGGAAAGGATGAAGACACCCTACTGTTTTCAGTCAGAGAGAGAGAGCAGAGAAGCAGAGAGAGAGAGCACAGAGATTGAACCCATGGTCGTGTGCATGCTAAGCAAGTAATTTACCATGAGCTACAGCCTTCATCAAGTCTTTAGCAAATCTTTTGAATGTTATTTTATTTTCAGGCGTCAAAGGTTCGAAACAACTTTTTGTATATGAATTGGTTGGCAGGTTTATTGGGGGGTGGGAGGGCATATTTTTCAGTCTGCCAGAGAGTTTAGAAGGGGCTGAGGAGGGAGGGTGGGTTCAGGTTTGTAACTCCGCTCACTGTTGAGACCTGACTCTCCCCAGCAGCAGGCGGAGGTGGTCCATGTATCCCAAACCCAAGAAGAAAAGCTGGCGGCTGCCCTCAGCGTAGAGTTGCACGACACTTCATGCCAAGTCCAGAGTCTCCAGGCTGAGACGGAGTCATTACGGGCTCTGGTGAGTAAGCCAAGAAAGGCCCTGGTGGTTTTGATGTTTAACTCTCAACTGTCAAGTCTGAAGTCTCACAGCTCCTAGTTTGCAAAGGGCTTCCTTCTCACAGGATGTGGTTTGGGTGCCTGAAGTGTCTTCTGACCTCCGAGACTCATCAGATATTGACTCACACCTAACAAGTGCCGCAGACAGAGCGGGGCCCTGTGGAAATATCCCTTACCTGCCACTGCTGGGAATGTTGGCTGCCAACACCTGGCAGCTGCCCCTTCTCAGCTGCCCTGCTTCCTCAGAGACTTGCCACCAGCCAAACAGAAGGCTCTTGATCCAAGAAGTTAGGCCATGCCCCTGACCCAGACAAGGCAGTGACAGATGACCATTTTGAAAGCTTCAAAACCTACTAGCTTCAAAGTGGAAACAGCTGCACAGAGCTTGCCCCAGGATCAGGTAGTAGCCGGTTCTCAGGGAGGCTACATCCTTGCTTAGCATCTTCCCTGTCCTGTCTTCTTTTCCTCAGTCAATCCCTCTTTCCCTGAGAGTAGTCCTGTAATTGTTTATATGTGCCACCATCCTCAGCTCAAGCTCTGCTTCTGCTGTCCTCAACCTCAAACACCTAGGAAGCTCAGGCTCACTGTGGTTTGCAAGCAGGTGCCTTACAGCCACTAATTATTAGTAATTAAAACCATCACACTCGGCCCCCTGTATCCATGGTTTCCCCATCTTCAGATTCAATCAACCTTGGACTGAAAATACCCATGAAAAAAAACACTGCACCTGCTCTGCACTTCTGCAGTCTCTATTTCTTATCAGTGTTCCCTAAACAGCAGCCTAATCATCTATACAGATGCACATCGTGTCACATGTAAGTCATCCAGAGATACTTTATGTATGAGATTTAAGGAAATACTCAGGAGGACTTGATAGGTCGTATGCACATATGATACCGTTTTCTGTAAGAGATTTACATCTATAGATTTAGATATCCAAAGGCATCCTGGACCCAAGCCCACACAGCTCCTCAGATAACTGAATTAAGCTCCCCCTTCTGGTCTCTGGTTTGCCTGAAGCTCTAGTAGGATAGCATGACGTCTCCTCCATTGCTCTAACCACAAAGCATCGTTGGACCACATGTGTGTCAGCACACTTTATGTCGCTCAGAAAAAAAAAAAACTGGCCATGTTCCAGGAGCTATAACCAAGTGCTCTAAGGACATAAGACTAATTAGACATGGTTTCTACCCCCCAGGGAATAAGTGTCTCCTATAGAGGAATTGATGTCACCTTAAGAGTCACAGGGCTCAGCATATGGGAGAGTGACAAGGAGGAGGCCAGCCTCACTACTGGAGTCAGTATATTTACTTTTCAGTGGGGATAGAGAATGGCAAAGTTGGGGCGGGATCTAGAAGGGCCCCGCCCACCAGGAAGCCTTTTCTGTCTTTACTCTTCTCCTAGACATGGGAAGTGTTTCTCAGACTGTGATCTTGAACCCAGGCTCCTCTCCTCACTGGTCATAGGACCTTCTGAGCTTCTATTTTCTCATTTGTCTAGTGAGGATCTATTTTAGTCATCCTATTTACCTGCTGTCTTGGTGGCTCACAACGACAGTGAATCATGTGCTCCCACACAGCCTGTGCTTTAGGAAGAGGTCAGAGGGACAGCCCTTCCCAATCCCTCATGGTGTCTGCAGAGGACACCCACAAGTGGCCTTTTTCAACTCACCTGTGAGACGCCTCAATTGTGAATCTGGGTCCTGCTCTCTGTAACCTCTCCACTCTTGGAGTTCCTTGTATTACGGCAGTCCTGTTGCTATGGTGGGTCTCCTGATGAGGCACCTTGCTTTCCTTAAAGACTGAGCATAAATCAGCCCCTTCCCAACCTCTCAGCTTTAGAGTGACTATCATGTATATCTTCCTCTATTGGCTGAAGCAACCACAAGCGTTCCACTGAGCCCTGACTCTTGGCAAGGTCACATTGAGAAGGACCATGCGGGATGGTGATAATTGTTGCAGCTGCCTTTGGAAATATGATCTATCCTAAGATCAGAATAGAACTGACCTCAGAAAGCCACTGGGATGACTAATTAGATAATGCATGTCAAGCCTTTTACATTGTGCCCAACACAGGCAAGAGGTCAACAAATGGCATCTATTATGATTTATAGTGCAAAACTATAACCACTAACTCAGGAACCCCAAGTTGGCACCATCAGCCACCTGGTTATTGCACTTCAACCCCACGCTTCTAACTGCTGAAACAAATGGAAAAGGAACTCACATGCCAAGCAGAAGACTTCAGCGTAATGGCATGCCACCTATGCTCATGTCTAGCCCAAGATGGGCTAGCTCTCTCCCCTGTGGGTTCCAAAAGATCAAAACTCCCATTACTGCACCTTACAGCCAAGATGAGGAACATAGACTGAGAATAGGGGGAGGAGAGAGTTCACCCAGCTACCCTGAGTTAGAACAACCTGTGCATACACAGTTACGTAGTACTCGTCACTCTTGGAAGCCAGACAGCTTTGCTGGCCAAACTTTCAGCTCCATTTGCTACTAAGACACTGTTTGTATTGGAAGCCAGGCACCATTAGGCCTACTGACTCTGTATTTAGTGAAATCTGAGCCCAGAATTTACCAAAAATAATTATACCTTGCTTTCTGGAGGATTTTGCAATTCAAGAGAAGTCATCCCTCCCAGACTTCAGGGACCCAGAAGAATGAGGAGCCTCTGTGGGTTCAGAGTCTTACTGGTGCCGTCCATGTCCCTAGAGCTACAGAAAATGCAATAGAAGCCTGGCCAGAGCTGCTTGGGCTCAAGCATCTCTGAAGGACCAGGCATCTCCTTCTAGAATGTCAGGAGGTTGGCCCGGCATAGTGGTGCATACCTCGGGAGGCAGAGGCAGGCAGACCTCTGTGAGCTCTAGGCCAGCCTGGTCTACATAGTGAGTTCCAGGACAGCTGGGGACTATATAGTGAGACCTTGTCTTGAGGGCCAAGGAGAGAATTAATAATGAATGTTAGAAGCTTAGGTAAAGATGCTGGGCGTGGGGATCTCAGGGTGGGATAGAAGGTCCACAGGGTCTCCTGGAAGGGGGTCTCATGAGTGCATCTCTTAGACAAAATCCTGAATCATCAGGCTACATAGGGAGCTCACCTAGAATGTTGGGCAAAACTATAAACAGACAGCCTGAGCATGTTCTTGTGAGGTGTTCCTCTAAATCACAGCTGTTACAGATCCAGTGTCAACAACAACTCACAAAGACAAATACAGCTTTAGAAGTCTGCTCAAAACAAAACTCTGTTTCCTATATAAAACAAGAGAGAAAATCCAGAGCGGTAGGAACAAACGATTCTCCAAGTCTAGGTCATTTGTGCATGCCTGTTGCTGTGAAAGGGTCTCAGAGCCCACAAGCCAAATAGCAACCAAGGCCTGAGGCTACTCTACACTTAGTTCATAGTGACCTCACACCTCTTCCTAAAAGGCACTAGGCTGGGCACCTGACTTAGGGTTCACACGTCCTGTGGAATTAAGAAGATGTAAGGGCTGGAGAGAGAACTCAGTCAGCAAAGTGTTTGCCCTGAATTCCATCTCCTAAACTTATTAAAGGGGGGAGAGAGAGAGTTGCTAAAACCCATGTCATAACCACCTATCTCTCCAGCTCCAGGGGGTCATTTGGCCTCCGCAGGCACCTACACTCGTGTGCACATACCTTCACGAAAATACACATGGATTCACAAAATTAAAAATAATAAAATTCTGGCTGGAGAGATGGCTCAGCAGTCAGGAGCACTTTTCTGCTCTTGTGGAGGGCCCAGGTTCTGTTCCCGACACCCACACTTCTGTGACTTCAGTCCCAGAGGATCAGATGCCTCTCCTGACCTCCGTGGGCTCCTGCACACATGTGATGGACACACCCCACACTGAGACTATTAAGCATGGGCACACTGAGGTCTAGTTTTTTCCACTGGCCAGTGCTAGTTTTCAGGGCATAGTACACAGGAAAAAATGAGAGGAAAGGTTTTCAGTCTGATGGGGAGAGAGAACAGTAGGACAGGGATGTCACCCGGTAGCAGGTGCCTTCATCCAGGTGAATACATATACCAACCACATGGTCTGCACAGGCCCCTTCCAGGCACTGAGCATACAGAGGCTGGTTTCCTCCTAAGTCTCCCCACCTTGTGTGACAGGCGCATCCCTTGTGGTAAGGTGATGGACATGCATGTGCTTGGGGAGCCATGGAGAGGTAGGGATGCTCCTAACACAAGTTGGTTGTAGTAAGGACTGAGGAGCATCGCGGGAGGCTTGCTAAACAAGTGACCCCTGAACTTGAACTTGAGGACGAATTGGAGTGAAGTGAGTGAGAAGGCTGAAGGGGCAAGGCCGAGTAGCGCAGGTATAGGAAACAGTACGAGGCTGTACATAGTGGCTTGCACCTTTAATCCCAGCAATTTGACGGGCAGATGGATCTCTGTGAGTTCGATGCCAGCCTGGTCTACGTGGTAAGTTCCAGGACCGCCACCAGAGCTATACAGTGAGACCGTGTGCCAAAAGAGAAAGGAAGACAAAGCTGGGTGTGATGGAGCACACCCATAATCCCAGCACGCTGGGATCATACCAGGCCTCCTTAGGAGCCCCTGGTGTGATGTTTAATCAAAGGAGATAGAAGCCCAGATGTGTGCTATAGTTCAAGGCACAATAGGAGCTGTGTGGAAAAATGTAAGAAGGGCAGAAACTAAAATCAGGGTGGTGCCTGAAGAGACCACTGAGCTGACCTCAGTGTCCAATCCCAGGCTGTGGTGTTGGGAGAAGAAAGGAGGCCTGGAATGTGACACCCTCACAGAGGATGTAAGAGGCGGGGCTCAGGACACACCTTCTCCCAGTGTCCTCAGCTGGAGCACCCATAGCTGAGGTAAACAACTGTGTTGGTGGCACCAATGCAGAGTCATGATCTGAAACCTAACAACCTAAGTGAGTGGCCATCGGCCATGCAGGCCCAGAATCCCTTGCTTGACGATCTCTAGCTCCTGATGGGTCAGTGGGAACCCACCAGGGACCAGAGGGACAGGGTCTGACAAAGATGCATTAGTAAACACCACAGAAAGACACTAAGAGGTCATGGTCAGACACATCTATTTCAGCTCTCCTGCACATCACAAAAAGTCAGTCACCTTTTTTTGTTTTGTTTTTCAAGACAGGGTTTCTCTGTGTAGCCTGGCTGTCCTGGACTTGCTTTGTAGACCAGGCTGGCCTTGAACTCACAAGTGCTGGGATCACAGGCATGCACCACCGCCACTGTGCCCGGCTGAGCGTTGCCTTCTTATTTTTTCCCTAGAACCACTAAGACTGACCTCTTGTCTTTGACCAAGAGTTGACAACATCATTGTCCCAGAAATACGGGCAGAGCAGGTCAGTCCCACACTTCCTACCTGGAGAGCCCAGCCTGATGACCTTCACTCTTTTGTAGAAACGCGGTCTGGAGAACACACTCCATGACGCCAAGCATTGGCATGACATGGAACTGCAGAACCTGGGTGCCGTGGTGGGCAGGCTGGAGGCGGAGCTGGCAGAGATCCGCTCAGAGACGGAGCAGCAGCAGCAGGAGCGGGCGCACCTGCTGGCATGCAAGAGCCAGCTGCAGAAGGACGTGGCCTCCTACCACGCCCTGCTGGACAGAGAGGAGAGCAAGTACGGACATCTGTGTGTCTCAGTTCCCCCTTATCTTCAGGAAGAACGTGTACAGAGCGCAGGGGTGGGGCTGACTGGGTAGGGAGAGGGCTTGCCTAGAGTACACAAAAGCCCTGGTTTCCACCCCCAGCACTGAACAAAACTGCTCCTGATGACCCCAGCTATCACATTTCATTCCAGAGCAGGAGAGAGAGTAGCAAGAAGCCTTCTTCTTAAGTGACTCTTAAACCCCCCCCTTCTTTTTTTTTTTTTAGTTGAGATTTTTATTTATTTTTATTTTTAGTGTGGGTCTTCTGCCTCCATGTAAGTGTGCCTCAGCTGTGCAGTACCCATGGAGATCAGAAGAGGGGACTGGAGTTATACAGTGGGTGCTGGGAATTGAACCTACGTCCTCAGAAGAGCAGCCAGTGCTCTTAACTGCCGGTGTCCCTCCAGCCCAACTCTCAAACATTTTGGGGGCGTCAGCTTGTCGACTTTCTCTTATCTGACTGACCGTACTGGTCTACAAGAGATGCTGAGGAAACCGCTGTGTAACCTGGACTCTCGAGGGAAGGCAAACAAGGTGTTGGGAGTACGGTGGAGTTGGCCAGCCACGTCTGCCAGAATCATACACACATCCACATAAACTCGTGAGCACATATGCAGGTCTTCCCTAACCAACGGGCATCAGCCTGGCACTTGGCTTTATTGTAGATTCTTCTTTCCAGAAGCCCGTATCTTTATTTCTCCTCATTCTCTCTATCTTTATACCCCCCTCCACGGTCTACTCTACAGCACATTGAATTAAGAATAGGACATTAAGCCTGGCATGGTGGTGCATGTCTTTAATCCCAGCACATGGAAGGCAGAGGCAGGCGGATCTCTGTGAGTTTGAGGCCAGCCTGGTCTACAGAGCGAGTTCCAGGGCTACATAGAGAAACCCTGTCTCAGAAACAAAACAAAAACCAACAAAACAAAACAAACGAACAAAAACCCTCCAGGCCCAGGAGCTCTGACTGACACCCTTTCTGGCCACCACAGGCACCAGGCATGCATATGATGCACACGAAACACCCACACACATAAAATAAATACACAAATTTTCTAATAAAAAAAGGACAGCAACTGTAAAAGACAACTTAGAAGAGCTGGTAAGATGGTCCGCAGGTAAAGGCACTTGTTACACAAGCCTGAGGCTCTGAGATCAAGCCTCAGAATCCACATAAAGGTGGGAGAGAACTGACTCCACAAAGTTTGCCTGACTTCCATCACGTGCCATGGCATGCAGATGTGTCTGTGTGTGTATGAATGCACATGTGTGTAAATTCACATGTGTGCGCGCACACACACAAATATTAATAAATAAAAATAAAGCACTAAAGTCAACTTCTCACAACTCAAGGGAGAATGGGAGGGTCCACTTGTGGGGAGGGATTCGCCCTTGGCTTCCTGGCGCTCTTCCAGAGAGCACAGCACCCTGGCAAAGCCACCTGCAAAACTTCTGGCCCCTCCTTCCTAGAGGAAAACATCATCTCTTCCTCTCCCACTAACTATCTTTTTGTCCAGTTGCTTTCTTGGAATGTGAAAGCCAGATGTTCCTAATGGCTCAGATTCCTATGAGCATCTGAATAAATATATAAAGTCACTTTAAATAAATGTGGAAGAGTGAGGGCATGGAATGTAGTTCAAGAACATAGCACCCACTGAGTAGCTGTTCTGCACATGTCCAGCCCCAGCCCTGGCTGCCTTCATTCTCTCCTGTGCCCACCAGAATGCCACCCATCCCCAGTGACTGACAGGACTCACATCTCAGAGTTCCGGAAGTCATTTGTCTAAACTCCGTCAAAACCACAAAACAGGGGTTCGAACCTTGGCACTGTCTTATCCCAGAGACCACACTCTTTCTCATAATGCACCTTCCCTTCCCACATTCCTACTGTGGTAGCTTCACCGATGCTCTGTCTCTGTTGCTTCTGATTCACGTGTGTTTCTTTTCAGCTAACAGGGGGAAAACCAAAAACAACTTCCTCTTTTCACAAAGAAAGCTCTGCCCTCCTCAGCAGCCCAACCGTGAGGATGTTTGAGGAACTTCAGCCGCTGCTGGATTCCCTGGCTGTCTTAAGGGAGAGGAGACGGCCCTTCTGCTAAGTAGTCTGTAGCTTGACCAACCTAGGCCTCTCTGAATAAATGCTTTGCGTGCAGCTCCAGGCTTCCATTTTGTGTTTGACTCACTGTTGGTGCAGACACTCCATTCTGTCTTTGTATCTCAGGGGACTGGCATTTGTATTTTATGTGTATGTGTGTTTGTTTGTTTTGTTGGTTCAGGGGATAGGACCCAGGGCCTCATGCATGCTAAGCATAAACTCTGTCCCTACACTACTCTCCCATTCCAGAGAGCCATTCTTGGATATTTCTGGAAGGGATGTTAACGGACACTATCGGTCTCACCTCAGGGTCAACTGTCCTGGGGTGTATCAATACGAAAGTGCCATTCATTCACAAGTTCTGCTCTTGACAGGTACCCCGGCGACACACAAATGCACTCACACATGTACACACCACACACACACACACACACACACACACCTTGGCCACAACAGGGATCAGCCTGTTGCTTTACTGAGCGCACTGTAACTGCGTCACAGGGCATTGTGGCCTCATTGCCTCAATGCCCGCACATCTCTTCTGCTCACAGCACAGTACCTCTCCCTCACGTTCAGCCCATTGGGGAACTAATTAGGTGGTGGCTGCTCACCCACTTGCAGCCTCAAATCTTCTCTTCGGGATCCTCACACCAGCTCCCTCAAGGCTTAGCCCAGCCAAAATATATTCAGGCATCTGCCTCCTACGCAGGCAAGGCTCTCCTGTCTTCAGATTAAAATTGAAACCACCACCTGTGTCCTACCGCAGTGCTCTAAAACCACACACCACAACGGTTAACACTTCTTTCTGTTTCTGTCACCTACGTGCTACACAGACCAAGCTAAGCTCAACCTTTGTTCCCTGTCACCGTGAGCTTCTCATCCCAACAGAGGGATATATCCAGTGTGGGAACGTTGGAAGACCATCATATTTAAAGTTCCAAAACAACAAATAAACATTGTTTATCTTTATTTAAAAACAAAGGACTGGATCGGGGGTGGGGTGGGGTGGGGGTTGGGGGATGGTAGAGGCACATGCCTTTAATCCCAGCACTCAGGAGGTAGAGAAAGGCAGATCTCTATGAGTTCAAACCCAGCCTGGTCGACAGAGTGAGTTCCAGGACAGGCCAACGGCTGTTACATAGAGAAACCCCATCTCAAAACAAAAACAAAAACAAAAACCACACAAAACAGCAGCAACAACATTTAAAGAGAAGCAAGCTGTCCTGGTTAGAACTGTGCCAGGTAGATTTCCCTGCTGGCCTTGCAGGACCAAAGTGAAAGTGAATTCTTGCGTCTCCCGGAAGACCAGTTACTTAGCACAGTATCTTACATAATTCAGTTCATCGCCTGAAGTACAGAAATAGGTAAGGTGCTACTTCTGCTCCATTTCAACCGAGCATCCGCTTCCCCCTGCAGCTGGGCGCTAGGGATTGCTCCTAATTGAACCACCTGGGTACAAGGGCCACTCAGGAAGACAGTGCAGCTGTCCCCACTACGGTGGATGCCTCGGGTACTGTGTGTGGCAGCTTTCTTTTCTTTCTCATCACCATTAATTATTTCCTCTGAGCCAAGACCTCACAGCCTGGGGCCTCGAAGGTGAGGACCCCATTTTTTCCCCCCAGAATCTAGAAGCCACTGGAAGGCAGGGAAAGTAGATGCCCACACTCACCATGTTTCCTACCAGAAGCACGCTGCTCGGGGCGGCACGTTTTAGACTCTCCTGCCCTGCAATCTCAGAGAGCAGGTGCCGCAGGTCAGTTAGCTAATCACCTTTTGGCAGGTGACTGACTGCTGCCTCCAGCTCCCAGAACAGGCTCCCGCTGTTTCTAATGAGGCTCCATTAGCAGGTATGAAAAGGCCCTGCTGGCCCCTGGACGCTCCGGCGCCCGTTTTGAGAGTCACGCTTCCTCTCGCAACATCATGGAACAATTACCCGTTGGCAGTGGTTCCCTGACAGGTGGTGGGTGGGTGGGTGGGTGAAGAGCTTTGACTGGATTCCTCCTAAGCGCAGCGAGGCCCTCCTTCCACGCCATGCAACTCCACTACGCTGGACTGCCAATGAGATTGCCAGGACATCCATCCATTGGCTTTGAGACCCCCTAAATCCTTGGATAGCAATGTTCTTTAATTTACTTCAAGGTTATTAGTAATGCTCTTTTGAGCACGAACTGCTGCTCAAATGTTTTGGCGGATTTGGGGGATACCAATAAGAGGGAGACCATTTCTGCCCGCATGGGCTGACAATCTTGGTAGGAAATTCAGACGTTCGTGTGAAGGAGTCAGGAAAGCAAGGGACAAACAAAGCAAAGCGGCACTTTACAGTTTGCATGGCCCTTCCCTGAATTCATTTTGTCTTCAAAGGCACAGAGAGTAGACAGCCCGGGTCTGGTTTGAGTGGCTTTTCAACAACAGGATTCAGTGAGTGCCAGCCAGTACCACTTGAGCCTTTGTTTAAAAAAATAGGGTCTTACTGTGTATCCCTGGCTAGCCTAGAACTCACAGAAATCCACTTGCCTCCAGAGTGCTGGGACTAAAGGTGTGCACCACCACCACACCGGTTTTTGTTGTTCTTGCTCCTATTGGTTTGATTTGGTTTTGGCTTTTGACATGGATTCTCATGCAGCCCAGACTGACCTCAAACTTGCTAGGTAGCTGAGGATGACCTTGAACTCCTGATCCTCCTGCCTCCCTCCACCCGACAAGTAGTGGGGTTATGAGCATGTATCACCACACCCAGTTTGCACAAAACAGTCCTTTTGGGGGAGGTGGGGTGGTTGTTTGAGATAGGGCTTCTCTGGGTAGTCCTGGCTGCCCTGGGACTCATTCTGTAGACCAGGCTGGCCTCAAACTCAGCCTGCCTTTGCCTCCTGAGGCATGCACCACCACTGCCCAGAATACAAGATAGTGTTTTAACAACAATAAAAAATTGTCTGAGAGCAAAGGCAGCTCAGCTGT
>CM053749.1:17545605-17581049 GCA_028658305.1 Pachyuromys duprasi
CCTCAGGCGACACAGGAGAAGCTGGCTAGGAAGAATAAAGGGGGGAGGGGCTACTCAGACAATGTGTTTGCCATTTAACAAGCATGTCCAGAGATCACCCTGTTGGAGGGGCGAGCAGTAAACCAAGCTATTTTTGCAGCCGGAGGGACTGGCTTAATTAGATCATCTAGGCCGGTTATTTTGAACAAAGGGCTGATCAGGATCCCAGCATAGACAGATCTGTGCAGTCAACAGAAAAGGCAATCTTCCCTGTTAGGCTCCAGAGGAAGCATCCTTTCCTCCTCTTCCTGTGCTTGGAAGGTAATTCACACCACAGGGAGTCGGGCTCTTTGCATAATTCTCCATCCAGCACAAAAGCCAAGTGCAGATCAGGAGAAGGGGCTTTGCAGGGTGTACAGATAGCAAACTATGTGCACTTGCTTTGTCAGGCCATAGCTCGCTCTCTCTCTCTCTGTGTGTGTGTGTGTGTGTGTGTGTGTGCGTATGTATGTATAGTGTGTGTATATGTGTGGTGTGTGTGTATGTATATGTTATGTATATGTGTGGTGTGTGTATGTGTGTATGTACATGTGGGGGTATGTATGTGTGGTGTGTATATGTGTGTATGGTATGTGTATTTGTCTGGGGGTATATGTGTGTGTGCATGTATGTGTGGTATGTATATGGGTCTGTGTATGATATGTGTATTTGTGTGGGGGCGTACGCGTGTGTGCATGTATGTGTGGTGTGTGCGTGTATAGTGTGTGTGCTCGTGCATGTGCACACAAGTTCACCTGAGCAACCATCTTGTCAAATAGTAGTTCCTCCCTACCAGGTTAAACCATCTTCCTCCATTAAGATTTACACAACCCCTGGAACATGTCAACACATGTGAGGAACCAACAATTATGATCTGTGCGGAAGGCAGGCCCACATGCACATAATCTAGCCTAGTCCAAGAGAAACAGAATGCAAGCCACATGGATGATTTGTTGTTACTGTTGTTTTTGAGACAGGGTTTACTGTGTAGCCCTGGCTCTGAAGAGCAGGCTGGCCTCAAACGTGAGAGATCCACCTGCCTCTCCTCCTGCATTGGGACTCAAGGCCTGCACCTCTACCACTCAGCTTCATAGATGATTTTAAATTCTCTAATAGCTGGGGGAGGGGGATAATCAGGTGAAATTAATTTTAGTCACATTTTAATGATCTTCATATATTTAAACTCCTATAATTTATTATGTAATCAATAATTAAATTATTAATGGGGTGTTTTGCATTTGGTGGTTTCTGTTTGTTTGTTTGTTTTGGTACCAAGTTTTTAAACCTGGCTTACATATTACCCTTACAGCTTATCTCAATTTGGGAACGGAGTCCTCCCCAGAATTACTTGATCTGTGTATGTTTAGATTTCATAAAAACTTTTACTTGGGAAAAAAAAATGTACATTCTCTAGCTGGTTCAGGAATATTTTAAAACTTAACTGAGAACCCAAAATTTGTTTTCTTTTCTGTCTTCATATCAATGTTGACATAAATGGCAGCTAGAGAGATGACTCAGCAGTTAAGAATACCTGCTATTCTTCCAGAGGACTCAAGCTCAGTGGGCAGCATCCATGTCAGACAGCTTACAACCATCTGTAACTTCAGCTCCAGGAGATCCAATGCCCCTGGTCTCCCGGGGCACTGGATCTCACATGTACATATCCACATTCGAACATACACACCTACACATTATTTATTTTTTTAGAGATTAATTATGCATTTTACCTACACATTCTTTAAAATAATAAAAAGAAATCTTCAAAAAAAATTTCCATAACTGCTTTCCCTGTTCCAGTAGAGTTATTTGACTCTGTGGCAAAGGAATGTTCGCTTCAAAGCCACACCCCTTCAGGTTCAACAGATTCACTGATTCTGGTGTCCAGGGGTATGAACATCATGTTCACAGCAGTTCAGAACCCCACCTCTCCGTTTTCAGCGCGAGCAAGACACTGCCCAGGTGTTCTCACTCACTTTATGCACGTCGGCTTTAAAATTAAAATTCTGCTAAACACAAATTAAATGATGTTGGAAATTTAGTTCTTCAGTTTCTCAGGTCATTTCAAGAGCTCGGTAGCTGTATGTGACCTGCGGCTACCATATCTGGTAATCCGAGAGAAAGCTGAGTAGAGAGCGGAAGGTAGAGTGCGTTTAAAGGCCTTGACGGACATACGGGAATACCGAAGTCATACATAGAGGGTTATCTGTGAAAAGTCTCACTTGAAACTGGCCAGTGACAATTGCAAACGCTCCACGGACTTCCCACGTAGCTTAGACCATCCTGACCCCCTATTTCCCATAGCCAGCTCACTTGGAGGGAGTTCTCCCATTGGGGAGCTCTTGAGCTACCATGGCATAGGTCTTCCCTGTCACAAAATACCCTTTGCCTTTCCCTAATCTCCTAACTAACTCTGGGAGGTGTGAAAGGAATCAACTAAAGCAAAAGAGGTTGGGTTGACTCCAGGGTGAGCCTCATTCAGCTGAACCAGTCTGCTATTTTCTTCTATACCTTATGGGGACCATCTCTCCAAGCATCTCCACAGTCTGGCTTCATAAGGACTCAGACAGACAGAAAACCTATCTTTGGGGCTAAAATACATATATGTATTATATATATATATATCACATATATATATTTCTATATACATGACTATACAATATATATTCACGTAATTATGAAAACAAAACACCAAAACTCTAATATATGTGTATACATATGTATATATGTATGTATGTGTGAATCTATCAGGGATTGAACCCAGAGTGTCTTGCATATGTAAAGCAAACACTCTACTAACAAACTACATCCCAATTCTCTTTTTATTTTTTTATTTTGAGACAGTCTACCATGTCGTCTTGGCTAGCCTTGAACTTACTCTGTAGCCCAGGCAGGCCATGAACTTGCAATCTTCTTGCCTTAGCCTCCTAAGTAGCTGGGATTGCAGGCATATGACAGCAGGTGTGACCTGGGCTGAATTCTTATTCTTTCCTCAATCTGATGAAAAATCAAAGCCAGTGACCAAGTGCCTGGTTTAATAAACTTCCTATTGCTGGACATGGTAGTGTGTGCCTTTGATTCCAGCTCTTCAGAGGCAGAGACAGGGCTATCTCCCATGGGACTTTGAGGCTAGTCTGGTTTATATTACTAGTTCCAGGCTCACCAAGGCTACAGAGTAAGACCCTACTTAATATAAAATGAAAGGGAGAGAGAGAGAGAGAAACCCAGTACACGTACTTTTTAGTGTGGTGATTTGACTAAGACTGACCCCCATAGGCTCATAGATTTGAATGCTTCGTTACCAGAGAGTGGCACTATTAGCAGGTGTGGCCTTGTTGGAATAGGTGTGACCTTACTGGAGGTGGTGTGTCACTGGGGGTGGACTTTGGGTTTCAGATACTCAAGCCAGGCCCAGTATCTCTGTCTTCCTACTGCCTGCTGATCCAGATGTAGAACTCTCAGCCACCTCTCCAGCACAAAATCTGCCTGTGTGCCACCATGCTTCCTCCCACGATAACCTATAAAACTGTAAACCAGTCCCTATTAAATTTTTTCCTTCATAAGAGTAGCTGTGGTTCTGATTCCTTTTCATAGCAATAGAACACTGACTAAGGCAGGAAGCTGAAATCCCCAGAGTATAAGACTTCTAGGGAACAGTACTGTCCAAACTCCACAAGCCACTTTGCAGGTCTCACCTGGTCCCAGCCTGACTATAGACTGTCTCTGACTTCTCATGGTTTGGTTAAGATTCGTACTTTACAGTGATATGAAAGTCATACACATTCAATGGGAAGTGTGTTTTGATCTTTTCCCCTGGCTGGCAAAATGTGGAAAGATAGTCTTTACCAGTGATGATCCAAGACAGCAAGCCACAGCTCGAGTCAACTACTTGGTTACGAGGGCAAAGCACCAGAGACCTGTAGTTTAACTGCGTTGCTAAACTTTATGTTCCAAATATTTTGTTATTCCCTAGCATTTTTAACCTATGATATTCTCAGCCTAGGATGCATTTGGTAGACTATAACCTTGTCTTAGGGCAAGGAGAACCTGGACCTTATGATATAATATGTTCACGGAGCAGAAGGCATCAGTGTTTACTGAGGAAAAGTATACTCCGGGGAACAAGAGAAATTTCAGGGCTCAGTTTGGCTACTAGAAGAGAAAATATATCCCCCTAATAATCTGAACCCAGCTAAGCTATTGCTCTGATAAACACCATGACCAAAAGCATCGTGGTGAGGAAAGAGTTTATTTCAGCTTAGACTTGTAGTCCATCATGAATGGATATCAAGGCAGGAAGCCAGAGGCAGGAACTGATACAGAGGCCACAGAAGAGTACCACTTACTGGCTTGCTCCTCAGGGCTTGCTCAGTTTGCTTTCTTATGCATCCCAGCACCACATGCCCAAGGATGGCACTACCCACAGTGGGCTGGGTCCCGTTACATCAATAACCAATCAAGAAAATGCCCCAAAACCCAATAGGGCATTTCCTCAGTGAGGTTGAGGTTCCCTCTTCTCAGACAGCTATAGCTACACGAATCTAAAGCTGGTCCTCATGCATAATTGTGGTTCTGTTTATGCACTCCAAAAGAAAGAAAATAGAGGAGGAGGAAGGAGGAAGAGAAAAAAGAAGGAATGAGCAACAGTGAACAGAGAACTTCAAATAGCCTGATATTAACTGAGCATTGTGGCACGTGACTATAATCTCAGCACTTGAGAGGTGGGAGCGAGAGAATCAGGAGGTCAAGGTCAGTGTCTTATTTGGGTTTCTATTGCTATGAAGAGACACCATGTCCACGACAACTCTTATAAAGGAAGGCATTTAACTGGGGCTGGCTTACAGTTTCAGAGGTTTAGTCTGTTGTCATCATGGTAGGAAGTGCGGTATCATGCAGGCAGACATGATGATGGAGAACAGCTGAGAGGCAGGAAGAAGAGAGAGTGAGTAATGGCTTGAGCTTCTGAAACCTCAAAGCCCACCCCACCCCAGTGACACACTTCCTCCAACAAGCCCTTACCTCCTAATATGAGCCTATGGAGGCTGTTTTCATTCAGACCACCATAGTCAGCCTACGCTACATCTCAAGTTCCAGGCCACCCTGGGATGCGTGAGGCCCTGTCTCCAGAAAAACGGCAGGCAAAGTAGTCTTATGTTATTACGAGTTTCCAGTCAGGGGACAAGTCCAAAGCTTATATAACTTTGGGCACTGGTTGTTGGGTTTTGTTTCATTTTTGTTTTGTTTTGTTTATTATAAGGGCCTATGAGATGGCTCAGCTGGCAGCCATGCTTGCTGCCAAGACTAACAGCCAGAGTTCGATCCCTGGGATCCATGTGGTGAAAGGAGAAAGCTGACTCCTACAAGTTGTCCTCCAACTTCCACCAGCATGCCGTGTCATGCTCTGCCACCACCACACACACAAAATAAATAGACGAATGTAATTTTTTTTAAAAAAAAGAATACAAACTATCTTGTTTTTAAAACTTCCGACAGAATCTTACAATCTCAGGAGGCTGAAACTTGGGACTTGGAGTCACCATGAGATGTTTAGAGACCAGTTTGGAAGACCCACAGCCAGAATGAGCCACCGGGACTTCCTGCTTGGCTGCCCCCTCTTCCTCATGCATCACCGTCCTGAAGGGATGTGATTTGAACCACAGCCCCCACCCCCCCCAACACCAAACACAGTGGAGTCTTTACCAGGGTTAGCCAGGACGGAAATAGTTTATAGAGGCTTGTGACTGTAAAAATGTGGCGCATAGACTGTTTCCAGCAGCCATGACTGGGACTGTACATTCAGTAGCCAGGGCAATTAGCTGCAATCTTTTGCATAAATGTATCAAGGCCTCTATGGAGTATTCAAAAGAGTTGGTGCTAGCAGAAGGGTAGTCTGCTTGCCTGTTAGACTGACAGTCCTGGCAGAGAGAGAGAGAGAGAATTCAATAGCTGCTAATTAGTGAGTCAAATGACTGGGTCCCCAGTGTCTTTGCTTACAGGAAAATGCATATCAGAAAGAATGCTTTCAATATAAATTTGTGCATGTTTATAATATAGGTCACACACTTCACACGAACTGTGAATTTAACGATGTTCTTACAACGCATTACACCTGCCCAGTTCCCAAAGAGAGGTGGCCCCTGGTCTAGATCAAGAAGGGGAAAATCAAGCGTGAAATGTGTTGTGGAGGAAAGGACAACGCTGTGTCCAACACTCTGTCCACCTCCCCTGCAGCCCAGCCATGGCTCCTCTTTGCCACTGGCCTGAAGCTTCGTCTTTGGCAAACAAGCTGACTAAATCTTTTCATTCTCTGTGTGACTGCCCTCCAAATAGCTGAAGTTGTTTATTGTCTCCTCGAGCTAAACCCCGCCTTCGCTCATTTATGGTGTCTTTGTTCAATAAATAGTCAATAGAATTCCTGAGGGGGTGGAGAAGAATCATGGCCCCGCCCATTCAGGAGCTCACCTGCAATGGCGTTATTTCTAAATCAAGTAGCATTTCCTGAATCAGGACCTTAATGAACATGTGAAACAATTCAACAATTCAACCCACACCAGACCACTCTGTTTTACAGAATGTCCCTTTTTTCAGATTCCTCCGACATTGCCTTGGATTAGACACCAGCTGTGTACTTTTGTTTAGAATATTGTAAAATGGATCAGGAGGCACAGGGCACCAGAAAGTCCCACTGTGCTGAGGTTAACTTTAATAATTTAGTTAGGCGTGTATGTGCCCAGTATTTCCATTCAGGTTGCTGATTCCCCTTGGAAATTAATAGGAATGTATGTAAACATTATTACCCCTTAAACTTTGTGTGTGTGTGTGTCAGAGCCCATGTTCATGTGTGTGAATGTATATGTATGTTTGTGTTCCTGTGTAAGAACCTACATTCATGTGTGTGAACCTGTATGTTTGTGTCCATGTGTGTGTTGTATAAAAACCCATGTTCATGTGTGTGACTGTGTATGTATGTTTATGCTTGTGTGTATAAACCCATGTTTATGTGTGTGAATGTGTATATGTCTGTGTTTGTGTGTACGAGTGTGTAAGAACACATGCTCATGTGTGTGAATGTATATGTATGTGTTCATGTGTGTGAGCATCTGTGTGTGTGTGTAGGACAGAAAGTCACTTCGAGTATTGTTCCTTGGCTTTTGAAGCATGGCCCTTCAGTGCCTTAGGATCATCAATTTGACTAAATTGGCCAGTGTGACCACGAGTTCTACCTGTTTGCATCTCCCCCGCCCTGGGAGGTGCCTGTCCTCATCCTTGTGTGGCAAGCATGTTATTAACTGAGAGTCCCACACCCCAGCCCCACACCGCAAATCTTTGTCCAGCTTTAGCACATCGGTGAGCCTAGGCTGAACTGATTTTCACCATTCCGGTTAACACATACTGATCTTCCAGTTTCATCTTTTCTATCACATTTTCCAGAGAGAGAGAGACTGTCTCCTAGAAGAATGAGCGTTCCTTTCTTCACTCTATGTTAACGGGTGTGTTCGTGTCAGCAGAACCCGGAAGAGAAGAAAGAATGATGCCAGGGTGTTAATGCCAGTGTCCTTCCCTGCAGCCTCGTCAAGGAGTGATGGGCAAGTTCATCGGGGCCATTCCATTGTCAGGTGGCCCTGGGACACTTCTGTCTTTGCTATTCTGGAAATGAATCCTTCCCATCAGCCTCAGGAGCTGAGGGGTGGTTAACCGCCCCTCGTCTGGGACACTGTTAACCTCATGTCAATCAGTTCCACACCTGCATCTTTGCTTTTAGAAACCGCACCTGAGGTGCTCCCGGTGAGAGCTCTGTGCAATCTGCTTCCCAACGGCTCAAGGGCGGGGCGGGGGAGGGGAGACACAAAGAACAAAAAGGCAAATGAGGTAAAAAAAAAAAAATACATATATATTCATACTTGAGGAAAAGCCTCATAAAAGCGGAATGGGGATTCTCTGAACTATTCTTGGAAATTTTCTGAAAGTCTGAGATTATTTCAAAATAAAAATGTTTTAAAAGCCCCGGTCGTTACAGAAATCTTGTCATACTGAAAAGTTAGTAAGAGCAAATTAATCTCTTAAAAATCTCACCCTCAAGGGTCTGAGGAGATGGCTCAGTGTGCAAAGAGCACTTCAGTTGTGCAAAGAGGACCTCAGTTGGACCCCCAGCACATCAAGCACAGCCTGGTGGTGGTGCCTCACACCTTTAATCCCAGCATTTGGGAGGCAGAGGCAGGAGGAGCTCTGTGAGTTCGAGGTCAGCCCCGTCTACAGTGAGAGTTCCAGGACATGCTGAATAGCAACCTCCATAAGCTCAGGCACAGGCGAACACACCCACACACACATACAAAATAAATAAACAAATGAATCTCACATCCAGGAATAACCTGTGAGCACATTTGTGTTTGTTTTCTCTGCCTCTGACTATGCTCCTGAGAGGGTAAAAAGGAATAACAACAACAACAAAAAAAACACAGGACTGGAAAGATGGCTCAGGGGTTAAGAGCACTATAAGTTCTTCCTAGTAGACCTGGGTTCAATTCCCAGCACCCACATGGAAGTTCACAACTATTTGTAACTCCAGTTCCAGGGGATCAGACTCTGTCACACTGGCATGCAGGCAAAACACCAAAGCACATAAAATAAAAATAAATTATTAAAAGAAAACAGTTATGAAGAAACAAAAAGGAAAAAGAATGTCCAAACTGGGGTGTAGATGAATGATAAAGCCCCAGGTTGGATCATCATTTAATCCTTTGACGTATACATTTCATCTTGTAGGGTATCAATGACCTGTATGCTAAAAAAACATAATTGCCAGGAGTGTAGTACATGCCGGCAAACTGAGCACTTCAGAAGCAGGAGGGTGCTGGAGGCCAGGAGTTCCAAGCCAGCCCAGGCCACAGTGTAAGACCTTGACTGAAACAACACCTCCCTCCCCTCCAAAATAATAATAATAATAATAAAATCAGGTACATTTTCCGTTCAAAGGAAACTTCATTTCCCCAAATTCCAAAAGGCAGGAGGGACAGGTGGCTACCTGTGGTGCCTATTAGCATATGGAAGTGCGTGCTGACCTCCAGGCTTCCTCAGTACCACGTTCCAAAGTCCCTGCTAGCATCCTAGCTCTCCTTACCTCCTCCCTCCCCTAAACTACAGTCTGGCTCAGCTCAGCTCAGGAGCTCCCCCACCCCGCCCCCGCCCCAAGCTACTCATTCTCTCTATAGCCCTGCTTTTTCAGCTAAGCTAGCTCTCTCAGCACCCCGCTACCTTTCTGTCTTCCTTTTTCAGCCTCCCCGTCTCTCACACTGTCTCCCTGTTTCTCCTCTCTTTGTCTTCTGTCCTCTCTCCCCTTCCTTCCCCTCTCTGCTCCCCTGGACTCACTCCCTCTCTCCCTCTCTCTCCCTCTCCCTCCCTCCCTCAGTCTCTCTCTCTCTCTCTCTCTCTCTCCTCTCTCTCTTTTCTCTGGACTCTTTCGGTTCTCTCTCCCATATACCCAATAAGAGCCTTCCCCTTAACCATACCGTCTCCACAAGCAGTTCAATCAAGGCCAGCCCCACCTGAGATGCGTGAAACCCTGTCTCCATAAAACAAAACAAAACAAAACAAAACCATTAAACTAGATCAGAGTATAGTGGCTCACACAGCACTTGAGAAGTAGAAGCAAAAGGATCACCAATGGAAGGTCCAGGCTAGCCTTGTCTACATTGAGAATTCTGCATAGGAAGATCATCCTCCTTCCCCCGCCCCCAGGGGGCGGTTGAGTCATGGTTTCTCTATATAGCCCTGGATGTCCCGAAATTCACTATGTAGACCAGGCTGGCTTCACACTCCCAGAGCTCATCTGCCTCTGCCTCCCAAGTGCCAGGATTAAAGGTAAGTGCCACCATGCCCACTGTAAGACGCTATTTCAAACTGTTTTGAAAACAAAACAAAACAAAAAATGAAAGCAAAAGACAAAGGAAGGAAAAGAAAATCACTGAAATGAGCAAAGTCAAAACATGACAGTGAGCAGAAGTGTTACAGCCACGTTAGGTAGGAATGTTTCCATCAACATTTTAAGGGTAGAACAGCGTCACACATTTTCAAATGTTCTACTCGTTTTGTAATATTCCACATTTATTAAAGCTGTGACTCAGAAGAAAGGCATAGATGCCCTTGACAAGAAATAGTGGAGCAGAGCTTATGTACTAAGAGTCATGGATGCACTGTTTAAAAGCACCTTGGGGGCCAAGGAGGTGGCTCGGACGTCAACAGCACTGGGTTGCTTTATCGGAGGACCAATGTTCAAATCCCAGCACCCACACAGCAGCACACAAACATCTACAACTCCAGTTCCAGGGACTCTAAAGCCTTCCTCTGGCCTCTGCAGGCACCAGACGTGATACACAAACATATACAGGCAAAACACTCAGACATGTAAAATAAAAATAAATCTCCTTTTTAAAAAATTAAATATACACCAAGGATGCCCCTTTATTTACTCTTGAGTATCTTAATAAATGAATAATTATACTCAGCATACAAGACAGGTGAGACTCTATCCACCTAGAACTAACACACTTCAGTAAAACACTTCAATTGTTATATTTTGCTTTTAGAAGTTTTGTTTCTTCTACTTATTTAAAAGGCTGCCCAGGTAGGCGGGATGTAGCTCAGCTGGTAGAATACTCCCCTCCAATACACACAGCCTTGGGGTAAATCCCAGCGACACATAAACTAGGCACGATAGTGCATCCTTGTAATTCCAGCACTTGAGATGAGGAAACAGGAGTTCAAAGTCACTGGATATTTAGCAAGGTCGAGACTAGCCTAGGACACAAGAGACCAATGTATATATGCTCAGACACATAACTAATTAATAACTAATTAATCCCGTCTCGAGCAACACAAGAGAAATGACACAGTTCTAAGTCCATTAGATAATTTTTGAAGCAAAAATACTTACTAGGAATGTGACAATAAATAGATTTATTTAATGTACTTTTTAAAATTAACAGCTCAGATCGCAGACATGTAACCCCTCCCACTGCCCTTATGCTTGGGGACATGGCTGATGGAGTAAATGGGCTTCAGCTCGATCTTCAGAGTCCACAGAAGAATGAATCAACTACGATAGTTGTCCTCCCACACACACACACAGTCACTAGTTCGTGAGAGAAAGGAAGGCAGGCAGGAAAAAAGGAGGGAAGGAAGGCAGGCAGGCAATGAAATATACAAGAAAATATCCAAGCTGGGTCATACCTATAACTCCAGCACTTGGGAAAAGCAGGCAGCTGCATAGTGAGTTCAAAGGCCAGCCTGTGCTACATGAGACTATCCAAACAAAAAGGGGGTGGGGACTGAGTGTTTAAAAAAATATAATTTTTTTGTGGTTGGAAAGATGTCTCAGAAGTTAAAACAGCACACTGCTCTTGCAGAGGCCCCCACCCACCCCGTATGGTTCTACAGACATCTATCACTCCGATTCTAGCGTATCCAACACTTTCTTTGACCTTAACAGGTACCAGGCACACACATGTTGCATATACATACAGTCAGGCAAAACACTCATACACACAAAATATAAATAAATGAATCTTTTGTTTGCTCGTTTTTTAGATCTTATGTGTATGAGTGTTTTCACTTGCACATATGTAGGTGCACATGTCTAATGTCCACGGAGGTCAGAAGAAGGCGCTGGATCCCCTGGGACTGGAGTTACAGATGTTGGTGTGTCATCACGTGGATGCTGGGGAAGGAAGCCAGTTCTTCTGCAAGAGCAGCCATCTCTCCAGCCCCATAAATAAATTAGTTTCTAATCCTTTGACTGAAAATAACCCCTTTTATGGTATCTATTTTTGAAATCTAAGCTTAAAACATGTCCCACCACCAAAAGTAATATTCTCATGTCGTTGTGCTTGAATTATTACAGTGTTGGGTGTGTGTGTGTTTTCCAATCCAATACTTACAGAGGTCACTGAGTTCCAGCAACACACCATTGTCTTAACTCTAGAAAGGACAGATCCTAATAACAAGTAGCTCTTCTGACAACTCCCTTTTTAAAGAGGATTTTATTGTTGGAACCCCCAACACATGTAATTTTCTTCAGATACTGTACATGCAAGCTTTTTATGGAAACCAGCATTTTGCGGTAGACATCATTCAAGGATGATCTTATAATAGTTCAGTTTCTTGCTTAGCAGAGTAAGAGCTGGTAATAACAATTTTCCAAGAGGTTTCCCTCTGCATTCACCACTAAGAGCAATAACTCTTCCTCTGAACACACACACACACAAAAACCGAATGACTTTATGTTCTAATATAAGTTACCATAGCAACAATCTGCTCTAGGGTCACGTTTCCCATAACTGCAACATAATAATCCTTAGATTTCTTCATATGCTTAAAAAATTCCACAATTGTCTAAGGTTGATAACTCCAATCTTTGTCAAAGGACTGTGTCTAAGAAAGAGGAAGAAAGGAAGAAAGAGAGAGAGAGAGAAAGGAAGAAAGAAAGAACCCTCTGATGCAATAGTGTCACAGACATTATGGAGATAACCAATTGCTTTGTGGTTGATTTTAAGACCCGATCCAGAGGAGGGAATTCAAGCCTGGTACCTTAAGTTTGGTGAAAAGCCCATGGCTTGGGAAGTCACAGGCCCTAGGGGAAAGCCTATTACTATTGCTTTGTTAAATGGGTATGTTGTAAACTGCCTTCTAACTATATTTACATCCACAGATTAGTGTTCCTTGGCCAGAGACCCTTCTTTCTGTGGAAGGCACCAGTTACACAGAGACTCACAACAGGTCAAAGTGGGGAGAGGGGACTAGTTAAGTAATCAGTCCTAAGTGGGACATCTATATCAACCTAAGCATGGCTCAAAGAACATCTTTTAGCATCTCTACTTCAAGGCTATCAAAGACTTATCTTCACTATACATTATCTCTCTAAGTCATTATCTTTCTCTCTTTTGTTTACACAACTGTAATTATCTCAAGACTCTCTACTAAAACTTGGCCTCCAGCCAAGTGCATTCAGTGTCTAACTCTATGATTTGTTGCATAACTAATAGGGTTAACTTTCCTTATCTCTACAATGCCCCTTTCAACCGTTGTCTTTTCTTAACTTATTGTGTCAAGTATCTTATTATATTAAATTAATATTCTATGTGTTCTCATAATGCAAAACATTTATGAAAGATATACTCCTGATTGAGAATGCTAATTTCTTCTCTATTGCTAACTTTGCATGCATTTTGCATTCTAATTACTCATTCATTGTGGACTTCAGTAATTACTACTGTAAGGCAGTAGTTGGGGGTCTGAGAACACGAAAAAAATGCCTTTGCTTTGTGTGTGTGTACATGCATGTATGTGCATTTGGGTCTGCTAGAATACATTTAATTACTACATTTCCTTTCGGTTTGGTTTTTTGTTGTTGTTGTTTGTCTTTGGGATTTTTTTGTTTGGTTGGTTGTTTTGATTTTTTTTGTTGTTGTTGTTTTTGTTTTTGTTTTTTGGTTTTTGAGACAGGGTTTCTCTGTTTAACAATCCTGTCTGTCCTGGAACTTACTTTGTAGACCAGGCTGGCCTCCAACTCACAGAGATCTGCCACCTCTGTCTTCCGAGTGCGAGGATTAAAATCGTGTGCCACCACACCTGGGTACCACCTCATTTTTTACTATTATGCTGGTTATTACACTGGGATGAGGGGCCAGGGAGGTGGCTCAGCAGACACAAGCACTTGCCTCACAAGCCTGATGACCTGAGTTTAATCCTCGGAACCCATGTGAAAAGCCAGATGCAGTGACTGCAATCCTGGCACTTCTGGGGTGAGATGGGAGGTAGAGACAGGCGAATCTGCTGGACGCTCACAGACCAGCTGGCCTGGAGGGCACATCAAAGTTCAAAAACAAGAGGGGGAAAGAGAGAGGCTGGAGAGACGGTTCGGCCCCTAACAACACTGGCTGCTTCTATTATTCCACTAGAGGAACATAGCAATAGAATGACTCCTGCTGACATATTGCTATATTCATAGATCAGTGCCTCACTCAAACCTCATCAGAGAAGCTTCTCCTTGCAGTAGATGGGACTTTACACAAAGAGTGAGTGAGCTTGGAGCCCTCAGTCCTTAATAAAATGTCTTCATCAAACCCCTCCCCATGCCTCAGGAACCTATGTGGAGGAAGAGAGACTGTAAGAGGCAGAGGTGGTGAGTGACTCCAAGGAAACAATATCTTCCAGACACAACAGAATTGGGGCATCAGGCACAGCGTCTGCACAGGTTCAGCTCTGAGAAGAGGAGGTGGACACAATGTCCTACTCCCTAACCAAAAGCTATTTGCAGTCGATTCCCATTGGGAAAGGAAAAACTCAGTTATCTTCAGGACAGTACCACCGAGTGTAAGGCACCCCAGGCACCCCATCAGCCTCGCCCAGGAGCAGTTGACCATCATAAAACAGATTACATGACTTGAGGGAGGGGCTTTTTGTTTCATTTTGTTTTGTTTTGTTTTATTGGTTGTTTGTTTTGACTTTTGTTTCTGTTTTTGTGTTTGAGAGAAAGAACGGGCTGCTGGGTAGGTAGGAAGTTATCTGGGAAGTTTGGAGAAGGAAAAGAATGTTCAGAATATACTGTGTGAAAAAAAAATGAATAATATGAAACAAAAACAAGAGAGGTTGTTCCTCAACAAGATGCAAGGCAACAATCAACTCCCAAAAGGTGTCTTCTGATCTCTCGCTCTTCATAAATAAAGAAAATTTAAAACTGGGATTTGAAAAAAAAAAACAAAACTGGGATTTGTTACCCAGGTAGTTCATACTATAATAAAACGAGAGTAAACATTTCGTGATATTTTTTTCCCCACATTATTTGGGGCCAGTCTGAATTCCCCTCAGGATTTCAAACTAAATTTTGTGTGTTGATAATGATCTGTTTTTCTGTAGCCTGAGGATAGAATTGTTATGATTAAATTTTATAGACTTCAGCTTTACAAATGGGAATTTAGGGTGTTTCTTTCAATAAAAACTTTGTCTTTATAAATTCAATTTTAATTACAGATAATATAATTATATTTTAATTGGAAAAATAAAATTACCCATATATGATTCTATTGGAGAGAGTACATATCTGTGCATATAATATACATATATGTATGTATATATAACTGAACCACTGTCTAAAAGAATGTACCCAACAGAACCAGCCATTGTCTCTATGGTAACCTATAAGGAGACTCATTGTATGAATCTGAAAACTCTTCATTGACTATGTACAAGAAAACTGCTGAACTTTTTCTAATCTCTCTCTGCAAATAATCAATCCTGAAAAAGTTGCCCATCTTTGGTCTGTTTTGTACAAACCCAGCTCTCTTGCATGTGTGTGTGCTGGAAATGGAACCCAAAGCCATGCACATGCCTAGTAACCACTCTGCCAATGTGTGACATCTTCAGCCCCAAACCTTAGTTGTTTTAAAAAATTTGTTATGAGAATTATTGATTTTATTTTATGTGTGAATGTGTTGCCTGTATACATATCTGTGAACCACTTGTATGCCTAGTGCCCATGAAGACCAGAAGAGAACAATGTCTCCTGGAACTGAAATTGCAGATGGTTGTGAACCACCATGTAGGTGCTGGAAATAGAGCCTGGGTCCTCTGCAAGAGCATCCAGTGCTCTTAACCACTCAGCCATCTCTTGTGTCCCCACACCACCTTATTTTAATGTCTCTGTGTAAGGGTACTTTATATTCCAAGCAGAGACATGACCTTTCCCTTCTCATTAGTCTTCCTTTTGGTAGGAATCACATTAGTTTCTTCAGTGGGGTAGAAAACAGCAGTGCACCAATTCAGAAATCAAATAATTTCTCTCTAGGGTGCCTCTGAATAAAAAGGAGGAGGCAAGAGTCAGCTGACTCATAAAAAGATCAAGACTTCAGGTATCCACAGGAGACTTTTTGAAGGGCATTACAAACTCTTAAAGGAATCAAGTGGAGAATAATAGCGTGGGGTTAGGGAGATGGCTCAGTGAGTGAGACTCCTTGTTCTCTACAAGGAGATCTGAGTTCAAATCCTACATAAAAAGCCCAGCATGGATGCACATGCCTGTAACTCTGTTATTGAGTTATTCCAAAAGTGAAACCCAAAAGCACACTCGTTAGCCAGCCTAGCAGAAACAGGCAGCTTTGGGTTCAGCAAGAGGCCATCTCAAGGCAATAAGTAGAGACTGCTAGAGGAAATGTCCAGCGTCCTGCCTAGTCGTTGTGTGTATTTTTATGAGGATACGCACCCGCACAGTCACATACATACATACAAACATATACACACACATACATACAAATATATATACACACATACATATAAACATATATACATGCAAACATATATACAGATGGAGAGAGAGAGAGAGAATAATATCATTAACTTGGACTAAAGGATGTAATCAAAAGAAAATGTATGTTTGAGATTCCTGGTAGCCAAGGCAATGAGGAATATAAAAAGAGTGTCATGTCTCCTCTTGCTTTACAAGGGAATTTGTTCCAAAGTATTAGAAGACTCAACATTGTTTCCTATCTTTGAATTCTGAAGGAACAATTTTTACGTAGATCTTTACATACTGTGCAAAATCATGAAAAACAGAATAAACAGCATTCTTGAAAGTCATCTTTTTAAATGATTTACTGTTTTTTTATTACTGTTACTATTACTGTTTTTTTCCACAGTCCCAAATAGGATGCAGAAAGCAAGATGTAGCACTTCTGGTCAATTTTGCAGACTTTTGTGTTTGGTTTTTGTGTGTGTGTGTGTGTTTCACTTTTGAAGATAAAGTCTCCCTGTCACCGATGATAGATAGCCTCGTTCTCACTACATAGATGAGGCTGACCTCAAACATGTGATCTTCTCCTGCCTTGCATCCTGACTATGTGTGCCACCTGAGTGTGCCATAAACCAGATTGAATTTGATCCCTAACCTCTGTGCCTTATTTTGTTTATTGTTACTTTAGATGTATTTATTTTATTTTATATGTAACTGTTTTGTCTGCACGTACAGATGTGCACCATGTACAGGCCATTTGCCCACAGAGGTCAAAAGAGGGTACTGGATCTTCTGGAAATGGAGTTGCAGATGGTTGTGGGTTGCCATGTGGGTGCTGAGGATTGAACCCAGGTCCTCTGCAAGACCAGCAAGTTCTCTAACTGCTGAGCCACCTCTCCGGCTCTCACATTTTGTTTTGAGGCAGAGTCTCACCAGTTATAGCTTACAACAATCATCCTGTCTCTGCCTCCGGAATGCAGGATTACAGATGTATGCTGCTGTTGCCTGGCATTGATTTTGTTTTGAGGTAGAGTATCCCTGTGTAGCCCAAGCTAACCTTGAACTTGAGATCTTCCTGTCTTCACCTCCATAGCATGTGCTATCATGCCTGGTCCTACCACAAAAGGATTTTTCTTCAGGAGTGGAGGGTTTTGTGAGGCAGGGTCTCTCAGAGTTTAGACTGGCCTCAAACTCCCTATGTAGTGAGAACATAGCCTCAATGTAACCCTCTCCATTAACAACGGCTAATGAAGCCACTGTGTGTTTTCCTCTTACTCATGGCTCTGCCCACAGCTCCCGCCCTCACTCTTTCCTCGGATACTGTTTTTCTCTTTGGAATGTAAGCATTATCTGTTACAAGCTACTGTGCTTGTATCTGTCGAGCCATCTTGACAGTGAGTGAGTAAACTATCCTCAGAGGCAGGTCTGGTGAAGGCACAAAGTAGAACTGGTTTCCTTGATGCTTCTTATTTCTTTATAATTCCTCACTCACTGTGGTCTCTGTGGATTTCTGGCCTTACAGCCTCCCTCAGCCTTGCCTGAGGGAGACTCACCTCCACAAACATGGTCACCACTCTCAAATAAACTCTTTCTGGGCTGAAGAGATGTCTCAATGGTTTAAAGTGTTAATTTTTCTTATGAAAGAACCAGATTCGTTTTCAGCACCTACATGGTGGCTCACCACCACCTTTACGTATAATTCCAGGGGATCCATCTACTTCCTCTGGTCTCTGTAGGTCCCCTCGTGCACATAAACTCACACAGATAAATATGTAAAGTGTCTTAACGATAGCCATATATCTCTTTGGCCTGGCATGGTGGTGCATGCCTTTAATCCCAGAGTTTGTGAAGCAGAGACAAGTGAATCTATATGAGTCTGTGGTCTACATAACCAATTCAGGCCAGTCAGGGCCACGTAGTCTCAAAACAAACAAGCTCCTCTCTCATTTTTGACAAAAGGCTCTTTCCTTAAGGCTGAATAATGAAAAGAATTCATTCTTCCAATCCAGGGTCAGCAAGGTAAAACTATAAGGGGCCCTGGGGAAAGGGATTTGGAACTAGGCCTGGGGGAAGAACTGAGATCTGCAGGCAGGAAGAGAGGCATGACATCACAGTCAATAAACTGTTCATCTAAGAACAGCCTGCTGTCAAGGTCAAAGAGCCATTCGAGAAGCAGCTGACTGTGTTGTTGTAGGTCCACGGCCAAGGATCTAGCTATTTGTCCTAAGGTTTCTTTCTCCAAGATCAGCCTTTGAAGAAAAAGGCATGTCACAGGTTGAGGGAGGGTAGGGACAGCCTGGAACCTTTCAGTTACTGCTCTGTCCAACCATGGAATGAACCTCTGAGACAGGATGGCTACTGCTTCTCCACTTCTCAAATTTTGTTCAAGTAACTGTTTGCCCAATGGTAACCTGAAGCTATACAAGAAGTTCTGGAAAGGTGACTGACAGTTTAACCAAGCAGACAATAGAAGAATCTAGGGTAGTACGTCTTGATGGATTCAAAATAAGTTACAATTGACCGGCACTTTCTGTGGCTTCCTCTGGGGAGGTTTAATTACTTTTTTTTCCCTATCACAAGATGCCTGACGATGCAGCTTAAGGGAGGATGGCTTACTTTGTCTCACAGTCTAAGGGGGGTATAGTTCGAAGGGTTGAAGGAGTCACGACACCAGAGGGATCTGTGGTAAAGGAGTGCTAAGCTGGGACTCCTTGCCTCATCATCTCTTAACAGAACAGAGATCAAGGGGAAGTGAGGCTGAGCTATGAAACCTTAAGGCCTACACACACACACACACACACACACACGCAGAGTTAACTACTTCTTCTACCAACACTCCACCTTCTAAAGGTTCTAAAATAGAACTATCTGGGGATCAAGTGTGCCAACATGAGCCTAACCAACAGGAGGGTAATGTAGGGAAACAAGTTTTGAAGGCAAATCTCTGGCCCTGACAAGGCAATAAGGAAAACACACAGTAAGAGATTGGGAGAGTTGCCTGCATAGAACCCTGCTTCACCTCTCCCTGACCTTTGCAACTTTTCTACCAACAGGCCCTACTCAAGAAAATGACCTTGAATAGACTTGAATCCTTGGGTCATAGGCCAAAGGATCCCACCTTCTCGAAAATTATCATCACTATCCTCAAATTATCATTTCTGCAAACCTCCTATTTTGCGCTGTGTGCTATGCATATGCCTGTAATTGTGGATTAGTGGATTTTAAGTTACTTCCTGGATCTATTTCCTTCATAAACACACATATCTGTAGCTTCAAAACCACAGCCCTACTGTGTGTTTCCTAGAGAGTCCACACCTAAGAGCACTTCCCCTAAAAGTTTAGGTATTGCTTCTGTGATCTGTTTGAAGTCTCCAAGGGGGTCAGCAGCCACATCCATCCAGTCTTGTCTTCATAACATGGACTGGAGGATTGGCCATCAGATTTTTTTGGATCTTATAAATTTATATTTTTATGATGTAACCAAAAAATTAAGATATCTCCAATACTTTATAAAGTTTTGAGGTTTTTCCTTCTGATTTCTGTTTTTGTTTTTGTTTTTTTACTATATTTATTTATTGTAGGGTTGGCAGTATACACATGTTACCTGGTGTGTAGAGATCAGAGGAAAATTGCCTAACTTGTCTAAGGGTTATCTCCTTTTATCATGTGGGTCCCAGCATTGAACTCAGGCCATCTGCCCTCACAGCAAGAGACTTTTACGCGGGGAACCACTTTTGCAGGCATCCTTAAAATGCCTCTAAGAATACCAAGGGCCCAGTCATTGTGCCCACTGTCTTCTGGGAACTCCAGATAAACTGGCCCTGGTGCTGTTCTTTAACAATTCCAAATTCACGGGAGCTTATTCTTCTTTTAGAGAATGATGAGGTTAGGCTGTGTAACTCTGGAGCCCATGCTGATTATTGTTCTGTGTTTCAAACATTGTGGATGGTGACCAATGATTTTTAAAAAGAAATTTATAGGGCTGGAGAGATGGCTCAGTGGTTAAGAGCGCTGTGTGCTCTTCCAAAGGACCCAGGTTCAATTTCCAGTACCCACATGGTAGCTCACAATTGTCTGTAATGAAGGGATCTGACACCTTCACACTAATGCACATAAAATAAAAGTTAAATAAAAAGAAATTAATACATGGTCTAACAATGCAGTACTTATGTACATTTATATATAGCACAAATACAGGCGAATCTTCGAGGTATTTATCCACACCATACATGTAATTGCATTATTTGGATCTGTTTCGTTGGTTAAACTTGTCTGAGGCTCACTATAGGAGTTTTGTTAACTCTCAATATATTGTGGTCCTCAGTTTAAGAAAGCCTGTACTCCTCAATAATACCGGTTAATGCTTCTCAGTTCTTGGGTAGAGGGGTAGGATAGAGACATGAACCAAAATAAACATTTTTAACTAAGTATCCGTTTCTTCTGCCTCGCAACTGAAATAACATGGGATGGAAACATGTTATTTTAGAAAGATGATGCCAGTGTTTGGTTTAATATTTTAAAGTATCTGCTTCCTGGAAAGAATCTTTGGGGGAGCTTTGATCTTCTATGGTTTTGCCTTGAATAAGGCCAGACTTCTCATCCTTTGTCAGTGGTCCTTAAGATGCCTTATGAAAACATTACTTAGTAAAACTCTCAGGCTGGACATTTACCTCATTTGGTAGAGTGATTTCCCAGCATGCACAGAGCCTTGTGTTCCATTCCTAGTACCACACAAACCAGGACTGGGCACAAGCCTATGGTTCCAAGACTCAGGGAAGAGAGGCAGGAGGATCAGGAGTCCAAGGCCATACTCACCCGTGTAAGTGAGTTAAAGGCCAGCCTGGAGCCCAGGAAGCACTATCTCAAAAAAAAAAAAAAAAATCAGTTGTTGAGATGCTGGCTGGATGGCTCAGTGGATAGAGACACTTAACTGCTGCCATGTCTGGTGACCTGAGTCCAACCTCTGGGACCCCCATCATGGAATATAAGACAGGGTCCTGAGGCTTGTCCCCTGACCTCTACACGTGTGCTCTGATGCATATAAATAACAAACAAACATAAAAATAAGAGCTATATCTTCAAAATGATAAGTAAAATAATTGTTTTGTTCATATTAGGCATATTTTATGAAATTTCCTTTTTATTCATTATTTTTTAAAGTGTCATGGTAGTAACAACAGAACCGCCCAAATTACTGGGACATCTGACTTTCACAGTAAATATCCCAGCAGTCTCAAAAGCTACTGGGAAATTCTTGAGCTGAAAGGGAAAGGGCCCTGATTCTTTCTTTCTTAAGGATTTATTTACTTGCTTGTGTATTTATTAATTTATTTTAATGTGTATGGGTGCTTTACCTGCATGTATGTGTGCATGCCGTAGGTCCTGGGGCTGGAGTTACAGATAATTGTGAGCCACCATGTGGGTGCCGGGAACCTAACTCCGGTCTTCTGGGAGAATTACCAATGCTCTTAACCTGTGAGCCACCCCTCCAGCTCTTATATCTATCCAATCAAAACAGTCTCCTGCAGAAAAGTTGGGAGGCTCATAGAGGGCCCTACAAATGGGGACTATAGAGCCTCGTCTGTTGCTTTGAGCTATAGTCTCCAACCCGAAAGAAAGAGTACTTTCTATTATTGGTCTCTTTATTCAAACTCTTTCTTGGGACCCTTGCCTGACTCCCTAATTTAAAAAACTTTTTAAAATTTTATGTTTTGCCTACAGGTATGTCTGTGTGAAGGTGTCAGGTCTTGGCATTACAGACAGTGGTGAGCTGTCAGGTGGGTGCGGGGGGGGGGGGGTTGAACCCGGGGCCTCTGAAAGAGCAATCAGCGCTCTTATCCACGGAGCCTTTCTCTAGGCCCCGTGACTGCCTAAATTTAATCATCTTTCTCAACAACAGAAATCTAAAACTCTCTTATGTGATCCTTAACCACAGCATCTGTTGGCTACCCCTCACTATCTGGGGCTCTTTAGGCATTCCACCTGGGCCTGAAGCATTTGCTTCTTTTGACCACGTACACAGCCAGGTGACTTGAACAGTTTCTGAATGAAAAACAATCATGGACTTTCATGCCGTTATTGCACCCTGCGGACCACTTTCTGGAATGTTAGCACTGCTCACCTCAAGCCCTCCCTGAGAACTGCCTTGCTGGCCTGCATTATTATGGTTTGAATATGAAAGGCCTCTTACGGGATTGAGTGTGGTAGGTTCCCCGCTGGTGGTGCTTTTTTGGAAGCATATGGAAATTATGAGCTAGAACCTAGTTGGAGGAAATGGGTCATAACGGATATTGTTCCTCTGAAGGTCGTAGCTGGTCCCCAGTCTCTTTCTCTACACTTGCTGAGGCAAAGAACCTCCCTTGCTACACACCCCTGCCACTACACACTGCCTGTCCTACTTTGCTTTCTATTTCTGTGCTAAACACCGTGACCAAAAGCAACTCGGGGAGGAAAGGGTTAATTTGGCTTATAATTCCAGGTCACACTCTGTCACCGAGGGATGTCAGGGCAGGAACTGAAGCAGAAGCTACAGTTAGCTACCTATTCAGGCCAAGCAAGCCCCCTTGCCTAGGGATGGCAACCCCCATAATGGGCTGTGTTGCGGATTGTTCTAACGCCGCTCCTCAAGAACTGGTTACACCTATCCTTGTTTCATAAAGCAGCCTAAAACACACCTGATTAAACAGCCTATACCTGGGCAGGGCAGAATGGGATAGGTGTGGCAAGGGTTCCCGGGGTTTTGGGTTCAAGAGAGAATCACAGGAATCAGACAAATGGGCAGAGAGGAGGAGGAAGGATGTCACGATGGGTTAGGGTGGAGAAGAAATCACGTGGGCTTGGAAGAAGGACTCCAGTAATGGTGTGGAAAAGCCCAGGTGAAGAATAAAAGCAAGTATTTATAAGATTATGAATGGAAGGTAGACCAGATGATGATGATAATGGTGGATGGCTTTGGATAGGGGCTGAGAAATGGATGGTGAGGATATTGAGACAGTGTAGGTGAAATATTTGCCTAGCCCAAGGTAAATAAGGCAATTATAAAATTTAACAGGTGACTGTGTCTTATTATTTGAGATAGTGGGTTAGAAAATACCACCGTGATAACCTTAGGGCTAATAATAAACATTATATAGCCCAACACTCACTTTTTAATTTACTACAACAGGGCTGGGCACTCCCACATCAATGAGCAATCAAGAAAGTGCCTACAGACATGCCCACAGGCCAATCTAACAGCAGTAATTCCTCAGCTGAGGTTCCCTCTTCCCAGTTGTGTCAACTTGACAACCAAGGTAAGCTATCACACTGCCCAAGTACATAGAGCCAAGCAACCACTGACTAAACCTTCTAAAACTGTGAGCAAGATAAATCCTTCCTCTCTAAGTGGTTGCCATCAGGTCTTCTGTTACAGAGATGCTTAGGCCTTCTGAAATGGGCCTGACAGTCACTTCTCTCTTCAGTGACCTGGTCTTTGCACAGATTGGGTAGTTTTGTTTTGTTTTGTTTTGTTTTTGTGGTGGCTGATTCTAGTGTCAACTTGACTAGATTGAGAAACGCCCAGAGAGCTGGTGTGTCACTTTTGCTGTCACCATAACAAAATACACAGAGACTCTTTAAGAGACTTATTTTGCCTTGTGGCTTCAGTCCCTCATGGTGGAGAAGGCCTGACAGAGAAACGGCTTCGTCCATGGCAGAGGGAACTTGTGGCTGTAGTTTCTCACATCTTGGTGACTCAGGAGGCAGAGAAGACCTCAGCTGGAAGCAGAAGAAAGCATAATCTTCAAAGGCCCTCCCCTAGCATGCTCGCTCTGCCAACTCAGACGTTACAATGGTTCTACAACCTCTAAAAACTAATCCTCCAGCTGGGATCCAAGTGTTCAGACACATGAAGCTGTTGGCACTTGACACTACTGCAGCGGTTTCACTGAGAATGTCCCCCTTGTGCTCAGATAGTTGAAGACTTAGTCCCTGACTGGTGGTGCTGTTTGGGGAGGCTTAATAGGTATGGCCTGGTAGGAGGAAATATGTCACTGGGGGGTGGCCTTTGAGAGTTAAAGGCTTGTGTCAGCTTCAACTCCCTCTCTCTCTCTCTCTGCTTCATGCTCATATATGAGACTTGAGCTCTTGGCTTCCTGCTCCTGTCTCCATATCCTGCAGCATGCTGCTATGATGGACTATTAGCCCAAATTAACCCTTTCTTCTACAAGTTGCCTTGGTCTCGATATTTTTGTTTGGTTTGTTTGTTTTTTGTTTGCTTGGTTGGTTTCTGTGAGACAGGGTTTCTCTGTCTAGCCTTGGCTGTTCTGGAACTCACTCCATAGACCAGGCTGGCCTCATGCTCACAGAGATCCATTTGCTTCTGCCTCTCAAGTGCTGGGTCTAAAGGTGTGTGTCATCACCTTCCAGCTTGGTCAAGGTGTTCCACCACAGCAACAGGACAGTAACTAATATGACATCCAATCCACAGGCGCTGGCTGAGCGTTATCCTAGATGTGTCTACAGGGAAATCTCCGTGGAGACCGGCATTTGACTCAATGAGCTGTGTGAAAACAGCATCTTCACCCACTGTGTATCATGCGACCAACCAAGGTATTGGAGAAAATCAAAAGACAGAGAAAAGGCAAATTTGTTCCTCCTCCCCTGACTGGCAGACACCAATTGTGTCTTTGGCTATCAGAGCCGCAGGTTCACAGTCTTTGGCCTCTGGCTAAGAGTTATACAGTTGGGTTTCCTGGGTTTCAAACCTTTGGATTGTATCTGAACCATGTGTCCCTGACTCTTCAGCTTATAGATCTCATCGCGGGACTTACTTCTCAGCTTCTATACTTGCCTGAGCCAATTTCTCCAGCAAATCTTTCCTCAGTTGTCAGTACAGCCATGTGCTGCATGACGTTTCCATCAGCGATAAGCCAAAAGTACAGTGGGGTTGCCATCAGATTACAATAGAGTTGAAAAACTCCTATTCAAGAAAAAGAACAAACCGTGCATGGTGGCAACAGTAATTGCCGCGCTTGGATAGTAGAGGCTGGAGATCAAGGGCACACTTAGAGGGAATCATCTCGTTGAATGATGGAAGAGGACCCAACCCATCATAGGCAGAACAACTCCGTGGTCTTGAGGTCCTGGGATGTATGAGAAAGCCAGCTGAGCCTCAGCCTGCGAGACATCCAAAAAGCAGCATTACACGGTTTCCGCTTGAGTTCCTGCCTTGCTTTCTTTGGTGATAGAATACACCCAGTAAGCCGAAATAAACTCTTTCCTCCAGTATGATGCCTCTGGTCATGGTATTTGTCATAGCAGCAGAATGAAGCCAGAACCCTTAGTGATGTCACCACCATCACAAAGCCAGAGTGCAACAACACCTCATACAGGTGGCTTTGATGATGCCAGACAAGCCTCCGGAACTGTCAAGTAAAAGCATATATATTTTTCGGCATGACCAATAATACTTGGCCACAGTAAAATAATGCCACTGGTTAATGTGTTGACTAAAGTAAGAATTAGACAAGACTAGTCATTGACAGCATTTGTCACTCGTTCAGAAAAAGTGGTTTTAAAATTTTATCTGGGTGCCAGGCACAGTGGCTCACGCCTTTCATCGCAACACCCAGGGAAGCAGAGGCAGGCAGATCTCTGTGAGTTCGAGGCCAGCCTGGTCTGCAAAATGAGTTCAGGACAGCCAAGGCTACACAGAGAAACCCTATCATGGAAAACAAACAAAAACAAAACAAAATGATCTGGAGAGAAGCAGATAAAATCAGGTTGTAACCTGATTTTCCCCCCTTCTTCTTCTTCACTTTAAAATTATTCAAATGGGGATGAACAGATGGCTCAGTGGTTAAGAGTATGTACCTACTCTTGCAGAGAATGAAAGTTCAATTCCTAGCACACATTTCAGGTGGCTTCCAATGGCCTGTAGCCTTGGCTCTACAGGATTCAACACCTTTGTCCTCCAAGCATCACAGAAGCATGGACACACGTTGCATGCATGTGTGTGTGCATATTAATTTGTGTGTACTCGCACACAAGTTAAAAATAATTTGAAAAAAATTATTTGAAATTTGAAAAAAAAAAAGACCAAATCATTTTTTAACTGTATGCTTGGGAGTTTTGCCTGTATGTATGTCGGTGTGCTGTCTATGTGCCTGGCAGCTCAGGAGGCTGGAAGAGGGCGCTGGATGCCCTGGAGCAGGTATTATAAGAGGCGGTAAGGTACCATGTGGGTTCTGGGAATCAAACCCATAGCCTCTGCAAGGGCATAAAAGTGCTTTTTTTTTTTTTCTCCCCTGGGGTCTTTCAACATAGCTTTGGCTAGCCTAGAATTCACTATGCAGACCAGGCCAGCCTTGAACTCACTTGTCTCTGCCTCCCAAAATGCTGAAATTAAAAGTATACACTAGCACATTTGGCCCCATGAAGGACTTTTCACCATGGGGCCATTTCTCTACCCCCTGTGCCAAATCACTTTTAGTGCCAAGTAATTAATGGAAATTTCAGGGTACGGGACCCCAAACCAATAGTGAGGACAGTAGAGAAACTGATGCCCCCAAATCTTTAAATTGGGTAATCAGAGGCTAGGTGACTCTGCCTCAAAAAAAGAAAAAAAGAAAGAGAGAGAGGGTGGAAGGAAGAGGAAGGAAGGAAGGAAGGAAGGAAGGAAGGAAGGAAGGAAGGAAGGAAGGAAGGAAGGAAGGAAGGAAGAAACCGGGTAATAAATTTGGGAGGATCAATTCAGGAGTGCCCCACTTGCCTCCCCGGATCCCCAGTATGGATGTTCAGAAATGTTGTTTGTCTCCCCTCGAATCTCAGTAATAGTGCCTGCCTTTCAAGACTCAAACAGAACATGTGTGTGATGATGCTTCGTAAATTGCAAACTGCCAAACAGCACATCATTATCATGTTAGTAAATTATACACACAAGGACGCATTCAACGGGAATGAAACATCTGCTGCAGACAACTGCAGAATTTGTTCCTTACAGCAGATTTTTGATGGCCCTCTGAGGTCAAAGAAACTTAAGGTTTAGTCACTCCAGGACTAAACCCATATATTAACATCGCTCCAAATCGTTCCGGGATTCTATTTATAGACCTCGCTGATCGTTAAATGCTGTTGGAACACTTGGCTGTTAAATTACTTGGCGCCTTGTGTGGATCGCGTGGCTCCGAGGAAGCCTGTGTGGTTTATGAGTTTGGCAGCTCATAACTTCAGGGCTTCACCTAGCCTCACACATTCGTCTTGGTCACCTTGGAAACCGCCCTATTCTAGATGCAGAGCACAGAACACTGTGGTTGTTGCAGGTTTAACTAACAGCTGTTTTCTCTGCTGGTTATTATTATTATTTTTAATCAGTACCTCTGAAGCTACTTTAAAGAGTGCTCAGAGTGAAGTGTTTTTGTTTTGTTCTGTTTTTTTTGTTGTTGTTCCTGAGACAGGGTTTCTCTACGTATCTACGTATCTGCACTGTAACTTGCCTTGTAGGCCAGGCTGGCCTCAAACTCAGAGATCTGTCAGCCTCTACCTTCAAAGGGTTGGGATTAAAGGTGTGAGCCACTATGCTTAGCATAAGGAGTTTTAAAGATCTCAGAGAAAATATAAGTAGCTGAGGGTAACACAAAATGAGAAAAAAATAAGAGTAGAAAAGGAGGCTGGAAAGAGAGAAGAAGACAGGAGGGAAGGACTAGAAGAAAGGAAATTAGATTGTTGTTCCATCTTACAGATGAGAAAGCTGAGGCCAGCGGGTTCCAAGGTTACATAACTGTGTTAGTTGTTTCTGTGTCACTGTAACTAGGACGCCTGCCGGAACACCTTAAAAAGGGAACACTACGTTTGGCTCCTGGTTTCAGTTCACCGTGGCAGGAAGGGCATGATAGAGAAGCTTAGTTTAGCTCACAGCACACAGCACGTGGCAGACACTATTCACATCACTGTAGCCCAGAAAGCAGAGAGCAAGGCAAGAACTGGGGGCTGTGTGTAACCTTCAAAGACCCACCCTGAGTGGCCTAAATCCTCCATCGAGGTCCACATCCTGAAAGTCCACCACACCTTCTGGAAGAGCACCGTCAGCTGGGAAACAAGCATTTAAAACACAAAGCTGCGATGGACATTTCAGATTCAACCCCTACCAAAAGCCAACAGGTATCACAGCCTTCCTGGTTTCAAATCCAAGAGAAACAGAAGCCTCTCAGGAGAAAAGAAAAATACCCAAAGAGATTAGGTTTTCCAGATGTTCACATAAATAAAGATATCGTCAGTCCCAAAATAGCACCTTCGACATAGTGGGAACCAGGAAGATCTGAAGAACGAAATAAACCATGCAGCAAAACTGAAGGTGTGCTTTCCATTTACTGTTAAATAAAATCAGGAGACAAAAGTCACATGTGAAGCTTGCTGTATAAGAAAAGAGACAGAGCGAGGCACAACATTCAGGGCAGATCTTTCTCATCAGCAATAGCAAGACCCTGGATTGGATCTTCAGCACTATACTATATGTTAGTATATACTATATATATTGGTTTCTCTGTGTAGCTTTGGCTGTCCTGGACTCACTTTGTAGACCAGGCTGGCCTCAAACTCACAGGGATCGGCCTGCCTCTGCCTCCCTGAGTGCTGAAATTAAAGGTGTGTGCCCAGCTTACAATTTTTTTTAAAATTATGATGCCAAGTATGATGGCACAGGACTTTAATCCCAGATCTCTGGAGGCAGAGACCAAAAGATAGAGAATTGGAGGCCAGTGTAGGCTACTTAGTGAAACCTGTTCTCAAAGGCTGGGGAAATTGGGGGGGAAGAAGAAAGGAAGGAAAGAAAGAAAAAAGGAAGGAAGGAAAGAACGAAGGAAGGAAGGAAGGAAGAAAGAAAGAAAGAAAGAGAAAGAAAGAAAGAAAGAAAGAAAGAAAGAAAGAAAGAAAGAAAGAAAGAAAGAAAGAAAGAAAGAAAGAAAGAAAGAAAAAGCTATACATACCAGGGCTGGAGATACGGCTCAGCAGTTAAGAGCACTGGCTATTCTTCCAAGAACCCAGGTTCAATTCCCAGCACCCACACTGCAGTCCACAATCATCTGTAACTTCCATTCCAGGGGATTCAATTCCATTTTCTGAACTCTGAGGGTACCAGGCAGGCAAGTTGTACACAAACATACATACAAGTGAACTACTCACATGCAAACACAGTTTAAGAAAAAGTATGTACTCTTGGAGAGTGGAAACTGCTGCTCATCATTGAAGTGTGTTATCAGCATGCTTAAGGATTTGGGTTTGATTCCCAACACTGAGGAAAAAAAAAAGGTCCAAGACTAGGATAAAACACAAACAGAGGGGAGCTGGAGAAATGGCTCAGCCGATAAGAGCACTGGCTGCTCTTCCACAGGACCCTGGTTCAATTCCCAGCACCCACATTAGGTGGCTCACAACTTCCTGTGACTCTAGCCCCAGGGATCTCTTCCAGACTCCACAGTGGGTCACTTGTAGTCATAGGTGTGTGTGCAAGCTCACTCACAGCTATACACAGGTACAGATAACTTAAAAATAAATCTTTTAAAATAAATAAAATGTTTAAATGAACCGGGCCCTCTGTGAGAGCATTATGTGCTCTTAACCAATGAGCTCTCTCTCTAGCCCCTGAATAAATTTTAAAGATTTACTTAATTTTATTTATGTCTCTCTGTGTGCATGTGTGTGTCTATGTGCACGTGTGTGGGTGCCAGTGGAGAAAAGAAGAGAGTGTAAGCCCCTCCGGAGCTGGGGTTAGGAGAAGTATGCAAGCCACCCAACTGTGGGTGCTGGAAACTGAACGCTGAACCTCTGCAAGAGCAGCAAGTGCTCTTAACTACTGAGCCATCTCTCCAACCTCAATAATAATAAATATTTTTAAGAGGGCAGAGAGATCAGGATGAAAAACAAGCACAGAATATAAAGAACACCACGGAGAAATAGGATGCACAGGAAATGTATTAGTCAGCTACTGTTATGTAATAAATCATTCCAAACTCCGTGTCTTAAGCAATACTCCCTGACTGTTAAGTGAACCCCAGGAAGTCAGTTTGTGGCTGTTCCTCACTGAGCTCCCTCCTCCTTGGCAGAAGGACCTGCTCTAGCCTGGGTTTATCTGGAGCAGTTGGACAGGGCAAGTCTTTTCCACATATCTGCCTTTGTCTCTCTGGGACCAGAGAGGTGGAAGAAAATAATGTTCAGGAGTGGTCACATGATACAGTTCTAACCAATGAGAACTGAGAGGAAATCGGCGTCGGAGAAGAAGGCGTTCTTAGGAGGGGTTCCCTGTCTCCTAAAGAAGACAAGCTCCAAGGGGCAGCCCTCCTCTTGTTGTGATAGCCGGACCTGCCACCACCATCCCACACGGCAAGGCTGGAGAAAGACCCTTGGGCTTTATGATACGTATGATAAGAAGAGCAACCAGATGTGTTTTCTCAGCTTCCCGACATCTAGAATGCGCTCCCCTCTCCAGTCTCCTTGCCTTAGTCACTGTTCTGTTGCTGTGCCGGGACACCACGACCGAGGCAACTCTTATAAAAAGAATAATTGGGGGTGGCTTAAAGTTTCAGACAGGAAAGCCACCCCCCAGTGACGCACTTCCTCCAACAAGGCTACACCTAATCTTTCTAAGTCTTTCAAATAGTTCCACTCCCTGGTGATCAAGCATTCAAATATATGAGCCTATGGGGACCATTCTCATTCAAACCATCGAAAGCTCCTCTGCACTTTCAGCTGCCTGCTTGGTTTCTGTATCCAGATGTCTCACTTTGGTCTGAAGCTTCGTTAGTGGGATTTGCTGGGAGTCCCCAAGAACAGAAAAGGAATGCTCTCTCTGGAAATGGTGCCATGGAATGTTGACAACTGGCTTCAACAGGTAAAGCCCTTGTTAGGCAAACCTGATGACCTGGGTGACTCCAGGAACCCGGCTAAAGGTGGAAGGAGAGAAGCACCCCTTAGAGCTGACCACCTCCCAACCCACACATGTATGCCCACAGACGACACACACACACACACACAATAAATGCAGCACATCAGAGAGATAGTATAACACAGACAATATCAGTTAGTTCACTGCCTGAATCTCAGCTCTGGCACATACTGGTCTGAGGGGGCTTCCTTATTTCACCTGTCTAGGTCCCTGTTTCATGTTTGTAAAATGGGGATAATGGAGTTGAGGAGAGGATCGCAACTCTGTGAAGGTCCCTGACAGCTACCCTAAATGATTGTGTCTCCAAAATGATCAGCGCCAGAACTCCGCACTGTCTAGACTGCACCAATAGCCCTTGCTGTTGGCCTAGCTTACCCTAGCATTGGGTGTCATACCCCAGAGGAATTTTGTTGTTGTTGTTTTCATGCAGAATCTAACCTCAAATTCACTACTATGTAGCCGACGTCTTAATTATTTTCTTTTTTTACTGCGATAAAATACCCTGACGTAAGTAGCTTAAAGAAGAAAGGGTTTGTCTTGGCTCATCAGTTGAACATTGCAGTCCCGTGTGGGAAGCTGAGCACGGGAAGAAGCAAAAGAGCCACGAATGTTTGTGCTCAGCTCATCGGCTCCTTCTCATATAGCGCAGGTGTGCCTGCAGCACGCCAGGCCTTCTCAGCTCGACTAGCCTAATTAAGATAATTCCTCACAGGAACACCCAGAGCCTTCTCCCAGGTGAGGTTAGATTTCACCATCTCGGCGATATTAGCCATCACAACTGTAGAAGCTGGTCTTGACCTCCTGTTCTTCTGACTTCCGTCTCCCAGGTACAAGGATTACAGACGGGGCACCATCATTTCTAGCAGTATTCGGAATTTTTGTAGTTTTTAGGTTTTTGAGGCAGGATTGTATTAGGTAGTGGAGGCTGGCCTTAAACTGTCCATTTTTTTACCTCACACACCCAAGTGACAAAATTATAGCTATGCACCATCCTACTGAACACAAGTGATTTCCTTTTTTTTCTTTCTTTTCTGGTTGTTTTGGGTTTTGTTTTTAATTTATTTTTCTTTTATTTTGCATCTCAGGGGTGTCCCCTCTCTTCTCTCCTCCCAGTCCTCCTTACCCCTTTTCCTCTTTCCCTCTCCCTTTCCCCCAGAAAAGGAAACCCTTCTCCCCCTATCAACCCTCCCCAGCACATCAAGTCACTTCAGGACTGAGCATATATTCATCCCCTGAGGCCAGGCAGGGCAGCCCTGCCAGGGGCAAGTGATCCAAAAGCACGCAATAGAGCCTATGTTAGAAACAGCTCCTTGTTGGTGTTTGTTTGTTTTTTTTTTTTTGGTTTGTTGGTTTTTGTTTGTTTGTTTGTTTTCAAGACAGGGTTTCTCTGTGTAGCCTTGGCTGTCCTAGACTCACTTTGTAGACCAGGCTGGCCTCAAACTCACAGCAATCCTCTTGCCTCTGCCTCCCAGAGTGCTGGGATTACAGGCGTGCACTACCATGCTCGGCTCTTGTTTTGTTTTTGGAGACAGGGTCTTAGTATGTGACCTCAGCTGCCCTGCCTCAATGTATAGGTCAGCTGGGCCTCAAACTCAGAGTTCTACCTGGCTCTGCCTCCCTTTGCTGGAATTCAAGGCATGTGCTACCATGCCTGGATTCCAAGTGAATTCCTAAAAACTTGGCTTTCTCTCTACTGAGGATACAGACCAGAAATCCTAGGAGTTCCAGAGCCTGGTGAAGGAGCACTGTGAGCTCAGTGTTTTCCTGGGCTATACATTGAGTTCAAGACTAGTGCAGGCACTCAGTGAGATCCTGTCTCAACATAATGCAAATAAAAAGAGGGTTGGAAAGTTAAGAACTCTTCCTGCTCTTTCATAGGACCAGAGTTTGGTTCCCAGGACTAGTGTGTGACAGCTCGCTAGCACCTATACCTTCAATTCCAGGGGTTCTGAAGGCTTCTTCAGGATTCTGTGGACATCTGCACACACATACACGTAAATTAAAAAATACAACTTAAAACAACAACAACGACAATAATAATAATAGGACTGGGGTGTAGTTCAGTGGTAAAACACTTGCCAATACTCATAAGTCTCCAGTGTCAAAAAAATAAAATGCATGGGTGGTTTAGTGATAGAATTCTTGCCTCCCAAAGACTAATGAATTGAGACCTTAGCTTTCTGAGGCTATATGTGACTAGAAAGAGGGTACAAAAAAAGTCTGAGGTCAAATGAGTTTGGGAAACATTGGGTTACCTAACACCAAAGCAACCTTCTTTCATGCAAGACCTTTGGGAACGTTGAGCAGAGCTGTGCATTTCATAATCTCTGAAGAGAGGCAGGGTGTGCAGTGTTTTAAATGCTTTTGTCCTGGGAGACCTTTCTCAGCTGGCAAGCCTTCCTTAGGAGATGAGGCATCTATCCACGCAGTGATCAAACCACACACAAGAAGGTCACACTGGGCTATGATGCACATGACTGAAATCCTAGTGCGTGGGATTCAGGAGTTCAAGGTCTCTGGCTACATATTTTATTTGAAGATGACTTAGGCTTCATGACACTGTGTCTCAAATAAACAAGACGACCCAAACAAAGAAAGCCCAACCAAGGTCAGTCTCAATATCCACCCTGAGTACATCATGGTGGAAATTCCTCTTCTTCTATCCTACGTGGTGACTTGGAAAGTGCAGGCCATGCTGCTCTGCAGTCAACCTTGGTGTCCCCATTCAGCCCTGCTGTGCTGACTCCTTCTCAGGACTCCTTACCCGTTCCCCAGCCTCAGCTGGCCTCAGGGCCAGTCCATGAGTATAAGAGTTCTCCCTTTTCAGCCAGATCTCCCAGCTTTCAGTTCAGTAAATTTCCAGAGAGTAAATTTCCTGGGTCTTGTGATTGCCAGTTTGTATGCTAATGAGGTGTTTTTTTTTTTTAACCCATAATGAGTTTGGAGACTATAACTAAGAAATGTAAGGAAAGGTCATAGCAGGAACAAAGCAAAAGCCTGGGCAAAGTCTTGAGAACCAGAGGAGAGGCTGGGAGCAAATGAGCCCTGCCTTGCCTGCTTCACCCCAGGATGGTGAGTGATGCTGCCCCAGGCTCAGCAGGGGCATGCGCTTATCTTCTGGGGGTGGAGGCAAGAGATTCAGGAGCTCAAGGACAATTTTCTGCTTTGTTTCAAGAGTTTGAGGCCAGCCCCACGGTGTGTGAAGGAAAGAGAAAAAAGGAAAATGAAAGACAAAGATGGAAGGAAGAAAAGACAATAGAAGCCATCCACAGTGGGTCTCAACTCTCATATCTAAGCTTCCTACATGCTGTCCTCAAGATTGAACCTATAGCAACGTATACCAGCCAGTCACTATCCTGCTGAGCCCTCTTCACTGTGTGTGGGTATGTGTGTGCACATGCTGGTGAGTACATCTGTGTGCATACACACACACAGAGGCCGGAAGTTAACCTCAGAAGTCATTTCTCAGTGGACAGCTACCTTGAACTTTGAAACAGTCTCTATTTGGCCTAAAGCTCACCAAGGAGGCTTGACCAGCTGGGTGAATGAGCTACAGGAAGCTGCCTGTCTCTGCCTTCCCAGTGCTGAGACTACAAGTGCTTGTCTCCACACCCATTTTTTATGTAGATACTGATGAGCAGACTTGGGTCCTCATGCTTACACAGGAAGCACTTTCCTGACTCAGCTATCTCCCCTCACCCCTGCTCCATCATCTCCACAGGGTCTCACTAAGTTGCCCAGTCTGGCCTTTGAACTTACTCTATAAATATAATCTGGCCTTGAACTTTTTTTTTAAATGTGTCTGTATATGCACTATGTACGTCTGGTACGGAAAGAGGTCTGAAGAGGGCCTTGGGTCCACTGGAACTGGAGTTACAGATGGTTGTGAACCAGCAGGTGAGTGCTGGCAACCGAACCCTTGTCCTCTGAGAGAGCAGCAAGTGTTCTTAATCACTGAGCCAAATCTCCAGGCCCTGGCTTTGAACTCCAAATCCTCCTACCTCACCCTCTCAAGTACAGTCAATCTACCAACAAGTCTTTATTAACCAGCAACTGTGAGACAGAGAATAGCCAATTGCTCACAAATACATCTGGCTAGGATTAATCCTAGACCAGGGGTCTTCAAACTACGGCCCGCGGGCCACATGCAGCCCGCAGAGGAGTCTGATCCGGCCCGCCAGCAATGAGCACAGTTTGGCCGCCAAGATACCTGCCAGCATATACACTCAGTGT
>CM053749.1:17581549-17606784 GCA_028658305.1 Pachyuromys duprasi
AGAGAGAGAGAGAGAGAGAGAGAGAGAGAGAGAGAGAGAGAGAGAGAGAGAGAAAGAGAGAGAGAGAGAAAGAGAGAGGCAGCCTGCTGTAGTAGGTTCTAGTCAATGGTCCCTCCTGACCCTGACAGGCTGGAGGAATCTCCAATTCTTCATTAGAAAGTAAACTGGTTGTTTTAATGGATTTGTTGACTGGGAATTTTTTTAAAGTATGTTAAGACAGTACTAAACTATACCATCATCAGCAGTTAGTGCATTCACAAAGTAGTGTGAGTTTTACCACACCTTAGACCCAAAACCTTTCATTGTCCCTAGAAGTTATATATTTCGTAAGGAGTCATTCCTCATTTTCCACCACCCCCACCCTCTCAAGGTGACAACCAGCTGGCCTCTGTCCCAGTCATCTGTGCCTGTCCAGGGTGTCTCTACCAACTGGACCACACAACGTGTGACCTTTTGTATATGAGTCCTTTCATTTAGAACAGTGTTAATGAAAGTATTCTATATCGTGGCAGGCATTAGTGTTAGGATTTTGGAATAAAACCTGCTTCTGGGTTGCCTAGCAACTTATGTTATCATGTGTCACCCGGCCAGGTGGTCACACCTGGAAGGCATGGTTACCTTGCCCCTTAAAGGGACAACCTGACATGTGGTCTCCTTCTTGGTTCTTTCTCTCTTGCCCTTTCTTCTCTTGGCATTCTCCCCTTTCTCTATCAGGGTTCCCCCTCTCTCTTTCTCTCCCTCTCTCTTTCCCCTCTCTCTTTCTCTCCATCATGTCCTGCTTTCCCTTCTCTCCCTCTCTTCATATCCACCTAATAAACCTCTTTTATATATAAGATCTGTCGTATGTCTAATTGTCTTTATTTAATTTTGTCCCATAACCTTACAATTAGTACTTCTTTATTTTGTATGACTGAATATATAATATCTCACTGTTATGGTATATAACATTCCACTATTATATAGTCATAAAAATAATATAGTTATTAATGCTGAAGATGATGAGACAGAAGGATCATGAGTTCAAGACCAACTTCAGATATACCTTAACAGACCAAATGCACACATATAGGCAGACATAGACATATATCTTACTACAGAAATAGACCCACATTTTCCTCCATATCAATTGATGAGATGGTAGACATAGGCTATCTCCAGCTTTGGGCTTACAGGGCTTGGAGGGCTCTCTACATCCTGCTGTTTAGTCATTTTTGTTGGGTTGTTTAGTTGTTAAAAAAAAAAACAGAGGAAAGAGTTTAGTAATCACAGTTTCTCTTTTTGAGAGCAGGTTCTGTGTTACCCACACTGATCTTGAGTTTCTGAGCACAATTAAACATCTTGCATCCTGCCCTAACCTCTGATAAGATTCACTCTGTCCCTTCCAGCCCCAGGGCATCAAACAGAAGGCTCCTTGCTTGTTTTTAAAGCAGGGTCCTACTATGCAGCCCAGGCTGTCTTTCACTCTTGGTGATCACCCTGTACTGCCTCCTAAGAGCTGGAAAGTACCACTGAACTTTCGGGAGTAGCTCAGTTTATAGAGAGCCTGCCTACCATGCACAGAACCATGCTTGATCTCTAGAACCATATGAAACCAGGTATGGGCTATAATCCTAGGATTTGGGCGTTGGAGACAGGAGGATCAGAAGATCAAGGTCAGCCTCTACTACATAGTGAGTCAGATGTCACCTGGGCTAGAGAACCTGCCTCATGAGAAAAAAAAAAGTGAGTGCTGCCATCCTGGACTCATTTTTATTTTGTTTTACTTTATATTATTTTCTTTTCCTGGTGCTGGAGATTGAATAACGGTTTTAAGCTGCTAGGCAAGCAGGCTAACAACGGAGCTAAGTCATAGCTCTGCAATCCTTTCCTTCTAATGAAATCTTTCTCAGAAATCCACTATATAAGACATTTAAAAAAAAATAATAAACTGCTCGGCTGGAGATGACAGAACTTTTGAGAAATGCCTGGGGACAAGCTCAGGTGGCTTTGCCGAGCTACCCACCAGGACCCTCTCATCTCCTCCGCTTCAGTGAAGACCTGAGGTTGCCATGCGTCCTCCCTCTTGTGTTTTGTGACTGGGTTTTGCTATGGTGGCTGTCTCAATCTCCTGAGCGCGGGGACCACAGGTGTGTGTCATCGCCCCCAGACTTTAAGTCGAAACTTCAGAGTTCTATGCGATGGGCATGGTGATTCAGGACCGTAATCTCAGCCCTTGAGAGGGTGAGGCAGGGGTGGGGGATCGCTGAGGGTATAATGCAAAGGAAACAGGACAAAGCAGAAAGCAAACGCACAAACAAACGAAGAAATAGATGTGACTTCAACCTGGCACAGAGGAATCAACTGGCTGTCATCAAAACGGAGCTGCTGAAAACTGACTCCAGACCTGTTCCATGGGACTGTTCTCAGAAGAGCTCCTGGAATTTGCATCTTTCACATGGTTCCCCCTATAGAATGAAGGCCCTGAATTTGAGAGCCTCTCTGCTGGGAAAGGCTGAGAGGTGAGAGGAGTTGGGGAATAAATGAACGAGACTGATGGAGGCCACGGAACCAGTCTCTTCCTCATGTGCTGTGGGTCCCCTCTGCCTGCTTCATACGTGGAAGGAGCTGGGATCCAGTTGCCAACGAGGGCTAACTCAAGGTCATCTTGGGACCGCTCCCTGTCTACAAGACTGTGTAGACCAATCTCCAAGGACAAGGACCCTCTTGTGCCCCTCAGGGACTGTGTACAGTGTTTAGACATTTCCAAGGGCTCTCAGTGTTTAAATGGCACTTATTATGGTCATTTTTCTGAAATTAGAAAAATTCAAAAATATCAAATCTGTCCCAAACAGGCCGTGACTATTTCTGTGAGTTCAGCTATCAGTAGCAAAGCCTGCTTTGTGCTGAGAGTCAACATTATTTACTTTGGGAATCCTGCCCGGATTTCTGTTAATTCGTTCACACATGGTTTCCTCCCCCAGTCTTGTGATTTGATAAAGTTTTTTGTTGTTGTTTTGGTTTTTTTTTTTTTCTCAGCTGGGTCAGGGAACAAGGAGAAGTGTCAGAGGCAGTCCCGTCCTCATAAGCACACTGGCCTCCCCTGAGCATTGAAAGGCTACTTCAACCACTCTCCAGGAACCCCCTTTCAGGCTTTGCCGGTATTCACCCAAGAAGGCCTAACTACCCTGCTGTGGTTGTCCACTATTGCATCACAGATCTTGCCCAGACCTTGTACACTGTTTTATTGCTCTTTCTGCTGACAGCTCATCTGCACAGACTGAGAGATGCCAATAGTGGCTGCATCGTCTGGGAACTTTACCTAGACTGAGAAGTCCAGTATGGCTCTTCATGTGGCTGCTAATTGCTGATGGCTATCAGCCGGGACACAGGCTTTGGAGAGGCGTGTCTACACCTGACCTCCTTCGCCTGTGGACCTCCCACAGAGTGGTGGCTGGGACCGGGGAGGTAGAATTCTAACATTAAGTGTCCTAAAGAGGGACTGAGCAAGGTGCCTGTGATCTCAGCATTCCAGAGGGAAGAGTGAGTGTAGCCTGAACTCCAGGCAAGCAGGTGTTACATAGCAAGACCTTGTCTCAAAATCCATTAATTATTTGACGCTTTAAATTATATATTTGGTTTATGTGTATCAGAATTTTTTCTTGAATATTTGTGTATGTGTGTGTGTGTGTGTGCACCACATGTATGCCTGGTGCCTAGGGAGACTAAACAAGAGCTTTGGATCTCTGGATCTAAAGTAATAGCTAGTTGTGAACCACTATGTGGGTGCTGGGAATCAAGACTGGATCCTCTGCAAGAACGATAAATGCTCTTACCACTGAGCCATCTCTCCAGCCTGCTACTTGTTAACGTAAAGAAAAAAAAATCCTGCAATATGTGTTTGTCACATTCTTTCCCCTCCTGCAGCCTCGCTCAGGCCTGAAGAACTCTCAAACAGATCTGAGCACTGCAAACATGGTACCAGCAATTTCTGTCCTTTCCCCTTTCCTTCCCCTTGCTAAACTGTTAAATTGCATTTTTAAAGCAAGCCCCCAAGGTCCATTCCCTTATTTGGCCACTGACTCATTCCTGAGACTGAACACCAAGGTCCAGCAAGCAAAATTCACTATTTGGCTACACCGGCCAAGCTGTCCACTCAGGGCCAACCAGCTCATCCTAGCACAGACTCCCCTGTTTCCTCCTTAAAAACCCACTTCTGCAAAAACAAAACAAAACAAAACAAAACAAAAAACAAAAACAAAAACCAAAAAAAAAACAAAACAAAAAAACCTCCTGTCTGTCTTTGTCCAATCCAGAGGCAGCTCCACCCACTCTGCCACTTCCCCCACCATTTGTCCTCCCAGGGTAATAAATGCCCTTTGTGCTGAGAATTTGGTATTTGGGGGTGTGTTCTGTACTGACTCTGAGGGTCCCCTTACACTTCCAACCTCCCTACCTACCCAATTTCATTCTGTCTCTCCCTCCCTCTACCCCACCGCCTCCCTATCTCTCTGTCTCGCTCTTACATATACACACACACACAACCACCAGCAACACCACAACAAAAACACCAGTCACCAATAAGCCTCGCAGAGATGGTGCACGCCTTTAGTCCCAGCAATCAAGAGGCAGAGGTAGGGGATCGCTGCGAAACTGAGGCCAGCCTGGTCTACAGAGCAAGTTCCAGGACAGCCAAGGCTACGCAGAGAGACCAAAAAGAAAACAAAACAAAAACGTGCCTAGTGGTGATGGCACACACCTTTAGTCCCAGGTAGAGGCCTGCATATGGAAGCCAGGCTGGTCTTCAGCGTGAGGACAGCCAAGGCTACACACACAAGTCCCACCACCACCACCACACACACACAAAAGGAAAACAACTAAAAAGACAAAACAAATTAACACTCCTCTCTCATCCCTAAGCTCAAATACTATAATTTCATAAACTCACCCTATAATCTCATTTACAAAAGAAAATTCCGTATAATAAACAAGTGAAAATCTTGACTACTTAACAAGAAAATAGGGAGTATGCTGCAAAACGCCGATTCGGAACTCAGCTTTGGCACTCCGGCCTCGGACAAGTTCCTATCCATCAAATGAAAAGAATGCCTTCCTCACGTGATCAAATAGGAAAATTAAATGAAAATAAGAGTTTGTGTGTGTGTAAAGTCCTTTTACAGTGTTCCATAAGCAGGAATTGGTTATAGTAATGAACACACCATCCAAATCTTGAGGACTGTACACATTTATCAGGAAAGACCCTAGAGTATGGGCTTTAGAGACTAGGATAGACTCATATAACTTCTCTCTTACAGGCACCCACCTCCTTGCAGGAAGCAGCATTAGCTCCGCTGCCCCATGTCAGGGCTGGCCTGTGGCAGCTTTGGGAGCAGGATGCGTGACCATGTGTTGAGGGATATCTGAACCTAGGAAGCCAGGCAGTATCAAGCAGCTTCTCATAGAGGCATCAGAACACAGCTGTTCTGGATGGAGAGGTGACATGTGGCCACAGCACCAGCTGTCACCCTGCTGAGGGAATCATTTTGGACCCCACTCCCATTGGGCCTCAAAACAACCTAAACTGGAACGGAAAGGCCACCACCCCGAGACCTGTTAACAGAGAAATAGTGTGCGAATACAGTTGTCCTGAAATCTAATTCCAGCCAGGTCAGAACACCCACCTGTAATCTCAGCATGAGGGAGGCAGAGGCAGGTGGATAAAGGAGTTCAAGGCCATCATAAGTTTGAGGACAGCCTACCTCATACATGATACATAAGAGACACAAATACTTTAAAATCTAATTCTAGGGTAATATACTGGCCAACTTCAAAGGTGGGCCTCATGAACCCTATCTCTTGAGAGTCTCATGCTCTTTCTCTTTCCTTTCTTTTTGTTTTTTTGTTGTTGTTGTTGTTTTTTGAGGCAGGATTTCTCTGTGTAGCTTTGTCTGTCCTTGACTCACTTTGTAGACCAAGCTGGCCTCAAACTCACCGAGATCCGGAGTGCTGGGATTACAGGCGTACACCACTGTGCCAGCTAATCATGCTCTTTTTTTGTAGACCTTTATACTTCCTGTCAGAGCTGGTCTGTGTGGCCAATGGAATGCACCATAAATATGCACGCAGATGCCTGGTTATGATCCTCCCAGGATTAGACTACCACGTACTTTCCAGCCTTGATCACCAGACCACCCCATGCTGGGAACAGCCTTAAGGAGAAGCCCATAGAGGGTGACCAACTAGTCTTCCTGGGGTTATGAGGAACAGTCTGGTTTTATCAAAGAAACTCTCACATCATGAGAAGTCCCTCAGTCCTCGGTCAATCCAGGTGGTTGGTTTCCCTTACCTCTGCGGTATGGAACAGAAGCCTCCAGACAAGCAGGAGTGGACTAGGCCTCCAGCCAACAGCTGCATGAGGAAGCACCATCTTAGAAGAGAGTTCTCTAGCTGAGCCAAGCGTTAATGATTGAGTCCCTAGTGACTATAGTCCTATAGGATACTCCAAGATGGACCCTTTCACCTAAGCTGACCCTCAGAAACTGGGAGATAGTAAATATCTGTACTTTTATAGCCTGACGTTTGGGACTAATTGTTACATGATAGTAGATACGTTGTGCGGATGAATTGCTGTCACCCATCAGATATTGTAGAGGCTTGTTCTCGCTCTGTCTGGAACAGCTAAGATAATCATCTGTTTAGAGCATTCCCTTCCAGCAGAAGGGAGGGAACATGGTTCCGCATGTTCCTGGAGGCAGGCCCTGGCTGCTGCTAGAGAAGCTTGCTCTGGTATAATTGTTTTCTAAGTTTTCGCCATAATCCCCAGGGGTCACAAGACCCATGAGGCTTTCTCCCAGCTCCATGCACCTAATTTCCCTCAAGGCCTGAGGTGCTTTACCAAGGTTGCTTAAACAGCTAGGAAGGATCCCGGGGGTACAGCAGCAGGGACTCTGTGTATGGAATAAGAATCACAATGACACAGTACCTACAGGGCAGGCAGGCGTTTTGTGACAGTCTCTCAAAATCTTCCAGTGGTGACCCACAGTATCTGAGACATCACCATTCCAGCGTGACTTGTTCACTCAGCACCCGAAAGCCTTGTGATGAGTCCCTTCTCCCTGTCCAGTATAGCATGAGGGCAGCCAGAAGTAACCCAAGGGTGGCACGGAAGGCAGCTGGGACCCCCGCAAAGCTGACCTTGGCGCCACATCGCCTTGTCATGTTAGATGGAATCTGTCTACAGAGTCAGGCTGCCATGCGGCTCAGCCTCAGAGAACCCTCGAGGGCGGCTGCCTTGCACACTTGAAACACTCATAGTATGTTAAAATACAATTGACATTCATCCATCCCAAAACAAGAACGGGGGCCTAACTTCCAAGTAGCAGAGATGGAAATCTTTAGGCCTGCTAAGAGAGTACCCCATTTTGAATCTTCACTGTGTACTTGTTTTCCTGGGTATGAAATAAGTAAAACAATTTAACATTGTATTCCACCCACTGTGTGTGCGTGCATGCTTAGGTTTGTGTGTATGTTTGTATTTATGCATGTGCAAATATGTGTAGGCCAGAGGTCAATCTATACTGTCATTTCTCAGGGACCATTCAGCTTGTTTTCGGGAAAAGGCCCCTCCTGATGGGGACCAGAGGCTCCCTGATTAGGCTTACCTGAGCAGTCAGTGAGCCTGGGGGAGGCTCTTATTTCTGCCTCGCCAGCACTGGGATTATAAGGTGCACCACTAAGCCTAGGTTTTTAGGCCGTGCTGGGGAATCAAACTTAGGTACTCACAGTAGCACAGGAAGCAATTTATCAACTGAGCCGTTTTCCTGGTTTCCTGCCTCTGTTGTGGATTTTGGGGATGGACACAAGTGTGTGCACGCATTCAGAGGCCAAAGGAGTACAAGGGTATCCTGCTCCATCACTGTCCACCTTTTTTTTTTTTAAGATTTCTTTTTACTTGTACACTAGTAGGTCTGTCTGTATACACACAGTGCACCTGGAGGCCTGTGTGCTTGTTTGTTTTGTTTGAGAAAGAGTCTCTGGCTGAACCTGAAGTTCCCCATTTCAGCCAGGCTTGCTTAGCCAGTAAGCTCCCAGGATGCACCTGTATCCCTCCTGTTGGGTTACAAGTACATACGGCAGCCAAGTGGGTGCTGGGATTTGAACTCAGTTCTTCTTGTTTTCATAGCTTTTCATCCGCTGAGCAATCATCCCAGCCATGTTTTATTTTCTCTTAATCCATCCATAATGATGATGGTGATTATTTTGCAGCAGGGTGTGGTGGTACACGTATTCACAGCATTCAGGTGGTAGAGGCCGGAAAGCTCAAGGCCATCCTGTTACTAGCTAGTTTGAAGTCATCCTAGGCTACAGGAGATCTTATCTCAAACAAAACCAAAATAAAATCTGTTGGAAATGCGGAGGGTGGAAAGGTGAAATCAATAGGCGCAGAAGCTGGGCACGGTGACGACACACACCTGGGTCCCTGTACTGGGGTGGCAGAAGCAAGCCAATCACAGCCGGCATGAGGCACACCTGTCTGCAAAGGGAGTTCCAGGGCACACATGGCAAGACCTTGCCTCAGAAACAAATGGCACGCTGCCATTGTGAAGTGTCACACACCGGGCGGCTTCACATAACAGGGCTGCATTTTCTGACAGCTCTGGACGCTGCCCTTCCGACACGAAGGTGTCAGCTCGGTTGGCTCCTCTGCAGCCTGGTAGGACGATCATACAAAGCCCTCCTCTGGGCTGCTGGGGTTTTGCCAACAGCCTTCGGTTTCCTGGGCTTGTTGAGACATCCCCAGTGCCTTCCTGCACCTTCCTGCACACACCCTTGTTGTGTGTCTATCTGCATAGATGTTTCCCACCCCGGAGACCTCAACCTTACTTCCTCAGCAGCAAAGATTCTTATTTTCAACTATGGTCACATTTACAGGCAGCAAGTGGTTAGGTTTTCAACATCTTTGAGGGGTACGCGATTCAGTAACACTGACTGTGCGGTCTGGATGAGCTTGGTCCCCACCTAGTTAGTGGAACTGTTTGGAAATGAGTAAATCATGTGTCCTCATTGGAGGAAGCGTATTACCAGGGGTGGCCCACGCCAGGCCCAGTGGCCCTTCTTCCCGCTCTCAGCTCCAGTACCATGCCTGCCTGCCCGCCTGCTCGCCTCTGTGCTCTCTGCCATGATGACCACGGACCACCTTTTGAAACTATAAGCAAGTCCCCTATTCAATGCTTTCTCTTGACAGCTGTCTTGGTCATGGTGTCTTTTCACAGAAATAGAAATAGGACAGTAACAAAGACACTGACCGTTTATTTTTAAAAGTCACCATCCAGGGAGTGCCAGGCATTGCCATAATTACTTCATATACATTTTCTATAAACCTCCCAGACATCCCTCCTCTGCGCAGCTTTAGGTACTGAAGAAAGATGGCTTGGGACTAGCAAGATCACATAGCTAGATAATATAGCTACAAGTGAGAGAGCCTGGTGTGGCCTCTCTTCTAGGACTTCTGGGGTAAGGTGTTTAACCTCTGCGTCTCATTAGTAAAATGAGATAACAATCATCCTCCCAACCCATTTTGTGATATTGCAAGGATTTATAAAGACAATTGAAACATTGTGTCACAGAGCAATTTCTGAATTCTTAGTAATTGTCATTTTTCACTTTGGGGTGTGTGTGTGTACTGTGGAAATCAGAGGAGTACTCTTGGAAGTCTTTTATCTCTGCAAGCTTGTGGGATTTGGAGATTGAACTCAAGTTATCAGACCTGTACACAAGCACCTCTACCTGCTGAGCCCTCGTGCTGGCCTAGTAGTTATTATTATAAATAGTGGAATAAAAAAAATTTTTTTTCTGCTGAGTACATGCTGAAGCAAAAGGTTGACAGTTTCAGTTCTCCTGGCCTACATAGCAAGATCCTGTCCTGATGATGTTGACGGTGGTGGTGGTGATGAAAAATGCTTCCTCTTCCTGGTCTGCCAGAACATGAAAAATTCCAGCCACATGCTCCTGCTAACATGCACTCAGCCATGTCTTCCCTGCTGTGGTGAACTGTGGACTCTCAAACTGTGAGACAAAATGAATTCTTCCTCCCATTAAAACAAAACCAAAACCCAAATAGACTATTTTTTATACTAGTGACTAAATCCAGAGCCATGTGGACTAGCAAGTGTTTCACCGATGGACAATGCATTCCCTTGGTTAGGAGTAGAGTTTTAAATGCTTATCTCCTTTACTTCATCACCTCCCTTCGATTTCTCCAGGAGGTGAGTACTTCTACATCAGATCTTCATAGTACCTTTGCAAGGTGAGCATTCCTGCCTGCACTCCGTGGATGCAGGAAATGAGAACACCCCAAAGTCGCTCCACTGCTTTCAACGGAGCATTCCTGTGTTCCCTGGCATGCCTTGGCAAATGGAGGATTACAGATATTTTAAGAAAAAAAAAAAACGTTGAAATGAAAACAAAAAAGCCACCATCCTCTTCCATGGTTTGCTAAATAACCTTTGTATTTAAAGCAGTTGGAAACTAGGTGTGGTGGCTCATGACCACAGCTTTGAACACTCAGACCTCAGGAAGCTGAGGCAGTAGGATAACTGTGAGTTTGGGGCCAGATTTGGTTCATGGTGAGTTGTAGACCACTTTGGCTACAGGGTAAAAATTAACAAGTAAAAATAAGCCAAGGCTATGGATTCAGTCAGGAGCCCATTCTGAGACTGACAAGCTACACAATCAACTCCTATCTGCACAAGACCAAGCTGCTTAACATTTAGCTTGGAGGGGAGGGGCCTCATGAGCCCATCCCTGGGGAATTGTGGACAGCTGATGGCTTCCAGGAGAACAGGAGTCTTTAAGGGTTTGGCTCCTGGTAGGTCAACTGGGCTCCAGTGGCTGATCTCTAATCCAGAACTATGTAGGTATCATAAAGTAGGGTAAATGAGTTCTTAGCAGAAAAGAAAAGGACATGCAGTTTGGGGTGGGGGTGTAGAGGAAGTTTAATTCTGCAATACGGCTGCTCTGGCAAGGGATCACATCCAAAGACCTTCTAGGTCTATGTAATCCAGCTGGAATGAAGATATGATCTGGATTACAGTATGGCCTGGCTGGAATACAGACATGTACACCTTTAATCCCTAACAATGAAGATAAGATTAGTTTATAGAAGGAAGCAGCCATGTTTGCAAGTGATGTCTAATTGAGGGGCAGACAAAGTGATGAATCAGAGAAAGATTTGCGAGAATGAGTCAGAGATAGGATATGTCCAACTCTCACAAGAACAGGACTGGAAAAGAAGGCTACATAAGGGCAGTACAGGGAGAAAGATGGAGAGTTTTTACCTAGAGTTTCTTATTGGGACAGTTTTACAGAGACAGGTTGCAAAGAGAACAAGCTAGACACAGGTGAAGACAGAATGAGCCAGAGAATGAGAAGGAGCCAGAAGAGTAAAACATATTGCCAGAATTAGTTTGAGGCCAGGCAGAGCAATTTAGTCAGAAGCCGAGAGAGGCCAGCTTGGAGAGGAGTTTAAGTCAGAACAGCTGAGGTGAACCAGACAGCCAGAATTCAGAAAAGGCTAGAAAGGCTTGGGAAGCGCTCTCATCACATCCCCTCATCTGAGGAAAAAAAAGCAACATTTATATGGGGGTGGGGAGATGAAAGCTGACCTAGCTAGAAGGAATCAGGAGGAGTCTGAGGTAAATGAGTTCGAACTGTAGAGCCACCAAACATAAATAAATCCATCTGAATCCTTAAGTTGAGGAACTCTGTAGAGTTATAATTCAAGCAGTGGTAAAGATGGGTTGGTTCAGAACCCCCTTCTGGGGAGAGCTCAATAGTCTTCTGGTTCAGTCATTGCCATAGCCTTGGGGATCTCCCTTCTGTCCCGAATTCTCTTGCAGAGCCTGCTGTGGCTTCCCAGAACACTCATTCGGCCTGGCCATATCTATAAAGGGTTTACCAGCTGGTTTCAGGTTATGTGAATAAGTTGTCAGTCCACAAGAGTCCTAGGCAGTGTGTACATAGAAGTGAGCTTGCCTTCCCCAAATCAGAGCTGTGGCAAAACTTTGCCTTAGAACACCCTGAACTTACCAGGCCTCAAAGGGTAGAATCTCCCATCATTCCCCAGGTTCCTGCTTGCATTTGACCTGCTCAGTTATCCTGGGTGGAATCCCATGTCATTCATCCTCCCATCCTCCACCCTCCCTTTCCTTGACCCAAGTGACATCCAACTGGGGCATTCTTCCTAGATCCAAAGAACTCGACCAAGCTACAGTTCCACTTCCTTAAGGCCACTAAGTGTGAGCTGAGTGTGGAGCCATACATCTTCCATCCTAGTACCTGGGAGCTGAGGCAGGAGGATACCCATGAATTCTAGGTAACCCTACACTAGTTAGCTCTTAACTTAAAAAAAAAAAAATCAAAGTCATAAATTCAATAGCTACCCACTACCCTTAGGAGAAAGGCTAATTTTTTTTAATTTTAATTTTATTTTATTTCTGCTACTTGAGATAGGTCTCCTGTAGCCAGCCTAGCTAGAAACTGCTATGTAGGTAACAACAGCCTTGAAGAACGGATTCTCTGGCCTCCACCTCCTTGGCTGCTGGGATTATAGGCGTGTAACACCATGCACAGCTTTGAAGGCTAAAATTCTTAACAGGATTTACGAATCTTTCACCTGGTCCCTTCATGATAGAGGATTTATAATCTTTTCAAAACTGGTAAGCATCCCAGGATAATCTTAATTTTTCTGGCTGTCAAGGCTATTTACGATTGATGAGATCTGGATGAACTGCTTAAAGGTGATTAACTCAGCCTGAATGGCGTGTGAATTCCAGGGGAGGTTGTTTGCTCCCACTCACCCTCTGCTCCACCCTTTCACACGATAGCTTCCTTCTCCCCCAATAAGGTAACCAGGCTCACCAAAGAGGGCCTCCGGGTGGAAGTAGGAAGTGAGCAAGGAGGGGCAAGAAGGAATCAGAAAGGACAAGCCAAATGCAGATGGCCTCCCTCCCTCTGAACCAACCTGATGTAACTTGCTCATGGCAGAATTCCTTGCAATTTGAAAAAAAAAAGGGGTGGGGGCGGTTGGAGGAATGTTAAATACTCACAACAGGAGAATGGTATGAAGAAGATAGTTGGACTAATGAGGGGCCTTAAATGTGAAGGGAAGGTTTCAAAGGCTTTGCAGCAACATGGAAAACCACGTATGATGTCATAGCAAGAGGAATGTAGACAAGACAGGTGGTACAGGGATGTGTGAGGGTTCAGTTGGAAACTGGATTTTCCAACTGAAGAGACCATGTTGGGGGCTCAATCTGCCCCCCCCCACGTGTGGACACCCACGCACATAAAGCCCCCTAACATCTCAGGCTCTTTTCTTCCTCTCCCTCCCCTGCCCCAAATAGTCTTATATAGCTAACACTATGCAGCTCAGGCTGCCCTTAAATTTCTGAGCACTCCTCAGGTGCTTGCCCCACCATATCCAGTCAAGGCCTGGGATTTTAAACGACAAATTCAACTTAACACATGCAGGGCTAGTCAAGTTTCCACGCTTGGCATTTGACTGAGAGAGACCCTGAATCTTCTGCCTTCACTTGCTGTTCTGTGCTTGCTTTTACCATCAACTTTAGCTAAGCATAAGACACCCTCCCCCCAACACACACACACACACCCCGTAACAATTTGCTATAGATAACAGCTCTGTGTATGAAAGCCTTTTGACAGTTTGACATTTGACCCCTCAGGTTATGCTCATGCTGTTTCTTTTACCATTTATTTTTTTAATTTATGTGTATGTGTATGTTTCTGTGTGTGTCACTTGTGCTCCCGTACCCAAGGAAGCCAGAAGAGGGTGGTACAAATGATGGGTGCTGGGAACTGAACTGAGGTCCTCTGAGAGATCAGCAAACACTCTTAAACACTGAGTCATCTCTCCAGCTCCTTCTTTTTCTTTATTGTTTTCCTTTGTTGAGGTAGGGTAGCCTGGGGTAGTCTCAGACTCACTATGCAGATGACACTTGCCTTGTACTCCTGAGTTCCCTGCCCCTACCTCTTAATTGCACCAACCCAGGATTACACCAACCCTGGCTCTTGTTGTTTAAGGAGAGACTACTGCTACATAGCTAGGCTGGTCTTGACTTCCACTATCCTGCCTCAGACATCTGAGTGTTAGAACTATGAACAGCCACCACCACACTCAGACTTAATGTTGCCTTTTTTAATATGAGTCTTATAAATAAGCATGAAGTATGATTACTCTTGCTCAGATCACCCATCATTCCAATTACTTTACCTCCAATAACCTTGTTTATACCTTCACGTCTAAGCCCAGGGAGGCAGAATTGGGATGGGGTTTGCTGGTCCCATCTGCTGGGTAGCTATACAAACACATTCTCTTTTACACAATGTGTCATTTCAGTGATTAATGTATTTTACAGCAGACAAAGTGAGCCTACTTTGATGTCAGACAATGCCTGTGTTGTAATCCTGTTCTTCCTTACATCAAATCTGAATAGAACAGATGGCTACCATGGTACAGACACTAGGAAAGGGAGGGCAGCTAAGGCTTCAGAGCCTAACCTCTAGTCTGAGGTAGAAGAGGGTAACTGTGGATAAAGAGCAAGGCCCTGTTCTCCACACAAGGGCTCCACACTAAACACCTGATTCAATACTCCACTATGGCCAGCCCGACAGTCTTACTAAATTTTGAACAGGAGCCCACATTCCAGTTTTGCTCTGGCCCCTAAAAGCGTTAATTACAGCAATCTTCTTGCAAAGCTGTTGATGATGCCAAATTTTTCAATGCCTTAGCAAAGGGGAGGAAGGGAGAGCCACAAAAAGTAAGGAACTATTTCAAAGCCACGGCAGTGCAGCGAACTGGGGGGGGGGGGGCATGTCTTTAATCCCAGTAAATGGAGGCAAAGACAGGTAGAGTTCTGCGGATTTGAGGCCAGCTTGGTTTACATAGTGAGTTCCAAGATAGCCAGGGCAACATAGACCCTGTCTCAAAAATAAATAAATAGAATGGTATAATTTCCACAGATGGGTAGGAGCAGGGCAAGACATTCTTGGAAGGGAGAAGGCCATGGGAATATCTAGACGGATACCGTACGTCCTGAAGCTGAGGGACCTTTACACAGTTTTCTGGATGTACAGATGCAATGGTTTGCACTGTCCATATCTACATTACTGAGACAACAGTCTCGATTTGGAACATTATCAACAATGGCAGAGATGAAAATTTCCTGGTGACATCATCTAAGTTTGATGCCAGCCTGCTCTACATATTAAGACTCTGTCTCAACATTTTTAAAGAGGGCCAAATGGGTAAGACGTGTCAGTAGGTAAAAGCTCTTGTCACCAGGCCTGACAACCTGAGTTTAATCTTTGGGGCCCAGGTAGCAGAGGCCCGCAGTTGGCCTCCAATTCACTATGTAGCTCAAGCTAACCTCAAAATCATGATTCTCCTGCTTCCACCGAGTCTTCGGGTATGTCCCTGTGAATCTCATGGAGGAATATATATATATATATATATATATATATGAGCAGAGGGTCCAGAACAGGCTTGAAAGGCAAGTCATAACACTAAATGAAATGCAGGAAAGAGGCTGGAGAGATGGCTCAGTGGTTAAGGGCACTTGCTGTTCTTGCAGAAGACCAAGGTTTGCTTCCTGGCACCCATAGGGAGACTCACAACCATTTGTAACTCCAGTTACAGAGGCTCCGTAATCTTATTATGACCTCTGAGGTGCCCAGGCACACACGTGGTATGCATGAGCACATGCAGGCACAACTCACAGACACATAAAAATAAAGGGTGAAAAAAGAGAGGGGGTTTTCAGACTTGGTATTTCCTATCCCCAGGACGGGAGGCTCTAGCCACCCTGAAGACTGTGAAGGCCTGGGGATTAAGTTGGGATTCACTGCAGTACGTTGATGACTGGGCCAGGAGGCTGGGATCTGAGCTGTTCTGCCACGGAAGAGGAAAGCTAGTGACACTGCTCAGAGCCTTTGACTGACACGCTTTTCTGAGACTTACACTGAGCTTTTTAGAAACAGGCTCAATGTATGTCACAATGGTCTATTGATTTATATAAATCGTAATTCACAATTACTTTCAAATGCATGACATAAGTCCCCCCCCCCCAGGGCTCAAAGAAGCCCATTAAAGGTGAAATATACAACCCAGGTGTGGTGTGGTGATATAGAATTCCAGGACTGAGGAGTACAGACCTGAAGATCAGAAACTCAAAGTACTGCAGTATGAGTTTCAGGCTAGCCTTGCATACATGAGACCCTATCTCAAAAAGTAAAAATCAAAGGTCAGCATGAGATTTGCCAGTGGCAAGGGAACATAAACGAAGACGATGCCTGAGAAACAGGCCCAATTTCTATTTTGACATTCCCAGGCTGGGCTCTCTATTGTATGGAGAGGCTTGAAGCCAGGAATGGGTTTGGGGGCAGAGGTCAGAACCATCCCATCAAGATTGAAATCCCATCCAGGGAACCGGGCCATAGTCCTCAAAACACTTTCAACCCCTGTATAACCACCCCCAGCAGGATAATCAATGATTCTCCAAAGCTACCCTTGCCCTGCCTCAAACCCATGAGAGGCTACAGGCCAACAAAACCAACTCGGTTTGCAGCGAGAGGGAAAATGACTTGCCTGCTTTCAGAGAAGGGAAGCAGGGTGAAGGGAGGGGCTAAGGAGCCACAGTGACCCCAGCCTCAAAGAGGACCTTGCAGTGACGCTCACAGGAGCACACTTTCAACTAGAGTCAGATCTAGTCAAGTTCCGGCTGTGTCTGTTCCAATCAAGTCACTTCACTTCTAGTCTCAAGGCTTTTCAGCCGTAAAGCAGAGCTGATAAACATGGGAGGACTTTCAGGCCACTCAGCTCTGCCTAGCAAGTAAGAAATTCATAGGATGGCACCCTTCACATAGGGCCGCTGTAACTAGGGATGGAAGGGCGGGCGGTCTAGTGAGTATTTTTTGATCTGTTCTAACCTTGACCTTCATTCATCACTAGCTCCAAAATGCCTTCTGAATAAGTGATTGCTCTACTGTAGACCCTCAGTGAACATTTGTTGGCAATTAAGAAAAAAAAAAACAATCAAAAATCAGGTGCAGTGGTGCACACCTGTGATCCCATTCCTCAGGAGGTGAAGGCAGGAGAATTGGGAAGACGTTCAAGGTCAAATACATGAGACTCTGTTTAAAAAAAAAAAAGAAAGAAAGAAAAAAGAAAAAGAAAAACTGAAAAAGAGTGAGGGCCAGGTGAATGTCTTTAATCCCAGAGGGAGGCTGAGGCAGGCAGGCATACCTCTGAGCTCAAGCCTAGCCGGAAATACAGAGCCTGCTCCATGCCAGCCAGTGCTGCATAGTGAGACCCGTCTCAATTAGAAAAATCAAAGGTGCTTTATAAATTATTATTTGCATTTACTAAATGGAAACATCTGTGACACTTGTTTTATTATGATGTGTGTGTGTGTGCGCGCGCGCTTGTGCATGCCTTTATCTGCTGAGCCATTTCACTGGCCCTTACTTTGTTGTTGTTGAGAGTGTGTCACTTTGTGTAGCCCAGGATAGTCCAGTCACTCTGCCTGCTTCAATCTCTCATGTTCTGGGATTACAAGCATGAGTCACCATGCCAGACTGTACCCCCCCACACACCATTTTATTTTATGTATCTGGGTGTTTTGCCTGAGTGTATGTCTGTGCGCTGTATACAGTGTGCATAGTGCTCATGGAGGCCAGAAGAGGAGGTTGGATCCCTAGGAAACGGAGTCACAGAGGGTTGTGGGCTACCATGTGGGTGCTGGGAATTAAACTCCTCTGCAACAGTAGCCAGTGTTCTTAATTGCTGACCCAGCTCTCCAGATGATTGTGTGACTAAGTCCTCAAATGGCCGAATTGAAATGATCAGAGAGACAGTAAATTACTTACCTGGGTACAGGAAAATTTCTGTGTCCTTCCGTTTCTGACTCCTCCCTGATCTTCTTAGGAAAAAGATGAAGGAAGAAGAAGGAAGAAGGAAGAAAGAAGAAGAAGAAGAAGAAGAAGAAGAAGACGAAGACAATGACTATGACAATGCTGATGACCTACTGACCTGGTAACCAGGATTGGGGAAGCTGTGAGTCAGAGGCAGAAAATGCCAGACAATCTCACACCTTCTTGTTGCGCCATGAAGTTGGAATGGAGCCAGAGTGGTGGTCAGTGACAGGATAACCCCACCTTGACACTGTAATTATATCCTTTGCACTCCAGGATCAAAGTGATTGAGTCAAAAGGCCTTGTATTGTGCCAGTCTTTTGACTGGCTCCCGAAGAGGCCAACCGTGGTTGCTTTTCCTCATTAAGTTTCCCACATCCTGCAGGCTCGGGGTTTTCGTCTGTTCCCGGTAATCCCGTTACTACTATTGGAGACCAAAAGTAGACAGTCACATAGTGACGTGTTGAGCCTAGTTTCAGCCTTCAGTTATTTGCTACTGGGCCACCTTTTCAATATTAGCAATCCAGGAAGCCAAAGCAGTCATCAGTGGCCTGGCTGCTGGGTATATCCTGAGAGTTAAGCAAGGCAGACATTTTGAGACCATTTCATCCAAGTCAGGGTGGGGCCCGTGACTCATCTCTGCCTCACAGCAGACTGGTCTGTGAGAGAACCAATTTCAGTTCATGCTGCTGTTTCCTGGACAGTGGTGGGAAATGCTTCTGGTCTTGTGGCTTCATCCTATCTTTTCCTTTCCTTTTCTAGTCTCCAGGATCCTCTCAACCTTCAACTTTATACAATAAAATGGAATAGGTGAGTTGGGCATGGTGACACAATTCTGAAATTCCATTGATCAGGGGGCAAGATCACAAGTTCAAGGCCAGCCGGAGCTGCATAGTGAGACTGTCCACAAACAAACAAACAAAAACCGTGGACACTGGGCTGTAGAGGTGGCTCAGTGGTTGTGTGCTTGCTCTTCTTGCACAGGACCAGAGTTTTGTTCCTAGCACCCACCTAAGTCGACTCACAACTGCCTGTAACACGAGCTCCAGAAGATCTAGCACCTTCCTCTAGCCTCACAGGTACTGACACGCATGTGTGTATGCATACATACACCCTGACTTAGTTAGGGTTACTATTGCTGTGATGAAACACTATGACCAAAGCAACTTGGGGAGGAAAGGGATTCTTTGACTTACACTTTCATATCATTGTTCATTATCCGAAGTCAGGACAGGAACTCAAACAGGGCAGGAGCCTGGAGGCAGGAGCTGATACAAAGGCCATAGCAGAGTACTGCTTTCCGGCTTGCTCTCATGGCTTGCTCAGCCTGCTTTCTTACAAGAACCCAGGACCTTCCACCCAGGGTTGGCACCATCCACAATAGAGCGGGCCCTGCCCTCTCAATCACTAATTAAGAAAATGCTATACAGTCTTGCCTACAGCCCAATGTTATAGAGACATTTTCTCAGTTGAGGCTCTCTCCTCTCTGACGACCCTCACTTGTATCAAGTTGACATAAAACTAGCCAGCACATACATACACAATTAAAAAAAAAGTTTTATCAGGCCAAAGACAGTCAAATAGCCATGTACGTCTATAGTCCTAGCCATTCAGGATACTAAGCTAGGTGGGTCATTCAAGCCCAGGATGTTGAGGCAGGCCTGGAGGAAACCAAAGCAAACCAAACCAAAGGAAGACAGGTGGGGTGGCACACAACTGCAATTACGACAACTTGGAAGGTGGAAGCATGGTGTCCTGCTTTGCTTTTAATTCCTGTGATGACAAACACTATGACCAAAAGGACTTGGGGAAGAAAGGGCTTACTTGGCTCACGTGTCCCCAATCTCAGTCCATCACTGAGGGAAGTCAGGGCAGGCACTCAAGCAGGGACAAAAGCAGGAACTGAGACAGAAGCTGTGGAGGAATGCCGCTTGTTGGCTTGTTCCTTGGGGCACATTAGCTTGTTTTTTTTTTTTTTTTAATACAACTTAAGACCACCTTCTGGGTGGCATTACCCACAATGGGCTGGGCCCTCCCACATTAATCATTAATCAAGAAGCTGCCCATAGACATGCCTATAGGCCAATGTAATAGAGGCATCTTGTCAACTGAGGTTCCCTCTTCCCAGACAACCCCAGCTTGTGTCAAGTTAACCAAAAATTCACCAGCACAGAGAGGGATGGGGGTGGGGCGGGGAGTTCAAGTTTCAGATAAAGCCCAGTGCCTCACATGTTAGGCAAGGGCGTTACCACTGACCTATACCTCTACTCCCATTATTCCTAACTCCTAACATAGGGCCTGGTAATATAGTAACATTGATGTTTTTGACCAATGAATGAATGAATAAATGAGAGTGACTGAGTAACTTAGAAATCACGGGACTAGCAAGGAATCAAACACACCAAAATCAAGGGCCGAAGGCCTACTATGGTCAGACACCCACGCTGTCTGTGGTGAGCTTAACAGGCACCCACCTCCCCCACTCGCAAGATGAGACCTGTAAGGCCAGTTGCAGAAGAGAAACACTCAGGCAGTGGCAGTCTGCCTCACAAATGTTAGAAAGAAGGATCCTGGCTGCCCGCTTCCTGCTGAGCTGTCTGGCCAGTGCACGTTGCATTCTTGTGAGCTGAGCACTGGTGGAATTTCCAGCATAGAGAACAGAATGGAACTTGGAACAAATAGCTCAGCAGAAAAGAACCCAGGAACAATGGGGCTGCTCAGCTGCCTTTTGCTAGCTCTTGATAGAATATCAGAGCTCAGCAGACCTTGGTAAATGGGGGATGACTGATGTCCATCAAGTTGGGCATGCTGAGGACCCAGAGAGAAATGCCCACATCGGGACAATACTAAGAATCTTTGAAGGAACCCGCTGTAGCGGTGCATGCCTTTAAAGTCCAAGCACTCAGGAGGCAGGATCATGGCTAATCTGGTCTACACAGCAAATTGCAGGCCACCCAGGGCTACACATAGTCAGGTCCAAAACCCCACCTCCTCTCATGGTCAAGCTCAGTCTACCGCTTTCTCTGCTCTGGGACTCTTCCAGATGCCTCTGGCTGTACTCTTCCCCCTCACATCTACAGTAAAGACCTTCCCTTCAACCACACTTTATAGTCGTGTCCTCACTTTATATACATATGAGACCTCGTCTCAAAAAGAGACAACAAAACCTCCTCCCAGACTTGCAGAAACACCCTGGAATGGCCTCAGTCCATCACTTCCTCTTTCCCAGCGCAAGGACAAGAGAAGATCTGCACACACTGGAAAATGGATGCGAAGATTCCCGCAAGAGCTAAAGGATGCTTTGGAGATGGGGGCTGGATGAGGATGAAGGGTTGCTCCCAGCTTTATTACGTGTGTTCTGGAGGCTGAACTCAGGTCCTCACGCTTCCAAGGCAAGCTGCTCACTAACGGAGCCATCTCCCCGCTCTCCCCTCTTCCTATTATATGTATTATTTATATATTTATATATATATAATATTCATTTTGAGGCACTGTGCTTTATTCAAAGTTGCGTAAAGAGCCTTCAACTCTTTAATAATCTGAAAGACATGATCTAGATACAAATAAATGGGTCCCTATCAATAATACATGATAGTCTTGAAGGAATCAATGGCTTGAGCAAATGCAGAGAAGGAAGTGCAGCCAAGGGTTGATGCAGCAAAATTCTCTCCTGTTTTACAGTGTGACTGATGGCATACTGCCCAAACTCCGTCATGTGTAAGGAATTGAGGTCAGGCTGATAGAGAGGCCAGTGTCTTTGTGGTTGTGGCACCTGTAGTTAGTCTCTCCAGTGTGAACTGTCCCTTCCTCTTTGACTCTCTAGCCCTGAAACCAACAGCAGCTGTTCCCATGAGTTGCTCTTGTTAAGTCTATCTGCCACCCTCTTCTTGGCTGGTTACAGGGTCCCTTGTAATCATAGTTCTGGGGAGGCAGATACAGGAGGATCACTAGTGATTACTGACCAGGCAGCCTACTGAATCAGTATACTCCAAGCTCTGTGGATAGGTGCTTGCTGCCATGCCTGACCTGAGTTTGAACCTCTAGATCCCTGCAAGTTGCCCTCTGACCTCCATATACATGCCATGCCATTTGAGATCACACACATGAACAACAAAACAGATCACTCTTGAGGCCTAGACACCTGAGGTTGTCCACTGGCCTCCAAGGAAATCATGAATGTTCAATACCTCACATTTACCTACACCACCTGACCATTACCAACAATTAGAAAAAAAAAAAAAGACTTGGTAGTGTAGGTCTATAATCTCAACACTTTTGGAGACAGCAGCAGAAGTGTTAGCTGAAGGCCTGCCAGGGTAACACCGAAAGACCTTATTTAAGGAAGAGAGAAATCCAGCTGGCAAGATGGCTCGGTGATGAGTGCTCGCTGCTCTTGCAGGGGGCCTGCCTGTGTTCACTTCCTAGTACCCACATCAGGTGGATCCCAATAACCTGTAAATCTAGGTCCAGAAGATCACTATCATAGTTATATACACACACTGACACACATGCATGAAATAAAAATAAATATCTTTTTTTAAAAAAAGAGAAAAGGACACATGAAACAAACTTTGTAAAAAGTGATTTTAATCCCAGGTGGTACATGCCTATCCTAGCAGAGGGAGGCAGAGGCAAGGAGATATCTGTGAGTTCTAGGCCAGCCAAGGCTAGATAGTGAGACTCCATCCTAAAAAAGAAAGAAAAAGAGAAAGAAAGAAAAGCTAATTAGAAGGTAGAAGTTCAAGATCATCCTTGGCTCCATCTTCCTAAGGAGTTCAAGGTTAGTTTGGGCTACATGAAACCCTCTCTTAATGGGGAAGGGGGCAGGTGAGGGCAAGAAAAGAAGGAAAGAGGAAGAAAGAAGGAAGACAAAGGAGGCAAAAAGATTTTGATAAGAAATGTTAAACGAAGCTGGTGGTTCTGGGCAGTGCTGAACTTGGCCAATACCACAGGAAGGTAGGTGGTGTCACAAAAGGAAGTCACCTAGGAACCATCCTAGGTGAAGGAAATTAATATGTCTGCTTATTAGCCAGGTGTGGTGGTGCACATCTTTACTCCTAGCTCTCAGGTAGTAGAGGCAGGTGAATCTCTGAGTTCAAGGCCAGCCTAGTCTACAGATTGAGTTCCAGAACAGCAAGGGCTACCCTGTCTCAAAAACAAAACAGAAAGAAAGAAGAAGAAAAAAAAAGAAAGAAGAAAGTCTCTTTATTGTTGGCTACAGTTATAGGGCTTTGACTAATCCACCGACATACTCAGAACTTAGTTCTTCAATAGTCATGCCTAGGGTAGGACTTTCTAAGGCAAGACAAGAGGGAACTGGTATGGAAGAGACATCTCTCCATTTACTGGCTGGGTTCTCTTTCCCACAGGGCTACAGAGCTAGGTCTGAATCATTTCCTCAGTGGTTGTCACAGCTTTCTCCTCTACTTTTAAGAGGAAGCAGAAGTGTAAAAGCACACCTAGACTACACTTCTCATAGAGAAGCACACATTTGATTCTTCCGGCCCCAAAGTCAAGTCAGGTGGAAACAGGAGTATTTTTGGTTCTCATTTCTGTATCTTGTGGTCGTTCCCTTTCTCTGTCCTCAGATTCAAGAGAGGAGCCCAAAACTGTTGCCATCACTCAAACTCATCAGGACAGAAGGCATTCTGGATGCATTAATGTATTAACAACAACAACAAAACCCCAACACCTATGTTGGGTTATTCCTTGGTAGAGAGCCTGACCAGCAAGAACAGAAACCCCCAGCATCATGTAACAACGGCGGTGCATGTCTGTACTCTGAGCATTTGAGAGGTGGAGCAGGACACTCAGAAATAGATTCTTTTCTGTGCATGGCGTTCAGAAAAGCCTGGGCTATGTGAGACCCAGGTCTCAAATCAAAGTAACCTCCCCCAAGCAGACAATTAGCTTTCTGCTCTGGAGAGTCAGTTGCACTTAGTAGGTACAAATAGGGTGCAGGCTCAGGAAAATGAGGAGTTTTGGTTGTTTGATGTGTGTTTTTTTGTGATTCTGAGGATGGAACCCAGCTCTGACACGCGCCTGTTAAACTCTACCATTAAATCACATTCCCAGCCGTTCTCCATCTCACAAAAGCTGGCGTTAAGAGGGTCAGGTTTATTTAACCTGACCCCGGTAGACACATCCAGGATGCAATTTTAATCACTTCCCTTTCTTTCATCTTCTGCCTTGTTAAAAGATCCTTCCATAAATGGAACTACAAGTACTAATCCACTGTCCCTCATCAAAAGTTCCAGACCAGAGAGGGTGCAAGTACAGCAAAGAGCAGGGCAGGGAGGGAACAAGCTTGAACACAGCTGGCTAAACGGGGTCTCTTTCCCTTGGCTGAAAGTTCAACCGCCTACCAGGCCACAGTCCTGGCGAGCAGGCGCACGTGTACCCTACGCATGCGCGCAACCAAGGCACACCGCCCCCTCCGGCTGGTCTTCTCCGGCCAAATCACCAACCCTCTAAATGCCCGCCCTCAAGGCAAAACGCTGGACCAATCGGAGGCGGGAGTCACTGGGGACGTCACTCTTTTTTTTTTTTTTCTGCTTACACCCACTTCTCCCCGCCCCCATGCAGGGCACCGCCCCGTCGAAGGAACGGATTGTCACCTAAGCGCTCCGTTCCGGCGTCTGATTGGCTCTCCCCGAAGCTCCGCCCCCATCTCATCCCGCCGCCCGCCCCCCTCGGCGCGCCCACAGCGGCGGGCGGAACCGAGCGCGCAGGCGCGGCGCTGCCTCTCTCTGCTGGTGGCCCGCCCTCCCTCCTCCCCTCCCTCCCCTCCCCGTCCCCTCTCCCCTCCTCAGGCCCGCGCGTCTTCCTCCCGCACGCGCCGTCGTTAGTCGAGCGCTCGCCGGTGCGCGCCGTCCTCGTCCCTCAGGCAGCGGGGCGGGCGCGACCCTGCTCCGCGCTCGCGGCCCCGGCGAGGAGCGTACCACCGTCCCCCGGAGCGCGGGGGGAGCCGGCCGCCCTGCCGCCCGCGCCTCGGCGACCCCGCGGGGCTGAGGCGACGCCGCACCCGGCAGCCTGAGCGCACAGCCGGCCTCGACCCAGAGCTCCGAGCCGCGAGCGCCGCGCCCTCCGCCGGCCCCACCCATCCGGGCAGCGGCCATGGCCGAGACCGAGGAGCGGAGCCTGGACAACTTCTTCGCCAAGAGGGACAAGAAGAAGAAGAAGGAGCGGAGCAGCCGGGCGGCCAACGCGGCGAGCGGCGTGGGCGGGAGCAGCCTGGCGGCGGGCGCCAGGCCGGGCGACGGCGGGAGCTC
>CM053749.1:17607284-17660373 GCA_028658305.1 Pachyuromys duprasi
AGCAGATGTAAATTCCAAGTCTTATTATAATTTTTTAAGATTGTGAAATTATCAAAATGCACATGAATCAAGTTTTAATACACTGTCTGGGTGAATGAGGCTGTCCATTGCACCATTTCTTTCTTTGGGTTCTCAGGCATGGTTCGACAGTGTAAGAACTCTGTAACATTAACATTGAATAAAAAGTAAACCTATGGATGGTGGAATGTGATACTTTATTCAGTTGAAACTCCTTTAGCCTAAACTTAGAGAACAGTGTTGGGTCCACAGGTGACCCTGCTCTCCAAGAGTGCACTTATTTGTTTGCCTAATTCTATAGAAGCGAAAGCACGGGTGAGAATGGCTACAAGTCTGAGACACTCCTTATGAAAATATGTTGGACCATGTTCTGGAAGCTTCAGGAGATTTTGTTAGCTTTATTATGTTAAGGGGGATCTAATGCCTTTTATTCGATAAACTGAAAGTTTTCGTGTCAAAACTTTTTTTTTTTTTTTAATGGGACAGAAGATGGGAGTATGTGAGGGCTAGAGGTCGAGCCAATATTGGGTATATTCTGCAGCCATGGCTCCATTTTGGTTTTTTTGTTTTTGCTTTTTTCTTAAAGTTTATTTCTGTGTTTGCATGTATGCAGAGGTCAAACAACTTTTCAGAAGGCAGTTCTTTTCCCATAATTGGATCCCAGGGCTTGAACTCAACTTGCCAGACTGGAAGCAGACTCCTTTACATTTCTCTAGCCTCCTTTACATTTCTCTAGCCCTCCCCCTTTTTTCAGGTAGGGTCTCCTAGCTTCAGAAATCTGGGATTGGAATCATCCTCATGCTTGTGTTGGCAAGCATTTTACCTTCAGAGCTATCTCTGGGCTGCTTTCACAGAAACTTCAGTTTAGTTATGTGTATGGGTGCTTTGCCTATGTATGTGTCTGTGCTGAAGGAGGCCAGAAAGTTTCTGGATCCCCTGGAGCTGGAGTTAATAGGGTTAGCCACCATGTGGGCACTGGAAATCAGCGTCCAGAGCTGCCAGTGCTTATTCTAGATCTCTCCAGCCTTTATGCATCTTTCAACATTGGAAAGTCAAACTAGAACAGCATTTTCCAGTTTCAAGATTTCTAAGAAGTATATTTTAAGTAAGTCATTTTTGGTAATGGAATTTATATCTACTGTTTACTCTCTATATTTGGTTGTGGCTTTTTAGTCATGTATGTATGTGAATATATGCTAGTTATATACAGGTACCTGTGGAGACCAAAAAAGGATATTGGATCCCCTAGAGTTATAAGCATGAACCTCTTTTCAGGGATGCTGGGACCTGAACTCTGGTCCTCAGCAAGTTTATCAAGTGCTCTTAAACCACTGACTTTTCTCCAATTCTGAGGATTCTTAACTGCTTCATTTAAAATAAAAAATACAAAACTTGCTTCCCCTTCAGGGACACAAATAGCCAGGCAAAGTACTCAACCCTCAGGCCACATCTTCAGCATCCCCATCCCAAATTTTTCCCCCCTCTTTTGAGACAGGGTTTCTGTGTAGCCCTGGCTGGCCTGGACTCATTTTGTAGATCTGGCTGTCCTCAAACTCAGAGATCATCTGCCTCTACCTCTCTGAGTGCCACCACGCCTGGCTCTTAACCTTCAAGTACTGTCTTACTATGTAGCCAAGTTGGGTTTTGCTCTCAGCCCCAGCTTCCACAGGCCTTTTAAAAGACAGGGTCTTATGAGTACAGGCTACCCTCAAACTTGCTTAGTAACCAAGGCTAGTCTTGAAATTCTGATCTTGTATGTATTACCTGGATATAGTGGCTCATATCTGTAATCTCAGCACTTGGAGAGGCAGTAAATGTTTTTGTGGTCAACCTAGTCTATATAGCTTGTAAGCCAGCCTGGGTATATAGCAGAACAACTCCTCAGTTCTTGGTTTTCTCAAAGGCATGTGTCCATTGCAGCTCTTCATTCTGACATTTCAACACCAAAAAGATGCCTCATGCTACCTAACTAGGCAGTCTATGGGTTTTCCTCTTCTGAGCATGAACAAGGATGTGTAACAGGTGGTCTTTTGTGATTGGCAGTTCACTACCATGCCTTTGAGCTCATCCGTGTTGTACTATCAGTACAACTTAAGCCAGTTGTATGGGTATAACATGTTCCTCAGTGGACATCTAGCTTATTTCCATTCTGCTTTGGTGTTGCTATGAATTGCCATGTGCAAGTTTTGGTATCAGCATGTTTTTGACTTTGGAGCATACCTAAATATAAAATCAATGGGTCACACGGCACCCTCAGAACTATGGAACCCTTTTCAAGTAGCTATGTTTATCCCTCCCAGCAAATATGAGGGTTCTGATTCTCACCCTCATTGCTTGTTTTGGAATGTTATTGTAACCTTCCTGAGTAGCCTGAAGTATCTTCAGTGGCTTTGGCATCTCTTGTATTGCTTGCCCTTAAAATTTTGAAAACCAGTCCTTGTTATTGTTTAAGTTTGGCTATTACTACATTCTTTACATATTCTAGATGTTAGTACTTTATGAGAAATGTGATTTGCAAAATGCTTTGTTGTCTATTGTGGTTTTGAAGCAAGATCTCATGTAGCCCAGGCTGTCTTCAAACTTGCTGTAGCTGATGACCCTGAGCCTTCTGATCCTATTACCTCTTTCCAAGTGCTGGGATTACAAGTGAGAGTCACCACGCCTGGATTTATGCAGTGCTGGAGACTGAACCTAGGCTTCCAGCTTGCAAGAACTCTGCCAACTAAAGTACATCCCAACTTTATTTTAAATACACAGGCATACAAGTCTGTGGTGTATGCTTGTGTGACCATATGGAAGCCAGAGTCTGACAGCTGATCAGGTGCTATCACTTTCCCTTTGTTTTTATTGGTCTTTTAAAAGTAAATATTTAGTGTATGTGTCACACACATGGAGTTGGAAGACAACTTGGAGTTACTAATAGTACCTTGGGTTCTGGAAAATCAAACTTGGTTGTCAGGCTTGGTGGCAGTTACTTTTGTCTGCAGAGCCTGGGCTATTTCCCTAGCCTTCCACCTTATTTTTCAAAATTGCTTTGCATCTATTTTTTATGTTTATGGATGTTTTGATTGCATGTTTGTCCAGGTGCTGCTTGATCCTCGTAAAAGCCAGAAGAGGGTATTGGATCTTCCTGGGACTAGATCTAAAGATGACTGTGAATACCCTCAGACCCAGTGGCTTGGCAGTCAGTGCTCTTAACCACTGAGCCCCTCTACCGGTCTTTTGCTGAACTGTTTATTAGATAGGCTAGCCAGTGGATCCCAGTTTACAGATTCTGGGACCCCTCACCCCCACCTGGTTTTATGTGGGTTTTAGGAATCTAAACTCAGTCTTTGGGCTGGTACAGCAAGCACTTTATCCATGGAGCCAAGCCATCCATCTGTTCGTTTTCAAAGACATACTTGTCTAGCCTAGGCCAACTCAACATTTTAAAGTAACACATTGTCACCTTTTAAGGTTTACTTGTTTGCATATGAGTGCTAGTGCCCATGGACCCAGAAGCATCAGATGCTTCTGGAGTTGGAATTAATAGGTATTTGTGAGCCACCTGCTAAGTAAGGGCGCTGGTAACCAAATTTAGGTCCTCCAGAAGAGATAGTTTTTTTGTTTTTGTAGACAGGGTTTCTCTGTGTAGTCTTGGCTGTCCTGGACTTGCTTTGTACCAGGCTGGCCTCAAACTTTAAGGGATCCACCTGCCTCTGCCTGTTCTTAAACAGATGATGGCTCTTTAGCCTTTGCTTTACTGAACAGCCTCACTGACCCTCTTACCTCACTACTGAGTTGTGGGATCACAGGTGAGCCATCATGTCTAGCTCCCACTCTCACAGTTTATATATTGGATAGGGTGTCTAGCTTTGTCTCCTGCCTGCTGGGGTTCACACCCAGCTGTTCTTAATTCTAGCAAAAATTCTGTATAAACAATCACAAATGTTTTGAAGGTAAGTTTGGCAATCTCAGCAGATCTAAATGAACAAATAACATCTGTTTGAGTTGATACTTTTTTATTCTTTATCTCATTTTCTAAGTTTTGGTACCCACGCCTGGCAAATCATGGAAGTTTACATACACACATTTACATATATACACATTTTTTTAAGTTTAAAGCCCTAGCTTCATTATTAAACCCTGTGCTTAGGCTGTTAAGAGGTTAAATGGCAAGTTTACATATATAAATCAGGAAAACGTGGACTAACCCCAACTGATAACTTACTTTTATGAACTAAGCCATTTTCAAACAAAATCTATATCCTGTTAAAACTACAGCCTCAGATATTTACAAGAAAAACAAGTTCTTATGTACCCAATGTGTCTTGACAAGCTAGTGAAGTTTCTTTTTATTAGGAACAGTCAATATTCAGTGATTCAAATTCAGGTGGTGGTAGAGGTATCAAGTTCACAGGATCAGTAGATTCTAAAGCAAAGTCCTTCAGACGCATGCCTTTATAAACTGTTACACAAACCTATCACAGCAGTGTTCAGGTTGTAGCTGAAATTCTTTTTTTGCATTGCTGGGGATCAAACCCAGGGACTTATGCATTCTAGGCAAGCGCACTGTCACCAACCTATAGCCATCTCTGAACAAGAAAACATTTACTGTTTGGTGGCAATAGTACATCAGTGCATCCGAGGCCGTTTGATGCTGTTCTCTGTAGGAGTTTTCCTCTTCTGGGGTAATCCAAGCCCAGCTTCCTTACTCTGGAATAAAGCAGCTTCTGATAGTTGGTAGTTATCCACACAAGGAGGGGATTCCTAGGATGGGAAGAGAGGAACTTTCAGATTTCAAGTTTGTAGGCAATGAAGCAGCGGATCCTATTCCTTTGGAAAAGACTGCATATTCACAGGTTTGTTTTGTTTTTTTTTTTTTTTTTCAAAGTTTGCCAGTTAGGGTCCTCACAGGAGACCCTGTGATACAATGCTCAGGTGAAATGTGGCTGACTTAGATTTTTAATGGTTAAAATATGGATTGAATTTGGGGTAGGTGGGGGTAGTCAAAAGCTAGTAGTGTGAATGACTATCTTATACCCGCAGATAGGTGTTTTCATCCCCATTTACAGATAAAAGTGTAAGAGCCATTGTCACTAGCAGGTAGCAAGGACATTTAAAGATTTTTTTACCTGACTGCAAACCTCTGTATTTATTCCCCCAAAGTAAATAACCAGAAATTTCTAAGCCAAAGACAAGGTCTCTGTAGTACATTTTGTAGCTCAGAATGCTCCTCCTATCTTTAACTCCCAAACCACCATACCAATCCCATCTTTTGAGATGGTCACTTAGAGCCTGGAACTTGGACAAGCAGGGGCCACCATGCTTGCCTTTTTGGGTGCTGGGAATTGAACTCAAGTCTTTATTGTACCAACTGAGCCAGTTCCCAGACCTAGTCTTTTGATTGCTTAGTTTATTCCTCTGGTAGCAATGATAAATTCTGACTAAATACATTAAGACATGGGAGAATGAAGCAAGCAACTACTTCTGGGCAGTTCATACTTGGAAAACCTGTACCTATTTGTTGTTTGGTGTGTTTTAGTCTGTGTGAAACAGGCTTGCTAAAATTCTAACAGTAAAGTCTTGAACCAGGAAAGCAACATACAATCCCATAGAAAATAAGGTTGGGAATCTCGACAAAAACCAAAGCCTGAAAGCCACAAATATGTGGAACCTTCCCCCCCCCCCCAAATCTTTGTAAGCTATGTAAAGGAGACACTAGTTTCTGCTATGGTTGGTTAAGTAAATGCAAACAAACATTGCTCTTTAAAGGAAATACCAAGGTGTATAGTTTCTACAATTTATGCATGGTATCTAGGATGTGACCCAAACAAACAACATTACCCACTTTCAACCAGAATTGCACTGAAGAATAAAACTGCAGATCTAATTTGATGTCACACCCACCCACTGTCCATTTATCAATCAATCACAGTGATGCTACATCAATGCCCACCTTTGTTAACGGAACTTTAAACAAGCTTGGCCTAGTTTTATGTAAAAGTATCTAAAATACCTACAAGGACCTTGAAAAAGCATGGTGAGCTTATTGCCTCTTAACAGGCTTATTAAGTAGCCACATAGGTATTACCAGAGGAAAGACATGCATCACTGGCATCCAAGATGCTGTCCCACAAAATATACCCAAGTGAATCCTCACAAAGTTTAAAACCAATCTACAGAGAAAACAGTTCTTCCAACACAGTTGGACATTTTTAGAGGAATATCTTTTTTGATCCAAATCTCACATCTTACAAAGCAATTAGCTCAAAATTAATCGTAAATACAAAACCCGTAAGACTTTCAAGAGAAAAAATGGCCGACCATAAGACCTAATGCAGGCTACAGAAAGGAATGACTCCATAAAATGTTAAATCAGACCTCATTACAATATAAAACTCTCTGCCACAGGTCTTAATAAAGAGCCTATAGCCTGGGAGGGGAAACCCACAGATCCAGCAAAGAGCTATTATCCACGACCAAACAGTTTCAAGGTTCAATAGTAAAAAAGCAACTCAATGAAAAGTGGGAAAATGTGAGCCATGCTGGGCTGTCACATTTGTCTACCATACAGGGAACTTTGAGTTTGATCTCTAGAATTGCAAACCTGGAGTGGTGTTATGGAGTAGTAATCTTTAACAGGCTTGGTTTTCTTTCTTTTTTACTTGCTTAATTTGAGACAGGTCTCACCATGTAGTTCAGGCTGGCCTAAACTTGCTAGCAGTCATGATGGCCTTTAAATCTGATCTTCCTGCCTCAGTCTCCATCCTGATAGAATTACAGGCACTGCTGTCACACCCAAGAACACTAATGACATTGATATGTCATTTACACATGACAACTACAGGAATCTTAGAAACTGGTTAACAGATCAGTAGTTGCCAAGAGAGAAATAAATACTGCTGGATGGAGATGCAGCTCAATGGTACAACATGAGCTCAGCATGTATGAAGGCCCTGTAATTATTCCCAATCTCTCCTCTCGCCACCTACTGCCCCAGATCTATGGAAGACTTTTAAGGTTTATGTGGATCAGTAAAGTATTTACTCCAAGCAGAGTAGAGGGGTGGGCAGAGAAAAACTTTAAGACCAATTATAGCCTAGCTGTACGTTTATTTTAAATATAAAACCACATGCTAAAGATTTTCTACAAGTGAAGAGGGCTCTAAGGCTATGCCAGGATACTTAGAATTCTCTAGCCAGATATAGGACACATGACTTTCACACAAGTACCAAAGCCCCTCTTGAATCGATGAAAGTCTATTTAACAAATAATGGACATTTAGCTGTATGGGGAAACTCCAGCCCCTACCTTACAGCACAAAGGATAATTAATTTGACACAGGTCACAGACAAACAAAGCTATGGGGCTGATAGAGCTTAAGGTTAAGAGCACTTGCTAGTCTTGCAAAGGGCCAGCATTTGGTTCCCAACATCCTTGTCAGACAGCTTACAACTACTTACAATGCCAGCTCCAGGAGATGAAATACCCTCTTCTGGCCTCTGACAGCACCCACACACGTACACACAAAATAAAGGTAAAACAAAATAGTAAAAGCCAAAGTTGTAGAACTTTTAGAAAAAGAATACCAGAGAATGCCTTGATTGGGACCCTGAGAAAAGGCAGGATACAAAATGTATAATTATTTTACAGCATTTAACAAGAAATAGAAATTTAAGCCCATGCTTGTAATCCCAGCACTTGGAAGGCCGAGATAGGATTCCATTTTGTGAGCCAGAGAGAGACACACAGCAAGAGATAAAAAGATTCTTTTTTTTTAAAAAGATTGATTCTTAAAAAGCGTGATGTTAGCAAATAAATATAAATAAATAATAAATAATAAAAAATAAAAACAAGAAAGCGTGATGTTACCCCACTATAGCTCTACCAGATGGCTAAAAGTCAAATGACTATAAAACTAAATGATGGTCTAAAGTGGGACCAAATCTCTTCTAGAAAAAATCTGATACTGCATACTATGCAATCTTAGGGAGGGCTGGTGCAATCTTAGTATTAGGAGGCAGTATAACGGGGGGCCCTGCAAATTTAAGGCCAGCCTGACCACATAAACTAAATGTATACTTAGTCTATAGCCCAGCACTTGTACACATCTGGCCCCTGGAAAAGTACCTGTTCATATTTAGTATCACCAACAACTGGAAGGAAAGTGGCCTGGATGCTCTATTCAGACAGAATGGTCTGTAATAAAAAGGGATGAGCTACCAACACACACGCAAGGCCTGGACACATGGACACTCTGCCAAGTGATGCTTCCACAGAACAGTGTATGTTCTCTAATGACAGGTATATGAAGCTCTCAAACAGGCATAATATATGCTGGGGACAAATAATCAAAACAAGCTTATCTCTGTGGGACTGGGATAGAGTTCACTGCAAAGGCCGAAGGATGCCTCCTGAGAAAAGGTTATGCTCTTGATACTGAAAGATTTGCAAGGACATCAACTGGGAAACTCACACAATGAAACGGTGATCTACAATTTTCACTGTACAACAGCTCTTCTAAGGGAGCTGTGAACAAATACTGGATTCTCGTTAATGATATACATGATAAATCTTTGAGGAAATTCATAAAAAAAATGATAGAGTCAGACGATGGTAGTGCAGAGAGGCAGGCAGACCTCTGTGAGTTTGAGGCTAGCCTGATCTAAAAAATGATTCCAAGACAGCCAAGGCTACACAAAGAAACCCTGTCTCAAAAAAAAAAAACTAACCAAATAAACAAGATGAGGAGAAAATTATATGCAATAAAGCAGATTATTAAAATGTTACTTGTGCAAATATTAACTTTAGACCTAGGAAGCAAGTATACTGTTAAAGATTCATTCATTTAGGGCTGGAGAGAGAGCTTAGCAGTTAAGGGGACATAGTGTTCTCGCAAAGACCCAAATTTGATTCTCAGCATGCATATCAGATAGCTCACAGCCTCCTGTAACTCCAGGGAATATAACTCTCTTCTGAATTCCACGGACACTTGCACACACACACTAATAGTTTTAAAAAAATCTTAAAAATTTAAGTCATAACAATTTTTCATTAAAAAATATTAGCAGATTATTTTTATTCACAAAACAAAACAGATTAGGTCTGAAGTGGGGCATGGTAGGTCTCTGTCACTGATGGGAATTGAGGCTGAGTCCTATGGCAGCTAGTTCTCTTACACCTGAGCCACTCTGACTGACACACATGTGCCCCCTCCCCCAATATAATAACTGGAAGTAAAAATAGAATGCGACAAACCAGCACGAGATAATCAGCAATATATTCTGTTTTCAAGCAGGCCATGTTCTGGGCAGCAGCCTCTGTTATGAAAACTCTGCAGTCATCAGGTTTCAGTTTATTGAAGTCACAAAAGAGATGTGTAGCATCTTTAAATAAAGGTACAGGATGACTAGGTAACACCTAATGAAAAAAGAGAAGCATCAGAATCCCCTTATACTCCAGTGTGGCTCAGCTGTGAAGTATGCACTCAAGGGCTGTACCTCAAAAGACACAGGGAATGGAAACATCAAATGTTGCTGGACAAATCTACGCAAGCCTGCCCTTTGAGTAACAGTAAATCAATCCAGCACAAACCTTTGCTCCTCCCGCCTGTAGAAGGCGCTTGAACCCAGCTTCTCGGTGCCTGTCAACACGTAAAATAACCTTCCAGCCACTAAATGCTCCCTATTAAAAAAAAAAAAAAAAAAGTACATGCCGTTTTTAATATACTAAACATTCAACCTGCAGAGGTAATGCATGAATTTACCTTTAATTGTCATAAGTAACCTTTTGTCTATTTTTTCTTTTTTCAATGTGTATGGGTACTCTGTCTGCATATCTATACAATGACTGTGTGTCACCTGTGTGTCAGTGCCTGCAGAGGTCAGAAGAGGGTGTCAGATCCTCTAGGACAAGGTAACAGATGAGCAGCCTTGTGGGTAATGAATGGGAAGTAAACCTGAGTCCTCTGGAAAAGCAGCGGGTACTCTTTAACCCTGAGCCACCTTTCCAGCACATTAGTTTTAAAAAGCAAAAAAGCAAAACAAAAAAAAACCCCAAGTTTCATATAGCGCAGACTAATTTCCCTACTGTAAATTAAGACTAGCTCTGAACTCCTGATTCTCCTGCCTCCCAAGTGCTAGCTCACTGCAGTACCCTCAGTGGACTTAAAATGTCCACAAGTTCCCCCTCCCCCCATTATTTCTTTGGAAAAATGGGTAGGAAGCTTACATCCATAACCTGAGGACAGCTTGCAGGAGTCAGTTCTATGCTTTTGCCATTCAAGCCTTGGGGATCAAATTCAGTTGGTCAGGTTTGGTAGCAAGTGCCTTCCTACCTGCTGAGCCATATGCTGGGCCAATAATCCTGTAACCTTTACTTCTGTCACTACATAGCTGTTTCTGGCAAAGTGCATGAAATATGTGGTCTTAGTGTGTAGCCATGGTGTGTCACTGAGCTGAGTTTCCAGCAGCTGTTAAGGATAAGAGTGAAAGCCTGGCTCTGCAGTAGGTGGGGCCTTCCTTGTATCTCTCTTTAAAATGTTTGATATTTGGAAAATTAAATATGTAAGAAATAACACTTAACAGAAGACAGTAAATTTATCCTAAAAGAAAGGGACTGGAGGCTAACCAGGTTTTGGAGAATATGGAGAACTCAATGGATCATGAGAGCACTTTAATAGTGGGATGCCTAGATGTTCTGCGAGTTCAAAAACAGCAAAACAAAACAAAACAAAACAAAAAACCCAAACAACAAAAGAAACCCAATTACCCAAGGCAGGTGTTGTGGTATACACCTATACACCAACAGTCCCAGCACATGGGAGGTGGATATGGGAGAATCAGAAATTCAAGGTCATCCCCAGCAATACAGGGATTTTGAGATCACTCTCTTTTTCATGAACATAGAAACAACCTCAAATCATTCAATCAGTCAACAGGTAAATGAGGTAAACCAAAAGTTCTCAAAAGAAATACAAATGAAAGGCCAGAGAGATGGCTTAGAGGTTAAAAGAGCATATTGTTCTTGCAGAGGGCCAGAGTTTGATTCCCAGCACCCACACAGGCAGCTCACAGCTGTCTATAAACATACAACCTATACACATACACAAGATACATGTGGAAAATACTTTAAAAAATTCCTTAGCCATCAGGAAAATGAAAATCAAAACTAAATTGAGATTCCATATCAACCTAGCCAAAATGGCTAACATCAGTTCATATTAACTGCTTAAGGGAATGCTGTCATGTAATACATAGGCACATATAATGGAATATGGTTTAGCCATAAAGAAGAATGGAATTACATCATCAGCAGAGAAATGAATAAAAGTGAAGATCATCACTTAAGTGAAAAAACCAGATTAAGGACAAATTGTATGTTTTCTTCTCTATGTAGAATCAAAAATTTAAAAATTTAAGCTTAATGAATATAGGATATAAAAGCAGAAGGGGGACTATATGGGGCAGAGAAAAGAGGCCAGCAAGACACGGAGGATGTGTGGGGGAGGACAGTAGACAGTGAAGACAGGCAACGTACAATGACATATATGCATGAAAATTTATTAAAACTCATGATCGTGTATACTGGCTTAAAAAAATCTGGTTTTTACTGGTATAAATCACAAGTATTATTAATAATGTTGTGATGTGCTACCTAGATTTATAATTAAAAGAAAAGTTAGCTTTTAATAAGCGATCTGAAAATAAAGGACATAATTTCCCTACTCAAAGAATACAGACTTTGGATCTCAGGCTTATTAGGGAGAATCTGCAGACTCAGTTTAGGACTCCTGATGCTACATCCTGAAAAGCCAAGTTATCTTGAGAAGACCCACATCTTACTGTACAACACAGTACCCTTTGTTTATTTCCTTAGACAAGATCTTTCTACATAGCCCTGATGTCCTAGAATTCAGTCACCCTCCCGCCTCTGCCTTCCAAATGCTGGAATTAAAGGTGCATAGCACCTGCACAGCTACAACACAAATTTTATTTCAATGTAGAATGCACAACTAAACATGTCAATTAAGGAATAAAAGACACTTAGAATTACTTGGTCAAGCACAATTCTCTTTAAAACAAAAGTCATCATACTGAATCTCATTTGTAGTATCTATGTAATAATACCTCAACAATGCCCGATTCTTGTCTCTGCTGGATTCTTTTCCTCCATCTCATTGCTGCAAGTGCTAGTTTTTGCTGGTGCTCAGTGACATCAGTGAGAGCATCAAGTATGGAGCTACTTCCCCATTCATAGTCTTCTTCCTAAAAAATCAGGCCAGACAACTTCTGGGTTCCTCTAGCACAGAGCATGTTCTGGCACCAAGAAGCCTTCAGTCAAATCTGTATGTTCAACTGTTCTAGAGAACACTAAACATTTTGTGAATACATAGGATATACAGCTTCATCTCGTTTTATGTTAAGAATCAAGTACAGCTGGCTTTTAATTAAAACCAGAAACTCATTTCCCAGAAACAACGTCCCTGGCCAGACAGCTGTATTTTGGTGACTCAGTGCATTCAAGAGATCTGGCTTCATGAGAGCAGTCAGAGAAGGCATGGATTGATACAACTCCCAAGGAACTCATTCTAGAAGCTTCAGAAGCTTCAGGGTAGATATTAAATAGTAAAGAAAAAGGCTTACAATGAGTTATCTTGAAATCTTCTCAAAGTAAGAGGATATGATGTCAGTAAAAAAAAAGCACGGACGAATTAGGTAACAAAAGCAAGTAGGCCACAATGAAACTCATTTTTTTGTATGCCAACTGAAACATTTAAGAAAAAGATATGTGAATAAAGCAACCTGACTCTGCAAATGTTTTGTGGTATACTCTAACTAGCCACATATAGTCACTTAAATTACATGCATGTGAGTATATGATCAGGGATCTCCTACAAGAGAATAAACCTTCATAGGAATGTAAATACACACCTGCACAAAGTGCCCAGCTGTCCTGCAAGCGTCCAGGTAGGAGCGGTGAAGCACCCACTTGCCAGCGGCCATAGAAGCTAAGTACTTCTCGTTGCGGAGCGGATAGCCCACCACCATGTGTGTGCAGCTGGGGTCTGAGCACTGCTTCTCGATCACCAACCCGCCTTGTGCACAGAGAAACTTTACTAGTTTTACTAGAAACTCTACTAGTTTTCCTACCTTCTTTCTAAAAAGTGTCATCTCAACTGTGCAAAAAAACCTTACTTATATAAAATGAACAACCCAAATAAAAAACGTAGACACATAGATATGTAAAACTAACATTCATGTCAATTTATCATCCCATGACCCAGTGATTTGAAACATGGATTGGGATTAGGGTTTCATAACAATCAAACCTCCAATGCTAACTCATATATACACTTGAAGTTCAGGGTTTCACATGTGTAAAAAAATAAGTACTCTACACTGAGCCACCCCTACCGCCCATTCTCTGCTTTTAAAACACTTTATTATTATTGTGTACTTTTCCTGCATGTGTATGTGAGTGGCCTACTACCTGTGGAGGCCAGAAGACAGTATTGGATCCCCTAAAACTGGAGTTACAAGATGGTTGTGAGGCACCATGTGGGTAGGGGTCTAGAACCTCACTCAGTGCTCTTAATCCTGAGCCCTTCAGTACCTCCTACCCCCTTTTTACAAACTTCCTCACTGGGCAGCCCAGTCTGACCTCAAATTTGAGATCCTCTTGCTTCAGCTTGTCAAATGCTGGAATCACAAGGTAGAGACACCAGTGGCTGGCCATGTTATTTCTGGATTTTTTTCTTTTGCTATGCTAAGCTTTGAGATCAAGTTCTCTTAGTACAACTATCTTGACTCTATAGAGCTATCAAACAACTTAAAAAAACAAATCTAGTATAAATTCAAGGGGTTATTTCAAATGAATGAATTTTTTTTAAAAACCTGCAAAAAGATTTCTCTGGTGTTTTAGGCTGAATAAATGCTGATTAACAGTTTTCACATACTAAGTTAATTTCGCCTGTTCCTCTTTACTTCCCAGCATGTGGCTACCAGACAGTATGATGTGGTCCAGGTGGCCCACATCCTGCTCCATAGTCCTTTCAGCTTGCCTTTCAGCTTGCCCCTCCCAGGTCTCAGAGGGAAAGTCTGACAGCTAGGTATAAGGGTAATGTTACTGAGGAGTCCCGAGCGCTAGGAGGTGCATATCACCAGGTCCAGCAAAACTTCTGAATTCTTAGCTCCCATGACTTAGTAACTGACACAGCAATTTGGATATAGATTAGAGCTTAATCTGATATTTTAAAAAATCAGACTTAATTTGATTTTCAAAATCAAAGCCCTAATGCAGACTCAATGTATGGGCTTAATAACTTATCCATTTTCTTTTCTCAACGTCTCCCCATTACACAACAGAAATATGATTAGATTTGTATTCTAAATAAGTTGTACTAATAAAATACAAAAAAAATTTATAAACATAAAATATTGGTACCTAGGTTTTTAATAAGGTGACAGTAATTAATCCGCTCTTGAGAATTCAGAGATGACATCTGGAACACATACTGTTTTTCAAGTTTTTCATGAGTCTCCTCCAGTGTTTCAATCTAGAATACAATAGTTTTATTTTAGAAAAAAAATTACATTAAAACTATTATCAGGTAGTTATTTTATAGCAACATTTTATTCAGTTTTCTAAGGTACCCAATATACAAATTATAATATAAAGAAATTAAATTTTCAATAGTGCAGAGTCTGATGCAACAAGCAAATTCCTACTCCAGCATAAGAACGATACCCAAAGCCGCATCACCACATCAAGGGTCAACAAACCTTGTTCATAGGTTGTGGAGCCACAGGGGGCTTGGCCAGGGGGAAAGCCACACTGGGAGCCTGAGGCCTGGAAAGCAGATGCCAATCTGCTGCTGCAGTTTCTGCTTCTTCAGAGCCTGGAGGCCCTGGCGCTTCAGCCACACACAAAGCTGAGGGTGAGGAAGAAATGCAGTGTGATAGTGTATACATATAACTTCGAAAAATTTTTGGGGAACACCTTCATTTGTCTTGGCCAAAATAAAATGAACCATGAACTCTGCAATAAAAAGTATGCAAAGGTGGAGTGAGGCATGGTGGTGTCTGCTTGTAACTTCAGCAACTTGGGAGGCTAAGACAAAAAAATCTCAGGTTTGAGACCTACATGGGTACAACCCTGCCTCAAAAAACAAGTACTACATCAAGAAGAGAGTAGCCAATTTCTCCAGCTTATAAAGAAAAGCAACTACAAAACTCTGAAAAGGCACAGCGTTACCTGGGTTTTGTGAACCCTTCCTTACAAAACTGATCTTTTATCACTATAACATAAACAAATTTGTAAAATGAAAGCAATTCTTGGAAAAAATTAGAAGCTAAGTCTATATGTCACCCAGCACAGGAAGATAATCTTACCCAGTTGGGGGGTGGGGTGGGGAAGAAGCTCACATAAGCCAAAGACCACCAAATACTACCTAACAAATAGAAAAGGGCTAAAAGAAAGAAAAACAGCTAATCCTAAATTTCTAAAGATCAAAAAACACACCAACACTAACAGATAAAAAAGAGGCTAGAAGGAGAAACAGCTAATCCTAAATTTCTAAATTTGAAGATCAAAAATATTTTTCAATTGACTAATATAGTACAATTCATTTTCATTTACATGTGCAATATAGAAAATAACATGCATATAGTACAAACAAATAGTTTTTTCTTATTACCTTGCTCAGGAATGTCTGAATGGTCTACAGGCTTTCCAGAAGGAGAATCGTCCAGTTTTTTAGCTTCAACCTGAAGCTCAGAAAACTGTGTGGAGTAGCTTGGCCACTGTAAGTTGCTGGCGAGCCTTGCTCTCTCCTCCCTTGCTGTCGGGTCATCCCAAATGATCTGCTCATTTTGGGAGGGCTCTGTGTTGATATCAGGCACTACCTGCCGAGACTGCCTAACGAATAAAAGAGACAATTTTAAATAGCAGCCACTACTGAATCCAAGAGAATAAAACCGGTAAGTAGTAAAGATACACAATATTTGTTAAATAAATCGGTCAAAGAAATCCTTTTCTTTTTTGGATACAGGGTCTCGTCATGGTCAGTATGGTTTTAAACTTGAGGTGACCCTCCTGCTTCTGCTTCCCAAGTGCTAAGATCACAGGCACGCATCCTAGTTTGCTTTTCTGCTGTGGTAAGACATCATGACCAAGAGCAGCTTGGCAAGGACAGGGTTTATTTCAGCTCATAGTAATAACCCAGAACCAAGAGAAGTCAGGGTAGGAACTCAAACAAGAAGCTGGAGTCAGGAACTGAAGAGTGTAGAGGAGTGCTGCTTACTGACTTGCTTTCCATGGCTTGCTCAGTTATTATACAACCCAGGATAACTTGCCTAGACAAGGTACCACCCACAGTAGGCTTGGCCCACCAACATCAATCATTAGTCAAGAAAGATGTTCCACAGATTTACCTACATACCAAAGTGATGGAAGCATTTTCTGATACGAGGTTTCCTCTTCCTAGATGAACCTAGTATATGCTAAATTAAAAAAACAAAACAAAAAACCTAACCAGCATAGCATGCACCAATACATCAAGTTAGTTTATTTTTAAAATATTTCTAACTGGAAATTTAAAAATGTCTAAAAATATTTCAAAAAAAATACTGTCAATTTTTAAAATTCTAAAATAATGCTGCATTTAACAATGGGATCTTTTTTAATTCTGTAAGTTAGAAAACATGGTAATGTTTAGAAAACTATAGTTACTGGGTTTAATATTTTCATTTTAAACTTTCTTTTAAAGATAGGTAGGGTCCATGTATCCCAGGGTGGCCTCCATTTGCTCTGTAGTGAAAGGTGATGCTGAACTCCTGATAGTCCCCCTTCTAGCTTCCACAGGCTGGGATTACAGGTGTGCACCTCCATATCTGTCTTAATAATTAAGTTATATTATGTTGTTTTTGAGGCAGGGTCTCAGTATGTAGAGCTGACTGCCCTGGAACTAGCAATGTAGACCAGGTTGGTTTTGAACTAATGGAGATCCACCTGCCTATGCCTGAGTGCTAGGATTAAAGGCATGTGCCAGATATACCCAGCTTTAAACTGTATTTTTAACCCGACATTATAGAAGCTATAATTAATGGGTCTCTTAACCCTTGCCAGCCAAAATTTCCAGTCTATGATAGATCACTTACTGAACTGTTGACTTATGAATGCATTAAAATATTTCTGAAGCTGGGTGCAGTGGTACATGCTTTTAATCTCAGCACTTGGGAGGCAGAGGCAGGTGGCTCTCTGTCAGTTCAGTGCCAGCTTGGCCTACAAAGTGAGCCCAGGACAACTAGGACTCTGTTACACAGAGAAGCCCTTGTCTCAAAAAAACCGCAAAAAACAAAACAAGAAAAACAAACAACAACTACAAAAATGGGCACAGTGGTGCACTCTCTCAGCACTTGGGGAGGCAGAGCTCTATGAGTTCAAGAGCTCAAGAATAGCCTGGTCTATAAAGCTGGTCCAGGACAGCCAAGGCTACACAGAGAAACCCTGGCTCAAAATACAACAAAAAAATTTAAGCATTTTATTCATTTATCCATGTGTGCATGCGTCTGTGTGTCTGTGTACACATGCCACAGCCAACTCATGTGGAGGTCAGAGGACAACACAAATACACATAGGGGGAGAGGGAGCAGGGAAAGAGCATGAGCACACAAGCATTTATATGCTCTCTGTTTGGATTATTAAAACAGGGTCTCATAATAAAGGCTGGCCTTAAAATTGGCATCTTCCTGACTTCACTTTCCAAGGGCTGGGATTTAAGCCTGTGCCACCCCACCTAGGTGCATACATTGTTAGAAAGTAGCATACGTCTTTAATCTCAGCACTCAGTAGGCAGAGGCAGGAGGACCTCTATAAGTTCAAGGCCAGCCTGGTCTACATATTGAGTTCCAGGACATCTAGGATTATATTCCAAACTGGGCAGAGGCAGAGGCAAGGACAGCAAGGGTTATAATGCAAAGTAGATGGAGGCAGAGGCAGAAGCAGGCAGGTGATCTCTCTGAATTCCAGACCAGCCAGAGCTTTTTTAGCAAGATCTTATCTTAAAAACCAACCAACCAAACACCCATCAACGGAGCCTTTCAGGCTCAGATGCTGACCTGGCACAGGTAATACGGTATGCATGTATCCATGTCCACATACCACACACGATAATAAAAATGTTTTAAAACTACTCTAAGTACTATGTATACACTTATTGTATACAGAAAGGGCTGACTGCCCACTGTATCTACTTCAAATGGAAACGCGCGCGGACTCTAAAATCACAAACCTCAAAGAAACTCAAAGAAACAACTGCTTACACAAGACAGAAGAACACCCATCAGCAAAAGACAAAACCAAAGATGAGAGTGGGACATATGTAGTATTTGAGCTAAATAAGGTCCCACCAACCCGTCTTAATAGCCTAAACTTCTGCTTTATTTTAAAATTAAGGGGGGAAAAAAACAGAATAACCCACCAATCTAAGTTCCCAAGTGCCTCCACCAGGGGCTTTCCTGCTTTCAAACCATTGCCAACATACAAACCTGAGTGCCTCCAGGACTCGGCTTCGCCCACTCCGAGCAGAGCGAGCGCTGTCAGGAGTTGAAGAAGTACTGTTACAACTACTTCTTGACAGGCAAGTCCTCTGCGCCTGCGTCTTCACGATAGAAGTTGCTGACATGATCTCTTGCAGTTGCTTCTGGAAATTTTCTCTCATCTCCAAGGCCTGTGTTAAAGCTTGAAATATAGGAATCAATACCTATATTTGAGAAATCTGTCCCCTCTTCCCTGCTGGTTTTTGAAGATAGGAGCCTAGTGTACAATCAGGCTGACCTCCCAATTGTGACCCCTCCTCCTCAGTCTCTAGAGTGCTGTGATTACATACATGCACCACCATACCCTGTTACAAACTTCCCTTGTCAATCTCATCTTATTTTGTCTAGATCTAGCTGAACAAACAAATTGTTGCATTTACTGAATACTTATACAGGAATTCAAGGCTTACATGTCACAAAATACAAAGGTCGCTCAAGGACCATCCTTGAAATAATGAGGACTCCCTTGGAAGAAGACTTGCTTGCTTCAGATCCTTTCTCATTGGTGCAAACTACACTGAGATTCATATAGTCATTTGTATGTACCTGAATTTCTTCAAATGTTCTACTTGTTTATTTGTTTTGGGGGACGGGGTCTTGCCACATAGCCCAGATTGGCCTTGAACTTCCCTCCTGCCTCAAATCCTGGGATTACTGCTGTGAAAGTACCAGCCAAGCTTTCACTAATACTTGAAAGCACAGACAACAACATATTTATCTTTCCTTTCCATTATAGACTAGACACCGAAGCAGATAGCAAGTATTTTTGGAATGAGCAGAACAGAACAGGTAAGTCAGAAGATCTAGGAGATAGGATAGAGAAGAAGACAGAATAATCCATTAAAACAGACCAGATATATCTAAGGTAATCAGCACAGAGCTATTTGTGATATCAAGAAATTCAAAATAACCTATCAATGCCACTTAACCAGAAACAACAAAATAAAGCAGGCAGTCCAAGAGCTGCATACTACATGGCCAAATTAAAAGCAAGATTGAAGCAGCTCCTGTGCACAGACACATCTTGCTTTATCATAGTTCACAAATATTATTCTATAGCTTGAGTGTACAACCTACTATCTGTGAGTTGAAAGTTGGTGTGGTACGGTGCAGTGGATAGACCCTTTAAGAGGCGAGGCCTAGCCCAAGGTGGCTGGGTCATCAGGAACACTGCCCTAGAAGCAATGAATGTCATTTTCAGGGGGGACTCAGGCTGCTTCTGTTCTAGGTCGCTATGACAAGAGCAAGCCTCGTCTAAGCTGCTTCTGGTCTTTCCTTGTGATGATCCTTGCCCTTGCCTTTGCCCTTGCACTCTGTCCCTTTCTGATAATCATTCCTGCCATGTCAGGATGTAGCCAGAGCTTCACCAAGGTTCAAATCGCTAAAGCTGAGACTTTTATTCTCTATGGCTGTTTGAGTGAAAAATCTCTCCTTTCTTTTAAATTATTTACCCAGGTTCAGGTACATGTTTTTATAACGACAAAAAACAAAACACTGAAACATTGCTCTTTTTCTTAGCAAAGCAAAGGCTGTGGCAACCATGTTTTAACCATTGTTCACCTCTTCCTAATACATCTATGTCGGTGACCACCTGTGACCATCATAGATGTTGTTACTGTGTAAGCCACACCTGTACAAATGCACACTAAAAGGCCATGTGTGCTCTGACTGGTTGCTCCCTATCTTTCGTTCCTTGGACCTCCTCACCTCCCAAGAAACAACAGTATTCAAATTTGTTCAATTCATATCCTTCAGTGGCGTAAGTCTTCAAGTGAAAGGAAAAGTCACACACCTCTATCTAACTCTAAGGTAAGGCTAGCAATGACTGAGTTAAGTGAGGAAGGCATGCATGAAAAAAAGCCAAGTTAGGACAAAAGGCCATGCTTCTTATGCTGAACTGTCAAGCTGTGAAAATGCAAAGAGAAAAACCTTGGAAGAAATTCAAAGTGCTATCCCAGAGAGTACACAGCTTTATCACTGACACGAAGCTGCAGGTGACTACACCACACAGCTGACCTAGACTGGAACACGATGCCTCTCTAGGGCTGTTTAGAGAGAAGTCAGTGTCTAGCTTCAAAGCTGGAATGCTAACCCAGCTCTTTCATTAGTGGCAAATGAAAGCGGGGGCTTTCAGTCAAAACAAATGTTTTCAAAAGTAAAAAGTAAAGGCAGGTGTGGTAGCCCACACCTAATCCCAGCTCTCGGAAGAAAGAGTCAGGCAGGCTGATCTCTGGTTTTGAGGCCAGCCTGGTCTACCGAGCAAGTTTCAGGACAGCCAGGATTATACAGAAAAACTGTCTTTGGAGTGGGAGGGGGTTAAAAAAGTGTCTTACCTCCTTCACAGTCATTTCTTCCATTCCCATTCAATAGTCCCGATTCTTTGTTATTCATGACCATATTGTTTGTCACATTTTCTTCTACAGACAAATGATCTGGCTATTCAGAGAAAAGGTAACTTGTCAGAGACACTGCATAAAGTTTCACAGAGGACTACATCCTGCTTAGGAGGGACACACTGTCCACACTACCTACCTCATTGTCCTTAGATGCAGAAACTGCTAAGGGTACCCGGCTGTTACAGAGTCGGCCATCTTGCACTGTACTGATATCCAGGCTCATCTTGGGGTTGTAAGTGTGTGGATAAAGAGATTCAGGAAGACGTTTATACTCTTGAGCACACTGAAATATAAGTGTGCATTTTAGAAAGCAGTTTACAGTGAAAAACTCTTGTCATGTTAAGTAACAAAGTGGGATATAACTTAATCAGTAAATGTCCTTGCCTAATTAATTTGGTGACCTGAGTTCAATCCCTGGAACCACATTAAAGTTAGAAGTAAAATGACCTCAACACACACCCACGCACACACAGTTATAAACATACTGGCCTTCCTTAAAAATGTAATGACTAAGTGAAAGCTCTAATTTTGACTGTGCATTTAGAAAGGTATCAACCACTCCAGGGAGTACCAAGGAAAGAAGCACGGTTATAAAGGATATCCACATGCTAAATCAACTCTCTCAAATATTATACAATTTCATGCAAATTTAAGATTACATTTCTGTTTATACTGTGTGGGTATAGGAAAGGTGCGCGAGTGGAGTGTGGAAGTCAGGGGACCCCTTGTGGGAGCTGGTTCTCTCTCCTATCACTGTGTGGGTTCCAGGAACCAAATTCAGACAGTTGGGCTTGGTGGTAAGAACCTTTACCTCCTAGGCTCTTTATTTCACCCACTTTTCATATAAGGAGGGAAAGGAATTAGAATAAAAGTATTCACTAAAAATTTGGTAAATGTTTAAGCAATAAAAATCTTAAGTTCTGATGCTAAAACAATACAATGCTTCGAGTATGACCTATCTATAGCTCAGATCTTGGGAGCTATAAGCACAGTCCACATTGAGTTCAACAGACCGACCCCCTTGGGGTGAGAACCCTGGAAGGAAGCAGGTGAATCTGAACCCTTTCTACCATCTCTCTTTCATTCCCCAGCCAAAGAGAGCAGTTATTGCCATGACATGTTGCCAAACAGCTAGTCAAGACTAGCAAATGTATTTGCCTTTACTGAAACTGGCTTTGTGCTCTGAAATGTTTGAACATTTTCAACCAACTTGGAAGGAAGGGAAAAGCACCGCTTACCTCTAAAAGCCAATGCTCAGAAACAATGTGCACCCCTCTTTCTTTCGCAGATTTGTATTCTCGATTACTATCATTTGCCCGACCCTGATAAAGGAAATGAGTTACCGTCTCATCAAAACTCCACCTGAAACAACCAAATATGGCAAAAGGAATAACTGAGGAAAACAGCAGCTGACTCTGAACAGAATATTCTAACATGCAAATCTCAAAGAACTAGAGGCTAAGCAGGAATAGTAAAATGGCAGGTTTGAGAAATGTTAGTTGCTCCATTTCCAGGTACGCAGTACAGGAAGATGCTAGAAGAATACTTTAAAAAGCCTCTCATTTTGGTTTATAATGTATATCACTTTCTAATTACAAAAAGTATTTTCAAATTATTAAAACTGAAGGTATTCAAATCCACTGTCCACAGTCTTTGGCCACATGTTTATTTACTCTATTTTCCATCACAAACTATCTCTTTATCCCTGTCTCTGTGTTGAGAACTAAGCCCAGACTTCTGTGTATGCTAGGCAAGAACTCTATCACAGTCTAAGACTACATCTCTTAGGGTTGGAGAGAACGCTCAGTGGTTAAGAGCACTGAATGCTCTTGCAGAGGACCCAAGTTCAATTCGCAGCACCCACATGGCAGCTCACAACTGTCTGTAACTCCTGTTCCAGGAGATCCGACACCCTCACACAGACATACATACAGTCAAATAAATAAATAAATAATTGAAAAAAAAAGTCTCTTAAGAAAATATAGAAGACAAGATCTCACTATGCAGCCCTGCCTATCCTGGAACTCACTATGTCCATCCTCACAGAGATCCATCTGCCTCCCAAGTGCTGCAATTAATGGAGTGTTCACACTATGTCCTGCCAAGATACCTTTTTTAACATTTGAAACAAACTAAAATGTTTTTAATGGCCATTTTAATCCAGGAGGGCTTGCTACAATACTCAGTACTACTCACAGAGAATCACTAAGGTAGAAATAAATTCAGTCATTCCTAGATGTACTGACTATAAACTCCATGAAGGCACAGCTCCTTTAAACTATGCTGACCACCCATGGATCACAAGCTTCTAGAGCAGTAGCACAGAACAGCTTCACAAGTATATGTTGGTTGTATAAAATATCAGAATGAATTGTTATATGGAGAGTATTTTCAAGGCTATGCTAAATTAAATTGGAGAGGTTTTATTAGATAAAATACACCAGCAGGGAAAACCAAGGCTTCCTTGTAAATGAACACAAGGCTTTTGGTTCTCTTTGAGCTGTGGCTGGCTTCACCAACATAAAGCTGCACTTACCTGTACTCTGCTCCCAGAGAGGCTGCGATCCCATTTAGCTCACTCTGCTTCTTACTGAGCTTTTTACTCACACACACCACAACTTTGTCAAGTGGTTTTGGAGACTCTTCCTGTACATGCAAAATAGAGAAACAGATCAGCCATGGTTCTTTGACATGCACTAGGGACACCTTCCACTAAATAAGAAAACCATGTTTACCTCCTCCAAATGGGCACCCTTCAGCTGGGGGCTGGTAGAAAGACTGCCAGGGTTTCGAGAACTATTAGCCAAAGCAACTTTCAAGTTCCTGACGATGGCTTCTGAGAGTGGTGAACTTAGTTTCCTCTTCTGTCTGGCAGCATCTGGGGTTTCCAAGGCTGCAAGTGCATCCTATGTTTAAGAACAGAGAAACAAACAAACACACACACACACACACCAAAAAAAAAAAAATTGAGGAAAGATAGGTGGGAAGGACACAGAAGGAAAAAAAGAGAAAGTAGGGAAGAAAGGAAAAGGAAAAAGAGATTACATCTTTGACCTCCACTTTTTCTCTCAAGTAATAAAAAGCATGAACTATAATTTATATTTTTATACTACAAAGGAAAAAATTCCATATTTTTTACCAAGCATTAAATAAGGAGCTGGAGAGATGGCTCAGCAGTTCAGAGCACTGGTTGCCCTTCCAGAGGACCAGGGAACCAATCCCCAGCACCCACATGTGATTCACAACTATATGTAACACCAGTTCTAGGGGATCAGACACCCTCTGATATTTATGGTCACTAGGCATGCATATGATGCACAGACACACATGTAGACAAAAAAAAAAAAAAAAACATTTACCATACCTCATTTCCTGGAGTTAAAACTGCAATTACATAAAGGACCCCAAACTTAATGAACACAGAAGTAAACAAGTAAGAAAGGATGGGTATAAGAAGACACCAGAAGCAGTAGAAGAGAGGGAACAGGAAGGAAGCCTACCACAGAGGTCCTCCGAAAGGTTCCACCCAACAGGGTATTGAAGCAGATGCTGAGAATCACAGCCAAACTTTGGGCACAGCGCAGCGAGTCTTATGGAAGAAAGGGGGATAATAGGACCTATTGGAGCTCCACAAGGAGACCAACAAGGCCAAAAAATCTGGGACCAAGGGGCCCTACAGAGAATGATGCACCAACAAAGAACCAAGCATGGAGAGGACCTAGACCCCCTGCTCAGATGTAGCCTATAGGCATCTCAATCTCCATGGGACTACTGAGTAATAGGACCAGTGGCTGTCTCTGACATGACCATAGTTGCCTGCTCTTTGATCACATATCCCTGGCGATGCAGCCTTGCCAGGCCACAGTTGAAGAGGATACAGGCAATCCTGATGAGACTTGATAGACTAGGATCAGATGACAGGGGAGGATTCCCCGTTTAGTGGACTAGTAGAGAGGAATGGAGAAAAGAAGGAGGGAGGGGACTACAATAAGGATATAAAATGAATAAATTGTAAAAAAAATAAAAATATAAAAAAAGAAATTAATCTTCAAAGGTATGAAATACAGGCTCAGAGGGAGGAGAGGGCTGAGACATGAAGAGCTCCATGCAGGTACTAGCTCCCTCACAACCAGCCGACAGAGATCAGAGCTAACCAGGACTACACTGGAGGCTGAAAGCGGGCAGGTATCAGACACCTTTATAAGCATGCAGATGTGCCTGAGTAACACCAAGGAAAGTTCTAAAAGTACTTCAGGACAATAGGTGGTGATTTTTACACCAGACTGATGCCTCTCATCTGGGATTTCTGCAGACTACAATGGAGGAAGTCACTGTTATCCAGTCTCATGGTAATACCAAGGAATGCATGAGCAAGATGCAAGATGCAAAAGTTCAACACAAAGTTTTTGAAAACAGCTCCTTCTACTGTCCATGCAAGTAATGAAGTGACACACCTCAAGAAGGAAAGGTCACAAGAAATGTGAATGAATGGTTCAGGAATGTGAGTTCAAAACTTTAATGCCCAGACCAAGTAAAAGATGTCATCAGGAGAAGTGGACAGTCAATGGAGAGGATTCACTTCAACTCTCGGCTTTCAGAGTCATACACCCCTGAAACTACCTTCTACAATTCAGAGAGGCCCTTTAATTCCAGCACTTGGGAGGCAGAGGCAGGTAGATCTCTGAGTTTGAGGCCAGCTTGGTCTTCAGAGTGAGTTCTAGGACAACTTGGGCTACATAGAAAAACCCTGTCATGAAAAACCAAAAAACAGAAAGGCTATGAAGGAGAAAAGGGAAATTGATAGAAAAGCCACAGCTACAAATGGGATCAAGTAGGGATTTATTAGTTATCACAATGGCAGGTGATCAACACAATGTTTATGGTTTGTGCTGGAATATAGCTCAGCTGGGGGAGTGCTACATAGCAGGCACAAAGCTCTGGGCACATTCTCCTGCATCATACACATCAAGCATAGTGATGAACATTAGAGTCTACGTAACAAGGCAATCAGGGCTTTTAAAATCTTAAAAAAAAAAAAAAAAAATCCAGGCGTGGTGGAGAACACTTGTGATCCCAGCACAAAACACAAAAGGCAGGTATAGTGGTATATGCTTTTAATCCCAGTAGTGAGCATGCAGAGGCACGTGTTATCTCTTTAAGGGTAGTCTGACTTATATACTGAGACCTTACCTCAAAAGGGGAATGGATATTCTATACTACATACCAAAGGAGGGTGAGTAGGAAATCAAGCAAACACATACTATTAATATATAATGTAAGTATAAATTAAGTACAAAATAATATATGACAGAACTGAGATAAAGATAAGACAGCAGAGGCTGAAAACCTAGAATCATATCAGACAGCCCTCAATCAAAAAGCATTAAACAATAGGACAGTTTAAATCAAAAGCTACATTCTACATACTGACTAATGTAAGTCATGCATATCAATGTGTCAACTAACACAGCAACTATTTACTAAAAACAAAAACCATGTGAGATTTTGAAAGAAAAAGAATTACCAACATAAGAAATTTGCAAACATCACTTAATATGGAGGATGTGTAAATAAACACACCAGGGAAGGATATAAAATAAGTAATGAAAAACTTACATTTTCATAGAAATTTATGTTGGATATATATTAAAAGAAAATACCATCTCATGATAAACTACAGTTATATAGAACATGGCAAGTCTCCACAAAGAGGCTAAACAAATCCAACAGAACAGATGCAAAGACTAGAGACCAGGCATGGTACCGCACGCCTTTAATCCCAGGACTTGTGGAGGCAGAGGCAGGCAGATCTCTGAGAGTTCAAGGACAGCCTGATCTAAAAGCAAGTCCAAGACAACCAAGGCTACACAGAGAAACCCTATCTCAGAGAGAAGGGGGAAGACTTTATAACACTGCCTCTATGAAAGCCAAAAGCAAGCAGAACACAGGTGTGACAAGGGGTGGGGGGAGCTACTTACAAAATACAATAGGAAGCAGCATGAGGAAGGGCACAGAGTATTAGCAGCTCCATCTGAACATGGACAATGGCTTCTCAACTGTTAGCAACTATTACATTTAGCAGTGCACCAGTCTTCTTTATTTACTATTTAAGGGGGCTGTGAACTGTGTAACTTAAATTATTGGGACTCACTCCACGACTTAATATGATCCCACAAAAGGCATGAAGCTCAAAGGAGTTCACATGTGTCAAAAGGCAGCATGAAGCAGTCGTACTGACTCCAGAAGTCACAGCACCAAAACAGTGATTTTCTTCTGCTTAAGGCTCATGGGGCAGAGCACAAATCATAGCACCTCAGAAGGGATTTTATGTAAAACTGTAGGACTCTGCCTTTGTAGAATACTAAAGAAGCCATTTTGTCTTTCCTAAGAGCCACCATGACTGGTAAGATTAAGAGTATACATTAGCCTGGCAACAACTGTCCTGGGTATCGATTAACATTTACTTTCAGAAGATGAATAATCTGCCCCTAAACTGTAGTGGAAAGTTTTAGTGTCTTTAAAAACTCAGTTATGTTATTGTAAACATGATTTCGTTTTAATTCCTGGTGTGGGGTATGAGGCTGATTCACACTGTCCACAGCAGCAAACTGTTTGCCTTCCAGGATCCGTGAGGAGGCTCTTTGCCAGCTGCAGATAGTATAATTCTGAGGACTCTTGAGAGGGACTAGATGCCAGAGCCCAGAGAGACAAAGGAGCATTGCAAGGAAGGAGAATGCTGATGCTCCACCCCTGCTACTCCTGGTTGCAGCTTGATGAGAGGTTGGAGACGAAGATTGGACTTGCCCAAGGAACCCAACAACCCTAACTAGTAGGAAGTGGCTAAAGAGAACCCCGCCCCCTTCTCCTCACTAACCTTTCTCTCCTAGCAAGTGCTGGAAGGCATTGGGGTGGAGAAGGGAAAAAGAGGCATAAGAAACGTAAACAATACACCAACACTAAACGCAGCAGTAAATACCTAAAATGCACTTGGTTTTCTTGTGTACTGAACCCAGGTCCTCTCGTGCCTGCTAGGCCAACATTCTATTACAGACCTACCTCCACAACCCTCTTTTAACAACTAAACCAAAGCAAAAGTACTTTTTGTTTGAGACAGGCCTTGAACTCACTATGTAAACTATACAAGTCTTGAACTTATGATCTTCCTCCTTGGCCTCCAAGTTACCGAGATTATAGGCAATACTAACAGCCCAGGGAAAATGCCATTTCTTGATATTCTGTAAGCAAACTGTTAACAGGTAAATGGATTCAAGGATACAAAAATTACAGGCAATTACTTTAACTTGGAAGGCCAAAAGTTCCCTAATGAAAGGTGGAAAAAAAAAATCCCAAAACAAAAAAAGAACCATGTTAGAGATCTGGAAGGAGACTATTTGAAAATGTTTTCTTGGCCTTTGACTTGTGAATAAATTTCAAAAGATGTCAGACCCCACTCATCAAACAGAGAAAACACCGCGCATCTCCTCTAGGCGAGTGAACTTAACTGAAAAGTTGAGGTGACAGTAGGAGCCCAAAGCACATGGCGGCAACATGTTTGCTATTTGAAAGCTTAGAAACCGTCTCATAAAATCATTTCAGGGATGAGATGATCTGCCTAGAACCGTGTTCATGAGCATCATAGAACTTGAACTGAGAGTCCTCACATTATATGTAGCTGCCACTGTTATCTCAGCCCTGAGCGCCTATTTCTCAGCATGTTTGGAAAACTTTCCACCACAAATTTTTGGTGGCGACACACAACCTGGGGCTTTGCCTTTATAAACCATGAAGCCATTAGCGCTAGCTTACCGTCACATCAAAGGACGGCTTGAAAAGCTTGTCCTTGGACAGAAACTTTGATGGGGTGTCCAGGTGTAAGGAGGGTTCCTTCTTAAGCGGCTGTCCTACTGTTGGAGAGGCAGAGTCCTGCCTACTGTGCTGTGAGATGACAGCATGGAAAGCCTTACTCTGAAAGCGGTTCATGTCCAAGGGTGTAACAGCCATTTTTCTGTGAATTTCCGGGTGCGTGTCAGGATGTGCTGGAGAATCTGGATTTCGAGTCACACCATTTGGTATCTTAGTTTTTAACAATTGTTCTACAGATTGAAAATGCAAAGAAACAAATGAGCCACTAATATGAGATTTTTCTCTCAAATGAGGCAAAGTGACAGTTTTACATTGTTACATTCTACATACTGTTATCAGTACACTTTAAACCGTAAAGTTATATTCCTACTTTCCAAGAAGCAAACCAGACAAACGTTTTTTTGAGACAGGTCTCATATACCCTTGCAGGTGTGCATAACCTGTTGACATTGCAGCAAAACATTGTCATTTACAAAGAGAACTCTGCAACCAGGGTTAAAAGAACCCAGTTAGCTTATGATTTTGTGTTGGGCTAGACTCAAAGCCATCTTTGTATGAATGCAGCCCACAGGCCAGACACCCTCCTGCCTCAGCCTCCCAAGTGTTGGGCTTTATAGATGAGCATAGCAAATCCTGCTTCCAGATGACATATTAAAATATATGTTGAAGACTGGAGAGATGGCTCAGTGGGTGAAGTGCTTACTCTGTAAGAACAAAGACCTGAGTTCAGAGTCCCTGCACCCACATGAAAGCTCAGTGCGCTGGTGTAGGTAGACAGATTCCTGGAGCTCTCACCTAATCAATGAGCTTCAGGTTCAGTGAGAGAGCTTGTCTCTAAAAACAAGGTGGAACATGAAAGAGGAAGAATGTGATGTTGACCTCTGGTCACAGACACATGCACATGCATACATCACATACACAAACACAAATACACACAGAGATATGTGTGTACATGTGTGCATCAATATGTGTATTGAATTGGACACACAGTAAATTGAAGAAATTAGTATAAGCCTATTTATACACGCACACACAACTTGGCCAAGACACAGTAAGAAGAAAATTCCAATTACCTGCACTCAGAGTCAAGTCTAGCTGACGTTTTCGAAACTACCTACTGAGATATTCCTACCCCAAGCTCGCTGCATTTACAATCATGTCTGTCTAGGTTAACAGGCAATAGTTCTCAGGTGCTCCAAGAATGACAGGGCGCTGCAGCCGGCCCATTAATACTACACTCAGCGGCTGCTTGTATCCTCCCACATCTGCCTTCTACTTTTGCTCAACACTAAACAAAACACTTGTGATTACTTCATGTCAGGCACATTGCTTAGGCAATAAAAATGAGAATTCACAAGACTTCCACAGTCCTTGCCTTTACAGAGTTTATAGTTTGGCAAGGACAGGAAAGCAAACCAGCCTCTTCAAGGAAGAAGAATGTCAAAATGGAGAGTACAAAGATAAGACAAGGCCATAACTGCTGAGTCAAAGAAAGCATCTGTCCCAGAAAAATGGCCATTCTAACTGAAGATAAAAGAAAGATAGCTGTGCTGGCTGGTTTTATGTCAAATAAACACAGGCCACAGTCACTAGGAAGAGAGAACCTCAATTAAGAATATGCCTACCAGATCGGTCTGTGGTGTGTTTTCTTAATTGATGACTGATTTGGGAGGGCCCAGTTCACTGTGGGTGGTGCAGCCCTGAGCAGGTGATCCCTGGATGATATAAAAAGGCAGACTGAGCACACCATGAAGTAGGCCAGTAAGCAGCACTCCTCCATGGCCTTGCATCAGTTCCTAGACTTCCCCGGATGATGGACTATAAGTTGTAAAATGAAATAAATACTGTCCTCCCCAAGCTGCTTTTGGTCATGGTGCCTTACCACACAATACAAAAGTAACTAAGACAGTAGGCAAGTATTAAGTTATTTTGAGGGAACATAAAAAACACTCAGATAAGCAGCGATAGCACATTCAATACACAGCATGCTAGTGCAAGCCATAGGGCTAGATGCTCACACCTTTCACAACACTGAAACCTTGGAGTGTGCACATTACTAGCTTTCAGAGCACATGGACAACGCATGGCACAGCAGACTATAAGCATCTGTGCTAAGAGCACACATCCACCTGGCCACCACTGATAACACCCAACAAATACTCACAGGACCCATCCCAAACAGGAAAATAAACTTCTCGGAGCAAGTCCTGGAACATTCATATTTCAAACAAACAAACAAAAAAAGTTCTAACCTTGTTTAGGTACACTGTCAACCAAAAAAAGGTTTTCATCTGCTTTCCTTCCCATTCTAGCAGTTTCTAAGAGCCATGAAATATTCACTGCCGGCAAACTCCACTTCTTTGCAGCTTCATATTTAGAACCAATTGGTTCTTTCACTATAAGATGTGTACTGGCGAGCATGCCTTTCTTTGCATTGGATTTCCGAACAAAGAATTCTTGAACACTAAAATTTACATGGAAAAGAAAGCAAAGGATCACACATAATTAGCCCACAAACTAAGAACAAGTTTCTTTAACAATAGCATGGTTAGTTATTGTCATGAAAACCCCCAGGTGGTGGCAGTGCACCCCTTTAATCCCAGCACTCGAGGGAGAAGTAGGCAGACCTCTGAGTCTGATCAAGACCAGTCTGTTCTACAGACTAAGTTCCAGAAGAGCCAGGGCTACACAGAAAAACCCCGCCTCTACCCGCCCCCCAAAAGTAATAAAGTTTGTTTTCATTATTTGTTATATGTATGTGCATGCATGTGTGCGCAAGTGCCTATGGAGTGCAGAAGAGGACACTGGCTCCCCTAGAACTAAAGTTACAGAGTTTGTAAGCAGCCTAACATGGGTGCTGGGAAGGGAACTTGGTCATTGCCGAGAGCAGCACAGACACAAAACCATCTCTCCAACCCCCGTATTGTCTACCTTAAAATAAGCTAATCTTTTAATGCTTACTCTAGAATAAAAGCATGCTGCCACAACTTTTCATGACATAGAAAAAAACCCACCTCCTTAATTTTTAGTCCTCCACCTGTCCTTTCCTACCAAAAGGATAACAATTTAAGAACACAGTAACAGTTTAAAAACACATTCTTTTTTACTCACTATAACCTCCCAAAGCATTTTAAATACATAATCTGAACTGATTATCTGTTTTCTAAAGCTCAGTATTTTACAGGCAAGGAGAAAGAGGAAACTAAGTGACTGACTCCTGAGTAAAGGACATTATAGAAAAATGGGTAGAAAGAGCCCAACACTTGATATAAATAATTCAATCTTTCCCGATTCTGGGTTTTATGGCCGATTTTCTGTCTTTTAGGGCTATTTTAATCTCCCAGTAGTTTTGTTTTGTCTCATATTTAACATTAACACTCCAATCCAAGTGGCCTGGTGATAGCTCATCTTGACTACCAAGATGATTTGAGATCACCAGTGACAAACATCTGAGCATATCTATGAGGGAGTTTCAAGGAGATTAGAACAGGTTGAAAGATCCACCTTAAGTATGTATGACATTTGACTCCAAGTCTCCCATGCTGCTGATTACTCTCCCTGCTGGTCTCCTCGTACAGCAGTTCTCAACCTGTGGGTCGCCAGCCTTTGGCAAACCTCTATCTCCAAAAATTATTTACATTATGATTCATAACAGTAGCAATATTACAGCTACAAAGTAGCAATGAAAATAATTTTATGGTTGGGGTCACAACATGAGGATCTGTATAAAAGGGTCACAGCCTTAGATAGGCTGAGAACCACGGTCCTAGAAAGACAAGGATGCTCTACTTGGTACATCGCCATTGTACCTTCTGTGTGAAACGCACTCTTCACATATAGGACTCTTCTTTTTCTCGTTTAATGCCTTTTGATCTGGAACATGTCTGATAATAAAACTACAATCCCTCTTTGTCTGTATATACGTCTACCTTGGCCATCATTTCTCCCCAGAATGTTCTGAGTATGCTGTCTGAAAACACTGTGCTCTTTATGCTACAAATCTAAAAATATTCCCCACTAAATATGAAGCTGGTAAATTGATACGTATTGATAACTGATTTCTACTCTTTTTCAAATGTGTCTATGTAATGAACAATTAGAGAGGTTTAGTACTGAAGGATTTTGTAAGTAATTTTTAAAATCCTTTTTTTTTTCCAAAAGTTCCTTGCATACCTTGCAAAGTGCTCCATTTGCATTTCTGGTTGAAACAAGAGTAGCAATGGATATACATTTAAAAGAAGATAAAGAGGAGGAGGAAGAGGTGGAAGAAAGGAGGAAAAAGAGGAAGAGAAGGAGGAGGCATGGAAAGGCACAATACTTAGAGAAGCACAATTCCATAACAGCCCACACACATAGCACCACTAATCATTCCCTTCCATGGTGACTAGGCCAATGAAAGAATTCAATGCCTACAGCCTTAAAAGTCTGCCAAACATCCATCTGGTTGCATACAGTCACGGTACCTAGCCATCAACCACACATACAAATAAAATCCTGGCCTAATGTAATTAAGCATTTTCCAATAAGTCAAAACATGGTGTGGCTGGGGATGCCACTGTAGAACCCTTGCTTAGCATGCACAAGGCCCTCAGCTTGATGCCTAATTCTGTGTGTGTGCTCACACGCAGCAGATATACTGAAAATATTACATACCTTGCTCCAAGGTGACTTGCTAGGAATATCAAGGAATCTCTTTCTGCTCCAACACACTGACTGAATGAAATCACACAGTCCTCTAAAGGAGTCACTCCTGGCATTACTGAGATTGGTGTGAAGAGGGGATTCGACTTGGGATCAACTAGTATCTGGTTATCTATACATGTGACCTTTGAAAACAATAAAGCTACTGTAAGAAATAAGTGGTTCAGAAAAGCTCAGTTACAATACTAGCAATTTTAGTTTAAAGAAATAGGAATTTGACATCAACAGACTTGAACATGCTCATTCTCAGCACCTTCCAAATGATTATTCAAAGAAATATGCAGACATCAATTCTTTACAGCTGCTTATTAATCAGTAAGATGTACTACTATAACAACTGGAAGTTACTGTAAATTTTACTATTTCAATGATGTTTTACATTCTCTTGAGGAAGGATAAACAGTATAAAGATGGGCTACAATGACCCCCTAATGAATACTGCTGCCACAGCCCCATGACAGCAACTTCTGTACGTCAGTGTTACTACCCAGAAGTACAGACTTGTAAATTCTTTAAAGGGTATTTTAATTTTTAATGTGTGTTATGAATGTATGAGAATGCGGGTTTGTGCACGTGAGTGCAGTGGAAGCCAGAAGGAAGTGTCAGATCACCTGAAGCTACAGTTACAGGATTAGGGCCATGAAGCTGAAGAATTTTTAAAAATTTTAAACTGATTACTGTATGTTCATGCAAATACACACAGGAGAAAGTCTACACAGGTGCCTGTGAGAGAGTACACATCTGAGAAGGAGGGAAAAAGAAAGGGAGAGAAAGAAAACAATGCAGGAAATCAGAAAACAACTTTTGGGAGTTCTCTCCTTCCACCCTGGGTCCTGGGGCTCAAACTCAGGCTGTCTCCCACCACAAGCACCTTCATCCACTGGGCTACCTTGCTGGTCTCCCATTCCTGTATTTTAAAACTGCCTTTGCCCAAACCAAATGGCAGTTTAGTTTGTAAACCGAACAGCTTCAAAAGTAAACATTAAGACTCTGGCAGCCAAAAATCCTTCAATATTGGCTTTTGACCGTCAGATGTTTCTTACCAGCCATGTATTTGTAACCACTTCTCCCACGGTTGCTTCTACCGAACACCCCAGGAGTGGAACCACAGCATAGTCAGCAACGATTCTGCTGGGAAAGCGCACAATCTTTCCAGCATGCTCTCTTATGATGTTTAAAATATTACGTTCATTTTCACTACTAAAACCCAAAACAAGAAAACTCTTTTGGCTAAATAAGCCTTCCTCAGGCACTGTAGAGCCATCAAGGAGGCAATGAGTGACAGATGACATATTTTCCTCTTGCACAGATATGTGAGTGGAATCACCACAAGGCTCAATGTGAGTAGAACCACTGCAAGGCCCAGCTTCAGGCTCTAGAGCTTCAGATGGCTTGGATTCAACTGGAAAAGAAAAAAAGAAGGGTTTCTATTTGAGAGTTACTAGACTTAAGAGTTTATTTCCATAGGGTGTGAGGATGTAAAAGTTTTATCCCAACACTTGGGAAACATAAGCAGGCAGATCTCTGTGAGTTTGAGGGCAAATTGGTTTATACAGTAATTTCAAAACCAACCAAATCTACACAGTAATGTCCCAGCAAAGACACTAATTTTAACAGAGTCTAATAATTTTAATAAGACTTAGGTTTAAATATTCATCCCATCTTCAGACCCAAATGTTAAAAGATTTGCTATCTTCAATTAGAAAACACAACTGTCACGTCAGTTCTGAGTATAAAACTAGAGCAGAAAACCAAATTACCTGAGAATTATGATGGTCTAGTAGATGTGTTTTTGGTTTTCTTTTAGTTTTTTGTTTCGTTTTGGGACAGGGTCTCTGTATCTAGTCCTGGCTGGCCTGGAGCTTGTAATGTGGACCAGGCTGGCCTCAAGAGCCTCCTGCCTCTGCCTCCCCAGTGCTGGAAGTAAAGGGGTGTGCCACTGAATAAAGTTTAAAAAATAAAAAAAATTTTTGTTTCCCAGAATTGAACAATTATAATTAAATGGAAAACTGTATGTTATAGTGGAAATAGGGAACCACAAAATAAACATACTTGATGTATGCTGAACAAGATACAGCCAGACCTAATGAAATGTGCCTGTAACACCAGTTACTCAGAAAGCTGAGGCAGGAGAATTGCAAGTTCAAAACCCACCTGCCCTACAGAGAAGTCCAAGGCCAGACTAAGCCTTAAAGCTAAAAAGAAGGTACCAGCTCTTTATGTTTATGTACCAGACATAAACACTATGTCTGAGCCACACCTCAGCAAATGCAATAAAGAAGCAAGTAAATTACCTAGATGCAAAATTCAAATAATCATATATAAAGACATCTACACATGATACAAACTATAAAGAAAACCAGGAAGGGACTTCACAGGAGGCTCTTGGCACAGGGGTATTAAAAAATAAACAATATGTGATTATTCATCACAGAATTCTATCTTCTGATCTATCACAAATTTCACAATACACTTTAAAAAGAAGAAAGGTTAGCTTTAACTATTTGTTGGTATTCTACCTTACCACACTGGTGAAACTATATATTGGGACAGTAGTACCAAGAACAGGACTGCATGCATGAAAGACCTCCCAAAGCCCAGCCAGAGGGCATTTGTTACAAACTTATGTTATTACAATACACACACAGGTACCAGGGAGATGGCTCAGTGGTTAAGAGCAATGTACAGCTCTAAGAACCTGAGTTCTAGTCCCAGCATCCACTGCAGCCACAAATGCCTGTAACTATAGCTCCATGAGCTCACCTCTGACCTCAGGCACCAGTACGCACACACATGCACACACAATTAATAAAACAAAAAAGTTCATACTCAATCCAAGCACAGAGATACTAAGAGAGTGAGAGAAAATAAATGATTTGCAGTGTGATGGCCTTGCTTGGTTAGAAAAAGTTACAAATCTGTAAGTTCATAAAATAAGTTCATAAAAAACAAGTTCATAAAAAACTTGGCAGATATCACGCATTTATACAGCGGTTCTTAATTATAAATGCTAATCAACTATTTCTTACCTACTGTGTAGTCATTATTTACATACTGATCGAGTATGTCCTCATCTGCTTGCTGGAGTGTCTCTTTAGGGGCAACGCCTTTCTTAGAGAGTGTGCCACTCTTTTCGAGGACAGTTGTCTGGTTTTGGAGCTGATCTGAAACTGTAACTCCAGCTGGCTGGTAGTTTGTATGGATGAACGGCTCTTCAGGGAGCATATATCCTTTACTGAAACACTCCAGCAACCACTTTGCTCCCACTACATGAGGCCTACAAAAGAGCACAGGTAAGCTCCAGGGTCAACCATTATCCCATTTGCCAAGCCTTCCCACAGCTTCACACATACAAATTTAACCCAAATCATTCCAGTACAAAGTATTCTGAATTAAAGACTGACAGGACCTGTGGGACGATTTGCTCCAAAACTGCCTCACGTCATCCTCGAAATCTCCCATAATTACATGAGTTACATCTTCATTAAGTTGATTAAATCGAACTCCACCTCCACTGTTAATGAGCCTTCTCAGCTTATCTAGCTTTCTGCCACTAAAACCACAAAGAAATATCTGCAAAGAAAAGATGTGATTGAAGCTTTTTTTTAACCAACAGAAAAATATGTAAAAGGAAACTATCCACTGTGTATAAATAACAAACTTTATTACATTCTGGGATATGTAAGGAGTAAAATATATGCTGTCTGAAACGAATGTGTGTACACATGTCCTGGCAGCTAGCAAACCCCTGGGATCTGCACAGGTCCCCCACCCCCAACTCAAAGTGCTGGACACCATCACTCACAGCTTTTCCGTGGTGTTGGGGATCCACAATCCAGCCCTCATGCTTTCACAGCAAATGCCTGACCCACTAAGCCCTCTCCTCAGCCTGAAACTAGTAATTTCAATCTTCTGTTTACAGTCCCATCTCTATCATCTCTCAGTACATATCTGGAGGATTGGGGCCTCAAATAAATTAGAAGACATACCTCAACATCTTTTAGATTTTGGTGCACAACTTGTTAAAATATTTTCATTGTCTGTGTGAACACGCACACGTGTCACAATATATTTTTGTGGAGGTCAGAGGACAACAAGGGACTCGGTTCTCTTCCTTCTACCTGATAGGTCCCAGGAATGGAACTCAGGTCATCAGGCTTGGTGCACGGCCAAGCTTTTTCTAACAGGCACATGGCTTTTAAGTTGTAAAGGAATAGTTTCTTGTTAATGTAGCTACAAAGATACACTGTAGTGCACTGTGAACTCAGCACCCAGGCTTACATGCACATTTTCAGTCAGTGTTGATCAACCACAAGACCTAAGCAATTTCCTTAAAGTTCTGAGCCAACCCTTTCCTGTCTATATCTTTCCTGCAATTTTTTTGTACTTGAAGTAATCAAAAATAGCAAGTCAAAGAGCTGAGCACAGTGCTTTGAAGAAACATGCATATAGGGATTTTAAATGAGTGTCCAATTTACCTAACATGTAATGTTTTCACCACTTTTAAAAACTTCAAAAATGACAACCTATTTCCATTATGTCCCAAGCCGTGATTACTAAAATACAACCTAACAAAAATTAGTAATCAAGTACTTTCCATATGGAAAGAATAATTCAAAGTTATAGCTAGAATTTGTATGTCTAATATCAAAGAACATAAAGTCTCTTTCTGTCCCACCAGTAATTTGATAAATCTTAATCCACTCTACTAATAACACTTCATGAAGTACGTGGACCTAGGAGATATAATACTTCCATCATGGATCTTATATGTACACACTAAAAAAAATGTTAAAAACCCAAGAGTAACTGAAGAGAAAAATAATAAGTCAAATCTTTTTCTGTTTTTATTTCTGAGGACTGGACCCAAGGACTTGTACCTAGACAGTAATGCCTGTCCAGGACTCTGGAAAAGCATTTTCTTGCATCTTAAATTTATATACGTGTGTGGGCATGTCACATGTACATGTCACAGGACAATCAGTGAGATTAGCTTCACTCCTTCACCACATGGGGTACTGAGGACTGAGCTCAGGTTGTCAGGCTTGGCAACAAGCACTTTATCCACATGGCCCTGGAAAAGGATTTTAATCTTCTAAGTATTATCCTCAAGACAATACTCATTTTAGTTATTTGTGGAAATTAACTGATATTTTAAATAACATAATGTAACATGAAATTAGTGGCATTAATGTATTATAAATATCAAATGATAGCTATCAATAAAATAGCTTTATTGTAAGCGGTGAGATTCCAGAGTGGAGTTGGGGAGTAAGACAAACTCTTAACTATCACAGAAGAACCTACATCCCAGGCACAGCCTCATGACCGCAGAACGAGCACGGTGAGTGTCAGCTTCTTCATTTAGTGGCGGGTTTGTTTGATAAGGAACAAGTCCAACTACGAGGAAGTCTTCAGAGTCAGGCTGAGGCTGTGTGTCTAAACCTCATCGTGTAACCCAAGCTGGCTCAGGTCTGAAGATGACTAGCCCTTCTGAATTTGTTAAATAAGAAAGACATACCCGACAACCATCTAGTAAATCTTCGGGTGCTTGAAACATACTGATATCCAGATTTTCTAGGTCTTCAACTATACATTCCAGTTTGCTAGTAGTTGAACTGAACATTGTTTCATTTATACAGCTGCCATTTATGTTGGAAATATGGCTGACATCTGCGAGAGTGCGACCTACATATGTAAAAGAAAATAATAAATTCGTGAGGACAACAAGTCATTACATGCTTCCTTATAAATTAACTTTTCCTATTTAGAGGTATGAGCAATTAATAAAGATCCAGGTTTTTACTGAAATCTTAGTGACAAAGTATGAAAAATAAAGTTTAATCATTAAAATAAAATTATATTAATATTTCTTTAAAGTGGTTTATACCCCATAAAAACACAGAGCTGCTGGCTTTAAAGCCCAAGAAGCTTACATTTAAAAAGAAAAAAAAATTATAGGTAGATTTTGCTAAATGGCACTTCCAAAATAAAAGAGATCAGTACTGACTGAGTATGCTAGCCTAGCTGACACATTAGAAAGGGGACCACTGCCTTTCATCTTAAAGCTTTAGAAAGTTGTCTCTATTATTGGTGTGTGAGGTTGTGAGTGTGGGTGCGTGGCTGTCGCAGAATTCCTATGGAGGTCAAAAAACAAGGCTGTGGAGTTAGTTCTCGCCTTTCACCTTTTAATTGGTTCTAGGGATTCACGTTGTCACGTTTATACATCAAAGCACTTTAGCTGCTACTACCATGAGATTTTGGTTTGGTTTTGTTTTTGAAAGGTCTATGGTCTATAACAGTGGTTCTCAACCTGTGAGTCTAGGCCCTTTGGGGGTTGACCAACCCTTCCACAAGGGTGCCCTAAAACCACTGCAAAACAGGTATTTACACTGTAATTCGTAGCAGTAGCAAAATTAGTTATAATATATGAGGAACTGCACTGAAGGGTCGCAGCATTAGGGAGGTTGAGAACCACGGCTCTATACAGCTCAGGGTGCCCTTGAACTCAGAGCTCCACCTGCCTCTGCATCCAGTGCTCGTACTGAAAGTATGTCTCGCCACACCTGGCCTTTCATTTTGGTTTTTTTTTTTTGAGGCAGGGTCTCATGGAACCCAGGCTGGCTTTGAACTCTCTTTGTAGCCAAAGAAGACCTTGAATTCCTGATCCTCCCATTTCCAAACTCCTATGAGCTGAGATTACAAGTATGTGGCAACCATACCCAGTTTTGTTATACAGTACTAGCAATCAAACCTAGGACTACATGTAGGCTCTGTAAGCACGCTACCAAATGAGCTATTCCTATCCCTTCATTTAAAAGATATACTGTAAAACTTTAGTAACAAATTTAAAATTAAAAAAAAAACTGCTATAAACAGCGAGACAAACCACGAACAGGAAACATGATGAAATGCAGATCTATAGACACACCTTCTTAATGTATTAAAAACAGGCACTGCAAAGAGATTGTCTTTGTTTCTGGGACAAGTTCTCACAGTAGCCAAGTCTTGGCTAGAATTCAAGGCACTCTTCCTGCTTAAGCCTCCCAAGTCCTAGAAATACAGGAATGCTACTCCAAAACAAAGAACCAAAACACCTGAATTTTTATGTAATGATTATCTATAACCAACAAGGTAAGCCAATAAAGGAGATAGGCTGGGCATGGTGGCACACACCTTTAATTCTAGCACTCAGGAGGCATAGGCAAGTGGATCTCTGAGTTCAAAGCCTACCTGATCTACAGAGGGAGTTCTAGGATGGCCAGGGTTACACAGAAAAACCCTGTCTTCAAAATAAATCAACCAACCAACCAAACAAACAAAGAAATAAAACCCAATTTTTCTTAAGCCCATCCACTAGTGTTCTTAATCTCCTTTTGTGTGAATTAGGACGGGGGTGGGGGGTGGGGAGGGAGCAATCACTCATTCTAAAAGGAATACAAAAGAAGTTCTGTACAGCTTTCTACACCACCTGGCTATTTTGTTATTTAGCTCTACCCAGAGGCACAGGGAGAAAATAGACAGTCCCTACAACAATTCAATGGTCTATTAGCAAATTAAATCCTTCACTTTTTCTTGGTGTTTAAGGACTAGGCCCCTGGGCTTGCATTCAGAAGACAAAAACTTTCCCTCTAAGCTACATCAGCCCAAGCCATCAATTATCATGTGGACAAGTAACTTTCCTTTCATCTCAAAGAGACTTACTTTCAGCTGCTGCATTGCTCTGACCCGTGGGAGTGGAAGTATCAGGCACGGTCTTTACTTCTGCTGTGGGTTCAGCCTTATATAGAGACTCATCCTGACAAAAGCCTTTCTCAATACTGTCATGAAGCCACTGCAGAATCACACAGTGCACATTCCACCTCTTGGCACACTCATACTTTTGTCCTGTTGTGTTCAGCACAAGAGAAATGTAGAAATGTTTAGATGTTAGTTCATAAGAAATTATTTTTTAAAACGTAACCTGAAAAAAAATGACTATAAAGATTACATGACTATAAAGATTACAATTACTTTACCCTCTCAATCAACCAACCAACCAACCAACCAACCAACCAACCAACCAACCAACCAACCAATCAATGTGTCAGGGTGTCTTGTCTGCATGAATGCCTGTGCCCTACTTGCATGCCCAGTGCCTGAAGTGGTTAGAATCGGGTGTCAGATCCCCTGGGACGGGAGTTACAGACAGCTGACATGTAAGTGCTGGGAATCAAACCTGGGTCTGCCAGAAGAGCAGCCTGTGTTCTTAACCACTGAGCCATGTTTCCAGCCAACCCCCTTTTGGAAACAGGGTCTCACTATGTAGGCGTGGTTGGCCTGAAACTCACTAAGTAGACCAGGTTGAACTTGAACTCACAGAGATCTACCTACCTATGCTTCCCAAATTCTGGGATCAAAGACATCACCATTATGTGGTTTTATTAAGAACACATAATACAATTGCAGACACTATAAACATATGTAGTATAATAAATACTATCTTTGACTAGCCTATACAAGTACCAACAAGATTTGACTAAAAGAATAGGGAGATAAACTATATTGAAAATTTCTTCCAGTAAAGAATATACTGTTAAATATATTTTTAAGTAGTATTATATTTCTGAGACAGAGACGTGTAGGCCAGACAGCTTTGAACTTTTGATCTTCCTGCCTCCGCCTCCTACGACACAACTCTACTTTGGGATGCCATAGAGTCAATGGAGCAGAGTCTGGTGGTACAAGTCTATATCCCAACTACTTAGGACTAAAAGACAGGAAGATCACAAATCTAAGGCCAGTGCGGTAAACTTGATAAGATCCTGTCTCCAACAGAAAGTAACAAAAGAACTAGGGATATAGCTCAGTACAACAATAGCACTTGCCTCACATAAGCAAGGTCCAATCCTTCATACCTCGAGCAGTTAACAGATAAACCGCCTTCAGCCTGAGAAAAGCCACAGCAACTATCTCACCATAATTGTCACACTAATCTCTCAACCAAACGACAATTATCAAGTAACCAACAATTGTTCTCAAATCCTACTTATCAAGGTAGCTTGGTAAAACAGCACAAATACAAAACAGTTACTAAGAGCTCAGCAAGACTCTTGTCATCCAGCTGTGTACATTTCAGGGGCGTTAGTAAACCACTCCCCAGAAAAGGTTCTTAAATATCAAGAACAATTTTAAAGAGTTTTCACCGGTCATGCTTTTTATACTTTTACTTCTTTCATAACCTGTACAATGTATTAGAAATTCTACTTCATAGACTACTTGGGAAATGTGGCACAGTGGTAGAGCACTTGCCTAACACACACAGCCCTGGGTTCGACCACAGGACCCCCACCTCCTACTCAATCCAAATTTACTAAGATCAATCAAGTCAGCCCATTAAGTACTCAATCAAGCCTCTTAAATTAGTCATGAGAGAGAAACGACACTTAGCTACACATATTAATTTTCTTGTTGAGTTTTGGTTTTAGTCACGGTCTAGCAGTCAGGTGATGAAACATCACTGACAGTTGTTAGCATTTTATATTTATTCCATATTCTGGATAAACACAAGGACGGGTCAGTCACTTAATTTTTCTAGACTGTGACCCAAATATTTTTGAAAGCATTTAGAAGGTTAAACACACACACACACAACCTAGGGAAATGACATGACAGAAGGACAAGGTGGCCTACAGAGATTTAAAGTGTTAGGAATTCCACATGTGACTGTTTCTAAAGCAGTCTTACCTTTTGGTTCTTGCACAATGAGGTGTGTACACTCGTTCATCTTCAACTGCCCCATGTACTGGCCTCCATGCTTAGTCACAAGTTGCTGAACTGTCTTTCTCTGTATACCATTTAAGCCAGTCACACAAATAATGCAACCAAGAAAAGTAGGACACTTAAAGTCTTCCATGTTTACATCAGTGTATTTTGTTATTTTCCTGAAGAAAATAAATATTAAAAGAACATAATAAACATTCAGATAGTTTAAATACCATTGCTTTCCTTGCGGTTTTTTTTTCTTCTTCTGTTTTTCAAGACAGGGTTTCTCTGTGTAGCCTTTAACTGTCCTGGACTCCCTTTGCAGACCAAAGTTGGCCTTGAACTCACAGAGATCCACCTGTTTCTGCCTTCCCGAGTGCTGGGATTACAGCATGCCCCACCACACCTGCTTCATTTTTCATTGTTAGGATTTATAAACATTTCTGAGAAAGGAAGACTAACCCTGAGAATTACACTATTCACCAAGCTCAGTCTCATGTCTCTAATAAAATCTGTATTTCAAAAATAGCCTGAAGACCATCTTAGAGAAAGCACTATTAACTCTTAAGTCCTTGCTAGTAAGTGGGGAGCACTTGGCAGAATTATAAGATTGAATCTCTACTTAAAAACCTAATGTTCAGCCAGGTGTGGTGGTGGCACACGCCTGCAATCCTAGCGCCCGTCTGTAATCCTAGCACTCTGGGACGCAGGCGGGACCGCTGTGAATTCGAAGCTGGTCTGGTCTACAAAGCCAGTCCAGGACAGCCAGGGCTACATAGTGAAACCCTGTTTTGAAAAAACAAAGAAAAACTTAATGTTTGTTGGTTGTCTGGTATAAAATAGAAAAATTCTTCCAGTATTCTTAGTAAGTAAAAGTAATGATTTTTGGCAGAGAGCCAACAAAAATATCACTGCTATTTTGTTGGCACAATAAACAAACTTGCTAACATCATCAAGCTGGTACTAACTGGGAAACATACTGAGTACATGATGGTGTTGAAATGTGTAGAAAAACACTATAGGATGTTAATTTAGATACCTGGACTTACAACTGTACACTGATTTTAGAGAAAAACATAGGTATACCCCCAAACTTTGTGAGAGGAACTGTTGCTTTGTTCTGGTCTCTACATACATCTAATGTCCAAGCCAGGGCATAAAATAGGCTTAATTTATACTGAATAATCACATCTCAGCTGATGACTTACATAAATGCATATTTAATCTTACCTCTCCAACCCTGAGGAAACAGAGCTGCCAAAGTAGCTAAATTATTCTCCAAATTAATATTAGGGCACAGTATTGCACGGTGCAACACAAAAGCCAAAGTGATTTTTCTCAATTATCTTAGATGTATTTGCTACAGAAAACAATTTCATTATCAAAACATTTACCCTCCAGCTAGTGCTGAATCTATGGGCTATCTTTCCCTCACAGCGGCATCCTACAACAGCATTTACAGACCCTGCTCTTCTGTCACTGGAGAAATGAGCAGGGCCCATTCTGTCTCTCAGCAACAAACCCAGAATGTAATACCATAAAGTTTCCCCATATAAACACAAAGTAATCAAAAGCATCATTTTCTCAAATACACAAAACATACAAATGTGACTTACTCCTCTTGTGACTTCTCCCAAAGTGTTTTTACCCAAGAAGGAAGCAAAATAGGTTTCTTCAGATTAGCAGCAACTAAATATTTTTTGCTCCCAACTTCTCCTGCAATAAGGTGAGTGACTGATACATTAAGGTCTCTATATACTCGTCCACCCATCATTTGTACATATTTATGAACTTCTTCCTATAGACCCAAAAGAAAACACATTAATGCTGGAGAAAACAACAGACCTGTTTTTTTAAAAAATCCCACATATATATGTGTGTGTGTGTGTGTGTGTGTGTGTATACATATATATATATTTTTTAATTTTATGTTGTATTGTTTTGCCTGCATGTGTGTCTATGCACTCTGTACATGCCTAGTGCCCTTGGAGACATCAGATCCCCTGAAACTGTACTTTCAGATGGTTGTGAGCTACCAAGAGGGTGCTGAGAACCAAACGTAGGCCCTCTCTGCAAGAGCAGCAAGTGCTCTAAACCACTGAGCCATCTCTCCAGCACCCATACATTACCTTTTACTGTTGCTAGCCTGAATATACAAATATTTTTACCACAAAAAAACTAAGTAATTAACCAAATAACTTTTGGAAAGATGTGTATGAATTTTAGATTTGAAAATAACTATTTCTAGGCTAGTAGAATGCTTGTCTACCATGCACAAGGCTCTGAGCTCAAGCCATAGTCTTCCCCCTAAAAACAAAACAAAGAACCTGAAAATAACTGTTTTCTTGCACGGTCACACACTGTTTAACAATACTTCAACCACCATTTATAACAATGTGGTCTTGCGGATTAATATTGCTATGATAGCATAGCCTTATGTTGAAGTACACTCACTAAATCACCTAGAAACATTTTCAGATAGTTATTATCATTAATAGTGACTGTATTTATTCTTTTAAAGTCTCCTGGGATTATAGCTGCAAGCCACCATGCCTAGCAATCCTTTCCTTTTTTCCCCCCTTTGAGACAAGGTCTTACTATATGTAGCCCTGACTGACCTGAGCTCACTATTCTGCCTTTCTCTGCCTTCCAAAAACTGGGATTAAAAGGCATGCACCACCACACCCAGATTAGAATTCTTTCTTTTAAAGATCTTCTACGCTGGAAAATTAAGTGATTCAAAACCAATCTTACTGACTGTATAGGAAAAAATAAATTTTCTCTTAAAACACTTCACTTAAATCAGTTTTTCTACATTTCCCCAGTGAAGGGCACACCACCTGATTATCCCATACCAAATGGTGAGTTCTGAGAGAAAACATGTAAGTACCATTATGCAAACTAAGCAGGTTGTATTTACCTATTTAGGATTATATATGTATATACATACATGCATATAACAATGAAAAAAGGTTATGAATTTGAAAGAGCACAGAAAGGTATGTGAGAGGATTTGGAGGAAAAGGAATGAGAAAATGATGTACTTATATTGTAATCTCAAAAAGAAATTAAACAAAACGTCAGGAACTGTGCTCTGAAGTCCACTAAGTTGTGAGTACCATGTGCACAGTCTTCCGGGGAGAGTCAGGGGCAGAGCCAGCACTGTCCCCCCGGCGCTTACCCTTCTGTCTTTATCCAGGCTCGTACACGACACAGTTATGTCGGACATAATCATATTGTAAACTGGATGCTCAGCTCTGGGAACACACTGCTGGTGGCGCATACAAAATGTGACTACATGAGGACCAACAATTCTGCAGCCAAGCTATAAAAAGTTAAGGAAAAGTTCACAAACTTAAATTTGGAGCATTGACCCGTCATTCACAGGAGCTGACAACCACTTCGGGAAACCATCAAATGTCAGAAGAAGGAAAGAAAAACACAACATCACATAATTCCCCAAGCAAGCATAATGAGCATTAAATAAACACACAAGGCCAAAAGCAAAGCCACAAGAGCCTTTTATTCATAACTGCCATCAAAATTTCAACCTCTTAAAACAAACAGTCCTTTAAAAAAAAAAAAAACAAAATTTTTTGTTTTAGGGATAGGGAGATGGCTCAGCAGTTAAGAGCACATCTTGCTCTTACAGAGAACTTGGGTTTGGTTCTAGTACCAGGGGATCAATGTCCTCTTCTAACTTCCAAGGACAAGTACGAGCATGGTGCATCAACATGCATGCAGGTAAAAACTCTTACATATAAGTAATAAATATATTTTAAAGATTTTCATTATTTTTCATTATATGTATGTGTCCCCTTATGTAAACATATATACATTTTGTACACGTAAATTGGAGGTTGAAGATATTGGATCCCTCCGGAGCTGGCATTACAAACAGTTGTGAGCCACCAGACATGGGTGCTGGGAATCAAATTCAGGTCTCTTTAAGAGCAGTACATTCTCTTAACCACTAAGGCATCTCTCCCAAGAAATATAATCTTATAGCAACTGAGAAACATTTAAGTATGCTTTTCAAACAATGCACCAGCCAATAAAGCAGCTCAGAAGTCTAAGAACCACAAGCCAAAAGAATTCCAAGGTACTCACAGTACTCAAGATAGTAAAGAATTCACAGAACAGGAGACCTCCAGCGCGCACACTCACGCACGCGTGCACACCACAAATAAAAAAGAAAGGGAGAAGGAAAATCCACCATCAAATAAGTATCTTAGAAACAGCAAACCTGTTTAAGGTGATCAAAAACAGCACCACTGAAACGATCGCAGATATAAAGGGACTTGTCATTCTCCTTTATCTTCAATGCTTCCTCTTCTGTAATAATCTGAAGATAATTTTCTGATTGTAATTCCTTTATTGACTGAAAGAACAAAGAATGTAATAAAAATTAGTTCCCTAAATTTAAACCCTGCCAACTCTTAAAAGCCCATTTCAAACCCAGATTTCCTTATTAAAGCATTACTTAAAACACCTAGACTGCTTCAGAAGCCTCTGAATTAAGTCTCTTCACCTAACTGCAATCTATTTTCACATAAAAGGTAGTAATCCTTTTAAAGAAACCAACCAGGGGCTGGAAAGATGGCTTAGTGCTTGCCATGCAAGAATAGGTACCTGAGTTTGGCTGCCCAGCACCCCTATAAAAAGCCTGGTGCGAAGGCATCTACTTGTAATCCCAACACTGAGGGGCAGAGACAGGATTCCAGAGGGATCCCTAGCCAGCCAATCTAGCAAACCAATGGGCTCTACAACAATGAGAAACTCAAAAAAGAATGTGGTGGGCAACTAAGGATATGCCAGATATCAACCTCTAACATCCAGATGTGCACACACATACACAGGCCTACACTATGCTCCCAGCCCCATAAAAATTCAGGTCATGCTACTTTCTGTTCAAAGCCCTCTGACTTTCCACCACATTCAGACTTACAGGGTCTGGTTTGGGTCCTACTTCTCTCGGTTTTCACCTGACATTATTCTTCACTTCACTTAAGTCTGCTTAAATGCCAATTCCTACAGATACTTTTCTTGACCATGGTGGGTTTGTTTTGCAGCACAGAGGACCAAAACCAGGGTTTTATGCACACTATACAAATGCTCAACAACTAATCAACACTCCCATGGTCATTCTGCTTTCTAGAATGCACTTCCTCTGGGTAGAATATGTTCAATAAAGGGAAAAACAAACACTGGTTATATTAAATATGTATATTTTTATTTCTCCCCTATAAGAATGAATGTTTTTTTTGTTTGTTTTTTTTCGAGACAGGGTTTCTTTTTGTACCTTGGCTGTCTTGGACTTGCTTTGAAGATCAAGCTAGCCTCGAACTCACAGATCCTCCTGCCTCTGTCTCCCTGAATGTTGGGATTACAGGAGGCAGAGGGAGGCGGATCACTGAGAGTTCAAGGGCAGCCTAACAGTATAAGTTCCAGGACATCGAAGGCTACAAAGAAAAACCCTGTCTCAAAAAAACCAAAAACAAACAAAAACCCACTTCACTGAGTCAGTCTTCACAACATGTAGCTCCTAAAAACCTACATGACCTCTCCAACATTCCATAATACTCTTCCCCACCTCTGATTCTGTACACTACCATACTAACCTTATCTAGACAGACATCCTGGATAGAAAGGTTTCCTCTCACTGAACCTTCTTCCCCTAGATACCCAACAGCATTTACTTAAATATATCCTGTATTGAAATTCTGGCTTCTTTAAAAATTCAGTTATGTTATATAACTATATTTTGTTTTAATCCCAATTTGGTATTTTAGTTGGGCTACAGTTTGTCACAGCTGTTAATTGTCTCATGCGGGGTGTGTCATGTAACAGTTTGGAAAGACCAGAGACTGATGGTGTGGTGACTTGGAGCAGACAGATAGAAACGCTTGGGGTACAGCATCTTGGAGGAGACTGCTGGCTGTTCGCTGTTGACAGAGACTGGTGTAGCCCTAAAAGAACCCACTGACCCTAAATGGCTGGGAGAAGTAAAGATACCTGCGGTCCCTCTCCACTAACCTCTCTCCTACCTAGGGTTGGGGGGGTAGATGGAAAGGAGGCAGAGTTTAAAAACAAGCCCTACAATCTCCACCATAAAGCCTACCTTGATCACACTCAGTTTCAAGTTGTAACCTTTCCATTTTTTTTCTCCTCCAACAAACATGGTTTGGGAATCCTTAAATTGTTCGGGCTTTTCATCATCTTTCCATAGTACTTGGCCGCTTACAGAGACACCAGGTGTGATGGCACACATCTGTAATCTCAGTGCTCAGGAGACTGAGGCAGGACAAGAGTTCCAGATCGGCCTGGGCTACACAATGAAATGCAGTCTCAAATCTTTCACTGGTCCCCATACTATAGAATTTTGTTTGTCACCTGCTTACTACCTATTTCTCACTGCATGTATGCTGAAACAGAGAGACATCTGCTTGTTCTGATCATTGGTGCACCCTAAGTATTAAGATAGAGGAAAATCTGTTAAGTGATTGTCCATCACTTAACAGATTTTCCTCTATCTTAATACTTAGTTTGAGAAGCAGTTAGCTGTTACAGTCTTTCAAGTTCACTCACTCAGCAACCATCACTTAAATATGCAGAACTGGGGGTTTTGTTTAAAATGCATTTCTGGTTGTCACATGCATGCTGGCGCTCCAAGACTCTGCATTTCTAATAGATTCCCAAGCTACAAGGATAATTATTAGGGTCTGAATGACAAAGCTTGAAGCCATCATCTCATACTATACCACATATACACTATACTATATATACTATGAATATATATATATATATATATATACACACACACACACACACAATGGGGGTGGGGGGACGGATTGAGAACTGTAGGTCAACAGTCAATTGTCCTAATAGATTTCTTTCAATCCCCCCAAAACTATAATGCTATACTCACATTAACTAAAAAGTATGTAACAATGACATATCTGGATTAAGCACATTCTGTAGCAAAATTCCATTAAAATATCTACTGCTAAGACATAAAATCCAACAAATCAAATACATTTAAAACTTGAAAATGAGCTCAAGCCTCAATAAAGCATATCCAATTAATCTTACCTCAAGAGCTTTAAAAAAACTTTCTGAATTGTCTGAAGACTTTAAAAACTTCACAAGAAACGGTTCTTGGTCATTTCTGGACATAGCTGAACTGTGAGAATAAGGCAGTCAATAAGAACAAAAATAAATCAGGTAGGCAATTATGTTTAAATCAATTTTTTTTCCTTCCGAGACAAGCCCTAGCTGTTCTGGAATTAAGACCTGTAGCCAGGCTGGCCTCGAAATCAGAGATCCCTCTGCCTGACTCACAGACGTGCAAATCAACTATTTTCTTAGACGAGCAAGAATGCCTAACAGGCTTTGTTCATGAATTCATCCAAGATGTTTACAAAAGACCGTGGAATACCGGCAAAGTCGAAGAAAGAAACAAAAAAACCAGACAACACGAATCCTTGCAAATCTGTGAACAAAATTAACGTCCCTGATGGAATGCCCTGAAGCCCTTGGTTTGGGGCCCCTCAGTCAATAGACATTCACTTTCACCGGGCTTACAGACAACAGAGGGCGGCTGTGGTTTGCTGGTACCCACCGCCCGCAAGATTTGCTCCTAAGCCAACCGACTTCAAACTCAAGCAGCCACTGTGCAAAGGTCGTGCACGCTCGCCCGAAAGGCCCACGCGATTGCCCCCAGCTCCCAGGGAAAAGGTGGGCTTCCCGGGTGTCCGAGGCCCGCCCGCCGGTTACTAGAGGCCTTCTAGAGCCGCGAAGGCCGCAGGAGACGCCGGGCGCCCAGCCGGCCGGGAGGAGCCGGCTCTCGCTCACCTCGGAGGAGCCGGAAGGCCCACGGGCATCATGTCGGGGGGCGCGCGGCCGGCAGGACTGCGGCTGGGGTCGGGCGCCACCGCGGCGCGCACCCCCCGCCCCCGGCGGCGGCCCCAACCCCAAGCTAACGCTGCAGAACCCGGAAACGCCAAGGCCGGGAACCGACTTTCGCGCCAACCGAGCGGACGCGACCCCTTTTCCGGAGGAAGTGGCGTCATCGGTGCCTGCGAAGGGAAGTGGAGCAGTCGGAAGTGGGCGTTCCGGGTGCCCTCTTTCCGGAGAGGCTCTGGAACCTGTGCTCTGTGTTTGCTTGCGTCTCGGCTTGGCGGGAGCTCACGGCCCAGGGCAAGGGTCTGCAGGCCGACAGACGGACCAGCGGAAATCCAGAACGTGCAGAAATAAGGCCACGGGTGGAGCAGGGGGTCACGCGGCGGATTCCCCCCAGCAGTGCAGGAGAAGACACTCCGTGAAGCCAATAGCGGCTTCTCCACTTGGGACGTGTTCAAATAAAGGCATGTTTGTTATCACGTGGCTTGTAGGTGGGAGAATTATTAGGTCGAGGTCTTTCTGGCTCCCCCGACTGGGTGGGTTTCTCCCCTCCATACAAATACAATCACTCCTTACCAAGGCCAAAAACAGTAACTGGAAGAAGATGACGAAAGACTGGCTGATTTATTGATTGGGTGGTTTGATTTCATGTTCAGACTTCCATTTCTAGATATCCACTGTCATGTAGGTAGCTCATTAGATTAACTTTATGTGGTCCTATTTCATTTGTCGATAGTTGGTATTTCCAGGGCAACTAGGGCCCTATTCAGAAAGTCCTTGCCTATTTTTGTTTCAGAGTTTCAGGTATGACGTTAAGGTCTTTGATCTGTCTGGAGTTGACTTTTGTGCAGGGTGAGAGAGATAAGGGGCTAATTTCATTATTCTGCATATGGATATTCAGTTTTCCCAGCACCATTTATTGAAGATGTGTTTTTCTCTGATGTATATTTTTGGCATCCTATGACCAAGAATCTTAGCCAAACTATAATCTGACTACTAGACATTCTAGTGTACTTCCTTGTAAAGTCCAGTTAGATTCCTCCACCCTTGACAGAATCTCCACATAGCCCTGGCTGTCCAGGAACTCACTATGTAGACCAGGCTGACCTTGAACTCAAGATCTGCCTTCCTCTACCTCTTAGAGTGCAGGTATTGAAGGCATGCCACCATGTCCTGCCCAAACTCTTTTAAGTACAATATATTTAGAGTATACTGGTCACTGCAGTGATTCTGATGATCCTGTTTTAAAGGTATCATTTAAAAATTTTTTACAAGCCAGGCTGGTGGTGCACACCTGTTATCCCAGCACTCAGGGAGGCAGAAGCAGGTGGATCTCTGTGAGTTCTTGGCCAGCCTGGTCTACAAAAGTCCAGGACAGCCAAGGCTACCCAGAGAAACCCTGCCTTGAAAAACCTCTAAGTTCAAGGACAGCCTGGTCTATAGAGTGAGTTCCAGGACAGCCAGTGCTATATAGAGAAACCCTGTCTCAAAAAACAAAAACAACCAACCAAACCTTTTGTGTGTTTGGAGGCTGGGGATGTCAGCCAGTTGGTAGGATGCTTGCCTATCATGCACAAAACCCAGATTAAATCAAAAGTATCACTTAACCCTTCAAGTTGCTGCAAGCCTACAACCCCAGCATTTGCAGGTAGAGGGAGGAGGAGAAGTTCAGTGTCATCCTGGCCTACACAGTGAGTTCAAAGACAGTCTGGGCTTATATGAGATCCTGTCTTTTTTGGGGGGGGGGGGCATTGCAGAACCTGAACTAAAAACAACCAAGACATGTGCTCCTTTTATGTGACTCTTCCTGGAGAATTGTGAAAAAGAAAAAAAAAAAATCTATTCATCCTAGAAAGGGATGACCAAATAAATAAATGCACCCAA
>CM053749.1:17660873-17728199 GCA_028658305.1 Pachyuromys duprasi
TTTGAATCCCAGGCGTAGCCCCCTCCCCCATTCCCTCCTACCCTCCCACTCCCTCCCTCATCTCCTTCTTCCCCGCCCCCTCCAAGTCCACCAACAGGGGAGGACCTCCTTCCCTTCCATCCAACCCCAGCTTATCCTGTCTCCTCAGGGCTGGCTGCAAAGTCCTCCCCTGGGATCTAGCCAGTCTGTCACTCCCCCGTGTTATTTGATACTGTAATAATTATAAATTATTATGCATTTGTGTTTTGCCTGTATGAGGGTGTCCCATGGATCTGGAGTTACAGACATCTGTGAGCATCCATGTGGGTGCTGGGAATTGAACTCAGGTACTCTGGAAGAGCAGCTGTTGGTGCTAGCTTTTCAAACAGTACTTTATTTGGGGGTTCCTTAAGGTTTATACCTCCCTTCCAACCCCCAAACCACAGGTAGGGGAAAAAGAAGGTTGTAAGGGAAAGGGGACATAGCCCTCTTTACTTCTTCCTGCTGGGTAGGGTTGTAGGATTCTTTTGGGGGAAATATCAGTATCCATCATCAGGAAATCCAGAAGTCCATGTAAGCAGCAAACCAGCAAGAACAGCAAGCAGTCCTTCTCTGACTCCTCCAAGCCACCGCTTCTTCCTCTGGCCTATCATCTCTATACCCCTCAGAGTCCTCAGAATTCAACTAATTATAGCTGGCAAAGAGCCCCTCTCAGAGCCCGCAGGAGGCAAATGGCCTGCTGTGGGCCATCTGAATCAGCCCCATATCCTCACACCTGGGAGTTAAACAACAAAGCAGCCGGCACTCCTAACTGCTAAGCCATCTCTCCAGCTCCTTAGTCACTTTTCTTATTACTGTGACTGGACACCTGACAAAAGGCATCTTATGAAGGAAAGAGTTTTATTTTGGCTCACAGTTTGGGAGGATACAGTCCATCATCATGATGGCAAAGTAGTGACAGGAGCATGAGCTAGCTGGTCACGTGGAGGGGCAGGGGTGCTGGTCCTCGGCTCCTTTTCTCCTTTTTATTCAGCACTAGGCTTCATCCCATAGGACAGTGCCATCCGAGGTTAGGGTGGGCCTTCCTGCCTTAATTACCCTAGAAACTCCCCCGCAGGTATGACCATGGGCGTGTCACCTGTTATCTGATATAGTCTAGTTGACAGCTCGTATCAACCATCACAGAGAGACAAAGACACAGGATTGAACAGGACATACCCCTGGCAACCAGATGGCATGACGACTAGAGTCCAGAGTCCCTCTCTCTCCTAACCATCCTGAGGAACAACCTTCTTTGTGGGAAACCTACTGTCTCTCTAAAACTGGGGCCATGACATGCTAGTCTTCCTGGTAACAGAAGTGCAGAAATTACAGACTCATCTCTGGGGACTGGGGTCTGCAGACACAGGCCTCAGGAACCTTTGGTATTTTGCCTGTGCCTTATCCTTGGTAAGAGAAGAAAGCGTTACTCAAACCAGAGCAGGACTAGCTGGGTTTTTGAGGCTATCTGAGAACTTTTAGAACGCCGAAACCAAATCAGTTGCTTTGAGCTGGTCTCTAAAAGGAAGGTGAGGGTCTTGTTGGCTTCATCACCCTTCTATGACGTTGGCTTCCAGGCCTCCTGTCTGCTTCAGGTCTCAGCATGGCTTTGAGGGTCAAAGGCCTCAGATAAGGGCCAGTGCCTCCTGGAAAACGTGGGCTCCTGAGAAGCTATGAGCAAAGCCTCAGCAGATCTGGAGGGGCAGTTGCACAAGAGCCAGGTGAGGTATGCACCTCACCTGAGTACCTGACGTTGGTTGTCCTGTTTGCAGATGTCTGCAGGATGGCAAGGGGGATGTGAGCTTCCTGAGGCACCTGACACTGTTTGGTAAGTATGGAACAAAAAGGGTAAAGGGGGACCCAGCCTGGTCAAAGGCTCTGGCTCTCGTCTCTAAAGGTTTGTTGTTTTTAACTTCTAGTGAATGTTGATGTTGAGATGGTGATGTCACAGAGGAGATTTTATGAGAGCATTTCCATCATTTCTACACTGTTTAGGGCCCCACTTATTCTTCTTAGTGCACATCTGTCTCTTGCTGACCTCCCCCACATCAGGGACCTGCACTGTTCCTCCCCTGCTCTTTCAGCCAATCTGTCCACACCTCTATTAATCTAGTGTATACAATTTTGGGACTGTTATTTGCTACTTAACAACTATTGAAAGAAGTTATTTCTGCAATGCCTGGCATTAAACTGAGAGCCTTGTATGCAATAGACAAATGATTTACTCCTGAACAACAGCTTCCTATACACCTAATTTTAAAAATTGAAAACAAAAATAAAACAATAAATCTTTTCACCATTTTGGACAATTTAGCTCAAACAAACAAAGAAGCATTTTTAGATAAGTTAAGATTACATATTCTGGGATTTTGCATGTGTGTGTCTGAGTTCTATTTGCTGACCTCAGAACCTCATGCATACTAGGCAAACACTCTGTCACAAGGTTGCATTCCTAAATCTTCTTTTGCTTTTCATTTATTATTTTTGGTCATTTGAGACAAGAGCTCACTAAGTTTCCCAGATGGTCTTTAACTCATTCTGTAGCCCAGAAAGGTCTCAAATTTTCTACATTTCTGCCTCAGTCTCTGGAGTAGCTGGGTTTACTGGAAAAAGCCACTAGGCCTGGTCAGATTTTTTGTTTTATAGCCAATTAAATATCAGGTACTGTGAGAGTAACTTTTATTCACCTGGTTCATTTTGTCTCTCTCTGCTAACCTAGACCCAATCCTGGAAGCTTCTAGGCTCCATACAATCTAATCTGAGGCTAGAATGTTTTCAGCCTTTGAGATTTACTGCTTAATAAGCTCACTTTTTCTTGAGCTTATTGAGCTCTGGGCTGGCTGGTTCAGCTCAGTTGTTCTGGCTCAAACTCCCCTCCCAGCTGATTTATTCAATCTGGCTTTTCTCTTGGCCTATGAATTGCTCTGCTTGGCCTCAAACTATCTCAAGCAATCTGCTCTAATCTCCTGGCTCCTTCTCATTCTCTGGCTCAATCGGTGTTCACTTGAGCTCTCTCTCTCTCTCTCTCTCTCTCCCTCTCTGCAACCTATTACTGTCCCAGTACAACTGCTTCCGCTCCAAACCCATTGCCCCTTAAGTAGTTTCCTTTTCCTCTCACTTCTTGTGAGAGTTGGGTATACCCTATTCTGTCAAGTCTTTCCCTGATTCGTCACTGTTTCTGACATTTAATTAGTCATCACTTTCAAACATGAGTGCTTCCTTCTACAAACTAACTTTACCTTCATTGTTTGGGATTAAAGGCATGTACTTCCATGCCTGAAGTACATTGCCTTGAGCTCAGATCTGCTTGCCTATTATCTCCTGGACTAAATATGTGTTTGTGATCCAGCCAGATCACACAGACCTAGAAGGTCTTTGTATGTGACTTCTTGCCAAAACAGCCATGTTCTGAATTGAAATTCTTCTGCAAGGTACAAACACATTGAGCCACTCAAAATGTTTAAAGCTCAAATGTATACCCATGTGCTAAGCTCAGTTTTCTAACAAACGCTTCCAGGAAGTTTTCAGTTCCTCACAGTTTACCCTGGCCTTAGTTACAACCCAAATGCCTTCCACCATAATGGCATGGTGATGCCAGCGTCCTCTGTTCTCTTGCTCAGCCATTCACATTTCACCTTCTCATCACTGCATGCCAGCCAGGTGTGATGGCTAATCTTATGTCAGCTTGATACACAAACCAGAGTTATCGTAAAGGAAGGAACCTCAATTGAGAAAAACGTCCCTATCAAATCCAGCTGTAAGGCATTTTTAAAATTAGTGACTGAGCCTAGCCCATGGTGGGTGGTGCCATCTCTTGTCTGGTGGTCCTGGGTTCTATAAGAAAGCAGGCTGAGTGAGCCATGGTGAGCAAGCCAGTAAGCAGCACCCCTCCATGGCCTCTGCATCAGCTCCTGCCTCCAGGATCCTGCCCTGTTTGGATTCCTGTCCCGACTTCCTTCAATAATGAATGGTAATATCGCAGTGTAAGCCAAATAAACCCTTTTCTCCTCAAATTGCTTTTTTGGTTATGGCATTTTGTTGCAGCAATAGAAACCCTAACTAAGACACCTGGTGTGTTAGCATTTTGGATATTGAAAATCAAATTTTGAATCTAAAAATCCAAATTTGGAAATTGCAAATTGGAAATTTTGGAATTTGGGAAATTTGGAAATCCTATTGTCAACAATTTTCATGACTAAGACCATTTTTGGGTCTCACCTTCCAAAACCAAGCTGTTCCAAGTAGCTATGCTCTAGGGCCTGTGGATATCTGTGGTACTACGCTTGTGCCAGTGGGTGGTGTCTCCTAGCTTTCACTGTGGAGATTTAAAAAACATTTCTCTCTGGGAAGGAACAGGCTGTCCCAGACCGTCCTGGCTTACCTGTGCTGAAAGTCATTTTCCCTTGGTAGTAAGACTTCCTCTTGCCTTCCAAGGAGAGCTTTTTGAAGTACTCCAGGTGGGATATAGGTGATTGTTATAAGCCAATGTGTGGTAAGCCAAGGTCTGCCACTCCCACGGCTTGGGCCATCTAGTGAGCAAAATGGAAGAGTCTCCGCCCCTCCATCCCCCACCCTGAGGTTGTTAGAGCACACAATTTTTTTTTTTAATTTAAACTTTAATGTTACTAAATCACCAAAAATTCATGGTCTGGCAAGGTGGCACTTGCCTTTAATCCCACATCTTGGGAGGCAGGAAAATGTCTGTGAATTTGTGGCCAGCCTGGTCTACATACTGAGTTCCAGGCCAGCCAAGGCTATATACTGAGATTCTGCCTAAAATTAATTAATTAAATAAAAATTAAAAGGATTCATTTCTCTCTTTGTATTTTTCTAAGTACTGGGATTACAGATGTGTGGTTCCTTATTCAGTCAGTATTTTTAAATTATAGAGATTTTAAGTGTGTTTTTTAATGTTACATAACTGAATTTAAGTCATAATGATCCCTAGAATCCAATGGTAGCCCCCTGTATCAGACTTTTAGAAGAGCCATTGTACCTGGCATTTACTTTGGAGTGATGGCTACTTAGCCTTGAAGTAATCTCTTGTGAATAATCAGTGATTGTTATCTGATTGTTACTGCTTTTTCTTGGGAATTTCAGACCCTTAGCATAAGCTCAGTCATAAGACATTCCTGGCAATTCCTTGTAATGACTTTGTTTGCTTAGATAATGGTTCCCTAAGACAACTCCAAGAGAGCTGATAAGAGATTTTGTTGTGTGTGGGGGAGGGGGAGAATTGACTTGCTAAACAGCTTTTTGTGAAACAATCAACAAAGAGCGCTTCAGTTCATTGGAGCTGATCCCCTGCTGCTGAGAAGCCTAAATTCATCCCACAATGTCCCTCCTTCTTCCATCATCATGTGTAACTCTCAGCCCATCGCTTCCCTCCTCCCCTTTCTTCTCAGGACTGATCAAACTGAGGGCTTCACACATCCAGCAAGTGCCGTACCACTGAGCTGTGGACCCTCAGCCCTTTTTTCACTCTTTTCATCTTGGCACATAGTCTCACTAAGTCTGCTAAGCTTGTCTTGAACTCACTTTATTGCCCAGGCAGGCCATGGAGTTGCAATCCACCTTACCTCTCTCAGCCTTATGAGCAGCAGGGATAGGCCTGCACCGCCATGCCCACTCTCTTTCAGCATGGTACTTTTATTAATCCCAGCGACTGCCTGTGTTCATGTTCCAGGCCGACCAATACAAAGTGCCACGCACTGGGTGGTTTTAGCAACAGACACTCATTATTTTCTCCTTCCGGGGACTGGAATTTCAAGATAAGGGTGTCACCAGTGTTCATTCCTTCTGAGGACATGAGGAAGAATCTCCTGTGCTCTTCTGGCTGGATGGCTGTCTTTGGTGTTCCTTCACCATCTGACATCATGTTTACAGGGCAGTCTTCCTGTGTGCACAGCTTTGTCCCAGTTTCCTCTTTTCATAAAAATACCAGCTGAAGCCCAACATGGTGGCTCTCACCTGTAATCCCAGTACTCTGGGAGGCAGAAGCAGGTGGATCTCTGTGAGTTCGAGGCCAGCCTGGTCTACAAAAAGGATTCCAGGAGAGCCAAGGCAACACAGAAAAACCCTGTCTCAGAAACAAAACAAAACAAAACAAAACAAAACAAAACAAAACCCACCAGTTGTCTGTATTGGCATAGGAGCCTACTGTATTCCACTATGGTCTTAATGACATCTTAATGGCATACTACTTCAACATGAGGTCACACTTGGAGACACGGCAGATTAGGACTTTAAGTTTGAATGCACTGAGTCCATAATACCCAAATCAACCCAGTGGCAACCAAGGAAACTTTATGCCTGCAGAGTTCTCTGATTGGTCTCCTTCTCCCCCTTGGTTCTCTTAGTGCTTTCCCCCAGCAGGCTCTGTCTCTGGGGGAACTTGGCTGCTTTCATTAGGGACATGAATGGACCCAGCATGGGAGCATCACTGAGATTTTCTTCATGTCTACCTTGTGGCCATTCCATGTCCCGCCTCCTTTAGGTTGGGGAATGGCGTGTAAAGAGGGCTGGGCACCAGTGAGCCTTGTACAGCGTTGTGGTGGGCTATCACTGCTAAATGTGTGTTTGCTCTCACAGATTTCAGTTTTAGAGCCTCGGAGATATGGGCAGCTCGAGGGTGCCTTGGTCAGCCATGGTACCCAAGCCTGTGTGATGCGCCATGAGACCATAAGCCTGTTGTTTCCCTGATGAGTCATTTGCTCTCTCATCTGTGTAAAGTGTGTTCAGAAAGGGTTCTCGTTCTGTGGTAGTGGGGAGAGGTCAGCACAGCCCCAGGCTCAGCCTGCTCACCTGGACTTTCCCTCCTCAGAGGTCCTGCCACAAAAGGCTGACAGGGACCAGTATGAGCTGCTCTGCCCCGACAACACCCGCAGGCCAGTGGAGGAATATGAGCAGTGCTACCTGGCCCGGGTCCCTTCTCATGTTGTGGTGGCTCGGAGTGTGGACGGCAAGGAGGACTTGATCCAAGAGCTCCTCGGAGTGGCCCAGGTACCCCCTCCTGTCATCCTTCCCCCAGCCTGCAGCTCCCTGTTTCAGTGGGGGGCAGGGTTGCCTCTTTGCCATCTGACCACTCTAAGGCTAGAAATCTTTGTGCGTTCAGGACACAATGGACAATGCTGGCGTTCACGATCCCTTCACCAGCAATCTGCCTGATGTGTGTTTATTACAGACAGTAGAAGTAATAAGGACCATGTGATGGACATCACCATTCAGAAGCACCACTCTCAGAAGCACTGTCTGTCTCGTTTTACTCTTTTCCATTCTAAAGACTTCCCTCTGCTCAACAAAGCATTTGCCTTACGACCCCTCATCCTCCTTTCTTACCCTCCCAAGTGCTGGGGTCATAGATGTGTGCTCCCACACCTAGTAAACGCAGTCCTTTAAAAGAACACCTGGGCAGGTGCTGGTAAAGGCTGCAACGAGGAACACCTGTGACCCAGGCACAGGAGTCGAGGGCAAAGGGCACTGGAGGTATTTTGGAAGCCTGAAGGGAAAAGTTTCATTCCCATAACTGCTTCTTAGCAACAAGCCTGAGGTAAAAAGAAAGCCCAGGACACCTGACCTCCAGCCCTGGTGGCAACGGTGCTGGAGCAAGCACCTTCAGGGTAAAGTCTAGCATGGCCACCAGGGCAGTCAGTCAGGAAAGAGGCAGCCAATGCCCTGCCCATGGGAGCACACAGCAAGAGCACTATTGGAGATGGACAGCTGCCTGGCACATGACCAACTCAGACCCTTTTCTATGGGTCTGGAGGTCAGCTGCTTACAGTTTCCCTGAGTCTAGATGATGCAGACTAGATGGAATTTGAGCAGAACTGTCCCTGAAGAGACTTGTTAGAAGCCCTGGTCACTGTCTTCGTGCACAAGCTATATCCCTTTATTAAAATTACATTTTAATTAATTAATTAATGTAGAGGGTATTTAACAAGCTTCCGAGGATGCCTGTAATTGCAGAAAGTCCCCAACCCTCCTGATAGATAGATACATAGATGGATAACAAGATAGTTAGATGGAATGATAGATAATAGATAGGTAGATACATACTTTTTGATGCTGTGAGCTGTGTTCCAGTAAACCTATCACTGTTCTAATATATATATATATTATATACCAAATATCTATCTATCTATCTATCTATCTATCTATCTATCTATCTATCTATACCAAAGTCAAACCATTGTAAGTCAGCAATTTGTATATTCAAATATATGATAAAAATTAATATATAGATTAGGTACAATAAGAGATTAACAATAATAACAAAATAAAGCCATAAATTAACAATTAAAGTTATTTAAAACGTATTGCTTCTTTCTGGAACTTTCCATTTAGTATTTGCAGAATACTGTTAACTGCTGGCAACTGAAACAGCAGGAAAAAACTGTGGACAAGGATGACTACATAGTCTGGGTTCGTTTTGTCTTCACTTTCGCCTTTGTGTCAACAGTAGTCCTCCATTCCTTTTCCTGCCTCCAAACAGGAACATTTTGGAAAAGACAAGTCGTCAACGTTTCAGCTCTTCGGCTCCCCTCTTGGGAAAGACCTGCTGTTTACTGACGCTGCTCATGGATTTCTAAGGGTCCCGCCAAAGATGGACATCAAGCTGTACCTGGGATATGAGCTTTCTTCTGACATTCAGAATCTACAGAGAGGTATGTCCGATGCAGGAAGAGATCTGCCAAGCTGCAGCCACTGGGGGAGGCAGAGGTTGTGGACTGAGACTTAGCTGCAGGTTGTTGTTTCTATCAAAATCTCAATCATTTGATTTTACCAGTGAAGACTCGAATGCTGGGGTGAAAGCCTGCTGGCTCAGGGAGGCAGAGAAAGCACCCAGTTCACCTTCTTTCTCAGCTGACATCCCAAAAGATGCAACGCTCCTTTCCCGTGCAGTCTCAAAAACCCTCAAACTGAATGTCCCTCCCTTCTCCATCCTGTGTGTCCTCTATCCATCTTCCTGACTTCCTCTTACTCTATATGGTTTTTCCCTGCCAACTGGTTGTTTGCTTCATCTCTTGACCTAAGGTGAACTTGATTTAATCCTGTTTACAATATTTAAGCAGCAAGCTCTTAGAGTAAAGGAATGTGCTAGGGCTGAGCTACACCACAACTTGAAACAGGTTTTTCCAGTGCACAACACAATCTCCGGTTCACAGTGTGATTAGATATCGTACAACAGGCAGCTGCAAGTTTCACCTAACCTTATTGGCCTACGAAGCCCACAAGAGCTACTCAATACACTGGATTAATGAGTAGATGTCCTGCTAAGCCTAGAGAAAGACCTATGTTATTTAACTACAAAAAACATTATATTGATGGTGGCCCTAGGGCCTGAACTCAGAGGACTTTCCTATTACGGGCAATTTAAAGCAACAGTGGCTCCGGCTTCTTGTGTTAACTGAGTCCACTCCCCCAGTAACAAGTCTGTTCAACAGGGCAGACAGTCCATTCTAAGCTGACGTGGGAACAAGTTCACTGTCAGGAGCAGAGCTAGAAAGGCAACTCGGAAGCCTTGAGTGCAGTGCCCCGCTCCCCGTTCCACCAGCCTCAACTGGTCCCCCCTTCCTTCGCTTCTTCTCTGTTTTCACCCTCCATTTAAGCAAACAACAGGAACCGAGCTGGAGTGTCAGATGTGAGCTAGCGCACTGGGCGAGCAGCAGCAATGAGACTGTCAGAGCAGGGCACATGACTGCCGCGGGCTGATCGCTTCATGGAAGTTCTGCAAAGGAAAGTTCCAGTTAGGCCCAGCTTTGGGATGGAGAGCTGAGAAGCTTCTCTGGGGGAGGTGACATTGGGAGAGAGGGAACATCTCTACCCTCGCTGCTTTTCATGGATACCTGGGTCTTCACTTCTAGACGACAACAGACAGCCAGGGGCCGTGGCGAGGAATGACTCACACCCATTCTTTGCCGCCGGTGATGCCCTGTTAGGCATCATGTCTGCAGCGATCTGGTGCTTTCTTTGGGTCCTTGGATCACCTCTGTGCATCCTAGGTTTGGCAGACTCTCAGAGGGTGAAGTGGTGTGCCGTGGGCCAACAGGAGCGGGCCAAATGCAACCAGTGGAGTGCTGTCAGTGGTGGTGCTTTGGCATGTGCCACGGAGGAGACCCCGGAGGACTGCGTAGCTGCTGTCACGGTAGGAAGTCCCGCTTTCTCATCTGGGCTCCTGGTTTGGGGTAAAGGCTTTGGCACTAACCCATAGATTCAGATTTTTCTGGGTGTGTAGCCTCCTAAGTCTGTCGGTTGTAAAGATTATAACTTGAGTACTCTGGGTATTGCCTGGCATAGAGTAATCTGTTAATATTTATTATTTTCTTAGATGATGAGAAGTTCAGTTAAAATGCGGCTCTGATAGCTGCTGATCCAGGCCTGGTAGTGCCCAGCTGTAATCCCTGCACTTGGGAGGTGGAAGAAAGGATCGGTTTAAGGCTATCCTTGGTTGCATAGTAAGAGCGAGGCTAGCCTGGGTTACACAATACCTTGTCTCAAACAAACAAATCCTGCATGATATCCCACTAAATACTTCTGCCTCAATTTACCTAGCTAATTTTTATTTTTAGATTTGAGTTATTTAATGATTCCTTTGCTATTACACATGTGGGACTGAGCCTTTTTGTGCCTGTAACTATCAGTGTTTCTGAATTCACTGTTAATATTAATTGGTAGCTAATGTTTCTGCAGCCTACTTTCTACATGTCATGTAAACTCTTATTAGCTCTCTTGAACCTCATCAAAATCCCACTGGGTACTTTTCAGTCATTGTTTTCCAAATATAAAAATGCACATGGCACAGTTATTTAGGGATGTGTGCTTTGGAATAGCCAGGAGGCTGTGTGGTACAGTGGTTATTGTAGGAATCATACCATCTCTCAGACTAATTATTTAACTTCTCTTTGCTTTGGCTTGCTAATTTATCAAATGACATTTTCTGCATTATCCGACTTTGTGAGGCCCGGTGAGTGCTTCACTGCCCAGTGCTTAAATATGTTTGTTCACAGCGTGTCACTCATTTAATTATTTTATTTTTGAGAGTCTCTGTTGTTGTCTGGTACTGGGCATTAAACTGAGGCCTTGTGCTTCTCACTGAGCGACTTCCCCAGCCACTGCACAATGCTGGGGAAAGAGCCTGGCTCAAGATACCTTTCTTCTGCCGTGGTTTGCACTCCGACTTCTGGAGCAGTTAAGGAGTCAAAAGAGAAGCATGTATACGAATGAGCATTGTTGTTCTTGCTGTTTGTCATGAAGCCTCACTCTATATCCCTGGCTGGTCTGGTACTCATTAGGTTGCCCAAGCTAGCCTTGAACTTGTGGCAATTCTCCTGCCTCAACCTCACCAGTGCTGGGATTACAAGTATGAGCTACATTTCATAGACAATTTATCTCAGTGATCTTATTTATCAGCTCACATAACTATCAGGCTACTTCAGTTACTCTATTTGGAATATTGATTAATATACCAATTATGAATGAATCACTTAATGGCAATTAATTATTTTGTTAATTATTTATTGGAAATATTTCTTGCACCATTGTTATCAGTGTGGTGCTGATGGGATGGGGGGGCGGTATGGGACAGATTTGAACTTTATTGGTTGAAAGAAAACATTTTCCATGAAGCAGATTAAATACAGTACCTGAGTCTGGCCATGAGGGTTTCTGAATTAAGTGACAATGGTCACAAAGAAAGTATGCTCTGGGCATATCCAGCCTCTCCCAGGAGGACACAGGGATGTCCAGAGAATACAGTCTGAGTCAGGCCATGTCCAGAGACAAGTCTGGTTTTCTAAATTTCCTTATTTCCAAGGCAGATTTGGGAGGTCACGGTCTGGGTAAATAAGGCCCCCTGAGAGGACACTCACGAGATGAAGGCTCTGAGGGCCCGTGGGATGGAAGGTAGCCTCAGAGTTCACAGTTGCTTTCTTTCTTAACTTCAGAAAGGGGAAGCAGATGCCGTGAGCCTGGATGGAGGATTTGCCTACATCGCAGGTCACTGTGGTCTGGTGCCCGTTCTGGGCGAAAACTACCGTAAGTGAAGGATGGGGCTCTTCTGTGTTTCTCCCGGGGCCACAGGCACAGAAAGGTGAAGAAGTGATGTCACTTTCTGATAGGATGATAACTAGTTTTTGAAGCTTAGGGCTTTTTGAAGTAGAGTCTTCTACTCCACAGTCAGAACCAGCTAAGTTACAGATGTGGGCCTTAGGCATGTTTCCAAAGGTTTTAGGATCAAGGACTGGGGCCCAACAGCCATGACAGGCCAAGCTTAGGCACACCCCTCAATATACCAATTAAAGGGTCAAATAAGAGTGAAAAATCAAAGAGCAACAAGAGAGGGAGAGACAGAGAAAGATTTATTGATTTACTTTATTCAGCATAGCCACACAAGGAAGAGGAACAAATCAGAGGCATCATGACTCCTAACTCCATCTTCAGGATTCTAATGTGAAGGTTCATGTTTAAACAGAAGACAAGAGACATGCATGGATGGACAATCCTGGTCATGGTGTGGTCTCACCCACCATTGCTTTATCACGTTGTTTGTCTTTAGTTTCCCTGCAATGTGGTTCGACAAGTGTCAGAACTTATGAAACCTCTCCCTGAGAGACAAAGTCTTCCTCAGGCTGGCAGCAGGACCTTATTTAGTCTTTCCCTTTCCCAGAATGAGACTCCTGGAGGAATTCTAATTCCCTGGGTACTACTGTCTCTATAGTCTGACAGCCAAACTGAGGGGAACACGTGTCTGCCTTTCAGTGTCTTTGCCCCTTGTGGGATGGGTATAGGCAGAAAGAGTACAAACTCATAGCTCTTGTTATGGCTAGAATGATACGAGAGGGCATGTGGTGGGTAGAGCCATCACAGCGCTTGCCAAATAGCCCTTAGGTTAGACTTGCAGCTAGCTCAGGGAAGAAAGTCATGCCCACATAGCTACTTCAAAAGGATCTCTGCCCGTATCTGGGGCGAGCGGTCTCTCTTCTCCTCCCCTTCAATGAGCATCTGATTTTATCTCATGTCTGCTTGAGTGTTGAGATTCTGGGATGGAACCTAATGTTCTAACAGCAACCCTCAGGAGGAAGAGGAGGAGGAGGAGGAGAAATGGGCTGCAGAACTTTTGCCAGTTGATAACCAGCCAACGTTTCTCATCTATTCAATCTCAGCGAGACTGAGAAGCTCACCACTTGGCTAGAGTAATGTGAGAGTTTAACATAGAACATCAGTGTTTCTATTTTTCTTTTCAGTTTCTACACATGACAGTGGGAGGCTGGGGTCCAAGTGTGTGAATGCACCTTTGGAAGGTGAGTGAGTCAGTAACGTTGATGTTCAAAAGAACAACCGTACCCTTGGGAAAAGAAGAAAGGAGGTCTTAAGCAGTGACATAATGATTATTGGTCTTGCAGAGGACCCAGGTTTGATGCCTAGTACTGACATCAAGTGGCTCACACCTGTAATTCCAGTTCCCTCTTTGGTGCCCTCTTCCGGCCTCTGTCAGTACCTTCATGCGTGTGGTACACACAGACTCATGCAGGCACACACAGAGAGACACATACATTTAAAAAATAATAAATAAAGTCAAATTTGTTAGAGTTGAAAATAGAAGCCTGGGTTCTTTGTTGATAAACAAAACTATCCTAAAGCCACCATAATAATTGATGTTCACAGGACACTTGAGAGTCAGAAGGACTTCTGTTAGCATGACACCTGTTTATTCTTCTCAGCAACCTTGTAGAAAGAGTGTTAATTGCTTCCTGGTATGTAGATGGGGACACCGAGGCCCAGGGACTGGATGGCTTTCCAGAGACACACAGCTAGAGGTCAATGAACTTGAGAAGAGTTGGAATTAATGGGACCCTCTCCCTCCCCAATTCCTGACACAGCACCGTGTCCCTGTCACACGTCCATCCTTGCATGGAAGGTCAGCTCTGGGGCAGGAGCCATCTGAGCACTTCTAGGACAAGGCGAGGTCTTACGAAAGAAAAATATTCCCAGGGGCTTCTGAGGAAGAGGAAGAAAATAAGAACCACCCTGTGGTTAGCTGGAAGTTACCAACAGAGGAATCAGCCCGGTATTTAGAGCAAACCACTGCCAGGAGATAAGTTCTCTTGCCTAGCATCTTTCCATGGATGAAGGAGTTTATGTCTCCCTTGAAGGATCCAGTCTTGAAAGCAGGTGGACCATGGTCCTTGGGTGTGGCCTCTGGACCAGCATCACCACCATCATCTGGGAATCTGTTGGAAATAAAATTCCTTGAGTTATTCCTAGTCCTACCAAGTCAAACACTCACTGGCTGAGGCAGGAAGTCTGTTCTGTTGGATTTAATGAAAACTAAGGTTTAGAAATCCACTGTGACAACTGGGTGTGGTGGCACACGCCTTTAATCCCAGCGCTCAGGAGCCAGAGCTCTGGCAGGGTGAGTTCGAGGCCAGCCTGGTCTACAGAGAGAATTCCAGGACATCCAGGGCTGTGCAGAGAAACCCTGCCTCAAAAAAAGAAACTGAACAAATCCACTGTGACATGGAGCCTCAAGGTGAACTTGAGGGCTTACTTAGGCACAGCAGAGATTTGGGGAGCCGAGGGTTTGGCCCAGAACAGCACATGCAGCCTCAGGTGGTCTTTGTCCCTGTTCAGCACCAGGTCAGAGAGGCCTGTGCAGGCCATGCAGCAGCTGAGCCTAATCTCCCTGTGAGACAGGACCCTGAAGCTCTCCACTTTCTACACTGATGGAGAGCTAACTTTTCATCAGCCATGTATTCCAGTCAGATCGTTTATGGTCAGAAACAATATGCCTGCTTTGAGAGGAGTTCAAATTCCCACAGGCTGCAGTCACATGCAAATGTAGGTCAACAACTGCTGGCCATGGTATAGAGAGTTCAGTCTGGGCATGGGTAGAGGGAGCTCTGTATTTAACCAAGTGTACCCGTTATTTTCCTTGTTGTTATGGCAAAAGCATCCTAAGGGAGGAAGAATTTATCTTAGCTTACAGTCTTAGGGGATACAGTCCATCAGAGTGGTGAAAGCATGAGGACAGGAGCAGCAGGCTGGCTGGTCTTGTGGCATCAGCAGTCAGAAAGCAGGAAGAAATGAATGTCAGGGCTCAGCCAGCTTTCTCCACTTTATGAAGCCCAGGGAATGGTACCTGCTTTCCCACCTCAATTAACCCAGTCACGATCATCCCTCACTGACACACCCAGAGCTTTCTCTCCAAGGTGGCTCTAGATCATATCAAGTCAACTGTCAACATGAACCATTGCACCAAGTCTCTCTGTGTGTCATCTCTTCCTTTATGTCTCTATTATCTTTCTTGTCTTTCCTCCCCAACCTACTTTTTGGTCATGGTCTTTTGTCACAGCAATACAACCCTAACTAAGACAGGGAGGAAAGGGTTGATTCAACTTACACTTCCACATTGCTATTCATCGCCAAAGGAAGTCAGGGCAGAAACTCAAACAGGGCTGGAACCTGGAGGCAGGAACTGATGCAGAGACCATGGTAGGGTGTGGCTTACTGGCTTGCTCATCATGGATTGCTCAGCCTGCTTTCTTATAGAACCACCAGTCCAGGATGGTACCACCCATCATGGGCTGGACCCTGCCTATTGATCACTAATTGAGAAAATGCCCCACAGCTGGATCTCATGAAGGCATTTCCTCAGCTGAGGCTTCTTCCTCTCTGATGACTCCAGCTTGTGTCAAGTTGTCACAAAACCAGCAAGTACAATCGGCTATGCAGTCTCTACACAAGAGATGGAACAGAAAAGACTATGGAGAAACCAAGCTTACATTCTCCTCCACACAGAGATGTCATTAAATGTCCCACGGGAGGGGGCAGGTCAGATCCCGCTTTTGTCTGCTCTCCTCCAAATAGTAAGGAGCTTGTGTCTTGGTGTCTCCACTTGCAAGGTTATTATGTTGTGGCCGTGGTTAAGAAATCGGATGTTGGCATCACCTGGAACTCTCTTCGAGGCAAGAAATCCTGCCACACGGCAGTCGGCACTTCAGCAGGCTGGAATGTCCCCATGGCTTTAATATATAACCAAACTGGGTCTTGCAACTTTGGTAAGTGTGTTCTGAAGATGAGAGGGTGCCTTCCTCATGCTTGTTCCTGAGTTGGGGGAGGGAGAATTCAGTTCAGTGGATGGAAAGGACTGTCCTAAGTGGGTATTTGGTTCAAGGGCTTGCCACACAGAAGGTGAGACCCACCCTTCTCCAGGTAGCTCCTCCCCCTTCTCTACACCCACTTGCTCTTGATGGGCATGTATAGCCTTGAAGGCAGATCTCAGGGAAATGGCCCTATCCTATCTGTTATATTTTATGAACAGTCCAGGGAACAAGCAGGGCCTTAGTAGTGTGCACACGCCTGTCACTTTCACATATAAGCTGGGTTGAGAGCTTTCACACTTGAAGCCCTTTCACGTTCGTCCTGCTTCCTCAGTGCTCTCAGTTGGTTCCTAAGATTCCTTTCCCTTCCCACTTGACAAATCCCAGCCTGCCTGAAGCCTGTTACCTGCTCTCATTTGCCCTTGAACAGCATCACCTGGCTGGAGAAGATCAAAGGACAAAGGCACAAACATTACTCTGGAAAAGCCCCCACCACTGGCCTCAGCGGGGCCCCATCCCTGACAAATAACAGCCCTTCAGTAATTGGCTCAGCGTCTACACACCTCAAACCACACCCACCTGCCCCCTTCCTCAGCAGATGCCCCAGACAGTGGGCACCATCAGAAGAATTGGAACCATCAGCATCCCGCTGCTGAATCTGTGGACCTCCTAACCTGCCTCTCCTCAGCTTCCTGCATGCCCAGGTCCCTCTCCCTGCACCTGGGTACCATCTACTTCTTCAGAGCCTCAGACTCTCAGCTATTTGGCCTATCCAATAGTTTCTTTCGAAATGTTAATGTGTTCAATGTCGTCCATCTTTAAGAATTCCTGCAACATTTTTCCTGCAGCCCCCATGCCCATTTTCTTCCTTGCTTTCTTACCAGATCTTAAAAGCACTGTGGGAGCCACACACCTTTCACTCACTTCTAGACTTCCTACTGTCTTTATGCATCATGCCATGGGAATGATTCTAATGGAGAACCGCTCTCCCCCCCCCCACCCCCAGGGTCCCCAGGTGCTCAGTTCCTAGTCTCTCTGTACCATCCTGTCAACTCACCTTGAAACACCATTCCCTGGCTTTTGCACCATGCCCCACTTTGGTTTTTCTCCTGCTTCTCCAAGGGCCCATCCTTTTCCAAACTGGCTAAGAAATACTGGGTTGTATAAAGCAGTTCTTTCCCCAGTCTAAGCCCAATCCCCAAACACTCACATCCAAGTGTAGCTCAGTAACCATGGCTGGGATACAAAACTGGGTTCTCGGTATGCACTGGATAAATGCTGTCTGCTAGTGCTATCATTGTGGTGAGACTCTCTTATCTGTCCCTCAATACCCCAGTCCTGTATGGGGACAGGGATGGACTTTTGTGAACTCTCAGGCTGGTCCATCTCTGGTTAGTCCCTTTACGCTGTCTGTCTGGAATCTTTTCTTTTATTCCATAAGGTTCTAGTTCCTTTTTAAAAAATTAGTTTAGCCAGGTGTGGTGGCACACTCCATTAATCCCAGCACTGGGAAGGCAGAGGCAGGAGGATCTCTGTGAGTTTGAGGCCAGCCTGGTCTAGAAAGAGAGTCCAGAACAGCCAGGGCTATTACACAGAGAAATCCTGTCTCAAACAAACATACAAACAAAATACAGCATCGTATGTGTGGCACATGTATGTGTCCATTGGCTGTGGATATGTGTATGTGCAGGTGCATGTGTATGCCTATGTGTGGAGTCTAGAGGTAGACGTTGTGTGTCTTCTTCAACTGATCTCCACATCACCATTATTGTTTGAGTAAAGGTCCCTTTCTGTAGCCCTGGAAGTCCTGGAACTCACTGTCTAGACCAAACTACAAATTTACAGAGGTCCAACTGCCTCTGCCTCCCAAGGGCTGGGATTAAAGGACCCCGTCTTATTTTTTGAGACAGTGTCTCTCCTCTCTGTTTTTGTTGTTGTTGTTTTGAGATAGGGTTTCTTTATATAGCCTTGGCTATCCTGGACTCACTTTGTAGACCAGGCTGGCCTCGAACTCACAGAGATCCACCTGCCTCTGTCTCCCTGAGTGCTGGGATTACAGGCGTGTGCCACCACAGCTGGCAGACAGGGTCTCTCAACGAACCTGGAGCTCACCAGTTGGACTAGGCTGGCAGGCCAGTGAGCCGCAGGGATCCGCCTGTCTCCATCTTCCTCAGTACCAGAGTTGGAGACTTATGCCAGTACATCCAGCTTTTATGTAGGTGCTGGGAATCTGAGCTCAGGCCCTCTTACTTGAAGGGCAGGCACTTTTGCTGACCAAGCCGTCTCCCCAGCCCCTTAGTACTGTTGCCGAATAACCACCTGTTGCTTGTGTCACAGGCAGTCTTAGGAACAGACCCTGGGGCTTTCCTGCAACCACAGGAGGAGCTGACTCTGGCTATTCTTCCTTGCAGACACCTTCTTCAGTCGCAGCTGTGCCCCGGGCTCTAACCCTGACTCCCCGCTCTGTGCTCTGTGCGCCGGTGGTAACAGTCCAGCCCACCTGTGTGCCGCCAACAGCCATGAGGGATATCACGGCTCCGCCGGAGCTCTCAGGTGAGCGTCTGTGCCTTTCTTTCTCTTGGCCTCACCCCATTGACCCCTTCACCTCCCCATCCTTTCCTCATTCCCGCATCTGGGTGTTGATTTAGAAAGGAGCCGGAACTGGAGAACAGAATTACTGCCATCCCGCTGGCTCTCCAGGCTGACACTCAGCCAGGTTCTCTAGAGAGTGGTCCCTTAGCCCAGCTGCCTGAGCGTAGTTCAGGGACCCCCAACAGGTGACTGTAGGTAAGGCTTAGGCTCTGTTGGAGTTCAGCTGTCAATCACAGGAGAGACCCAGACACCTGCTTCCTACACTCAGCTCATGGGTATCTTTTATAGTAGATCTGTCTAGGCTCCTCCACCCATTCAAGCAAAAGGAGAGCACTGGGTGCCAGGTGCTGCTCTGTGCTGAGGTGTGACAGCCAGCATCAACACACACGGTCCTGTCCACCCCCAGGCCCAGTGGAGGACAGGACAGTAATCACACAGCTGAGCAACTTCTTCTCAACTGTATATGCTGTAGAGGAACCAAGGGGAGGCATTTGTTGCCGAGTTTTCCATCCTCGTAACGAAACACCTAAGACAATCAGCTGGTCAGCAGAAAAGGTTCATTTTGGCTCATGGTCTTAGAGGTTCTAGTCCATGTTGTGGTAGAACCAAGGCCTCTGGGGTCCAACTGTCCCTTTCAAAGACATGCCTCAATGACCTAAAGATTTCTTACGAGGACCCATCTCCTCCTGCTTTCACCATCATCCCAGAAGCAAGCTGTCTCTTAAAAGTTAAGTTTCGATTTTATTTTTAATTTTTTATGTATGTATGTGTGTTCCCGTGTGTCCGTGTGAATATGATCGTGTACTTTCAGGTGCCCACAGCTGCCAGAAGAGGGCATCAGATGCTCTGTAGTTGGAGTTAGGGGTGATTGCCAGCTGCCCAACATGGGTGTTGGAATTGAACTCTGGCCCTCGAGAAGAGCAGCAAAATGATCTTAACCACAGAACCATCTCCTCGGCTCCCAGAACCAAGCCTTTAATAGCCATGTGCCTTTGGGAGACGTTCAAGATCCTGAAACAGCAGCGAGTGGTTTGGCAGTGGCCAGGCAGGGAACCGTTTTAGAAAAGGTATATGGGGAAGACCTTCAAGAGCAGGAGAGCCGAGAGCTAAATAACAAGAGGCAATCGGCCTGGGAGAATCTGGAGCAAGAACAATCCGTGATTGAGTCAGCAAGGGCAAGGATGAGGGCACACTACCCTCGGTAGGGTCAGCAATGAGGGTTTGTGGACTGAAGTGTGGAGAAGGAGGGGTCTGCCTTGTGACCTCCTGGGTCAGTATATGTTAGTCATGTCTGTTGAACCCTGTAGGCCTGGCTGAGCAGACTGAATTTTAAGTATGATGATCCATGTTGAACATGATCCATGTTCAGATTGGGGTACAAGAATGTGAGTACTGGGTGCGTAAAAGCTGCAGGGCGCTCCAGAAAGCTCTTCCTGCCTCCGTACACACCAACCGACTTCATCCTGCCCTCCAAACTTTTGCCTCTTTTATCAGTCATGCGTTAGGGACAACAATATCTGCTGAGTGTTAGATCTAAACTAAACTAGCTTCAATTTTCTTTATCTCCTATATTGGTATTAGGCTTGGCCCAACTTCAATACTTTTTCAAGACATTTTTATTTGCTTATTACTTATTTTGTATGTGTGAGTGCAGGTGCCCACGCTCCAGGATATTTATATTTATCTGTCTGTCTGTCCATCCATCCATCTACCTGCCTGCCTACCTGCCTGTTCATCCCCCCACCTATCCATCCATCCCCCCCCACCTACCTGCCTGCCCATCCATCCATCCATCCATCCATCCATCCATCCATCGGTCCATCCGTCTGTCTGGGGGTGGGGAAGGGTAAGGGAGGCAACAGTGCACATGTGTAAGTCAGAAGACAACTTGAGGCAGTTGGTTCTCCCCTTCTCCCATGTGGGCTCCAGAGATCCAGAGATTGTCAAGTTTGGTAGGTGAGCCTCTTAAAAAGATATACAGACCCTCACTAGGTAGCCCAGACTGGCCTGAAGTGTGGGGTTCTTTGCTGTTAGCCTCTCAAATGCTGAGTTTCAGATGTTGTCACAGGTACACATTTCTCCATGGGATTAAGGGTAAGTCCTGCCTAGAGAAGCACATTTGATGTTGTCAGTACTGAGCAGACATTTGAGTTTGATAAAACCCCACAGTCACATTTCCACAGACTGTAGTAGCTCATGGTGTGGTACACCAGGTTGGTCTTGTGGGTCTGACCAGAGCGCCATCCCTCAGATATCTCTGTTAGTGGGAGGACACAAGCTTGTCCCAGGAAAGTGGTGAGAATTTTAAGAGGAGCTGAGTGGTGCTTTCCACAAGTGAAACCCAATGAGCAGTTCTCTTTCCTCCTCTAACACCCGGTGACCCTTCAGGTGTACAGGTGCTTGTGCAGGAGTGCTGGGTGCCTGGGGAAGGGGTGGGGCTCCCCTTGGTGTCTCTCTCACACCTGTTGATTCTCTTTGATGACCTGGCCCTTGTTATGCAGGTGTCTGGTTGAGAAGGGGGACGTGGCCTTCATGAAGCACCCCACAGTTCTACAGAACACTGATGGTAGGTGCCCGCTCTGTGATTTCCTTTCTTGGAAGAGTCTGAGTCTCCCTGGCAACTGAGGCAACTGTGGAAGTTTAATAGCTAAACCTAGCGCACTCCAGTGACTGGGATCCTAGAATTTTAAATTAATTTGGCGTTTTGATGTAGCTTATGGTGCTAATTATCACCGTGACCCCAGCTGACAAAACACACAGAAACCATGGGCTACCTGAGGGTGTCTGACTCCCTGGTTGACAAGCATTCTTTTTTTAAAAATTTAATTTATTCATCTTACATCCCAGTTGTAGCCCGCTCCCTCCTCTTCTCCCAATCCCACTTCCCTCCCTATTTCCCCTATCCCTCCTCCTCTAACCCTCAGAGAAGAGGAGCCTTTACCCCTTACCCCCCCTTTTTTTTTCAAGATAAGGTTTGTCTGTGTAGTCCCAGCTGTCCTCAAACTCAGAGATCCATCTGCCTCTGCCTCTTAAGTGCCTGGCAACGGTCTTAATTTTAACATACTCTAATTTATTGAATTTTCCCTTTTTGGTTAATACTCTCAGGACTGTTACTATAATTTTTTTATTCAGTTCTGGAGAATTTCACCTATGGCTGTGAGGATGCTAGGAAAGTGTTGTACCCCTGATCTATAACCCCAGCATTTTATTTGTTGATTGATTGATTGATTTAAAATTTTATATGTATATTTTACCAGCCTATGTATGTCATGGGCATATACAAGTCTATATACCACGTGCATGCCTGTTGTCTATAGGGGCCAAAAAAGAGCATTAGATCCCCTGGAGTTGGAGTTACAAATAGTTGTGAGCTACCATGTGGGTGCTATGACTCAAACCCAGGTCCTCTGGTTCTTGACCTCTGAGCCATCTCTCTAGCCAGCCATTATTTTTTCAAAGTTTACATTTATTTATTATGTGTTTGTTCTGAGGTCAGAGGACAATTTACTTGAGTCGGTTTTCTTTCTCTACTTTGTGGGCCTCAAAGTTGAACGCAGGTCCTCACACACAGCAGCAAATGCATGTTTGCTATCTCACTGGCTCTAAGCATTTTTTTTAAGTTTTAAAAAATGTCTCGCTACATATTCCAGGCTAGTCTTGAACCTGCAGTCCTCCTGCCTAAGCCTCCTAATTTACTAGCATTAGTGGTCTGTATCACCTTTTCTGTCAAGCCTTGTGGCTTGCCCCCATGACGACTGAAAAGAGCACACAGGGTAAGTCAAATAAAGCATGGCTTTGCCTCCTACCCCAACTCCAGATGTGATTGTGAATTTCTCTTTATTCCTGAGACTCTGGGTCAGTCCTATCTAAGCCATCCTTGTCATACACACACACACACACACACACACACACACACACACACACATGCTCACATGCTCACACAGTATTCCTTCATGTGCTATCTAACTGAATAACACTGCTCAGTTGGTGAGGATCAGCATTCCACACCAGCAAAGCCAGGGGCTCATGCTGATGTTTTCCTCTTCCGGGGTTGCCAATATCTTGGGGCTACTTTAATTATTAATTACTTTTATTTTATGTGCATTGGTGTATTGCCTGCCTTTTTAGCTGTGTGAAGGTGTCAGAACTCCTGGAGCCGGAGTTACAGACAAGTGGTGAGCTGCTGTGTAGGTGCTGGGAATTGAACCCGAGTCCTCTGGAAGAGCAGCCAGTGCTCTAAACCCCTACGCCATTTCTCCAAAAGCCCCATGGGACTATTTTAAGAAACTTTTGCCTTAATGGGACAAATGGAGACCTAAACAAGGAGGTTATGAGTTTGTGAATTCCTCTCTCCTCTCTTTGTTTTATTTCTCTGTGTAGCATGGCTTGCCCGGGAGGGTACCAGGACCAATGCTCTAAGCTGTGGCTGAGTGAGCATTATTCTCTCCCTAGGAAAGAACCGCGAGGCTTGGGCTAAGGGCCTGAGACACAAAGACTTTGAGCTGCTGTGCCTCGATGGCACCAGGAAGCTTGTGACTGAGGCTCAGAGCTGCCACCTGGCCAGAGTGCCAAACCACGCTGTATTCTCCAGGAAAGATAAGGTTGACTTTGTTCGCAGAATTCTCTTCAACCAGCAGGTATGAGCACCAGTGCCTACTCCCTGTGACCCAGTGCCCAGTTCCCAGAGCTACACTGCTGCCCAAGTACCTACGCACCCTGCCTAGCTCATGCTCTATTTCCCTAGGCAGAGAGTTCTGGGCCCCCCAGTCCTGTCTCTGGTTTTATCTTGTTCCACAGCTCTCCAGAAATCCAAGAGATTTAGATTTAGAGCATTGAATAAACACACAGGATCTCTTGGGCCTGCTCACTTCTCCAAGAAAATTAATCCCTTCTTTCTTCTGCTGGTGCAATAAGTAAGGAGTTGCCGGCTCTGTGGCTGAAATAAGTGTAGGAAGAGCAGAATGGTGGCTTCCCTAGCTGACTCATGAGTCAATCTGAATTTGTCTCCTCAACCTGGATAGTCTGGGTGCCATCTGGGCTTTCTGAGAGTGGAGAAGCCAAACATCTAGGCAGTTTATGGCCTTATTGGAGCTGATCTTGTAGAATAGCAGATGTCTAACCCGAATGATTTGAAGGAAAACCTATAGTCTCCTCTGCCTGTTGCAATAGACACCCTATTCTTAGTAGTTCCCCAAAGAAGAAAGCCATGTTTTCTCATATATCACTCTCATATAACCATGTTTTTTGGGTTTTGTTTTGGTGGCCCGGTGTTCCGGTTTTCTTCTCATTGCTATGCTAAAACGCTAACCAAAAGAAACTTGGGTGCAAGAGAGTTTATTTGGCTTACAGCTTATAGTCCATCATTGGGGAATCCGTGCAGGAGCTCAAGACAGGAGCCTGGAGACAGGAACTAAAGCAGAGACCATGGAGGAACACCACTTACTGTCTCGCTCACATCTAGCTACCTTTCTTGTATAGTCCCAGCCTATCTGCTGAGGGATGGTACCACCCACAATGGGCTGGGCGCTCCTGTATCAACTATTAAGAAAATGCCCCGTAGATGTGCCCACAAGCCAATCTAACAGAGGCTTTAATTGACTGAGAAGCCCTCTTTCCTGGTGTGCAAGACTGACAATCAAAATTAACCCCCACACCTAGGGAAAACATTATGGTAATGACTATGGACATCCTAAAGGGAAAGTCCCCCATAAGACAAGATGCCATGTTGGCTTCTATGGGAATAAGCTAGGGAAGAGAAGTAGGATGAAGATATGGAACTGGTTGGAGTTTGGAGATTAGAAGACACAAAGCAGCAAGAGTCCCAGGCAGCAGAAAGGCAGGGGAGGATGATCCAGACAGCTGGGAAAACACCTGGCACGGGCTGGCTAAATAGTGACATACGGCCAGCTTTCTATTTACATTTCTTTACATACATCATTGCACAATGTGATGCTACTGTCTCCATTCATGAATGAGCAAACAGAGGTTGACTGAGCTCACATAGCAAGGAGAAGATGACGCCATTATTCAAATCCACAGACCATGCTTTCTGGCACTCCAGCATTTCCTAAACTGTTGGGGTGCCCTGGGGTTCCCCAAGGGTTGGAGCTGAGCAGTCCAGAAGAAACCTTTGGTCTTCTAGAAAAAATAGAGACCTCTATGTCTCCCGGTGCCTTCAGTGACTGACTGTCTATCCCAATCCAGGAGCTGTTTGGAAGAAATGGATTTGAGTATATGATGTTTCAGATGTTCGACTCCTCACCTAAGGACTTGCTTTTCAGCGATGACACAGAATGCTTATCTAACCTTCAGAACAAAACAACCTATGAAACCTACCTAGGGCCGCAGTATCTTACCTGGATGGACAACTTTAGACAGTGCTTGTCCTCTGGTAAGTAGAACCAAGGAGAGGTGACAGGAGGGTCCAAAGTCAGTGTGTTTAGATTAAGGACTCAGGTGTGTCAAGTCCTCAGTAGATACAGACAAGACCATGAAGTAGAGACTTCCTCCCTGCCTTGAAGAGAGAGTCAGAGGCAACCACTGAGTCAATTCAATTACACAACAGTGAAAGACACAATCGGGGTGATGCTAAATTGTCTGAAGGAGACAAGAAGGGTAGCAGAACTTGTAGCCACTTGGGAAATGAAGCTCTCCTCATGTGTGTTCCTATTTTTGCTAATCAAGTTGGGGCTTGGGAAATGACACAAGCTGAATATTCCGCCCATGAAGAACTCATTTCTGGTGGTTTTATGGAAAATGCACGAATATTAATAATAAAAATAAATACAGCATGGTTAGCCATATAGGTGTCTTGGTATGCGTATTTCAGTTGGCATAGCTGTCTCAAAAAGAAAGATATTGGGGAAGTAAAGTTAAAACTAAATTAATAGAACTAGAACTATTGGGCATATGTATGCCTGATATTGAATGCTAGAGATAATTAAATCAGGAAGGAAGAACAGTACAGGCATCTAAGGACAGACATGGTAGAACAGAAAGTGTCTGTAAGGAGCTTAGATCATCTCAATTAACCACAAATTACTTTCAAAAGACCGGGGTATTCCCTAGATACTTTCAAGAACTTTGCTTTTCAGAACCTAGGAAACCGAAACAGTGAGGAGTATGGCAAAGTGTGGCGGGGCCTGATGGTTTTCTCCTGTGTTTTGCTTTACAGAACTGCTGGATGCCTGCACATTTCACAGACATTAAACACTGTTCAGCAGGGGTAACACAGGGATGGGGGACCCACCTGTTTGTCTCCACACGGAGTTGTGCTGGCATCTTTATAACTCAGTGTCATAATCAAAGCAATAAAGTCAAATCAAATCAATCTAAACAGCTTCCCAGAAAGCTTCACTGAATGTTCTTAGATTTGGGGGTGGGATAAGACTTTTTATATTAAAATTGTGCCTCTGAGCTCAGTATCTACTAAAAATGATATCATACAAGCTGGTGAGGAAAAGTAACAACCTAGATTTGAGCCCTGAGACCTACTCAGCGGAAGGAAAGAACGAACTCCCACAAATTGTTCTCTGACCTTCACAGGGACATAGTGGCGTGAGTGTGCCACCGTGCGCATATACAGACAAATAAGTGTGAAAAGATATACCTTTGAGGAAATGGCCCAGTGGGTGAGTGCTTACTCCGAAAGTATGTGAACCTGAGTGAGGTATCCCAGAAGCAGAAAGAAACACATCGTATATACTCACTTATAAGTAGATATTAGACATATAATGTAGGATAATAATGCTAAAATCTGTACACCTAAGGAAGCTAATCAAGAAGGAGGACTGTGGGTAAGATGCTCAATGTTCATTCCGAAAGGCAAATGAGACTGACATCGGAAGAGGGAGAAAACAGGGATCAGGACAGGAGCCTATCACAGAGGGCCTATGAAAGACTCTACCCAGCAAGGTATCAAAGCTGATGCTGAGACTCATAGCCAAACTTTGGGCAGAGTGCAGGGAATCATATGAAAGAAGGGAGAGTTAGAAAGACCTGGAAGGAACAGGAGCTCCACAAGGAGAGCAACAGAACTATCTGGGCACAGAACTATCTGGGCACAGGGGTCTTTTCTGAGACTGATACTTCAAACAAGGACTATTCATGGAGATAACCTAGAACCCCTGCACAGAAGTAACCCATGGCAGCTCAGTGTCCAAGAGGATTCCCCAATAATAGGAACAGGGACCACCTCTGACATGAACTCATGGGTTGACTCTTTGATCACCTCTACCTAAGGGGGGAGCAGCCTTACCAGGCCACAGAGGAAGACAATGCAGACAGTCCTGATGAGACCTGATAGACTAGGGTCAAATGGAAGGGGAAGAGGACCTCCCCTATCATTGGACTGGGGGAGGAGCATGGGAGAAGAAGAAGGAGGAGGGAGGGGCTCCAGCTGGGATACAAAGTGAATAAACTGTAATTAATAAAAACTAGAATAATTTTTTTTAAAAGGCAGACTTTCACACAGGTGGATCTCTGGGAGCCACCAGGTGGCCAGGCTAGCTGAATCAGCTTCAGGTTCAGTGAGAGACACTGTCTCAAAGACTAAAGAGGAGAGCAAAAGAGCACAGCACTGGGCATTCACCTCCAGCCTCCACACAGGAGTGCATATGTGTACATGCACCCCCCCACGCATCCATAAAAACAAATTATGTTTTGACATTTAAAATTAATGTCAAAAGCGATCAAAATCTTAGTTAACGATTTCTGAAAAAAAAATACTAAAATTACCACAAACATTGCACCTTACTGCTTGTGCATTCTGCTTTCTGAACGTGTGATGAGTTCCTTATCAGGGATTTCACCATCATTAGTTATTACCAGGATGCCAGCTTCTGAGAGCCTTTTAGCAAGTGTGGAATTGGAGCCAAGATAATATGTTGTTAAAAGGTTTATTATGTGAGTAAAAGAGTAGCTGGAGCAGGATGTACCCTCCTCCCACAAACAACTAAAAATCAGGAAAAAAATGTTTGAAACAGCTCTCTGTGCTCATTGAACAATAACTGTGAGGAACTGGCATCTATGGAGGAAAAGAAAGCAGAGGTGAGAAAATCTGAAGTTTCTAGAAACAGAGATAAACATCTGAGGTCAAGGTGACTGAAATGGAGTGCCGGAAAGGGTGGGACTCTGCAGGAAAACTCTCCAGATTCCTCATTCCAGCGTCCTTGATGTGCCAGTGCAGACTGAAATCAGAACCCAGCGGCTGTGAAGAGAGTCACTGAGAGAGATTTAACCCCCGACAGTTCCCAGCGCTCATGAGGCCACCAATCATGCAAATTTCTATCATGCAGAGCAAAGAGCCCTCGCTCAACACAAAGGCCTTTGCTGTGGGGTGTGCCTCAGCTGCGGGAGTGAAACAGCCATGGTTGGGGCTAGACAGGTGACTCAGCACTTAAGAGTATGTGGTGCTCTTTTGCAGAGGACTTGGGTTCAGTTCCCAGAACCAACTTCAGGTAGCTTATGACCACCTGTAATTCCCGTTCCAGGGGACCCAACACCCTTCAGGCTCTGCAGGTCCCTACACACATGTGATGAAATAAACTCACAGAGGCATACACACACACACACAAATTAAAAATAAACACTTAGAATGGTGATTGATTAAAGGTTGCTCCTCAGTAGACTTTACTGGAGCTGGTGCTAGCCTCAGAGCATCCCACTGGTGTGTAGGCACCTTAACTCCCCTCCAACACAAACTCCCATACTGTGAGAGGAGAGCAATGAGATCTAAACACCCACCAGTGCAACTCGTGGAGTTGCATCTTAAATAATGACATCTTCAGATATGCAAAGAAGCATCAAACTGTTACAAAGTCGAGAGCAAAGTCAACCGATAAAAACACATTTAAAGGCTGCAGAGATGAGGGAATCAAACGATAAACATTTTTTTAAAGATTTAACTTAAACAGTTTTTTTTTTTTAAGTCTGGATGTGGGTTTGCACACATGAGTGCAGTGCCCACAGAGGCTAGAAGAGAACATCAGACATCCTGGACCCGGAGTGGCAGGCAGTTGTGAGCTGGGAACCAAAGTTGGGTTCTATGCAAGAGTGGCTCCTCGTAAGCCATGGCTCCGGCTCCACTTCTTTCTTTTTTTTCAGATAAAGAAAGGAGGGAATTCGTGCCTAGTTCTGGAAACCTAGCCAATTACAAAAGGCTAGCGAGGTTGTGAATCTTAGAGAGGAGCCTATTGCAGCAGCCACTTCACTAGACCATCACAATTCCTAACTACAGTCCACATTACTTTCCTTATACCCATGTAGCTCCTACTCCATATCAAGGAAGCTTCCTTTTGCAGCAGATAGAACCCATTACAGAAAGCCACGACAGGTCAACATGAGAAGAACTGAGTGTGGGGAGCCATCCCCAAGCCATGCATTTATAGCACAAACAACCCCTACACCGAAGGGGCTCGGGGAACACGGAAGAAGAGAGGGTAAATGATTGGAAGAGCCAGAGGACCAGCAAGTGTTGTATCTTTAAGACTGCATCTTCCATATGCATCTTCTCTATCTGACAGGAAAGCTGTGCTCAGGAAATTTCAACATTTGTGGCCACCTAAGCAGGACCTGGGCAAAGATGACACCAAATGACATGTTAACATTGATAGTGGAAATCTCCAGGGACTCTGCTCCTAAAGGAAGGACTGTAGGTAATTAATGGCTGCTGAGAGAAGGAGAGTTGTTATAAAAAAAAAAAACCCACAAAAACAAACACCCAAGGATTTAAAGGAAAAGGTGACTATATAACAAAGGAAAACAAAAGTGTAAGGTAAGAAGGAACCAGCGGGGTTGGAGAGACAGAGCAGCAGTCAAGCGTGCTTGCTCTTGAGTACTGAGACTGAGACATCAAACCTAGCATCCACATAGAGTGACTCATAACGAATGTCACTTCAGCTCCAGGAGGATCCAGCACCCTCTCCTGGCCTTAGCAGGCACTGCACATACATGAGCTCACATTCTCACACAGGCACACACACAAAGACACATGCACACATACACTTGTTCAAATACGCAGACACATTAAAAATCTGTTCTCTATATAAGAGAACACATGGCGTTTGTGTGAGTTTATTTCCCTTGACATGCTATTTTCCACTTTCATTCATTTTCCTATAAATGTTTCTAGCAGCTTAAAAAAAAATAATGTGGATGTGTGCTTTTCTGGCATGCAGCCCTTGCGTGCCTGGGGCCTGCGGAAACCAGAAGAGGGTAATGGACACCCTGGGATTGGAGTTACAGATGTCTGTGAGCCACCGAGTGGGTCCTGGGTATTGAACCTGGGTCCCCTGGAAGAGCATCCAGTGCTCTTAACTGCTACTGAGACAGCTCTCCAGCCTCCCACTACATGTTCATTCTGATTTTCTTGCTTCAAAGCTGAAAGTTTAAACTTCATACATTTGGTGAAGATTCCTGGGCCAGAAGTCTATGAAACAGAGCATCTTCAGCTTTGAGAAGCTGTAGTCAAAGCCATGATGGTTTAGTCTAGGGCACTGGAAGGAAATGATGGCTCCAAAATAAGGTCCTTTGAAAGTTCTCCCAACTCCTTAGCTCCGGTCTCAAGGTCCTTATCTAGCTACCTAGCCATGAGGTTTTCCTCCCCCGCCCGCCCCCATTCAACTATCAGCACCCTCCATGGGCTTTGCCTCACTTCCTGCCTCCAGGTTCCTGCCTTGAGTTCCTTTGATGATGGACTGTCACGTAGAAATGTCAGTGACATAAACCACCTCCTCCCCAAGTTGCTCTTAGTCCTGTATTCTTATCACAGCAATAGAAACTCTAATTAAAACAGGCTCGTGTAGTTTTGGGGGCAGAGGACTTATTCCTTCATGACCCTATGCCATCTCCCTGAAGACTACCCCAAGGAAGGCACAGACACACCCATCCTTTACGAGAGTTTTGCTTGCTACAAAATCTCCAGGCCTTAGACAACACTGACTACAGTGAGCTTCAGTTTCTGTTACCATTTGTTCCCCCAGGAAATCCAACCTTCCAGTCCTAAGTGACGCTGAGCTGGGGCAACCACCATCTTCAGGTTTTAGTCAATTGGTGTCTTTTACTGGCACTGGGAACTGCCGTGGTGAATTTGCACCTTCTCCCAATCCTAAGATTTTGGCAAAAGCAGCAGAGATTTTTGACATATTGAGGTACTAATGGGCCCTATTGAGGTTTATTAAAAGCTAGATACTCTCGCCTTGGTCACAGACAGAAATGCATGCACGCACACACTCGCACTCATATCAGTTCAGGTCTTTTGAGACCTCCCCCTTCCTTCCTCATGGAGGAGGAAAATGGGACTGGAGGCTTGTTAACTGATTTTAGGTAGGTGCTGGTAAGTCTTGTTAAATTACATATACAGAGAAGTTATATAGTGCATAAAAGGTTTATCCATGGGTAACATTCTTGATCTTATCCTTAAAAAGATAAGGTTACTCAATTGAAAAAAAGAACAGTTGGACCCAACGACTTGTAAAGTCTGGGAATTTGCATAGGTCAGAGACTTAATTTGGACAAGCCGAGAGAAAGAAGGTGGACTTCGGTCCTCTCTTTCCATGGTGAGTAGGGACATTAAATAATGGCACAGGCTGTGGGGACAACAGAACGACCAGTGTTCTGTTTGGTTTGGCCCTGGGAACGCTGGACTCTGCTCAGCTTATCTGGTTATCTGTCTATGAGTCCACCTGAAAGTCCCGGGTCTTAACTTGTCTTGATGGAAAAAACAATGAGAATTAAATTCTGAAATAAACCTGGGGGAAAACATGAGTGGCACTTTCAAGGAACAAGACAGAGGGGACATCTTGGAACACCAGCCCAGAATCTATGTTCCAGTGTCCTTGCCCTGTTGGACAGCAGACCCTCTGTAGCCACTGCCTGGCTCCAGTTTTCTGTCTTTTGGTTTTTTGAATCTGTGAAGTGAGGTTGATATACCAGCTGTTCTCTCAACCCGTGTTTTGCTGAGGGTCCCTGTAGTAATAGAGGGAATCATGGGTCAGACAGAGCCAGCATCTCAGTAGGAAGGGCAGTAATTGTCATAAGAACAAGGATGATATTTGCATTTCTATTACTAATGAGATAATGGACTTTAAGAATAAAATGCTCTCCTATCTTGAAATCCCCCCCAAAAGAGGAAAAAGAAAAAGAAAGGAAGAAAGACACAGAAAAGAAGAAAGAAAGAAAAGACAGGTAAGAATAAAAGCTTGCCTGTTGCTAGATACCTTGTTTGTGGCCTAAGTTTGAAGTAGAGTCTTTACACGTTTGATTATCATCATAGCCGGCACATGACAGCATCCAGTCTGGGTCAGGTGTATAGATGGAGGTTATTGGTAATTAGTAATCATAAAAACAACAACCTCCAGCAAAAGCCGTGTGATTTATGCTAGGGTACACTGTCTAGAACCTGTCTTGTCCCCATCCTGTTTTTCCCGCTGGGAACCTCCTCCCATGTTTGAATAGTTCCCCTTCTATTAGTGGCAGCCTGGACAAATTAGGATCTGTAACCAACTCTCCTTCTGCAAGCCAACTCCTCTATTGAGATTCTCCCTGGGTTTGAAACTGCAGGCTCTTTGGCATCTAGCTTTCTGGCCTATTTTATAGTTCTCAGAATTCCCTGCTTTTCTTTCCAGGGCAAAGCTTCCTACTTTGTCCCCAGGGAGAGGTATCCCTGGAATGGAGGACTGAAGCAGTTTCTGTGACAGATGTTGAATTGTCACCGTTTTGCATTTCCTCCCTGAACCAGCTGTGCTGTGGGACATGTGGCCCTGAACTCTAACCTCACCTTTTCCAGGTCTGTCTGGCGATGCAGTAAACAGCATGCCAGAGGAGGCCAGCATTCCTGCAGGCTGGCCTTCGGTCAGGGACTTTTGTTCCTTTACACATAAGACTTTGTGATGTCCACTTGGTTACAGGGTCAGTGGCCTCTCTAGGTGTTGGCTTTTGGGTTAGGCTGGGCCAGGTTGAACATTGTACTAGACAAGGAAAGGAATTTCTTAGCAGGTCCTTGCTTGCAGAACGGATGTCCAGGGCTTTTACAAACAACCCTGGTCTCTCCCACTTCACCACAGCAGGATGGGTGGGTGGATGGAAAGGAGTCTACAGCATTGTTTCACCAGAGGGTTCGGAGAGTCTCTGCTCAGATCTTCATTCTGAAATGTAGCCTCTGTTCTTACAGCCTTCTCTGCATCATGAAGAAAATGATAGTCTTCCCCTCCCTCCTCCTTTCCCCTCTCCTTCTCTAGTCCGTTTACTAGAGACGAACAACAACAGGTCCATTCTGTCTCTTCTCTCCTTGAGTGACTGGGGCTGAACAGCATAAGAGCCTGAGGCTGTGGAGGCGCCTGGAGCACAAGGAGAATAATCATGCATGGAAGCAATGGGAAGGGAGGATGAGGTGGGTGATGGGAGAGCCTGGTTCTCATAGGTAGGAAGGGGAGGGAGGCAACTAGTATGTGGCTTGTGGTTTAATTGCACCGAGAACTGTGATTGCAGTGTGAACTGCGATGATGGAGAGAAGAAAGCTAGAATACATGCTGTGGTGGAGCTGGGACCAGTCAGGGCGAACTCACGGTTGCTGGAGAGGAAGACAGAAAAAGTGAGAAAGCGCGAGTGTGCGTGCACACACACACAGAGGGATGCAAAATGGGTAGATATATGTGTGTGCATACTCTGATGTATACATAAACACACACACATACACACACACACACACATGCTCGAATCCTAGCTCTGTCTGTAGAAGAGTCTTGGTGTCAATGACTCCTCAACAGCAGGTTTCCAGAATGCCTTTCTGACCACCATTCTCCACTACAAGGCTCAGTCTCCATGGAGTTTCTGGTTCCAGTAACACAAACCCGAGAGATGGTGCAGAGAAAGCACAAGATAGGCTTGTTAGAGAACACAGCCACTCTGGGCATTGGAGGGACAGTGGGGGCTGGTGAGCTGACGTGGTGAGCAAAAGTGCTTGCCACTAAGCCTGATGACTTGAGCTCTACCCCAGGAATCCACATGGTCCTCTGGCCCCCACATATTTGCCACGGCACCTATGTGCTCACAAGTGTATATGTGCAGGCAGAAAACGAATAAATAAGTATAAGCAAAACAAATATCTCTTGGAAAACAAATGCAGTGGATGATGACGTTCTGGATTATAACCTACTGCATAAAATAGAAACCCAAGCAGCCACACTGACCTAAATGACAGCAAGATGAGTATGTGAGGAAAGGGAGGCTTTTCCTTACTTTAGCGTGCTAATCAATAAAGCTAGAGGGGATGAGGTGTTTGGAGAATCAACATTCGGTAACCAGTGCAATACCAATTCATTCTGGCAAGAATCACTAAGGAACACTAAAGACTAGTGGGCAAAAAGTCTCACTAGGACTTCTTCCTAACTGAGATGGGAAAAGCAGGGCTCTGCCATGGTAAAACCCACCAGATACCATCACCAGGAAACAGTTAACAGCGCAGCGAGATGACAAGTCACCATGGCAGCCTATGCCATGTGATACAATGTCACCCTCCTTCGAGATTGTTGCCAAAATTAGGAAATCAAAGCCTCATGATGAGGTAATCCAGGAAAAACCCAGATCAAGGGACTCTCCCCAGAACAGCTGTCAAACACAAGAGAACACGCTAAATCCCACCACCCTGACACAGCTCAGCCAAATCCAGAGCACTGGAAATTCCAAGGGACAAAGATCTGGTTTCCCTGACAAGTAAGTAGCCTAAAATGCAGGAGAGCCCCATAGAGCAAAAGAGACTTCATGGATAGACCCCACATAGCATGTGAATCTCATTTAGGACCTACACTGAGCACCTGGCTTAATTTTCTTTTAGACCAGCATAGGAATCTGTAGATTCACTGAGTAGTGAAGGGGCTGGTGACAGCTCAGCATCTAATATACATCTGACACCCTGAGTCCACCCTCAAACTCCACAGCGGAAGGAAAGCAGCAACTCTGAAAGTTGTCCTCTGACTTGCATACTTGCAAGCAAGCACATGTACACACTTGCAAACACATATGACAAATAAATAATAAAATAACGTTAGATATTAGCAAATAGACGGTAATACAGAATAACTATTCATTTCTTTAGATGCATCAGTATCATTAAGTAAAAACTCCTATGTGTTAAAGATACATTGCATACTGGGGGAAACATGATAATTGTCACTTCAGCAAAACAGAAGGGAGGGCGAAAATGGACAAAACACTGAGCATTGTTGGAACTAGGGGTTGTTTGTGGGCATTTAGTGTGTTGCTGACTCTGCTTTTGTTCATGTTTGAAAACCCTCATGAAGGAAGGAAAAAGATTTGAAAGGGACCTTAAACCACAGAAGTAAAATCGAAAGTTTATTTTAATTCTTAGTGTAGGAAATTGGGGTGAGAAGAGTGACTTGTGATGCGTAAGTACATATCCTCAAGAATGTGGGTGAACGAGCCCAACAACGGACACTCTAAGGTGGATGAGGGAACGCCCACAAGGCCTCAACGTTATACAGAGAACTATAGGCAACTAAGGGATGCTGAGAGCAGGAGAAATAGTCTTCCCCAGGGAAGAACACGACAACAGGTTACCAAATACCAACTGTTCAGCCAGCTCTGAAAACATACATCCATCAATATTATACAGACTGGGCAGGCTGTATTTGTGTGTTTAGGAATGTATGTGAATAACAATAATTAATGGAAAAAAGAGGCCATAAATTTGAAAGAGAGCAAGAAAGGGTATATTGGAAGGTTTAGAGGGAGGAAAGGGAAGGGAGAAGTATGTAATTATAATCTCAAGAAAGTATCTGAAATATATATATATATATTTTTAAAATGTTTGACTGTATAATTTTTGTTCAGTGCCATTAGCCCAAGAACATTCTAAAAAAACACACTTATGTATGCACAATCAACACCTGAATTCAACCCACTTGATGGTTATACTATATATCTTGGTTGCAGGATTGGGCAAGAAGGTCAGAAAAATATTAAATACAATCTATTCTTATCTTGTATGCCTTGCCTTGCCACAGCCAACAAAGGCATGAAGACTTTCGTATTTGTATGTGAGCTGTAGAAATGTATTGCCAATTTATACCAAAAATATTCAAACATTTCTCAAGAATTTGATGGGGAGTGTTTAGAGTACTAGAATCTATTAATCATTTTTATTTATTCTTTGACAGTTTCACACATGTATACAATGTTTCTTGGTCCTTATCTCCTGTCTCCCACACCCTTCCCCACAACCAACACCTCCTCTTCTTGTCTCCACACCTTCTACTTTTATTATTATTGTTGTTGTTGTTGTTGTTATTAATTTTTAACTCACTGGATCTAACTAGCGCAGCCTGTTAGAAAGTTGGCTGATGTTGTTGGCTTGTTCTCATGCAGGTTGTGTGAGGTTATGTCCAGAGCACAGTATTTCATAGCGCTCCTCCCCGTCTGTTGGCTATGATGATCTATCTGCTGCCTTTTTGCCATTTCCCTTAAGTCTTGAGGGAGGGGATTGATACAAATGTCCCATTTATGGCTGATCGCTCAACAGTCCCTTATTCTCTGCATCTTAACCAGTTATGAGTCTCTGCATTAACTGCTGCCCAGTGCACCAGGAGGCTTTTCTGGCCAAGGCTGAGGGCAGCACTAACCTATGGAGAGAAGCGTTCCTGTTTAGAAGGTGGTGCTTTGTTTTTTAATATGTAAAATTTCACTCATTGTGTGTGCGTGTGCATTCCAAGTCTTGCCTTTGATGGTCAGGGGGCAACTTGTGGGAGATAGTTCTCTCCTCCCACTAGTCCTGAGGATCAAATTCAGGTTGTCGGGCTTGGCAGAAAGCACCTTTGATTGCTGAGCCACCTCACAGGCCTTGAAAGGCAGTTTGACGGGTTCATTTAGGAAAGCAACAGTAGTACATTCTCCACTCTAGTCTACAACCTTCTGAGGTTTTGGCTGGGTTTATGCTGTGAAGGATGAATTCCCTTCTGTGGAGGCCTCATTCCAATCCGAGAGTAGCCGGTTACCACCATAACCTTCGGGACACTATTGCCCATGGCACGTCTTGCCTGGTAGGTCAATACTGGAACTTTCAGGGTTCACTGCTAGGTAATGCACATTGATGACTTTTCTCTCCTAGGGGCCTGTATAGCACCCTCCAGGACTATGAAAGCTAGCCAGCAGGAAGGAAGTTCTCAAGCCAGTTCCAGCTTGATTTCTCTAGTTATGATATACATCCAAAAGCAATGGCAACAGCTCATGTTGTTTTGGGGACTTTTTAAATCAAATAATGCATAGAGAGGGGTCCCACCCCTGGCAATGAGATCTTCTTTTAATAACATGTCTTGGAGAAAAGTGTTGTCCACCCAAGCAGGGTACTTGCATTCAAACTTTTTCATTTTTATTTTTTTTAATTTTTATTAATTACACTTTATTCTCTTTGTATCCCCCCATAAACCCCTCCCTCCTCCCCTCCCAATCCCACCTTCCCTCCCCCTTCTCCACACATGCCCCTCCCCAAGTCCACTGATAGGGGAGGTCTTCCTTTCCTTCCTTTTGATCCTAGCCTATCAGCTCTCATCAGGAGTGGTTGGATTGTCTTCCTCTGTGTAAGGCTGCTCCCCCATCAGGGTGAGGTGATCAAAGAGCAGGCCAATCAGTTCATGTCAGAGGCAGTCCCTCTTCCCATTATTATGGAACCCACTTGGATACTGAACTGCCATGGGCTACATCTGTGCAGGGGTTCTAGGTTTTCTCCATGCATGGTACTTGGTTGGAGTATCAGTCTCAGAAAGACCCTTGTGCTCAGATTTTTTGGTTCTGTTGCTCTCCTTGTGGAGCTCCTGTCCTCTCCCTATCTTACTATTTCCCACATCTTTTGTAAGACTCCATGCACTCTGCCCAACAGTTGGCCATAAGTCTCAGCATCTGCTTTGGTATTCTGCAGGTTTCAACCATTCTGGAAATCAATCTGTCACTTCCTCAGAAAGCTAGAAATAGCACTTCCTCAAGATCCAGCTTTACTACTCCTAGGCATATATCCAAAAGAGGCTCAAGTACACAATAAGGACATTTGCTCAACCATGTTTGTAGCAGCTTTATTTGTAATAGCCAGAAGCTGGAAACAACCCAGATGCCCCTCAACTGAGGAATGGATACAGAAATTGTGGTACATCTACACAATGGACTATTACTCAGCAATAAAAAACAAGGATATAATGAAATTTGCAGGTAAATGGTGGGAACTGGAAAGGATCATCCTGAGTGAGCTATCCCAGAAGCAGGAAGACACACATGGTATATACTTATTCATATAAACATATAAAATAGGATAAACCTACTAAAATTTGTACACCTAAAGAAACTAATCAAGAGGGAGGACTCTGGCTAAAATGCTCAATCCCCAGCCAGAAAGGCAAAGCAGATTGACATCAGAAGAAGAAAACAGAAAACAAGCTAGGAGCCTGTCACAGAGGGCCCCGGAAAGGCCCTGCCCTGTGCAATGTCTAAGCAGATGCTGAGACTTATGGCCAACTGTTGGGCAGAGTGCATGGATTCATCTTTATTTTTATTTTTTAGACAGGGTTTCTCTGTGTAGCCTTGGCTGTCCTGGACTCACTTTGTAGACCAGGCTGGCCTTGAACTCAGAGATCCACTTGCTTCTACCTCCTTGAGTGCTGGGATTACAGGCATGAGTCACCGCACCTGGCTAAGTTATGTATTTTTAGTTATCTTGCAAAGTAGTGGGTTTCCATAGTGTTTTCCATGTATCTCTAGTTTGAGTTACTCATTGCTTTCTCCTAGCTCCTGCTCTCAAGTCCCAACCCTGATTAAACCTTTAACTCCTACTATGCCCCAACACATTTGTGATCAATTTGGAAAAAACTAAGATTTGCATAACGCTGGCTCCTATGCTTCACATTCTCAGTGTATTTTTCCACTTACCTCAGGTTTATTTTCCTCAACAATACTTAATAGTGCATGACAATCCAGATGTCTTTGTTCATAAGCATTTGTTTTTCCTTTAGGTAGAATTCTCTAGTTTTTAGATTTTGTCCATAGAAATTAGTTTTGTATAATTTACTTTGCATGCTGATGTTTCTTAGCCCACTTATCCTACCATACAAAATACATTTATTTAGAATTTTATATATACGCAATTAAGCCATATATAAAGATAAGAGTTTTGTTTGGTTGGTTTCTTTGATTTTTTTTCTTCTTCTTTTTCAGTCATTTTGCTTCCTATTTTTTTTTCCCCTTGCCTAGAGGTCTGGCAATGATAATAGTGGATGTTTTAGTACCATTCTTCCTCTCAAAGAGATAGCTTTCATCTCACATTCCACCTTGAAGCAGGATATCTGTAGATCTCTATTAAATACCCTTTATCAAATCCAGGAGCAAGTTGGCTAAGAACTTTCATTATATACGAATATTGAACTGTATCAAATGATGTTCCAATTCTAATGGATGTGGTCATTAATATCCTCCATTATTGCACTGATTTACTCAATTACATTAATTGATACTGCCAAAGATAATTTGCATTCCTGGATAAATCAAATTGAATAATTGTCTATCATCCTTATTGTATTTTAGTGGATCCTATTTGTAATTTTTTTTGAGATGTTTCTATATGGCCCAGGTTGGTCTGGTACTCATTGTGTTGCCAAGGTTAACCATAAACTTCTGGTCCCACTGCCTCCACCTCATGAGTAGGTGTACTGGTGTGTGTCCAAGCCCACATTTATGCATGCGCTAAGGATCAAACCCAGGGCCTCAGGCACACTAGGAAGGCACTCTACCAACTGAACCGTAGGATTTTTGCATCTTTGTTCTCAGAAGGTATTTCCTGTTTGCCATGATGTCTTTTTATTGATTTGTTTTTCCTTTCAAAGCTCACATCCTGTTCTTGAAACATTAGTCTGGACTTTCCTAGACTGGGAAAGATTGTTGTGTAAGACTGTTGTGGTTTTTCTTAAATGTTGGTTGAATTCGGTCCACCTGGCCATGGTCTGTTGCTCCTCATGAAAATGCTATATATATATATTTTTTTTTTGTGATCTCTACCGTGAAAAGAATAAAAACCTCCCATTGTCCTAGGAGTTCTGAAAGGGCAGATAGACAGAGGGAGGAAGAGACAGGGAGGAGGTGCCACATGACATATCTGAATGCCAGTTTCCCATAAGGCCCTGTCCAAGTTCCTGCCTTCCTCACATACTCTCCCTGACCCAGCAGGCTGGCAGTGACTGGCCTTGTGGTTTTCCCTCCTCAGACTCCCAGGTTACTCCCTCCCCAAGATGACCCAGACCTGAGATTTCAGAGAAGGAAGGCTCTGGCTGCGGCAGAGGACACTGTGTGTGTGTATGGGGTGGGGGGAACAGGGAGGAATGCTTGAAGCAGACAGAGGCTCTTTGTTTGCTCAGTTTCTATGAACATTGGGCAACACTTGAAAACAGCAAATATTGGTCCAGAGGCCCACTGCCTTCCTGCCCACTCCCTCTGGGCAGCACCCCAAGCTCCCTTGCACGTACACACAAATTCAGTTGTTTCTATCAGAAAGCCAGCTCTGTGGCTGGGATGTAAGGGGTTTTCACTCTGTTTGTGGTACATGATTTAGGTCATGTGCTGGTTAGTCTGAAACTAGAAACCCCTCACCTGCCCCTCTTCTGTTTTTCTCACTCTTTCTTAAGTAGAGAGATCAAATATTTAAGAAACCAGCTGTGGTTTAGAGAAGGCTAGCATTAGAAGCTCTGAGTTCCATTTCCTCATTTTAACATACTGCTTGTGTCTGGAAGCATGGATGCCGACTTTATCTGTGGGGCTGTTGATCAACACTGCAGACCCAGAACAGAAGCTGGAAGATGCAAGGGGCTAAAACTGTGCTTTCCTTCCACCCGGGCCCAATCCAGGCAGCCCCATCTGAGATTCTGCAGCCGGGCACTCATTCTTTCCCCAGGTGGACCAGGTCCTCAGATGGCAGAATTGGCAGCAGAGGTGAGGTGACGTGACAGAATGCCAATGGGAAAAAGGCAGGGGCTGGAGTCCATCCACTCCTGTTACCACCTCCGTGTGACTACAGGGAAGCCTTCTTGGCCTGAGTAAGTCCTGCTTTCCTGGAAGAAGCTGTGTCCCTCGTTGACGAGTTCACAACCAACCGGTCTGTCTGATTTTGTGTCTTGGCATCACCACTCACCTTTGGCAAGGTTCTGTTTCCCCTGGTTTCCTTGTCACATCTAGATGGGGATTCTCAAGCACCAATACCAGGGGCTGTAGGAAGAGCTCCGCCACCTTCTGAAAGTCTCGGCCATTGTTCAGGTGTTCAGGGGAATGGTGAGTGTCTAGAGGGACTCAGATATAGAATTAAAAACACAAGAGAGGACACTGACAGATGTCTGCGGCCACTAAGAACACAGAGCACTGTGATGCTCGCCTCTTGTCCCCACACACCACTATAGACTCCCCTATAGGCTTGGGTACCAATATAACCAGGGTTGTGCCCACATGTATACCCCAAAACAGCCTTTGTCCCATCTACCCTTTGGAGAGTGGTAGACATAGGGCTTCTCCTGAGCAAGAACCAAGGGCCTGGACCTCTCTACTAGGTATATGCAGATAGACAGTAGCTCTAGGTACCTATGTCAAACTGGAATTTTCTCCATGTCCGGCATACCTCTTTGGGCTTGGATTCAGGGGATCCCTCGGAAGCAGGGCCTTGAGTTGGCTGGTCTATTAAGGGCCCAGTGGACCAGAAACTTTGCTAAAGGAAGACTGTAACCCAGTGACTAGAGTTGTAGCTTGAGGTAGGCTCATTATGTGTGCATAGGAGAAGGAGAGGCAGGGAGAGTCATTTTCAATCAGTCTTGCATGCCCTGCTCCGAACCTCCCTGAGTTTGGGTCACAAGTTCAACACCTCACAATTCCCTTCTGGCATCCTGGAAGCCCCTGCAAACTTGCTTCAGGGCCTAGCTAAGACATCAGCTGCAAATATACCTGTTGCTTTGCTAGGTACCTCCTGCCCCTCCACTCCCATCTTCGTGTCTCTACCTCCTGGTGTCAAGTGAATCCAGACTATATCCTAAAGCCTGTTGCGGGAATATAACCCTCCTGCATAAGACCCATGAGAACGTCAGGGGACAGAACACAGATCAGCAGTCGGCACGTTTGCCTCATGTCCCTGCCAAAGTCCCCTGCTAAACCAATGGTCTCTAAAGCAGCCAGCACGTAACTCCTTTCTCCAGGATACCATCTGTTGGGATGGCTTAGTGATAACTTATTGCTATTGCAAAAGATGAGCAAACCAGCATTTGTGCTCAGTGTGTCAGTTGGCCCTGTTTCCTTACCTGGGTCCACAGGTAAGACAGTAATACGTAGACCTCTGAGGTACCCTGAGGGAAAATGGGGAAGAAATGATGGGCAAGGGAAAGGAGTGCTGGGTGCTTGTGGCACCCTGGCCCTGTCTTTCATCTTTTGACAGTTTTGCATCCATGTTTACAGTTTTTGTGTGTCCGGGTTACAAGGATATGTTAGGTTAGAATATCTGACCTTTGATCTGATGAACTGATTCAGTAGGCAAAGCATATTTCAATCTGATAACTTGAATTTGATCTCCAGAACCTCCATGTTTGGAAGGATGGAAATGACTCCTGAAAGCTGACCTCTGACCTTCACACTGTGACATATGACACATGTGTGCTTGTGACTGGACACATACATACATGTGTACACAATAAGTAAAGTTTAAAAAAAACAAAAGAAATAGGACTTTCCCTCTAACGCTCACATGACATATATGTGCCTTTAAAGCACTCTTGTCAGAGACTGGAATTACAGTGGAAAAGACACCTGCATTTGTGTTCAAAAGCACCAGTACACAAACCAAAGCAGCCAAATTAGCATGTTGACTAGGCCTGGCATGAGCTCCTCTCTGTCGGCTAAAATATGAAGCAAGCTCATGCCTGGTACAGAGGCCCAGGTTATTGGTTCTTGCACAGGAGAAGGTCAGCAACAGAGTCCTGTGTCTGTCATTCTCCCAAGGGATTGACAGGACATGGCTAGTCGTGAGAATGTACATCTGCGTGCCTATTTTGTTTTTACTTCATTGTTTCACACCTTTCCAGTCCACGTTTGGGGATGAAATGCACAGTTATAGTTCCAGTTAAAACAGCACATAATGTTTTTGTGGCAAAAGCATGCAATCAAAGTGGTTTGGTCACTACTTAATCGGAGGTGTGCAGGGATGGACAGGAAGCATCCTCCCAGGCCCTTTGTTCTGAGTCTTACAGTGTGACCATTTCCTGACCGTGGGAGATAAGGGTTTTGTTGGTTTGTTGGTTTGTTTTTTGCCCCTATGACTGTTCCTAGCCTGGACTGTCCCATCAGAATCTCAGGGGTAGGATGCTTTCACCCCCAGAGCAGGGGCAGAGAGAGAGCTGTCTCGGGAGCATCCCCAGGATCACCAGAGGAAAAGCACCTAGCGCTGCCTCTCTGACTGGAGCCCAATTTTCCTCTCTGCATGTTCCTTCTCCGGTTCTGGTCCGGGGTCCAGGGCAGTTCCCTTCCCCCTCCAGTCTCAGTCTCCTCTATGTAAGCTGATAAAGCTGCTGGCAAGCAGAAGCTCTGACAGCCGGGCTTCTGGGCTTCTGGAGTAAGCCATTCCCGCCCAAGCGGCTCTACCATGCCGCTCCTGGCACCGAGAGAGCAGTGATAACAAAGACTGGATTTTGGTTTAGCTTCCTTCTAAACAGTCTTTTTTTTTTTTTTCCTTGTGGATTCCACTTGCAGCTCTATCACACAGCTCAGGAAATGAGGTGATCATCGGGGCCAGATAGGAAGGGGGTGGACGCGGGGCGATTGGGCAATTGGGCTGCGCAAACACAGGAGGTCAAAGATTGCACCCGGCCGGCCCCCTCCAGGCATAAAAGGGAGCGGGTCACGGGCAGGCGGTGCAGAAGCGGGTCGGTCTGTGCTCCCCGCTCCTCGCCACACACACACACCGAGAGGATGAGGTTCGCCGTGGGCGCCCTGCTGGCCTGTGCAGCCCTGGGTGAGTGTGGGCGCAGGAAAGGACTGCAGAGTACTTAGTAGCTATTATGCATTCCTTACAAGCTAAAGGCTGGAAGCCTGCCCTCTACCTCCTCCCTGTCACGTCTCCATCTTCTTCAATAGCTTAGGAATAACCTCCATCCTCAGGCACCCGGGGCCCTGATTTAGTCTTTACCTTTTATTATGTGCTCCTCATGCTATGGACAGTAATTTGCAGGCGTGTTATAAAATGTTAGAAAACTTTTAACCAATTTACCCAGGCTCCACACCGAGCCTTTCAGTGTAGTTCAAACAGTTTGGTGTGGTAGTCAGCACTTCCTGGGCTCTAACCCTACTGCCTTTTCATTGTCTGATGTTCCCTTGGATGCCTTTGGCGCTGGCTTAGACCAGAGTGTGGGACTCGAAGCCAGAATTCTTGAGTTCAAACCGTGTTTGTAATTCCCCTGTGTTACAGCGCCTGCCTGGGAGGGTCAGGTGAGGGTGGGGTCAGAGGTGCCAGTCACACATCCTGCTGATTCCTCCCCCACGGGGGTCTCAAAGACCCAAGCGTCTGCCCTGGTTAGACCGTCGGTGGCATTTGTCACATCGTTGGGACAATGGTTGAGTTATTTGCTGTCAACTTGAAAAAGGCGCCCATGCTTGTCCGCTGAGGGCACTTCTTGTGACTCTGCAGAGACACAAGACCAGGGACAGAATCTACAATTCAGATGAACTAGTTTGAACTAGTCTGAAGAAGCTAAAGAGTCTACCATTTGGCTTCCCCCTGGCCGGGTTGGTATAAAGGGCAGTAGCTGGGACACTCAGCTTCTCTGTCGTCCTTCTTTATCCATCCTAAAGAGCTGTTGGCCTTGCCCTCCCTATGCCATGCTCATTAGTGCTTTGTGGACCTTGCTGAGTCAGTGTGTCAGCCCTGCTGAGTTACCCAAAGGTGGTGAAAGCTAGGAATGCCGGGTCTCGTGGATGGCACCTCCCCACCACATGGATTTTAACAGTGACACAGTTGGAGGAGATGTTGTAGCTGGGGAGATTCTTGCTTTGTAAGCAGGAGGACCTCAATTCAGAACACCAACACCCAGGTAAACAGCTGGGGTACAGCAATGCTCTGGGGAAGCAGATGGGCTTACTAGCCAGCCAGTCTAGTGGAACCAGCAAAGGCTCAGATTCAGTGAGAGACACCATCTCAAAAAAAAAAAAAATCAGGCAGAGTAATAGCAGAAGATACCCCATGTTGCCCTTTGGCCTCCATGCATACCCATCTGCACGTGCACATTCACATGTGTCCATTTATACAAACACATACACACATATAGTGATACACATGATTGTCTCCAGCTGCTCCTCTAAATGGTGACCAAGGGGAAGCATTGAAGGGAGGTGGGCAGAAGCAGAAGCCTGTTGAGTAGAAGGGAGTTTCTAGACAGCTGAAAAGTAACTCAGGTGAATTCACGCGCTAAAGGATGCACATAGAGAGGCAGAGCGCCTAAGAGCCTTGTGCCAAGATGGCTGAGAATGGCGCTTGTCCACTGAAGCGCTTGATGTGGACCTTCAGCCATGACAACGAAACAAGGCAAAGAGGCAGGAGAAGAGTGGGTTGTTGTTATCAGCTATCCCAGCATCCCTCCAAGCAGCCCAGGGTTAGGTGGGAAAACGGGAGGCCACTGGGGTGAACTAGTTTCTCTGCTCTCAGTATCAGGATGCAGCAGCAAGCACCCTCTCCTCTGTCGTGACGGCCAACTGGAGTGAGAGGAGAGTGGAATGGGGGAGGTGGCCATCAGGACCTTTCAGGGAGTGGTGCTTTCTATCCCTGGGCACAGGGAATGGGTCTCATGACTCTGCCCTCTCTCCTACAGGACTATGTCTGGCTGTCCCCGAGAAAACTGTAAAATGGTGCGCAGTGTCAGAGCATGAAAACGCCAAGTGCATCAGCTTCCGTGACCACATGAAAACCGTCCTTCCAGCTGATGGTCCCCGGCTTGCCTGTGTGAAGAAAACCTCCCACCCTGATTGCATCAAGGCCATTTCAGTAAGTCCTACTGCCCATCACGGCAGGAGGATTCCTGGTTTGCTTTCTTCAGTCATTTTGGAGTAACTCTTTACTCACAGGTAGGGAGGCTGATGTACGAGGTGGTCAGACCTGCTGCTCTTCCAAAATGGAAGCAGAAGAGGGCATGCTTACTGTCCGTAACGCAAGAGAAGGGTGCTCTGAAAGGTGGCTGTGTTGAGCCACTTAAGTTCCTCAAACTCAGGAGAAAAGCGGGATGTCTGTGATGTCAATAATTATTGTCCAACTCTGCTGGGAAGCTCTCTTTCTTCTTCCCTCACTCCTTCCTTTTCTCCTCCTCCCTCCCTCTTTCTTTCTGTCCCCTGCCTCTGTTCTTCTATGTGTGTATGTATCTTCCTCTGTCTCTCTTTCTTTCTCTTCTCCTTCCTCCCCTCTCTCTGTCTGTTTCTCTCTTCCTTCTTCCCTTTTCCTTTTCTCCCTCCCTCTGACTCTGTTCTCTCTCTCTCTCTCTCTCTCTCTCTCTCTCTCTCTCTCTCTCTCTCTCTCTCTCGTGTGTGTGTGTTTGTTGCTTGGGACTGAACCCAGAGCTTTGGAAATACTAGACACATGCTCCAATACTGCATTACATCCTCCACCAGGTAGGTCCTGGACACATATTTGGGAAGATGAGTGAATTTAGGGGGAGAGAATTAAGAGTGGCGAATGCAGGTAGCAGTTGATCCCTTTATCTTCCGCTCTTTACTCATTTAGCACTGCTCTTGGACATCAGTCCCTCCACTAGCTCATGGAGACGCAGGGGTTAAACACTGACTGTCTTTACCTTCATGGTGTCCACAACCCAGTAAGGAGAGAAGTAAATGCTTACAATCAAGGAAACTATTCAGCAAAGGGAAAGAACAGTGTCCCAGCAGGGACTCAGAGAAAACCTCTTTGGCCTCTGTAGTCACCACCAATCTCTTTGAGAAGGGATCAGTGAAGCTAAGATTGAACAGATGGCCCTGGGGAGGGCTCTCTCCTCAGAGCCATGGATAACTGCAGCAGGGATGAACAGCACACGAAAAGGCAGAGGCACACTGGTGTGAGTTGGCAGCAGGAAACCGGAGAAGCAGAGCTAGCTATCAGGTAGAGCAGGACGAACAAGATTTGTAATTGTGATTACTGTTGGTCCGGGGAGAGCTGAGCTCCATTCTAGTGTGTGCAGAAGTAAAGCGGATGTTTTAGAAAAGAGCTTAAGGGAGGGAGAGAGCAGGAACTCAACAGAGTCAGGGAAATGAGTAGCCGGGGATTGCTCAAAATGAACCAGCCTAGCAGTGAGGCTGACTGGTGGTTAGATATTTAGGGTTCCGTCTTCACAGAGGTGAGGACATAGGTCCCTTGTCCTTCCTGATTTATATATTTATATAGAAAGATGTTTATGGGCTGGAGAGATGGCTCAGCTGTTAAGAGCACTGGCTGTTCTCTCAAAGTTTCAATTCCCAGAAACCATAAGGTGGCTCACAGCCATTTATAACGAGATCTGGTGCCCTCTTCTGGTGTGCAAGTACATGTGCAGGTAGAATACTGTGAAAATAATAATAAAAAAATCTTTAAAAAAATTAAAAGATATGTATACACACCCACACACTCACTCACTCATACACGCGCTCACACACACACACACACACACACACACACACACACACACACACACACACACACACACGCATCTTCCAGGTTCTGGAGAGAGACACTACTGAGTTACAAGAAATGCATATTCACACCTGAGCCTTAATTTTGCTCGTGGAAAGGAAGACAAAGGCCTGTCTTTGGTTGTGTTGGCCCAAAGAAAGCGGACGTTTTCCTGAAGGTGGTGTGCTTCCTCGGGCAGGCACACGAGAGGGCTAGGTTATCCTGGGGGGCCCGGCCTCACGCTGGAGTAAGGTCAAGCCTCCCGATGCAGGACCTCGGATGGACTTGTCCTCTGGGGGCAGTCCACCACAACGGTGAAGAACTGCACTAAAGAGTTGCAGCATTAGGGATGTTGAGAGCCACTGCGCTACAGTAAAGGCAGGTGGGTTCATTTTAAGACTTTAATGAAGGGCAACCCATTTGGTGGACTCCTCCCACTGCCAGGGAGTAAGCTGCTTTTCAATAAGCCTTACTAGATCTTAAAAAAAAAAAAAAAAAAAAAGACCACAAGTAAAGAGAAAATAAGCTGTAGATATAGTTGGAATACTCCAAGGGGCTTATTGATTTAAACACAAGAGTGCGGTAGGGCATGGAGGCGTATTCTTCTAATTCTGTACTTTGTAGTGAGGCAGGAGGATCATGAGTTTAAAATCAGCATGAGTAGATAAACTGTCTCCCCCCCCACACACACACGATTTTTGTTTTTCTGAGACAAGGTTTCTCTGTGTAGCCTTAGCTGTCCTGGACTTGCTTTGTAGACCAGGCTGGCCTTGAACTCCCAGAGATCCGCCTGCCTCTGTCTCCCTGAGTGCTGGGATCACAGGCATATGCCACTGCACCCGGCTATAAACGGCCTTAAGACAAACAAAAATACCAAAGAAAAGTTGAACATTCACAAAAAGCATGAAGTAAAATAAACAAGCAATGTCAAAGTAACTAAGCAATAGACCCCACTGTCTGGCCCCAAATCCCAGCTGCATGTCTTAGCAGCCACATGGCATACCAAAGGGGCTTAACCTTTATAATGCCTCGGGATTTTGCTCATTTGTAAAAACTGACCTGGGGCAGGGTGGGGGATGGGTGCTGTCAGGGGTCCAGGTAGACCAAACAATCAAAATAAGAGGATGCCCCAAACCTTGAGTCCTCTTGCCCCGTGTGTGCCGAATTCTGGGATAGCAGGTGCGTGTGGCCATGGCATGCTGGCTCTTACTGCTTCAAGGGCCCAGCACAGTAGGGAAAGTCAGTGGAGAGGCAAGTGCCAGCAGAGGAGCTCACGGGAACTCTCTGAATGAAGGGGCCCTCTGTGTGGCTGAGCATGGAAACAGAGGCAAGAACCACGCCATCCACAGGCCCCTGTGTTCTCAACTACAACCCTGTCAGCGCCTGCAGGACACTGGCTGTTCCCACTTCTGGAGAGGGGTAGGCGACCCCCTCCCTCACCAAACCTGCCAGACCAAGCCTGTGCAGTTGCTGAGGGAAAATCAGGGAAAAGAGAAAAACAAGACAAAACAAAAGCAAAAGCAAAACCCCTCTATTCCTTTATCCACGCAGAACAAATGTGGACAGCAGCCAAGTGGCCTTTTGACAGAAATGGAATCAACCCAAGCCAGCAGGGTTGGATGTGTTTTGGATAGACTTGAGCAGGTTTTCTGGCCCTAGACCCATGGAGCATGGCTAGTCCCTCCCCAGAACAGATGTTCTGGCTTAGGGAGGCCTTCCTTGGAAGCAAGGACTTCATAGGAGCTTATTCTCTTTTAGGGGGGTGAAGCAGATGCTGTGACCTTGGATGCCGGCTGGGTGTATGATGCAGGCCTGACTCCTAACAACCTGAAGCCTATTGCAGCCGAGATTTATGGGTCACTTGAAAGTAAGTTCTCCCAGAGGACCCAGGAGGGGTGTCGTGGCTTAGTAGATGAATTAAATCTCATTTTGCAGGCAGGTATCAGATATTAGATGTTAGCAAGCATTTCCTTGGGGAGTCAGTGGGGAATGAAAATATCTTTTAGCCCTCCAGGCGCAAATGAAGGCATCTAGGGACTTTGCACTGGTTGAAGGCTGGTATGGACCTTCTGAGTCAGGCATCCTCACTGGATGGAGAGAGAGCAGGCTTGGGGTCCAGCTTGGCCTTCATTGGATCTGGTGAACTGTCCAAGCTCCCTGCAGTCTCGGGTGCATGTGCCAGGGAGAACCCATCTCATGGCATGCGCTGCGAGTCCAGTAGACCAAGAAGTGGTCTGAGGTTGCTCTGACTGTCCCTATTGCCAATGCAAGCCTCTGTAGCTGTAGCTTCCACCTTCTTGGAGGCCTTGGGTTGGTAAGAGTAAGGTCAACAAAGCATCTTTGACCCACGTACAGGTGCTCTTTGAGCCTTTGTTTTCCTGGAATGATGCGGCAAATGGACCGTCTGCCTTTAAACCTACAGAGGTTTCTCTGGCTTCCTACAACCCAACTCCACCTAAGCTACCCCCGGGCCTCTCTTCCCTCACTCAGGGTCAAGCGTTGATAAGCAGCGCTGCTCTGTGATATGTCAAAGTTCTCTACCCCACCCCACCCCCTGTCCCATTTCAGAACCACAAACCTTCTACTGGGCTGTGGCCGTGGTAAAGAAGGGTTCTGGCTTCCAGTTTAACCAGCTCCAAGGCAAGAAGTCCTGCCACACGGGCCTGGGCAGGTCTGCAGGATGGAACATCCCCATCGGCTTACTTTACTGTAATTTGCCGGAGCCCCGCAAGCCTCTTGAGAAAGGTAAGCCGTCATCTCTATTCTGGATGTCCCGCTGGGGGGTCACACAGTCATGATTGGTCAGACACGTAGGCTGAACTCCAAGGTGGTGGAGAGAGAGCAAACCATCTAGAGAGTGGCAGGTTTGTAGCACCAGCTGCCCGTGGGAGGTGGCAGCTGAGCCCTTTTCGTTGTTGTAAGCTCTCAACAACCCAACAGAGGCTGCCCTGAGGAGGGAATGAAAGGGCTGACGCAGATTTCCAGGCTCACTTTAGTGGCTGGACCTGCCTACTCCCCGCCCCCCGCCCCGCCCCGCCCCGCCCCACCCTGCCCCACCCCGCCCCACCCTACCCACCGCTAAAGGATGATTTGGTGCCACCTGCTGGTTATGAGTTGTTCTGCACGTCTCTAAGTTGTTTTACTGCCCCCAGAGGAACTTTTTGTTTTTTCCCCCTGAAAGAGAACAGAGTGAGCTGACAATGGTCTTAGGCAAGCCTTAGCTGGAAGGAAGAATAGCTGGTGTCCCTGGGTGGGTAACTGCAGGGTAGGGGTTAACCTATTCCTGTTTAGCAACCCTTCTTAGTACATGTAAGCGTGAGCCAGGACTGTGTTCATTGCTTCATTGCTTCGTGCATTGTGCTTATGCCTTGTTGCCCATTTCTCTGTCTTGAGCAGCTGTGGCCAGTTTCTTCTCCGGCAGCTGTGTCCCCTGTGCAGATCCTGTGGCCTTCCCCCAACTGTGCCAACTGTGTCCAGGCTGTGGCTGCTCCTCCCTTCAACCGTACTTTGGCTATACAGGCGCCCTCAAGTGAGTGAGATCGCTGTTTTGTGTTGGCCAGTGCTGAAAGTCCTCAACTGGGGGTTCTTTGCTGACCCAAAGCTGATACCCACCTGCCTAAAGGCATCTGGGTGGCTTAAACTCTTCCCAGGAAGGCAGGGGCACAACCTGGGACTCTCAAGGCCAAGCTAGCCCGTATTCCCTTTCAAAGCTCATACCCTTTTCTGGGGGTCCTCCCTCCCCTCAGAGCTCTCATATCAGCTGGCTGGTGTCTCCTCTCATTGAACTGGACAGCATCTGAAGGGTCTAACACATTCCCAGTGCCTGGGGGTGTGGCAGAGCCCTTGCTCTCCATAACAGCAGCAGCCTATGCTCAATGGACTGGACACTGCCCTGCCCCACCTCAACAATACATATGGTATTTTTATTTTTTTACATATAATACATTTTGACCATATTCTTTCCTTTTCCCCAACTCTTCATAGACCCTACACACACACACACACACAAACACACACACACACACAACACCAAAGATAAAAACAAATAAAAACAAACGAACAAAAAGTACATACAGGGAAAAACAAAACAAAACATGAAGTCTGTTTTGCATTGGCCGGCTACTCTGGGGCATGGTACCTGCCATGAAACATGGTTGAAGAAAACTGATTTTCCAGGCAGGCATCAATTGCAAGTAGCCTCTTGGTTAGGAGGGACTTTGTGTCATGTGTCTTGCTCTCCTTCCTTTTTTTTTTTTTATTTTGTTTGTTTGTCTTTTTGAGACAGTGTTTCTCCATGTAGCCCTGGCTGTCCTGGAACCCTCTGTAGACCAGGCTGGCCTTGAACTCGCAGAGATCTGCCTGCCTCTGCCTCCCAAGTGCTGGGACTAAAGGCGTGCGCTACCACTGCCTGGCATCTTACTCTCTTTTTACTTTGCTTAGACCCTGAAGTCTGCATAGCCAGGGAAGAAATACCATCTTCTTCTATACTAGGGACTTGAAGCTTTTTTACATTAACATGTTTTCACCTCCTGTTTGCCACGTTGGGGTACAGAGTGAGGGACGTTCATCTTGTGTGAGCTCACCCCCGCCCCATCTCAGCAGTACTTTGGACGTCAGCGCCTCACCCTAGTGCTGCCTCTGCTATGGGGGCTGCTCAGACACAGTCCTTGTCTGCAAGCTGACCAAGTGGTCAGGACCAGGAGCAGGGCCTGTCTTGTAGGCGTCTTGTTCACGTGCTTCTTTCCTACAGGTGTCTGAAAGATGGAGGTGGGGATGTGGCCTTCGTCAAGCATACAACCCCATTTGGTAAGTGACTGGGAAAGACTCCGGCAGCCTCCCTGCCGCTTCCATAGTCAGTAGTCACACATGGGCATGCAAGGTACCTCTACCATTGCTTGAGTTTCTATGTGTGCAGAGGCAGTTACTTTTTGGGTCTCTACCTGAACTTATGGGCCTCTTTCTATCACTCAAACCCCACAGTGGGTCCTACCTCTAGGGCAGAATTGCCAGAGTCAGGGTTTGGAGGTTGGCCTGGCTGGTCTTGGCCTGTCAGCAGTCTTGCTGAGCTCAGGCATGTGGGATGAAGGCAGTCATTGCTTCACTGGCTCACAGAAGCCTCCGTGCCTGTCTGGCCTCAGGCGCATCTTCCTGCAGCTTCCTCAGCCCTCAGAGAGCCTTCCAGGCCCTTCAGCTCACGCTCTCTATGATAATAGGAGTTCAAAGGTGGGGAGGATCTCAGCCTGCCATAGGCTCACCCAAACTTTCCCTCCTCAGAGGTCTTTCCCAAGCAGGCCGACAGGGACCAATATGAGCTGCTCTGCCTTGACAATAGCCGAAAACCAGTGGATCAGTATGAGAGTTGCCACCTAGCCCGGATCCCTTCTCACGCTGTTGTGGCTCGAAAAGTGGATGGCAAGGAGGATTTGATCTGGGAGATTCTCAAAGTGGCCCAGGTATTTTACCCACCATTTTATCTCCTGCTGACAACGCTGTGCTCAGATTTTCCTGACACCTGAACAGGCTAAGACAGTCCTGTGTGTTTAGGATACAGTGTGCATGGGGAGGGGGGGCGGTCATGGGTCACCAACCTCTCCAGCATCCTTAGCTGGGACTCCTCATAGAGCAGCAGGTGTTTCCTCTGCTATCAACATCCAGCACATCTTGGACCAATGAGATCCTTTTCATCTAAGGTAGTCCCTCAAGACCCAGAGAAAATCCCAGAAGGTTCTCCTGACCCCCCAAAGGAGAAAGAAGCTCTATCTCCCCTCCCCCACAGACATGGACCCTGACTGCAGAGGGACTGACTTCTCCTACCAGTTCTATGCTTGTTGGCTGGGGTTAGTTAAGACAGCTTCCTCTGGTCCAACCCACTCATCTATCCATCAAGAGTTTAAGTGGCAACCGTCCAGCGCCAGCCTCCGCACCAGACTCTCTTCTTGTTCTCAGCCCCTCTGGGAGACAAGCTCAAAGCACAGGGAGGGAGAATATAGGGTGATCCTCACAGGGTACTGGACAAAGAAGGTGCTAGGTGATGCTTGAATGCCTTCTCTCCTGGCACCTCCAAGTTTCTCATGTTTTTAAAATCAGTGTCCTTGTTCTCTTCAGTCCTGCTTTTTAGCCACCCTAATTCCTGTTGCTGCTCATTGCTCTTTTTTTTTTTTTTTTTTTCCTGGACACAGGAACATTTTGGCAAAGGCACAACAAAAGACTTCCAACTGTTCAGCTCTCCTCATGGAGCAAACCTGATGTTTAAAGATTCTGCGGTTGGGCTGTTAAGGGTTCCCCCAAGGATGGATTTCAAGCTGTACCTCGGCAATAACTATGTCACTGCCATTAGGAATCAACGTGAAGGCGTGTGTAAGTACTCAGGAAAAGCCAGGTGACCTCAGGGATGTGTGCAACCGAGCAAAGTCAAGAAGCAGCCATAGTCTTTCTGGGGACTGACAGCCTCTCCTGATGTCCCTGTTTCTGTCCTGCTTGTGAGCCCAGGGCTAGACTGATGCTGGCTGGCATCAGCCAGGAGAGGGCCTGGAAGTCACCAATGGCTTCAAAGGCTGTCGCATTTCAAATGACCTGGCTTGGTACTAAGTATCCTTTCTTCTGCATAAATCGGGATAGCCCCATGCCCTCTGTGGAGCCGATTAGACTATTACAAAGTAAATAGCTTGAAGTTCTGCAGACTGTACACCTCTTGCCAATACTGTGGTCAACATGGGCACAATGAAGCCAGAGTTGGAGGGAGGCTGTTCTTGCCCTGGCTTTCATTGGGGCATTGAAGGTGTGCCTAATAATTTATTCATTTGGTGGATATATATTGAACATCTAGCCACAGGCTCTGCTAGGTGCTGGACTTACAAACACATATTAGATTCTGTTGTCCTGGGACTTTCAGGCCAGGGAAAGGACAAATGTTTGAGAGATGGTCATACTACTGAACAGCAAATTACAAAGTGAGATAATGAAAAACAGTAAAAATAGCAAGGCCCTACAAGAGTGAAAAGCAAAGTCAAGCAGATCCTGGCCTCATCCCTAAGAGAGTGATCTGGGGACTGGGCCTGAAAGATAGGCATGTGTACATGTATTTACTCTATCTATATATCTGTCTGTCTATCTATCTATCTATCTATCTATCTATCTATCTATCTATCTATCTATCATCTTTGCTAGACATGTATTATACTGACCACATGATTATTACACGGCTTAAATGGGAGGGTGCTCTGGTGAATGAGGTGGGCATGTTTCCTTCTTCCTAGAGCTTACATTCTCCCACATGGAAACCTATGAAAAACAATGAACATAGTTAAAATGGCTATTTGAAGAAAGGAAGGAAGGAAGGTAGGAAGGAAGGAAAGAAGGAAGGAAGAAAACTCAGATGTTAGCATGTCCTGGGGTTAGAGAGTTGGCTTCTCAAAAGAAAAGGCTGGGGTCTGGAGAGATGGACTCAGTGGTTAAGAACAAGTATGGCTTTTGAGAAGACTCTAGTTTGCTTCCCACACTCATATTAGACAGCTCAAGACTTCCTGTAACTACAGCCCCAGAGGATCTAATGCCCTCTTCTGGCCTCTATGGGTACTGCACTCATATGCACACACACACTCACACACAAACACACACACACACTCACACACAAACACACACACACACACAAACACACACACACACACACAATTAAAATGAAAGAAAAAAGTCTCACAAAAGAGGAAGGGCTGAATTTTAAGTGAAATCAACTAAAGTTAGACTGTATACTATCTGCTTTCCTAGATAGTTATGAGTTCCCTGAATGGGAGCTGTTTGTTATTCTCATCATTTGCATGAAACAATTAAAAACATTGACATATACCAGACAGTAGCTGGGGCCTCTCCTTCCTGAACTCTGGTTATTCTTCTTGTACTATAGGCCCAGAAAGCTCCGGTGAAAGCTCGTCAGTGAAGTGGTGTGCACTGAGTCATCATGAGAGACTCAAGTGTGATGAATGGAGTGCGAACAGTGGAGGAAAAATTGAGTGTGAATCAGCAGAGACCACAGAAGACTGCATTTACAAGATTATGGTATGTCTCTCCTCCCTCTCCAGGGTCTATCCCTAATACTGTGGCCTCATGGCCCACTGTGAGGCCGAGTGGTCAAGTGTAGCTAGAGTAGTGCGGAAAACCCCCTTTCTAGAAACTTTGTTTTCCTCACCAGAAGTCCTAAGTTTGTGGTTCTGAAGGATGCCTCCAGGGCTCAGTTTGTTCTTTACATTAGCACAGTGGGAGGGTAATCTGAGCCGTGTCCTGCTGAGGGAAACTGGACTATAGGGAGAGTGCCATTGGGCATTGGGTATGCCCTGATGATTGTGAAAGGGCTCGGCTTTGATTTTGCAGGCAAGTATACATCTGCTTAATTGATCAAAATAGCATTCCTTATTTGCCTGTAGATCTTTTTCAAAATCCTGAGCTTGGGAAAGAAGAAAATAAATGCCCCTTGTCATCACTATAACTCAGAGAAAACACTCTTATTGGGATTGTGTCACATAGATTGCTTAGCACCTCCCACCTCATCGTGTCTTGTGAGCCTTTCATATGCCTTTCAAACCCTGGTGTTCCTGTTTTAGAGAACACACTGAGGTTCTGCAGGGGTGGCAATGCCTGGAAAGGGGAAGGAAGTTCCAAGCTCTCAAGCCCCTACCTCTTTTTTCTTGCTCCACGGAGCCCCTCCATGTGCCTATTCTGTGTGGTGACTCTTTGGTTGTTGCTGAAAGTTACTGCTGTAGTTGCTGTTGGTTGGTGGTGGCAGCGGCAGTAACTTGAGGTAGGGTCTCATGTTGCTGATGTTGGTCAGTTACTGTCAGAGGCTGAGGCTAAGCTGATATACCTGGTCATTCCGCTTCTGCCTCTGGAGGGTTGGGATTATGTGCCTCTCTGCCACCACCAAGGCTAAAGGGATGCTCAGGTCAGAACCCTGGGCCTCTGGTATGCTAGGCTGGCACTGTATCAACTGAGCTGTAGCTACACTTGGATCTTTGAAAACAAACCCACAAATATAACACCTATTGACAACACTAGGATTCCTTGTCAACTGATCTTTCTGGAGTTTCTCAGCTCTGCTAAGAGCACTTAAAAATAACCCTGTGCTTTCTAAGCTAGCTCTCGCAAAGCAGAGCAGGCTTCCAGTGCCATTCTTCTATCCACAGTTTAAAATACTACATGATTTTAGCTACGTTCCATTTTATTGTCTGAGTCAAGGCAAGACAATCAAGCTGAATTAATACAAAGCCAGTTAACAAAGCCTGAGTCTACGTAAAGGTGTGCTAGCATCCGGGTTGCCTGACTGACCATTGGGGATCCAGAACCAACATCTACTGTTGCCCTGCATTTATAACTTACGCTGGAAAAAGCCTTTAAGAAGACAGCCCAGCGGGGCAAGCAGCACAGGAGACAGCAACCATTCATCCGCTGTGACTCGCTATGTCTTTGCAGAATGGAGAAGCTGATGCAATGACCCTGGATGGAGGATATGCCTACATAGCAGGCCATTGTGGTCTAGTGCCCATCATGGCAGAGAAGTATGGTAAGGGCAGGAGCACAGTGTCTTTGTGCTTTCTTTCTGGCCCTTGGGGAGAGGAGGATCACAGCCCAGTTTATCACAGAGCCACCATAAAGTGCTCCCTGCTTGAGCTTCTTCTCTGTCCCTGAGACTCCTTCACCTAGAATCCCCACAGTCATCCTAAAGGATGAGAGGGGTGGTACCCTCAGTCCCCGCCATGAGATTATAAAAGGGATCCTACTGCAGAGGACATATGGGATGTCTGGAAAGTCCTGCCATATAGAGAACTCTTGCTTTTCCTGCTGCCTTGTTGCAGGACAAATACATCCCCCTGTGAGCTTGGTACACAGCAAGCAAGCACTTGAGATGCACAGTTGTGAATGAATCCTAAAGGCCAGCAGCCAGGTGAACTCTCAACATCTGGAGAGAGTCTAGCCTTATTGTAAATCAGTGATGTGTGCAGTCGCACCTACTCTTCTTATTTGCCTCATGCGAAAGGCGTGATTTTCCAACCTATACATGAATGTCTAATGGCTCCTCTGTTTTCTTTCAGAGAGCTCTAATTGTGGAAATCAACAAGCAGAGGAAGGTGAGTTGAATATGGTAGTCCTGGAACTGGAAGGTAAACTCTCATTGTTGGGAGAAGTGGTTAGGCAAGTTTCTAAGTCAGTGGAGAGATCCAATTTTAGAAAAGCGAGATGAGAGGGCAGTAATTGAGACACAGGGTTTCTCGTTTCCTGTTATAACACAGGCAGTGTCCTCTGTAAGGATTCATGAAAGGATCCAAGGATTCAGAATTTATGAATGGTCTAGGGTCCTGGAAACAAACCTAGGGTCTTCCCATCACTTCTTACCATTTTGAGTCACATCAAGTTTTCAGAGTTTTAGACGAGAGTTAGCACGGGCCTTGCTTATGTGGTCCTTGCAGGATTGCGTAGAGAGCTCAAAATGTTGATGTCTAGGAGAATGGAATTACCTGACCATCTAGCCACATTGGGCCCAGGAAGCGGAACTAACCCGTCTCTTACAAGGGCTTTGATTAGGGGTGGGGCTGAAAAGATGGCACAAAGTGTGACACAAAAGTGACACTGCACCCACTGCTCAGTCCCCTTAGGTTGTATTCTGTGGAACCTTGGGTGTACAAATCTGGCCTTGTCCCTGCGGCCGAACACAACCTCCCCATTCTTAGCATATCTAGAAGGAGCCATTATTATTCTATCGATGATAAGGATTACTTTCTGTTGGAGAGACTATTCTAAATTAATTAAAATAGGAAATAGAATCATAGGTTGGTTCTAGCCCCTATGGCGGGCACACTTGTGCTACTGAAGATGACAACCAACTTGTTCTTGGTGTTTTCATTTTTCATGTTTACCCTTGTATCAAACCACGTACTTATCAGAATGTCTAGCCTGATTAACCCCAATACATGTTCATATGCAAAATGTGAGAGTTACATTAGCTTTTCTGTATCCATTTCCATGATTTAATAATTTGGAAAGTGAGTTACTGGTTTTTAACTTCAATAACCTTATGCATTCAGGTAAGGTCTATGTGTCAGCCGTTTCTCTGGTGATAATGTGTTAATATTTTGCCACTTATTTTCACATTTTATGGGTATACATGTACATGTTTGTGATGGGACATAGAGCAGAAGTCAACCTCACGTGGCAATTCTCCAAAGTCATCACTTTTTTTTGGTTTTAGATACAGGGTCTTTTGTTGGCATGGAGCCCCTTAGTAAATTAAGCTGGCTTATTAGTGAGCCCCAGGAATCTGTGTGTACCCATCTTCCTAGTAATGAGATTATACACACATGCCACCATGCCTGGCTTTTTTATATGGGTTCTGGGGATTGAACAGCTTACCTGGCCAGTAACGGAGCCATCTCCCCAATCCATTATTTTATTTTCAAATTGATACATAAAAACATGAAGATATATGTCCATAAAGACAGGGTACCATGTGAGCTTAGTACTTTGCCTTTCAACTTCTTCCTGCTAGACCATCCTGTTTTTCACTGAGGTCAGTTGTTGTGGGGTACCTTTTGTGACACAACGTGCTCTTTAGGACATCCTTGCTGTCCTAAGGCAACAGCGGGTTCTGTCGGAAGCAGCTACTTGGGGAGGCCACATGGATGCTGATATTCCCTCATTGGCATCTTTCCAGAAGGGTACTATGCTGTGGCAGTGGTGAAGGCCTCGGACCAGGACATCACCTGGGACAACCTGAAAGGCAAGAAGTCCTGCCACACCGCCGTGGACAGAACTGCCGGCTGGAACATCCCCATGGGCCTGCTGTACAGCAGGATCAACCACTGCAAGTTCGGTGAGCAGAGCTGGGAGAAGAGCTCGGCAGGGGCCATGTGGGGAAAAGTAGCCCTGAAGAAGTCTGTGGGCTCAGGGTCCGTAAATGTGAAGTTTCGTAGAAACAAACCTCAAGGAAATGGCGAAAGGGACTAGTAGTCAGGTTGACCGTCTCAGTTACACATAACGGCTTCAGTGAACGTACATTACTTTTTTCTCCCATGAAGAAGACCAGAAGTGAGCATTCCATGGCTCTAAGGACTTGATAGCCTTACAGCTTCTTTCTGTTCCACAGTTGCCATCATGGTACTTCTATGTTCAAAACAACATTAGAGTTGCCAAGGCATTCATGATCCAGACAAGAAAGAGAACAAATGGAAATTTACCCCAACTATGGTCAGTGTTTGAAAGGAGCTTTTTGGATGTGAAAGCAATTATTTTCTATATAAATTCCCATCAGGCAGAACTTATTGTACCAATATACACCTACCTTCACGTACCTACCATAAAGCAAACTAGATTTTTTTTGTTACTGAGGAACAAAGGGATAATGACATTGTGTGGACATCAAGCAATCGCTGCCACAGGGGTTCTGTGCTATGACTATGTGGGGAGCAGTTTTTTGGATCCCCTAAAATGTTGGTTGCCTCACCTAGTCCCTGCCCAGAACTAGGATTCCTGAGTTTACTCTGTGTCCTCTGAATACCCTGGCGGAGCTTGATTCTACCTCCTTAAGTTACTGACTAAAAGATCCCAACAGACAAACATTGACTATAGCTGTGCTTCAGATTGGCTTCCTCAGGCCTTCTTTCCCGATGCCTCCAAATCTGGGTAACTCCTTAACAATGGGAGAGCATGAACCTGATGATGACCTCTGAAACCCTAGCGCACGCAGGGACCGGAAGATGCTCTGACATCTCAGAAGTGGAGTACACCTGGGACCACAAAGCACAGGCTCCCGACCTCTGCTCCCCCAAAACTCCTTGTATTTTCACAGCCAGCAGAGCAGCTGAAGTGCAGGGATAATTCTCTATTCCTCCCTTGAGCATTGAGATGTAGTGGGGTGCTTCTAAGGAACGACAGGGAAGGAGAAACTCAAGCAAACAAATAAAACAGTAGTCCAACCTCAGAAATTCCATTTCTTCACTCTGAAGCCTAGAGATGGTACCATCATGGTGCTCAAAGGATCCCCTCCACCCTGAAGTGCTAGCAAAATCCTTTCCCAACTTTGATTAGTTTCCTTCAAAGCCCTACGGTCTGGCGATTCTGGGTTGGTGGGTGGCAGGTTGCAGAGTGAATTATTTCATACCCTGTCAGGTGTTAAGTAAGTCACTAGAATCACCCCCCCCCCCCGCTCCCAACAAATACATACCTGCACACACAAAAGATGACTTTCTCTTGTCCTTCTGGCCAGATGAATTTTTCAGTCAAGGCTGTGCTCCTGGGTATGAGAAGAATTCCACTCTCTGTGACCTGTGTATCGGCCCAAGCAAATGTGCTCCAAACAGCAAAGAAGGATATTATGGTTATACAGGGGCTTTCAGGTGAGTTTTCCAGCCCTATCTCACACACAAACACACACACACACACACACACACACACACACACACACACACACCACCCTAGTCTTGACCAAATTCCTTTTAGGAGCTAGGGTGAGGTCTTAGGTTAGTAGCCTGTTAAGTACTGTACATATCAGGATGAGAGCTCTTCCCACCAAATGTAGAGATGCATGTGAAGGGGTATCTGGGTCCCCACAGAGTTCAGTCTGCCACAGCCAGCTGTCAGACAGTGAGACTGACAGTGATACAGCTCAGCAGTTTTCAGCTGGGGCGATTTGCCTTCTAGGGAACACTGGCAAAGTCTAGGGATGCTTCTGATTATGATAATGCCGGCATCTAAAAGACAGAAGCAGATAAACATCTACACTGCATAGGTCTGCACTAATTAACAAGGTCCCAAACGTCATTAGTGCCAAAGCAATGGTACCTTTCTATAGTTGGCTAAATATTGAGTCAGGGGTTTGGCTTAAGCATTTCCATGGAAACCAGGAACCATACTCATCTTGACGTAGAGTATAATGAGGTACATAATTGCTAAATTCATCTCTACAATTATATTTCATAGAATATCTATCATTTTTAAACTTAAAGAATTAAAATGTAATTGTGTGTGTGTGTGTGTGTGTGTAAAGCATGCCTGTAGAGTCCAGAAGAGGGTACGAGATCCTACAGCTAGAGCTGTGGGCAGCTGGGAGCTTCCTGCTGAGGTTGCTGGAACAGAACTCAGCTCCTCTGCAAAATCCAGGTCTCCAGCTCCATGTCTATCATTTCTGTAGGACATCTGTGGACCTTGCTGCGGTCCCGAGTAGATACAGAAGCATATGCTAGTCTAACACTCGTGTGTGTCCACTCTCAAAGGACTGTGATAAATACGGTAGAGGCGTACACAGTGGAGTGAATGCTGCTAGTATTTCTCTCTTGGAACTTCTAGGAACTTCCAGTAGCTCCGAACTCTCTGTTCTCAAAGCACAATGCAGATGTCCATGGACCTTGCTAGAGTTAAGGGCACAGGTATCAGGCTTTGCTATATATTTTCTGGGTTTCCCAAAAGAAGAAGAGAAAGGATGAGAGAGGGGCTAGAGAGAAGCAGAGGGGAGAAAAAGGAAACCAAACCACCCCCAAAACAAACAGAAATGCCCTCATGCTCCCTGAATGTTAAAATTATTATTTTTTTAAAAACAGATTTATTTATTTTACATATATGAGTGTTCTATCTGCATTTACACCTGCCAGAAGGGGGAATCAGTTCACATTATAGATGGTTGTGAGCTACCATGTGGTCGCTGGGAATTGAACTCATGACCTTTGAAAGAGCAGACAGTGCTCTTAACCATTGAGCCATCTCTCCAGCCCCTAAAATTATTTTTAAATGGATTAAGGATACCACAAATTGAAATTTATGGTGGAGCCGGGCAGTGGTGGCACACACCTTTAATCCCAGCCCTTGGGAGGCAAAGGCAGGCAGATCTCTTGAATTAGAGGCCGGCGTGGTCTACAGAGCAAGTTCTAGGACAGCCATGGCTACACAGAGAAACCCTGTCATGAAAAACCAAAATATTACACAAGCATTTACAGTTTCAAAAATCTGAAAGAACAAGTTTCTCATCCACATTTCAGATAATGGAGAGTCATCAGCATACTACAAAGCCAATCCCCTACTCCCCATGTTCATGCTGGGGGAAGGATATGGCATACGGAAAAGCTCTACTAAAAATTACTGTGTAGAGGGTGGAGAGATGGCTAAGTCTGTAAATGCCTGCCTCACACATACATGGGGGCCTAAGTTTGAATATTAATATCCGCATAAAAGCTAGGCATAACTGTATGTCTTTCACCTTGGCCCTTGTGGGTATGGGTATGGAGAAGAACAGACCCCTGGAGCTCACTGGCCAGCCAGCTCAGCCAAACTGAGACGCTCCAGGTTCAGTGAAAGACTATGTCTCAAAAAAATAAGATAGAGAGTGATGAAGGAAGATACCCAATGTTGACTCCTCACCTCTGCACACATATACACATATGCACACACACACACACACACACAGAGAATAAAGAAAAAATGGTGTCGTGTGTAGAGCTGCACAGCAACTTGGAGCCTTTTGTTTTCCTTATTCTGCACATTGGTTAGTGATAAAAATGGTCCTAACACTTGCCGACATCAGGTGGCCAACTTGGATCTATAAGGTACCTCTGAACGGCATGTGTCAATCATATCTCCTGACTTCTTTCTCCCCCGTATCTGGACCTCTTCAGGTGTCTTGTTGAAAAGGGAGATGTAGCCTTTGTGAAACACCTCACTGTCCTGCAAAACACTGAAGGTATGTGTTCACGTTCTTCTGTTCCTTGCAGAATCTGGGTCCCTGGGATTTGTTGGGATTTGGGGATGTCTCCACAGAAGCAGCACAGATCCTGTCAGGCTCTAGAGCTCTATCTAGTTCTCAACATGTATGTTCAGTGAAGAGAGAAGCAATCACTCTGCAAAAAGAAACCAGTCATCTCTATGGAAAAGGTCACTGCAAGGTTGGGGCGGGATGAGAGTGCTTCGTGAGCTGCTTGCACGGCCGTGCCGAGAGAGGGCTGGTGGGGCATGTCAGAACAAACAGGAGCCAGTGTGAAGGCTCTTCTGCTGCCAACTCTGGAGAGGCCCAACATGAAAATAATGTTCAAAGCAAAGGATGACAAACCATAGGATAAGATAAGGATCCACAACAGAATCCCGATTAGATAAATGATGAAGATGAAGATCTTCCTGGTTGTGGAATGCCAACTCATGAACATAGAGGAACGGTTGGGTTGGGAAAATGATTTTTCACACTGGTAAGGATGTGCACGCCACACCTTGAATGTCACCGAGGACTAGTGACCCACTGCAGTTCAGGTTGCCAGTCACTTCCCTGCCAGCGCTCAGATCTATTCCCTTCAGTGTTACCTAGCTGCCCTGGGTCACTGATGTAGGACGAGCTATTTCAGTTTTTCCAAGATGCCTTCCCGGGTGGCACACTCTATTCTACTACAAGAATCCCCCGTCTACGTTGCTGTAATGTATCTGTGTGCGCTTTGGCTGTGGACAGTCACTGTGTTTTTTCCCTTTCTCTATATAGCCCCAGCCCTTAGGATTGCTCTCAGAAGACTCTTAAGAGTTATTTGAAAGATTATTGGGTCGCCTGCTCTTCCTCTCTCTCTTAAAAAAATCTTTCTCTAAAGGCTTTCTTTCTTGCCACCAGAGTGTCATCCTGATGTTGGTTCTTTGTCACCTTTGATTTCTTTTGCGCTTTTCTGATTTCTGATTTCTAGGCCTTGACTCTCCACTCCAAAGTCTATAACCTTCTGTTATAGTTTATGTAGGAGACCTGACTACCATCTCCTCAGCTCCTTGGATTGCCAAGCTGCTATTTTTATGCACAGAATGCTGGCATTGCAAACTCAGCTGGCACAAATGTAACCCCTTCATAGTTCTCTTTTCATAGTTTCTGCCCCTAAATAGAGAATCTTGTTATATTCCTCTGCCTGTCTTGTCCCTCCGTACAACAACCTCAGTACTTGGGAATTAACCCAAGGCTTTGTTCATGCTTAAGCAAGTCTTTACCACACAGGGTGGTGGAAGCAATTTATTTATGTTGAAATTAAGTTGAATTAACCGTTCCACATCTACATAAGCAAATTTACACGCAACAGCATTTATCACTACTGCAGTGGAAAAATTACCAATTTTCCAAATAGCTATTAAAGGAGGACCGGCTTAAAAACACTGCAGTCACACTATAGAATAAGATCCAAAGGTTTAAAAGAATGACCTTAATTTACAGAATGGTGCAGAAGAAACTGTGAGGTATATACGTAGCTGAGAAAGAGCTACGGAATTTTACATATGTTAAGATCTAATGCTAAGAAAAAAAACATAAGCATGTAACATTGTATAGAATCACGCATAGGCAAGAGGCGAACAGAAACACAAACTGTAGTTTTAGGGATTGGAGCTGGGGAAACCAGTGGGATTCAAGGAATTCAGAAGTGAAGATTTTTAGTTTGTAAGTAAACACATTAAAAAATATGACGACCTTGGTCTCCCATGGTATTCAGTTACGGAAAAAGAGTTGAGTGAACAATGAATGAAATGAGAAAGGGCACAATCCTACTTTATGAGAGAGGAGTGGAAGCCGGCAAAAGAAAAATGTCAGGAGGAACCACAGAAAGCTTCAGGTAGGGCAAAGGTTTTTAAATCGACCGATTGATCAATTAATTATTGTAAAGAGAATGCAGAAGAGATTAGGCAAGCACCTGAGACAGGGCGTCTTCACCTGGGACTAACAAGAAGTCAAACTGAAAATGTTGAGAAAAGCATCCTCAGGGGCGGCTCTTTTGGAGACATGGAGAGACGGCACGGAGGTGGGGAAACTGGCCTGGATCACTACATTCTTCCATTGCTGGAGCCAGAAGTGCAAAGGCTTTGGAATTTTGTTGTTGTCTGAGACAAGCCTCACTCTGTAGCTCTGGCTGGCCTAGAACTTACTATGTAGACCAGGCTGGCTCCAGACTCACAGAGATCCATTTGTCTCTGTCTCCCAAAAGCTATGATTGAAGGAGTGCACCACCATGCCTGGCTTAAAAAAAAATTGTTGTTTAGCATTGGAATTTAATAGAAATGAAGATCTCTCTCTCCCTCTCTCTCATAACACCCATAGAATATGGCTCCTTTTCATTTGGCTGAGGGGGAGGAGGAATGGTCACTAGTTATCTCTTGTGTGTGTCTCTTTCTCCCAACACTGCCATAACCTTGAACATGTGCTTCTCATGGCCAGAAGGCACAGACCCTTCATTCACCGTTGCGTCAGTGACATCCAAATGACTAATAAATGGTCAGATCTAGCTGATCCACCCTTTCCTCTACCCAGGGAAAAACCCTGCTCCATGGGCTAAGGATCTAAAGCTGGAAGACTTCATGCTGCTCTGCCCCGATGGCACCAGGAAGCGTGTGACCGACTTTGCCAACTGCTACCTGGCCCGAGCTCCGAACCATGTTGTGGTCTCTCGGAAAGAGGTGGCAGCCCGAGTTAGGACCGTGCTGCTCGACCAGCAGGTACAGACTTCCCAGGGTCTCCCATTATTTATTCCTAGCAGAAGGTAATTTTGGAGTTTGGAGCTAAGTGAAGCTTCAGAATGGCATTTCCTTTCTGAAAACTAGAATCTGGAGTCCACATATTGTGGATAAGAATATCTGAGTTCAAATCTCAGCTTGGCAGCTTTCTAACCATTTTAGGTGTACGGTTTAAAATTTCCATGCTCAGTTTTTTCACGTTTGAAATGGAAATAAAAAAGCATATACCCATTTCTAAGTTAATAAAAAATATTAAGTGAAGTAATGCATATAAAAGGCTTAGGAAATGTGTGTCTACTGAAAGGGTTCATAGTGTGTTAGCTAGGACTGAATCTCTCAGACCTGGTTCTGCTTTTGTGGAACTCCTAGTAACTAGAGACAAGTTCTTGCCTAACCCATGAGCCCCCGGGTCCTAGAGTCTGCCTTCCAGTTCCTTTGGACCTTGACTGGGGGATTTCTTTATTTTCCTCATCTGTGTTTTTCATTTTCGTCTGAAAATGAAGATGACTGATGCTTTTTCTTACCGTTCCTTCAGACAAGTGTTGAGTACTGAAGATTATTTCTCTTTCTCGTGCTTAGGTCAATTATACCCTGTTCTTAACAGTCTGGAAAACACAGCACTCATGCTCAGAAGAACCCTGCCAGGGACAGTCTTGGAGGGTGGTGGGTAAAGGGGCCGCTTGAGTACTTTAATCCATAGGGCCCCTCTACACATATTACCCTATCTTCTATAGCTTTTTAAATTTACTATTAGTTCTTTTTTTTAAAGATTTATTTATTTTTATTACGTGTACAATGTACTGTCTGCATGTGTGCCAATGTGCCAGAAAAGGGCACTAGATCTCATTATGGATGTTTGGGAGCCACCATGTGGTTGCTGTGAATTAAAATCAGGACTTCTGGAAGAGCAGCCAGTGCTCTTAACCTCAGAGCCATCTCTCCAGCCCTTGTTAGTTTTAAAAGAGAAGAAAGCAAAACAGGATTGCGTACCTTCAAAAGCCCCTTTAAGAACAATAATGATAATATCAAGTGATGCTTCTACTTTGACATTAAATTTTCATCAAACAACCTTTCAATAGCTAACAGAGTTTCATGTCAGTATTACCAATGTTTAAAGAGACGGGCATTATTTTTGGACTCAATGTGAAATTCTTGAATATTTTTACAGTGTTTTAAACCTATGCTTGTTTGATTTTTTTTAAATTCTATGTCAGTTATAAAGAGTTTAAAATTTAAAAGAGAGCACCTGATGATGATAATGAGCATTTAAAATATTCCTCATGGGCTAGAAAGATGGCTCAGAGGTTAAGAGCACTGTGTGCTCTTCCAGAGTTCCTGAGTTCAATTCCCAGCAACCACATGGTGGCTCACAACCATCTATAATTTGACCTGATGCCCTCTTCTGGCATGCAGGTGTACATGCAGATAAAGCACTCATAT
>CM053749.1:17728299-17860117 GCA_028658305.1 Pachyuromys duprasi
TCTCTCTCTCTCTCTCTCTCTCTCTCTCTCTCTCTTTCTTTCTTTCTTTCTTTCTTTCTTTCTTTCTTTCTTTCTTTCTTTCTTTCTTCCATTCTTCTAGAGGGCTCATACCTGATGTCTTACTGGGGCATGTTAGTTCTTTTCACTTCCTATAACCACTTCCAAAGTACTTAGTAATGAAATGGAAGAGTTCAGAAAAGGTGGGAGTGGATGGTTGAGGGGATGGGAAACCTCAAGACAGTAAGACACGGGACGGTACAGAGAACTTTGGGGGTGTTGTGGAAGCATGCAGTTCAGGCTTCAAGTGGGTAGAAGGCAGATGAAGGAGACGAAAAGTCCCCAAGGCATACTCTGTAGCTTTGTTTTGTTCCCAGCTTGGGGCATTCAGCCTCCTGCAATGCAGGTGTTTCCAACTCGTGGACATCGGTTCACATATATTTCCTGTTTATTTGACAGCGTTCATTTGGAAGCTGTACATCTGCCGATGCTACAAATTTCTGCATGTTCAAGTCTTCTATCCCAGACCTTCTGTTCAGACATGACACCAAATGTTTGGTTGAAATTCCTGATGGTACCACATTAGAAAAATACTTAGGAGCTGACTATGTCCAAGCTGTTGGTAACATGAGAAAGTGCTCAACCTCACGTGAGTAGAATGAATGGTGTGGAAAAGATGCAAAGAAAGCTGGGTGATGGGGGTTCTGGAATGGTAGTTACAAGAAGTCAAACCCTTAAAAAATAGCCACATGAGCAATATGAAACCTAGTATACACAACTGGGTGGGTTACATGTACATATTTTAAGGGGACCACAGATCCAGGCAGTGAAATTATTACTCGTGTGTAATCCCACCTTATTCCCAAGAAGATAAAAGAAAAGGGTACCAATCTCATTAGAGGTCCTTGTCCAATATGGCAACCAGTATGTCCAATTAGCAATGTGTTTGGGGATTAATCAAATCACTCGAAAGCATTTGGAAAGTATAAGAGAATCATGTGGTGCAAGTTGGTTAGTCTTCAGTTGTTGTTTGTAGGTGAGTCGGCCTTAATTTAAGTTGCTGCCCTGGAGATAAAGCCTGACAGAGTCTATGCTGTTTCAGGGTGATGGCACCTTCAAGGTTGCCACATGTGGGTTGGGAAGATGGCTCAGTGGGTAAAAAAGCTTGTGGTACAGGCCTGATGACCTGAGTTTAATCCCAAGATCTGACAGTAGAGGGAGACAATAATATAATATAATACGTATTTTTTATAAATTGCCACATGTAATTCTAGTGTAAGCAATGTGTTTGTCAAGGTCCATAGTTACAAAATCTAAGTTAATACTTCTCTGACCTATATGCTGTCCAAGAGAACAGTCTAGCTTTGCTGTTCCCCACCCATCCCTAGAGCTGGCTCCAAAGTTGCTGGGGACCACCAGTTACCATCTGCCTAAAAAAAATCTCAGGGAAGAGTCTTCCTGAGTAACTTCTGGCTATATGAACTCAGGTGCAGAGCCTCAGCCATGAAAAACAAGGGAGGGAATGCCACAGGGCAGGAAAGTGATGTCGCAGTGTCTTCATCCTTGCTGTGGGGTCCTCCCTGTGGCGGGCTCAGGAGCTGCAGAGGCAAGTAGAGACATGGCTCTGGGCCACAGCAGGCATCAGAAGCAGCAGAACAACAGGCCCAGCACATTTACGTTATGCTGAACTGTTCACTTCCTTAAAAGTCTGTAAATGTAAGAGCATGCTAAGTGCCCCATGTCTCTCTTCTCTCCCCAGGACTCCTAGAAGCCTGCACTTTCCACAAAGGTTAAAATCCAAGAGGTGGGCTGCCACTGTGACAGAGAGAGATGTTCACACAATCCACGGGCCTCCCTTGGCCTCCATGGCCTGAGGGGTTCGGGCTAACTGTGTCCATCGTCACTGCTGTGTGTTACCATATACATAGGGCACAAAATAAAAATGACTGTCGACTTTATATTCCCCGAACTCCATTTTTTTTCTCTCTAAATGTTTTCACCAGGATTTCTTTATACAAACTGACTAGACATTGTATAAACTGAGCCACGTCTTCTGAGCTCAAGATTCAAGGAGTTGGAGCTGGAGAGGTAGCTCAGGAGTTAAGAGCCCTGCCTGCTCTTCGAGAAGACCCGGGTTCAACTCCTAGCATCTATCTACATGGCATCTCACAACTGTCTGGAACTCCAGTTCCAGGGAGTTGCCTTTTCTGCTGCACAGAATCCTGTATGCATGTAGGGTATACAACCACACAAATAAAAATAAAGGATAAAAAGTAATGGTTAGAGATAAGAATCTTAAAAAAATATTCAGGTTCTCTTTCTCTTGGTTCTGTGTGGGGTCCACAGACACAGCTCCTGGGTCCAGGTCCAGGAGAGACCTTTTTGAAAAGGGTCCCCTAGGTTATTCTAATAGAATAAAATCTATATGGCCACACACAGGCATGTTTGTGTACACATGAGCGTGCTCGTGATGCCAGAAAGAAGAATCTGTTACAAATAAATGCCCCAGTGAGTACCAGAAAAGTTGATAGAAGACTTACTTTTATTAATGCGTTTTGACATAATAGCCATGGTCCAAAAGCAAATATCTTCCTTCAAGCCTGAGAACATAACAAGCAATTTCTGTTATCAGTGGCCGGGGTTCCTTTCCATCAGTCAGCTAGACTGATGCGCAGACAAGGAGAAGGTCTTCAAGTGCTGGTCATTGGGAACTTTGGTGTATAGGATGTTCTGCAGTTGGGGGTGGGGTGGGGCCGGGCAGGCGTATCAGATGGCGGTCCTCTAGCGTTCCTGTCCTCCTGTAGGCTTCGGTGATTCAGCCCTTACTGACCGCCAAGTCAGTAAGGAGCCATACGGGAGATGCTAGAAAAATCAAAACATCCCATCTTCCAAGGACTTGGCTTATTTGTTCAAATGAACATCAAAAGGAGTGCTCCAAATAAGAATGGCTCAGGAGCTCAGAATTTTAACACCGACAGTAACTTTTAACAGATTTTTACAATCTGCCCAGTGCCCAAGGAAGGTTGGGGTCCAGCCCTGTCTCATTCCTACCCTGTCTGCTCCCCTTCTCAGCCCGCTTGCCTGTAAGGTACAGGCGCAGTCCCCCTTTCCCCATGTATTAGTAATAAGTAGTTAGTTGGCTGAACACATAGCGACTAGTCATCAGCTGTACATTTCCCACCCTGACAGAAGTCACTCACTGCCACCCACCAACTCTTAAACCAACTTGCTCCTTTATTCTCAAACCTGTTTCCTGCACTCCATGCAGGTATATAACCGCCCTCCCCTCCCACACTTTCTTTGGATTTTTTTTTCCCTCTCTGACATTGCTGCTCTCTTGGATTCCCACCTCTTTGTTCACTTGTGGTCTGAATTGTGAGCTTTTCCCACTAGTCTGGGTACTTAAGAATTCTTCTTTTGACCCAGTGTTCCCCTCTCTTTTCATATCCCCTTCAAGCAATGCAAATGACTTCTGGGCATCCAGAGTCATGGCTGTGACTCAAGTCTCCGGCATCTTCTTCCACCTTTGGATCTATAGAGTAGAGTCTTACAGCAGTCAGAAACCCAACAAATCAAAGACAGGGGCTGCGAGTGTAGCTTGTTGATAGATAAGTTGCTCCAAGTTTGATCCCCAGTGTCAAAACTAAAATCCAACCAACCAACCAAGAAAACCTGGGGGAATCATCCTACTGTCTTCCTAGGCTGTGATAAAACACCATGACCAAGGCAACTTATAAGAGAAAGTGTTTAATTTGGCTTGTGGTTTTGGAAGGTTGGAGTCCATGATGTTAGAGCAAAGGCATGGCAATAGGAACAGCTGCGAGCTAATGTCTGCACCCACAATTGTGGGGCACACGAGTGAGAGCACAAGCCTTTTGAAACCTTAAAGCATGACCCCAGCGGCACACCTCCTCCAACAAGGCCACACCTCCTAATCTTTCCCAAACAGTTCAATCAACTGGGGAGCAAGTATTCAAACCTATGAGCCTATAGAGGCCATTCTTATTCAAGTCGCTACACCGTGTCAACACAGAGAGAGAGCATTTGGAGGTGGAGATGGGACTGGAGCAATGGCTCAGTGAGTATGAGCAGATGAGTAGAGGATGTGGGTTCAGTCCCCATCCAGTACCCACACCTGTAACTCAAGCTCTAGTGGATCCAATGCCCTCTTCTAGACTTTCTGGGCACTGCACTCACATGCACAAACTCACACACGTCTATACATACGTGCATACTTAAAACAAAATACTTAAAAGTAATTAAGTTACATCTTTTAAAAAATTATCAAAAGACCCAATGAGGGGCTAGAGAGGTGGCTCAGCATTTGAGACCATTTACAGAGCTCAGCACCCACAACCCTTGGGGAACTGGGCTCATGTGTACAAACTCACACCCAGACACACATGCCTGCACATACATGCATAATTAAGATAAAATATTTAAAAATAAGTCTGTTACTCCATCTCCAGGGAATCCAATGCCTCTTCTGAGCTCTTCGGGTTCCTGAACCCATGTAGTGCGTGCATATAACATATACACACACACAAAATATAAGTATTTAAAAAAATGGCTGGCAGAGCCTTTCTCCCACACGTGTCAAATTATCAATAGGAATATGAAGTGGTCTGCCAGCGGCCTGCACTGACGGGGTCCTGGAACCTGAGGACAGATGTGTGGGGTGTTGACAAAAGTGAGGATGCTGACCACCTGTTGATGTTCAAGCACGTGGCCTCAAATAGCTTGAGCTGTCTTTATTTATACAATAACAAGCCTGCTTGCCTGATCAGTGACACCACTGGTTATTTTATCTAAAGGAATCATAACACCAGCATTACATAAGCCCAATCATTACAGAAAGCCCCCAATTCCCCATCCTCCTTTTCCCACTCCCCCTGGGTGGCTCACCTGCCCCAACCATATTTTGCACTACAAAGCACAATTTCAGTAAGCCAAAAAATAATGTCTAGCTAGGCATGTCCTCTGGACATGAGCACGTACCAAGCTGGCAGCAAATGCAGTTACACAGTTTTGCAAGGTGGGAGACAGATTAGCCATTTGTGGGTATAAGTCCAGTCATCAAATAGGACCCCTCTGTCACAATACTTTTGAAAATGTAGACAGAGACATGCCCATTGTACAAAGCAACCTTTCCTGACAGGTGCCTAGCGATTTCTGATACCATCTTTCCAAGAACCATGTTTTAAGTCTCTATTGATCAGGCACAACTTCCCCATGTTTTAAGTCTCTTTTGAGTAGGCACAGCTTTCTCACAACAGTTATGCAAGCAGGACCCATTGCTCTTCACAGCTGCCACAGGCTTACTCAGTGTGACTGTAGCTGTTTCTCTAGGGACATGATCATGTGCCCCCAAATACTCAGGATTAATGGTCCACATTTGGAGGATCAATAGAGGTAGAGAGAGGAGAGGAGGGTTTTACCTCTTGAAAAAGTTCTGAGAAAAACAGAACTGTCAGGGCTTTCAGCCTGCATGATCCCGACCTTGCCTGTGACCAACAAAGTGTAACTAAACATTGCAGTGAGTATAAACAGCATAGTGAAAGCAAGGAGAGCTTGTAGCACACACGATCTAGGTAATAAGCATAGAGGCCATCAAAATTCAGCACAGGTCTTTGTCAAGTGGGAAGGGGTTTCCACGGGCCTTGCCCCAATGGTGTCCCAACAGTGAAGCACTCATATACTGCTCCCTGTAGATGCTGCATGGCCACTGCCAGTGTGCTAAACATCATTAGCCATTAGGAAAACGAAAACCAAAATCCCTGTGAGATACTACCTTACACTCACTGGGACAGTCACTATTGAAAAGTCAAAATGTATCAAACAGTGGTGAGATTGTGGAGAAAGGAAACTCTGATACACTGTTGGTGGAAATGCAGCTTGGTACAGCCACTATGGGAGACAGCATGAAAGTTTCTTAAGTCAAAAGAAAAAAAATAAAGAAAGAAAGAACAGTTGATCCAGGTACAGTGAGGAACACCTACAATCGAAGCCCTTGCGGAGGTGAAGGCAGAAGGATCAGGACTTTAAGGTCATCATTAGCTGCATAGCAAGTTTGAGGCTAGCCTGGACACACACACACACACACACACACACACACACACACACACACACACCAATGCACGTGCACGAACACACTTTTCTACTATATGACCGCAACAATCTTTTATCTAATAATATTTGAACAATGATTTTTTTTCAATGAGAGGATGATACAAAACCTCACATTATGTATCCGAGGTTGGCGTGGAATTTACTCTGTAGGTCAGGCTGTGTGGTGGGTAGAATGAAAATGAGCCCATACGTTCATATATTTGAATGCTTGGTACCCAGTTGGTGAAACTGTTTGGGAAGGATTAGGAGGTTGGCCTTGTTGGAGGAGGTGTGTCACTGGGGGTGGGCTTTGAGGTTTTAAAAGGCCTAGTTTCTTACTCTCTGCTTTCAAAATCAAAATGTAAGCTCACCCTCTGAAACTGTAAGCAGGTTCACAATTAAATGCTTTCTTCTGCATGTTGACTTGGTCATGGTGTCTCTTCATAGTAATGCAACAGCAACTAGGACAAAGACATCCCAGGGGCAGGCTTTGAAGCTTCAAAAGCCCACATCATTTCTAGTCAGATCTCTTTATCTCTGCCCTGTGTTTGTTGTCTTAACATGTGAACTCTCAGCTACTGCTTCAGTGCCATGTCTGCCTGCCTGCTCTCATGCTCCCCACCATGAGGGTCACGGACTCTATTGCTCTCTGGAACCATGAACCCCAAGTAAATGTTTGCTTTTACAAACTCTCTTTGCTATTGTCTGTTCACAGCAATAGAAAGGTTAACTAAGACAAGCTGTTCTCAAATTCATGGCTGCCATCTTGAATTAGGCTCTTGAGTGCTGGGATTATGGGTATGGGTACCCATAATCAGTGATATTATGTACCAAACAGTGGGTACCCAAACAGTGGGTACCCAAACAGTGATATGCCTAAAGAAGAAGCAAAGTGGTGTGTGTGTGTGTGTGTGTGTGTGCACATATGCAAGCAGAGCCCTCTAGGCTTGGCCACTTCTGACCATCAGATGTGATTTTGAATCGGAGCACACATATTTGAATGTTTTCGAGTACCTGAAATCTCCTGTAGAGGTCCCATGAAAATCTTTTATAAATATGTACTCTTGAGAAACTGGGAGAATTCATCTACCTCAGCTCTCAATCAAATGGCCTAACTGGTTGAGTGGGGCCTGTTTCCTATGGGTGAAAATGATCAATCTATTGTGATCCCCCACCCCCAAGCCCTTCTGAGCACGATTTCCCTGATTGTATTTTAAAATGTAGTAATTTGAGTTTTCCATGCTGGGCGTGTTCAATGCAGGAGACAGAATTAACAGAGTTTCCCAAGGGTCATTCACTGGCTTTTACTTATTTTTTCCTTCGGTGCATCTTTTTTTCTTTAGCTGCCAGCATAGGTTTATCTGTCCTTCAAGATTCAGGTCCATCTCTAGCTACTTTTCTCTCATCTTATAAAGGACTCTGTGTCTTTGTGGATTCCCATTCTTTGCTGTGATTCCTTCTGTCATATCTCTTGCCACCCTCTTGTAAAATGTTTCATAAGTCTCGTCTCATACACTGGCAGAGCAGAAATCCTCAAATGGAATTTTGCCGCCATTAATTTTGCTCAAAATCATTGTTCTTTCAACAATCGAAAAGTAATGGAAGTAGAAGGGTGGATTTGACCAAAACACATATTCATGTATGAAATTCTCCAAAGATAAAAATTTAAGTGTATGGAAAAACCCCCACAAAGAAGATAGAGACAATATATACACATTCTAAAGCAGGACGGTATCTCTGGATTAGTTAACTGGGCTGTAGAAACCAAAAAACTCCAACTCCCATCAGGCACTTGGCGCTCCCCTTGGCCTGTAGACGTGAATACCCCTCAGTGGGAACTACCACTCCCGAGATGCTCTGCGGCGCGGAGCATAGGGCCACGTCGCTTAGGCGGTCCGGGGAGATCACACACCTCCTCCATGGCTTCCGCGAACACCCGGCGTGTTGGGGATGGCGCCGAAGGCGCCTTCCAGCCTTACCTGGACTCCTTGCGGCAGGAGCTGCAGCAGAGGGATCCCACACTGGTGTCGGTGGCGGTGGCGCTGCTCGCGGTACTCCTGACGCTGGGTGAGGAGCAGGCGGTCGTGGAAAGGGCGGGGTGGCGGAGTTGGGCCGCGGCGCTGCAGGCCGGGGCCACCCACCCTCCAGACCTGAGCGGTATCGAAAGGGGACTGCGAAGTGACCTGGTCTTGGGACAGGAGTAAGTAAGGTGCCCCTGTGCTTTAGCGCAGGGCGCTTAGGCCGCCATCGCTCACACCAACTTTGAGATGCGTTATCTGTGAGCTGGGATCTCGGCTACTGAGATACTAAGGGAGAGTAGGAACCCGCCAATCAAATTAAGCAAGCCACCAGTTTTTCTCAGATTCATCGTTCTGTGGATTAGGTCTCCACAGTAGGGATGAGGGACTTGAGGCGTGGAAAAGTTGACAGTCGGTACTCAGTGGGCTCCTCTAACTGTTAAAATACTGACTCTAATGGGGTTTAACAATGAAAGTAGTCCAGATGAATGTGTTTTGTCGTAAATGCCAATTAATTCCCTTGAAAATGAAGGCTCTGTTTTTCTCTTATCTGCAGTGTTCTGGAAGTTTATTTGGAGCCGAAAGAGCAGTCAGAGAGCTGTTCTCTTCGTTGGCCTCTGTGACTCTGGGAAAACGTTGCTGTTTGTCAGGGTAATGCTTTGACGTCCACCTCTGTTAACCTCAGTAGAATTGTCATGGAATTTCAGTATGTCTGTCATCTTACGGTTTACTTGTTACAGGAAACTGTGTCAGCAATTTTGGGAGATGTTTTTAAAAAAATAATTTAAAGTTTATATTTTTCTTTTTAATTGTATTTATGTGAGTGGGTATGTGCACATGAGTGCCTGTGCTTGGAGAGGCCAGATGTATCAAGTTGTGCAGAGCTGGAGTTACAGGCTGTTATGAGCTGCTTCATGTGGATGCTGGGAATTGAACTCAGTCCCTTGCAAGAGCAGTATGTGTTCTTAGCCAAGGTAACTGACTCTTCAGCCCTGGGAGTTAATTCTTGACTTACCTGGGAATACAGAAAGACTCTAGGAAAACCTGTAAACACTTCCCCACCAACACCACACACACATTTAATCTTTACTATGTTTAAAGGTTTTACATAAATGTATTTCTGTGGGTGAGAAAGGGAAAAGAGTTGTTTTTGGGTAATAAACCCTTCTGATAGCTTCTCAGAGACTTTCTTGTTTCAGATTTTGGATGCTTTGAACTGTGGAAATTTGCATAAATTTTTGTCACTTTAGCATTCTTAAGCTGAAAAATGCTCCAAAATTCAAAACAGTATATTTCACTCATTGTAAACCGTGTTGTGAATTCTGTACAGTTCATTGTTTTTTATAGAACACACTTTGTGTCCGTAGCAGCGTTGTGGTTGCAGTTGGACCAAGACTGGGCAAAGACATTTGCGTTCCAGTCTGGCAATCGATTCATCAGTAATTTCACTGTCGCTACCTATGATACAGGACATGAATGTTGGCTTGTAGGTTTTTTAGTTTAAGAGAGGACAGTGAAACATTGAAGAAGTCTGCCAGACTTTATTCATCAGTGGCATGGACAACTTCTTTGCTGAGGCAGACGATGCTGTTAGAATACATGGTCCGGGGCTGAGGAGTCTAGTCCTAGCTGATGAAAATGAGGACCTGAGTTCGGATCCCTGAAACTCACATAAAGCCAGGCCCAGAGGTGCCTGTCAGTAACACCAGTGCTGAGGAGGTAGAAATGCAAGGGATCCCTGGAACTTCTTGGCTGGCCAGCCTTGCTAGGTATGAGCTCCAGGTTCAGTGAGAGACCACAGCCTCAAAAAATAAAGTAGGTATACCTCTAGTGTACACACATACACACACACACACATTAAAGGATACTAGATCTGCTTTTATATGGGTTTAAAGGGTCTGAACTCAGGTTGTCAATGTCAGGGTTGCAGAGCAAGTGTTTCATCTGCTGAAACATCTCCTGAGGCCTTGAATTGGTGTTGGTGGCTAAAATATTTACAGATCACTCTATAGCCCCTTGCCATTTGAAAAAAAAAAAAAAAGTTTGACTGAGTGTGTCACTCAGTGGTAGAGTTGCTTTTGAGGCAGGTCCAAGGTTTTGAGTTAGTTCACCAGCATTGCAAAAAAAGAGGAAGGAAGCTTTTAATTAATTATATTTTTCTAAGGTTAAAAACAAATCAATGTGATCCTTTTTAGCTATTTCAAGCAGCATTCATTTGTTTGACTTTACGCTCGAGAGAATTAGAATGATATTCTTTAAATTGGGCTTGGTGTTATTGTAGTGTGCTCAGCCTGATCGCGTCCATCTTGGGTTTTTTTGCAGTTGCTGACTGGCCACTACAGAGACACACAGACTTCTATTACCGACAGTTCTGCTGCATACAAAGTTAACAATAACAGGGTAAGATATTTGTGGAATGATCTGGACTCTGATACTCTTCCTTACCATGAGTTCTTATTTCATTTCTGTTGTGAGAAAATAGTTTGGCCAGAAGCACGTGGGGAGTACATTCAATCTGGTTCACACTCCTAGGTCATCCTCCATTGTTAAGGGTTCAAGAAAGGGGAAGGGCCTGGAAGCGGGAGCCATGCAGAAATGTGGCTGGCTCATTCACTCTTTAGTTTACTGGCTGGATTTCTTCATAGCCCTGGACCACCTGTTTAGAGATGGCCCCTCCCACGTCTGGCTGAGCCCTCTTCTACCAATTCAAAATCAAGAAAACGACCCCACAGACATGCCCGAAGGCCAGTCTGAGGGAGGCACTTGAGGTTTCTCCTCTCAGATGGCTGTAAACTGTGTCAAACTGACACAGTTAACTAGGACACTGTGGCATGTCAAGGAGGGACCTTCTTGAATGATGTAGTCTGAAGGCATAGGTGTCATTTGTAGCTTAATTTTATGAATAATATATTCTGTATAATGAGTCTGCCCTTGGCAACCTTAGTAGCAGATTTAGTCTTCCCCACCTATCCTTAATGTACAGGGTCACAGCACATTTCATTCTTCCTCAGTTCTGTCTGTCCAACATTACTATGAGTTTCAATGAGCACTGAGTCTTATTTTGTTATAAATAGGCAGTACGTAGACATAGGTCAGTCATTTGCTTAAATGTAGTTTTCTGATAACCAGACTTTTCTTTAGAAGCTATCCCATAGTTAGAATTTATTTAATCGGAGCATTGTTAATATTTAGTGTTGTTACAATCTTTTGCTTTTCCGAGCATTGTTGTGATATCTTGACACCTCTGTATTGTACATTTCAAAAACACCCATGAAGAACCAGAAAAATAACTTGTTGCATACCTGTGTAGCTGCAAATGGTAACTGCCAAGCTGTTTGCAATGCAATATGAGCTTTGATGAGTGTAGGTGAGGGCTCGTGGCTGATTAGGGATGGGCGGATAGGTGATGGAGGGGCAAATTAAGGGTTTTGATTTTAGAGACCTTGTTCTTTCCCTTTCTGGTGCCTTCAAAATTAATTATTGTCAGCAAATAAAAGGGTCAACCATTTAACTTTTTAATTTTTTTAAACAGCAGTACTTCTCTGATCCAATTCTTTTTAAAAGACAAGCAAGGTCTTATTTATTTATTTGTTTGTTTATTTATCTTTCAGATAGGGTCTCAGTGTAGACCAGGCTGGCCTTGAATTCACAGAGGTCCACCTCCCCCTGCCTCCTGAGTGCTGGAATTGAAGGTGAGTACCATGCCTGGCTAAGGTCTCCTTTTTAAGTCTGAGCTAGCCTGGAGCCCAGAGTCCTGTTACTCTGACCTCCCCATTGTTGGGATTATAGGGAAGCTCCACCACATTGCATCTAGCCCCTACACCCTGCTAAACTTCCAAGTCTTTTGATACTGAAATTTTGCATTTGAGAATTTATTACTTTGGTGGATCCATCAGGTCTTTGGGGGTAGTAATGCTGGAGATCCAGGACATTGTACATGTCAGACATGTCAGACACTGACCTACACCCTAGTTTTTTGTTGTTGTTTTGTTTTGTTTTTTTGTTTGTTAATTGTGTATGTTTGAAGTGGGAACATGTGTGCTGTTGCACCTTTGTGGAAGTCAGAGGACAGCTTGAGGGACTCAGTTCTCTCCTTCCACTATGTGTGTTCTAAGTATCAAACTTAGATCCTCAGGCTTAGTGCCAAGTACTGTTACCTGCTGAGCCATCTTACTGGTCCTTATCTTCAGCTTTTTAACGTGGAATGTTCCAGGATATGCTTTAATTTGTATATACGAGTATTAGAGCCGCTGGCCTGTGTGAATGTCCAGTGTGATTCATCCACATTGAGGGGTGCTGTTCCATGTCAAGACTTAGTGTGGAAAGGGACTATAATACTAATAATGTTGTGGGGTTTATTTGCAGATTAACTGGGAGTCTAGAGAGATGGTGTATTAGGGTTCTCTAGAGGAGCGGAGAAAATGATAAAATGAATTTACGTATATATAAGGGGAGTTTACTAGGATGACTTACAGGCTATGATCTAGGTGGTCCAACAATGGCTGTCTACCGACGGACACTCCCAAGAATCCAGTAGTTGTGTAGGCTGGATGTCTCAACTGGTCTTTGGTGTGAGCTGGAACCCTGAAAAGGTGGACTCTAATGCCAGTGAAGGGCTGCACTTGTCACGAGAGCAAAGGCAATCAGGCAAAGAGCAGGATCATCTTCTTCCATATTCTGAGAATGGGCTGCCACCAAAAGAGATGTGGTTCAGATTTAAGGTGGCTCTTCCCGTCTGAAATGATGATCCAGTCAAGAATCCCTCACAGGTGAACCCAGCAGCTTGTTTTGATGAATTCCAGATATGTAGTCAGATTGACAAACGAGTAGTCATCAGCCGGGCATAGTGGCCCATGTGTGTCATGACTATGAGTCTCCAGAGCAAGTCCCAGACAGCCAAGGCTACACAGAGAAACCTGTCTTGGGTGGGTGGGGGGGCTAAAAATTAGACTACGTTCCCTTTGGCATTTGAGCCTACACTGTACTTTGTGGAACATAAAAGAACATTCATTCTTTCTCACTGTTTCCTGGCCCACTCCTGCTCTAGCCTGAGCAGTAATGTACCCAGGCATGTCTCTTATTCACACTGTGTGGTCCAGTGCTAGTGCTGTTCAGAAACAGAGCAGTAGACCCCAGCATGGGCTCTCCAGGCTCTTGCCAGCATGTCAAGCAGCAGAACTAGTAGTCACATTGTTGATGAAGGGCTGGGCAAGCTACCCAAAAGGGCATAATGAATCCAGAGGGTTGTGTCTAGTCTGTATGTGGTACTGACTTCCTTCTGCAGACACCGTGGTCGTAGTTAGTTGAGGATGAGGTCACTGAGAAATGATGGATGGTTCTGATACACGAAACAGACCACACCTGATAGTCTTGCCATCTCTGCCTACAATAACGTGTTCAATGATGAGGTCCTGCAATGGTGACTAGCACCTATTAAGGTGTATAGTGAATTTGCCCAGTAGGGGACCAGGAATTGGAATAAAAATTGACAGAGTTGGAACAAACAAGTAGTGTATCTAATATAAAAATATTTAAAACTCAAAAGTCAAAATTATGGATGTTTCATTAAGAAGTTTGAGAATCTCATTAATTGTAATACATACTGTAACTTTACATTATTTGTGAATATTAACCAGTTTTCATGTGGTCTGTTTATACTCATATTGGTATATTTCCTAAGCCTTGTATAGACCATGCTTCTGTGAGTCCTTCAGGTAGTAAGGTATCCCCATTCTCTTAACATTTATTAACCTTGTAATTTTATACACCTTATGCAGTTTTTACATTACATATTCCCTCATAGTTCATGTTATGTCGGGAACCATGCTTACTGTTTCATTGCCAGAGCTTTGGGCATTGTTTTATTTATTTAGTGTGTGGAGGGTAACATGGTTTGTGCAGATGTATGTGTGTACATATGTACAGGTCAAGCTTAGATGTGTTCTTCCTCAGGATGCACATTGGTTTTTGAGACAGGGTCTCTCTCATTGTCCCGGAAGTCACAAAGTAGGTTAGGCTGGCTGACCAGAAACCTTCCAGGATCTTCCTGTCTCTGCTTCCCCACCACACTGGGAATTTTTTTTTTTTTTAATACAGGGTTTTGGAATAAAACTCAGGTCTTTTTACCAACTGACCTATCTTCCCCAACCCCTATCTTTGCAATTTTTTTCCTGTGCCTCATGCACACTAAGCAAGCACCCACAGACATCCCTCTGACCTGCCACCTGTAGCCAACATTTGCTTGACTCATTAGCTCAGCACCAGTGTGCTGCTCATGATCTGACAGTGAAGATTTATCTTAACCTGGAACTGGACCACATGCTGATTTCATGTTGCTCTTGCTGTCTTCAGGGCAATAGCCTGACTTTGATTGACCTTCCTGGGCACGAGAGTTTGAGACTTCAGTTCTTAGATCGCTTTAAGTCTTCAGCCAGGTAAGTCAGAGAGGAAGTGACATGGGTTTGTTCAAGTCCCTCCTGTGTATGGCATACACTCACTGTTTCCTCTGCTAAGAGTCTGACACTGGTACCCTGTGGTGCGCCTTGCAGTGGCCATGTCTTGGGTGCTGGGGCTGTGAAGACTTGGGAGACTGCTTAAGGATTGTTTTAGGATTGTTCAGGACGTCTTACTTCCGTTAGCACGATTAAATTGCATGGTAACTCTGAAGACACCTTTGTAAAATTTTGTTTACTTTTAACTATATGTATGTGGGGCAGGGTTATGTGCACTTGTGTGCAGGTACATGAGAAGGTCAGAGGAGGGGGAGGGGTTGGGTCCCCTGGAGCTGAGGTTACAAGTAGGTGTGAGCTTACCAACATGGGTACTGGGAACTAAACTTAATTCCTCTCCAAGAGCAGAGCACAGTTTAAACTGTGAGCCATCTCTCCAGCCCCTAACTGAAGACACGTCTGATGCTATGTTAAGGCTATTAGAATCTGGAAAAGGAATTTTTAAGGCTTTGACGGATCCTAGAAAATACTAAACTCAAAACATTACTCATTTTGTTTGTTGTCTTTGTTTAATAAGGTGGCAGTATCTCTGGATCCCTGGTAGCCCAGGCTGGCCCTGAACTGTAAGCTCTTTCTTCCTCAGCCTCCCAGATATTGGGCTTGTATAAACAAAGTTTCCTTTCCTTCCTGCCTGCCCGCTTGGTTTTGGCTTTTTGAGATAGGGTCTCATGTAGTTCAGGCTGACCTTGCTATGTAGCCAACCAAGGATGACCTTGAACCTCTGATCATCCTCCCAAGTGCTAGGCTTACAGATGTGTGTCACCAGACCTAGCAAGACTTTTTTTTTTTCATTCTTTCTTTAAAAAAAAAATCATTAACAAGAAATTCCCTTGTGTATTTTCTTTTAAAGCAGAAAAATGCTACAAATGCTAGCATTGTCCAGAAAAATGTAAGAGGCTTATTTCTAATTGTCTTGAAGTTGAGCTGCCAGAACTTGCCTACTGGAAGGTGTGGCTCCATTGGGCCACTCCCATATTTGTATTGGAAATCACAGACAAATGAAAATGGAAAGACTGCCAGCATCTGATTTCTGCCACCTATTTTTCTACTCATAATCATACCTTTTGACCTCATGGGGGGACTAATACACATTCAGAATTAGTGATAACAGGATAAAGAGGGTTTTATGTTTTGCTTTGCTTTGTTTTAAAAAACAAAACATTTCCCTCATAGTAGATTCTTTTGGGAGGTTAGGGTTTGAAACAGGTCTTCTCTGTGTAGCTCTGGCTGTCCTGGAACTCACTTTATAGATCAGGCTTCCAACTCAGAGTTCTGCCTGCTGCTGCCTCCAAAGTGCTGGAACCAAAGGCATGCCCTGCCATGCTCAGCTCCTATTTTAGATTCTTAAGCATGTTCTCCACATGTATAGTGGCTGGAGATCCTTGGCATAACTGTTAATTGTTTGCATGGCTAGCACAAAGCTAGTATTCTCAGAAAGGCTAGCCAGAGAGGCCTGGCTTGATTGCTGTAAAGCCTGTACTCGGGAAGTGTAGCTCTGAACTTCCTGCTGTTCCTGCACCAAATGCTGATCGGGAGTGAACGGGAGTCTGTGAATCCATAGAGTGCCATAGGACCACATGGAATGACGAGATCTCCTCACCCCTACAGTAGCAGTGTGTTCTTACAAACAGCTTTGTAGCCAGTTGTTTGCTGGGAGTTTTTTACACTAGCGGGTTTGGAGCAGTCTACTTCATAGTATAGAGACCTTCCTTCTTATTTCCCTTGTGTAACCAAGCCAAAAGCTAGAGGCAGCATGGTGACCCAGCATGTCTGTTCTTAAATTATATTAAATTGATTCTTCAAGAAAACTGTTTTTAGTGTTAAGTCCTCATGTCATTGATTCTTAAATTCTTTCCTAAAATTTGTACGCTCTAGTACAAATGAAGAAAGTATGAATGTTTTCTTCATGTTTGCTATCTAAAAACAAAGAGATAAGTTTGTATGATACATTACAATGATGTGAAGACATATTTTGATAACTGAATTTGGAAAGCATCTTGGAGATGATGTGATAGTTTAATTGACAGTATTGTGCCTGGGATATTAATGTTTCTTTTGACTAATGGCATCCTAGCTTCCTTTTTGTTGAACATGTGTAGACTTAGATTTTGTCATTGCTTCTTGTCACAAGAAGATGATTATGAGCAATCTGTCATAGATGAGGATATAATTTTTATTCTCAGACAATTGAGACATATCTAGAATTGCTAATTTTGGCAATAATTGTGTGTTCTTTTTCCTCCTGTTGGGCACTGTGGCACACTCTACTTAGGAGACAGAGGCAGAGGGATGGCAACTTTGAGACCTTTACTATATAGTGAAACTGTCTCAAAAGCAGCCTTTTTCCTTTTTCTATTGTAAGTATCTTAGAGTTTGTAGTAATTGTGCTCTGTTATCCAAGTATTTTGGATAAATAGAATATTCAACATATAAAGATAAAACAGAGACATCATTCATAATACATGGTTAAGTTGAAAACACTATATATATATATGTATATATATAAAACACTATATATATATATGTATATACACACACATACACACTATGGTATATGACATTTTTCTTTTTTAAGATTCCTTTTTTTAAGTTTGTGTGTGTGTGCCTGTGTGTATGTTTGTGCACCTGTAGGTTCAGGTCCCTGAAGGGCCAGAACATGGCGCTGCCTCCCCTGGACTGAAGTGCTCTTATCTTGAGCCCCAATGTAACATTTTAAAAAATTCTACCTTCAAGGAAGACAGTGCAGCCAGTCCTGATGAGACCTGATAGGCTAGGGTCAGAGGGAAGGGGAGGAGGGCCTTCCTTATCAGTGGACTTGGAGAGGGGCAGGGAGGGAGGGTTGGATTGGGAGGGCACGAGGGAGGGGGCAACAGCTGGACTACAAAGTGAATAAACTTAATTAGTAAAAAGAATTTTTTAAAGAAAAAATATTATTACATTTCATTTTATCTCTATGTTCATTTGCAATAGGATCTGTCATAGACATTTTTCTTCTTTTGGATACTTGGCAATAATCCTAAAGCAAGTTGAAGGTCTCAGTTCTTTGCTACAAGATGGCTCCAAGACCAGTAAATCATATATTATATAGGAAAAATGTACACGGAAACTCTAAAGTTCTGTGCAAGACTGATTAATAGAGAATATCTGTTTTACTGAGATGTTCAAATGGTTCATATATACATTTTGGAATGGAAAATTTTGTTTTGCAAATATTCAAAACAATTTGTAAAACTGAAGATATATGTGTATCTGAAGCCATGATGAGGCCTGCTATTTTCTAAAATCAATATTTAATAGTATAAATATTTTAATTCATAAATGGTTTAAAGACAATTGGAAAGGAAATGCATATTTATGAGATGCCTTTTTGTTTGTGTGTCTCACAGTGTGACTCAGTTATATCCATTTCTCAATCAAAAAAATTACCTTCTTGCCTAAGATTCATTCATCTACTGATACAAAAGTATGTTACTTTTCCTTTTTGTAGAATCTTGCCCCATTTTGAACAATTTTTTAAAATGATTTCTCTAGTTTTTATGTGCATTGGTGTTTGACTGCAGGTATGCCTGTGTGAGGGTGTTGGATCCCCTGGGACTGGAGTTACAGAAAGTAAGCTGTTATGTGGCTGCTGGGAATTGAACCTGGTCCTCTGGAAGAGCAGTCAATGCTCTTAACCCCTGGCAATCTCTCCAGCCCCTCCTGCCCCATTTTAAACAGTAAGCAACAGTATCCAATCAGTACGGAGTCCTCTTCGTGAACAGAGTCAGCTGTGATTTGATCTCCCTCAGAGCCTCTGTTATTTTGGGAATGCACCTCTGTAACTGCCAGCAGTTGCTCCTCTTTCTAACATCCAGTGCTTATTTAAATGGACCTGATGTTTAGGATTTCTTTGCTCTTTGCCAAATTCTGCTCCTTCCTTTCAGGTTCGGTTTTTGTCAGTGTATCTGCTAGACATGTTTCAGTAAGGGTGAATGTTCATGAAATTGCTCCCTTTCACTTGAAGCTACCTTTTTTGACGCACCCCCCCCCCCCTTTTAGTAGTAGACCTTGGTTTTCGCTGCGTGTGAGGGTAGCAGCCCTTCCAGTGATCCCTTGGAGACTCCTGACCCTACTCTACACATCTGCTCTTACAGAGAGCGCAATTGCAAGTGTAATGGTCATTTCCCTTTGGGCTATCTGTCTTTGGCTTTGAGGTGTTTGGAATTCAAGTGTACCACCCTACACCAAAGGACATTATCAGCTGTAAAGTGTAATGGCCAACAAGCCCAGGGCAGCAGGACCTGCACAAAGCCTGCTGCTCAAAGGCAGTCTATTGGAGGCCATGGCTTAAAAGTAATTCCAAAAGAAATCGAAACACCTGGCCTCCATGCCTCACAGATTTGGGTCATGACTGGACACTGTGCAGGTATAAGAGCCCCAAGGGAAAGATTAACATGAAAACTGGACCAAGTTCATCAAACCCTGTGATTCCAACAGATGGTACTGTCTACTTTCTCACTTGTCAGAGCATGGGACCTTCTCTGCCCTGTCTCTGCTAGTTTATCTAACAAATCCGTTTCCCTTGAGGATTATGTTATCCGCTCCAATCTGCTGTGCTCTTTTGAGCTGAAAGTAACCTCTGCTTAGGCTTCCATTTAGTTGCTAATTCCATTTACTATTTTTATAATGTTTTCTTTTAAAAGTATCCTTTTTATTTCTATTTCTAGTATTATTTTCTAAAACAATTTTAAGCATATATTTTGTTATGACTTTTTTTGGAGACAGAATCTCATGTAGCTCAGGCTGGCCTTAAACTCACAGTTTAGCCAAAGATGACCTTGAGTTTTGATCTCCTGCCTCTTCCTCCTTGGTGCTGGGATTACAGGAATGTGCTTTGCTTGGTTTTATGCTGTCTGGGATGGGACATCAGGCTTTGTGCGTACTATGCAAATACTCTACCAACTGAGCTACATATCCAACCCATAAACACATGCTTTGTAGACTGTTTTGACCTCCAGTGTGGGGGTGCTGGTTATTCTCTCTTGTAGTTGCACATTTCCATCTATGTTTCGATCCAGAACCCCTCCTTCAAGAGAATGAGACTGGTGAGCTTTGTTACTTTAGGACATGAAAGGCATCCAGGTAGAGTTAATGTCCATCTGTTGGCACTATGGAGGTTTGATGAATCTGACCCAATTTTTATTAGGGCTCTTATTCCAGGGGAGAGTGGCCACTTATGCCCCAAAGGAATTGAAGCCTGGGTGTTCTGATTTCTTTGAATTATTTTCAGATCACAGCCTCCATTACACTGCCTTTGAGTTGGAGGCTTTGTGTAAGGTGTTTGGTCCAGTTGCCCAGGGCCTGTAGGCCACTGTACATCTTTCCGCCCTGGTGCTAGGACCTGGTGTCTGTATTTCCCATGCATTACCTCTGGTACAGGATAATTTTTCACTCCTGTTGCCTGGGGTCAGGCCCCACGTGCTTACAGTTCCTAAGTTTTCCTCTCAAGAGTGCTCTGTCTTCCACTTAGGCACCAGTAGCCTTTGTAGGACAGGAAGGCACAGGCTTTAAGGTCAGTGTGTCACCAGACCCTTTCTTCTCTGACCCAGCTTCCCCACGCTCACCCTCTTCCTCCCGCAGCCTACTCTTTCTGAAGTGTTTTATTTATTTGTACCTTTCCCCAGCAGTCTGTGCCCGGTGTTTGTTTGTTTTGTCTGCTCAGCTTTACATCTTCATTTAGTCTTTCACTTGGTTTTACTCAAATGTCTCCCTCTTTGTTCTTACTCCATTGTGGGCACATTCTGCCCCATTGTTCATCAAGTAGATCTGTAGGATGATTTCCTGGCCTTTGAGAGCAGACATCAATCATTGCTTGTGTCCTTTTAGCTTTCCCACAGCGTTTAAAAATTGTTATTGTTATTAAATCAAGGTCTGTGTGTGTGTGTGTGTGTGTGTGTGTGTGTAGCACTGAGTTATGTCCATCTATTGGCACCATAGAGGTTTGATGAATCTGACCCAGTTTTTATTAGGACTCTTATTCCAGGGGAGAGTGGACATCAGGGGTCCTGTTTTGTGGTTCCCGCCTGCTACTGTGCGCTCACGAGCCTCTATTCTTTAATTGTCCCTGCAGGGCTGTGGTGTTTGTGGTCGATAGCGCAACGTTCCAGCGGGAGGTGAAAGACGTGGCTGAGTTTCTGTATCAGGTCCTCATCGACAGCATGGCTCTGAAGAACACTCCGTTCTTTTTAATAGCCTGCAATAAGCAAGGTGCTTCGTGGCGATGACAGTGGGTTGTTCTAGATTGCTACTGAGAATTCACTTGTTATTGTTGAGCATGGGGGTCGGTGGCCTGTAATTAAGCATTAATTAAGGGAGTAAATCTTAAAATCTGTTTCTGTTACTCTCCCAGTCTTTTTATCATGCTGTTCTAAGGACTGGCAGCCGAGGGGGTGGGTTTTTACAGCCCTTTTTCATGATATAGTGACACAGTGCTTTTTATTTTAAAGGTCATAAATACTTTGCCAAATGTTAGTTTTGAGGCCACTTACTGGAGGGGTTCAGTTCTGGAAGGGTTGCTGGGGTCTCTCCTTCCAAACAGGCTTTACCACTGAGCAGGTTCTACCAGAGGAAACTGCAGCCCCTGATCCCTGTGCTCACACTTGGGTTGACTGGACTTCAGCTCTGTGACAGTTCAGTAACATAGAAGAGTTGGTCTTTTGGAACTCTTTCCCATCTACATTTTTCTCAGGAGCCTGAAGCATTTTTCAGAAGTGATTTTTAAAAATCTTATCACCTGATGAGAGGTGCAGCTCTCAGCATCTTTTTAAAAGGCATTTTTATGTGTGTGGGCATTTTGCTGCATGTATCTCTGTGAACATTGTGCAAACCCGGTGCCTGAGAAGATTAGAGAGAGCGTTGGATCTGCTAGGACTGGAATAACAAACAGTTGTGGGTGCTGGACTTGAACCCTGGTCCTCTGCAAGAGCAGCCAGTGCTCCTATCTCTGAGCCATCTCTGTTGCTCCAGAACTTGCCTCTTTCTCATATGTTGTAAAAGGAGGCAGGCAGTACTGATTTGTCCTGGGCTTTGTGCCCTCCTGGGCTCGAAGGCTGCCTGTGAGGGTCACTTTTACTGGTAAATATGGTGGTGTTGTGTTGAAAGCTTTTGTCAAATGTCAGTCACTGTGCTTGCTGGCACACTTTCTTTGAACTGACTGGACAGGTGTAAGTACTGAAAGGCTTGTAAGGTGTTGAAAATTTAAGCCTAATTAGTTTTAGGGTCATTAGTGCTAAAACAGTATGTTTTATTGCATTTGATGCTTTAAAGCATTTTTCAAAAACCCAAAAGTACTGTATTTACTTTGACAAATAAATAGTGATAAAAACTGCTTTAACAAAGAAATGGGGTAGGGGGTGAACTCCCTAGCATAAAATAGGGATTTTCTTTCTGTGTACAAGTCCAGGGAAAAGACAAACTCTGATTTAAACTAGAATGATGCTCTTATTTCTTCACAGATATCGCAATGGCAAAATCAGCAAAGTTAATTCAGCAGCAGCTTGAAAAGGAACTGTAAGTGTGCATGTGCTCCTGGCAAAGTGTCCTGACACTTCAGTGTTCAGGGTTTGAGGCACAATCAACCTTTGGTTTATATGATTATCAGAGTTATAGTCAGAGGATTAGTATGGAATATGTGTGCTAAATAATTTATAAAAGAATTATAGAAACACTAATGGGATGTTTATAGCTATTTTAAAATTTCATGAGTTATTGAAGCCATTAGCTCATTTTGTTTTAATTAGTTACTTTTATAGTTGGAAGGTTTTAGAGACTTACAAGCACCAAGCTTGGAATACTTTTATTTCAGTGAGTGAAGATTGTTCACAGTAAGGCATGTAATGTTAGAAGGTCGTGTACAAAATAACAACATGACATAAAAGCTGAGAGCCGCCGGGAGCTAGATGGGGCGCTGCTCCTGCAGCCCCCACACTCAGGAAGCAGGGAAACCCAGAGTCCCAGGCCTGCCCGGCCATATGCTGAGAGCCTGTCCAGAAGACAAAATTGAAGCCTCTAGAAATTATTGTCGATAAAAAAAGAACTCTTAGGAAGAATATAAAAATCTACATTACTGTTTTGTAGTTTCTTATATTATTTTCAAGCTATTGGCAATATTATTTATCCTGCTTTTAGTGTTGAAAAAGGCTGGAGAGATGGCTCAGAGGTTAAGAGCACTGGCTGCTCTTCCAGAGGTCCTGAGTTCAATTCCCAGCAACCACATGGTGGCTCACAACCATCTATAGTGAGATCTGGTGCCCTTTGCTGGCCTGCAGGCAGAACACTGCACACATAATAAATAAATAAATATTTAATAAAGAAAAGCTTGTAAGTTGAGTAAGATAAACTTTGAGTATTAAGGAATCTAGCATGTTTTTGTATTGTGCCGATAACTAACTAGTCAAAAGCTTGTTTAGCAGAAGAAAAAACCAACATAGTAAACCCAGTTACGTTTTCTCACTCCTTTTGTAAAAGGAATTTTATTATTATTATTATTATTTTGAGACAGGGTCTTATTAGGTAGCCCTTACTGGCCTGGAACTCACTATGTAGATCTGCCTGTTTCTGCCTCCTAAGTGCTGGGAGCTTGTAATTTTACTTAGATGTAGTTTTTATAAAAATTAGTCTCTGGCAGGAAGTCGGCAGGCATGCATGCATGCTCTAACAGGACCAGCAGCTGGGAGTAAAACGACAACTAAAGATGGATGAGACTGAAGTTCGTGGGTGTATGAGCTTCATATCCAAGAAGACTCTCTACCCGTGCTGAGTTTCAAAACCTTGAGTTTTATAATATGGCATACATTTAAAACTGTATTTTCAGTGGCGTCAATCCAGAGATCTTAGAAGTAGGCGTAGGCTTAAAAGAGCTGGTGTGACCTGAGTCCCTAACCAGCCAACATCGGCCTAACAGACTGGTTGGATCCATCTCCTCTGTCTATCTGAAACAGTGGTCCATGGACACTAAGGACAGGCCAGCACTGTCAATAGCGACCTGACAGTTCTCCTGTCAGCCTTCAATGGTGCTGACAGACTTCGGAACTAATAGATTTCTGTTGCTTGTTGCTTCTGACTTGTCCTTTTGTCCCACAGCAACACCTTGCGAGTGACGCGGTCTGCTGCTCCCAGCACCCTGGACAGTTCCAGCCCTGCACCTACTCAGTTAGGAAAGAAAGGCAAAGAGTTTGAATTCTCCCAGTTGCCCCTCAAAGTGGAGTTCTTGGAGTGTAGTGCCAAGGGTGGGCGAGGGGACGCCGGCTCTGCTGACATCCAGGACTTGGAAAAGTGGCTGGCCAAGATCGCCTGAGGGGCAGCCCTGGCCGCAAACCTTGGTCACCTGTGACTGATGGCAGTTTGGGAAAGGGCTATGGTGGTGTGGAGTTGATAAAGAGGAGCTGATAAAAGTAGTGTTTTCAGCATCTCCTCGTTCTAGAAACAATTATACCAACCTGAGAGTAGCCCTCCCCTTCAGCTCCTTTCTCAACGAGGCCTTTTTATTTAGTTCTTTTATTCTTCCTTTGTTAGGTGTAGCATTGCTTTAGTGTGAGATGTGACAGACAGGGCATTACATGAGGCTAGGCTTATCGTCTGAAAGGTCTTGTCTCCTGCCTGTCTGCGGTGGTCCCTTTTCCTGGAACCATACCTGCCTATTTATGGACCAGTTAATTTCCAGTTGCCCCTGGTGTCTTGGCATAATACACTGTCAGTTCTTAGTGAAGTCTCCAATGTGAAGGCAGTTAAGAGTGAAGACAGCTTCAGAACCACGGGGCACAGTTGAGTGTGTCCTTCACGGTCTCAGTGACCTGTGTCCACTCCACCTCGGGCTAAAAAGCCGCTGGAACCCCTAGAGTCACCCTTGCCTGGTGGATATAAGAGCCAAATGCCCAGGCACTCAGGGTTTAGTATGTTCTAGAGGCTCCACTGGGGACAGCTGGGAGACAGCACATGCGGCCTCGGGGGTCGGGGGGGTGAGCCCGGGGAGTAGGCTGTGCTGCTCGCTCGGCTCCTGTTGTGTCACCTCAGCAAGGGTGCTGTGGCACAGCGCAGACTGGAAAATCTGCTGTACGTTTGTAAGTGCGCATTTGTTCATGCTTTAAAAAAAGTTGCCTTTTCAAAATAATGCATCTTAAAGACTTGTGTTTTCTGTTGTTTTTATAAATGACTGGTGTCTGGATAAATAACTGTCCACTGAAAGCATTAACTCAAATAATGAGTACAAATGAGAACCTGAGCTAGGATTCAAGCCCAGCTCCGGGTTACCAAGCCCAGATTGCTGCATGTGTACAAACCACAGACTCTTCCTTTCTCCTCACGCTCGGAGACAGCATCTGAGAGCCATGACTCCAGAGGTACAGTGTTGGGAGCTGGCCTTGAGGGAGCGGTGAGGGGCCCAGGCTAGATACACGGGGCCCTTCCCGTGAAGCCCAGCCCAGGTCTCTGCCTGATTCCACATGGTCTTCCTGTGGGTCATTGGACTGACAGTCCCAGACCACTATTCTTATAAGTACTGGAGGCTCCCTAAAACATTCATTGGTCTTGCTTATGGTGTATGAGACAAATAATACCACAAAATGGATAAATCATGCAGTGACCCTGTCACTTCTCACTGGAAAGCAGTATCACTGCTAGGATTTTTACTGCCCTTTGGACACCGAGTTTCATATTCGTCAAGTACAAATGGGAAGAGTGTGAGTAATGACATTCAACCACAGTAGATGCTCATGAAAAAAAAAAAAGGCAGGTGTTTCAGCTAAAGAATGCATGTTCACTGGCCTTCCTTTTTCCTGGGTAATAAAGTGAGTTTACTTAGTGGGAGAATCAGTACATAAAAAAGTGGTGAGGACAGAGAGCAAGGGTAAGTGTCATTCATAGCCAGACAGTGGTTTTGGCCAAAAGGTAAGCTGGGCAGAGCTGTAAGCTAGGTTGGTAGGATGCTTGCCTAGAATGTATGAAGTCCTGGCTTTGCTATGGGCTGCTGTAAATCCCAGCCACAAAGGGGCAGTTGCATCAAAGGCCTGGAGTAAATCCACTTCGGGAATGTCCCTGGAACATGCATACAGATCGGGAAGAGTGTGAGCGCTGGCTAGACTTTATTCTGGCTTTTTGAAGCCATGCTGGTGGTAGCTTCTCACTGTTTCTGGTGGGGCCTCAGCTCTTACGATCAGCAGCTGGGGACCCTGCCACCGCCTCCCAAGTACCAGGAACTCCTGGCGCCTGGTGTGCTGCTGACCTTTCACCCGGAATGTGCTACCTTCATTTGTTTTTTTTTCTTAAAGAATTGTCAACTGGTTCACTCCCATTCTCATCTAAAGCAGCAAATGCTGTTCCCAATCGCCTCTGTGCTGCACACCACTGTCCCCTTGTTCTCTCCCCTGTGCAAGCCACGTGGTCCTACTTAGGTCACCATTTCTCTTCCTGTAGCCTCAGTCAGTGTGTGGAACATCTAGCCATGTTCTATTGACCTGAAAAAGGAGTGTGTGCGTGTGTATTCAAGTTATGATATATATTCATATTCAAGAGTGCAAAGTTTTCCTGACATAAAATTTGAGCTTAACAGTGGCCACTCTGGCAGTGGTTAGGAAAGCCACCCAGAAGCCCCGGCCCCTGACACCGCACCTTAAGCAGAGCAATCACAATGCCACCTGTGTGCACACCTGGAGGACCTCAGTCTTTCAGGGACTGCGGGACAGCCGTGCGGGGAAGGACTGCCTCTCTTCGCACCTTCCTCTGGCCCATGTAATGTTCTCAGCCTCTCATCCCTCCGCCATCGCCTGTACCTGCACACCTCACACCTTATGACTAGATGGCACTCTAAGGCAGTGGGCGGGGTCTTACATTCTCTTCTCATCAGTAGTGGCCTTGAGGTGGCAAACCGGAGTGTTCCAGAACTTTCAGAACCTTTCAATGGGGAAGGTCCCCCGTGAATCTGGACTTGAGTGGCACTTCCAATGCTGACGTTCCTAGGGTTAGCTTGGCTCAGAGCACATGATGGGTTGGAGGAAGGTCCGACCTGAGGGACCTCTGAGAGGCTGCTCCCTGACTGTTGTGGAGAGAAGCTGTTGGTGGTCATGGCTGGTGTCATTTAAAAGGTGATCATAAGTACCCTTAAGTTCTTGCCTTTAAATGATAGTCTGGAAATCATCAAGAGGATAAGAAACCTAGTCCCTCCCTGCATTCTGTCTTAACCTCTAGCCGTGTCAAGTAGAGTTGGGAGTGATGGTAAATACGCCTTGAGTTTCCCAGAAAGTTTCTTTTAGAACTTTTAGTTTTCTTTTAGAACTGGTAGAGATCCCAGGAGAGCAACAGCAAGAGGCAAGGATGCTGTGTAAGAACACCCAGAGAGCAGAGGGTCTTTGCGGAAACCCGCATTTTAAGCTCTTATATACAACTACACCATTATAGACACAGTCGACAAGAAGCTTTGTGTTGAGAATTAGGACAGTTTATTGTTTGACCAACATGCTGAGTCTTTTCCACATATTACACAGTTGAATGTAAAGTCAATATGGCCACTATGCCTTCTGAGCCCATTACAGTTGGAAATGCCACCCTCTGTGTACCTCACTTTAAAGAACAGGTGAGGTGAGAAGTCAACACACCACAAATAGGTAGGCTGGCCTTCAAGGCTATGGAAGCTTCTTGCCTCCTGGAGGGACCATCTGAACTCCTGCTTTAAGGTCTTCCTGATAATCGTGCCCTGCGAAGAATGTCAATCAGATGGGGTCTGAAGTCCAAGGACTTTGCACACTGAAACTGCAGGATTTTGGAATACCGAAGAAGTTGATTTCAAACAAAAATTAAAAGGATGCCCTGACTGCTGCTCTGTATGTGTGTGTGCGTGTGTGTATACAAGACAATGCAAGTAGATTTGGGGACCACCCTTTATGGTGGAGGAGCCCTATGCACCTATCTTCTCTTTAGCTTCTCAGGCTGGGAATACCCTTATGTGCTAGCCACAGAGTAGAGATGGCTTAAGGGACATGAGCACAGCAGGACAAAGTCCTGTCTGTACCCCCAGGTCAGCAATGAATGAGGAATGCGGACACCGGTTCTGATCATTACCGGCTTGCAGGTGACCTTGTCTGTTTTGGTTCTCCCACCTGGGAAACAGGAAGGGCTTGGCTCCCAGTGCTGTGGCAAACTGATGGTGCCTCCCAGTCTTGGGGGAGAGGTAGTTTGGACACTAGTGAGCATTGAGCCCTGAGCATTTGACACATTCAGACATGGTCCTGCTAGCTGGCTCTCATGTAACTCTCACTCACCATCTTCAGCTACCCAGTTTTCCCTGACAGCCTCTCCTCCTTCCATAAGGAGAAGGAATAAACTGTTCTACCTGTAGGGCGCTAGTCAACGTACCATACCATCACACTGGATATTTGGAGGACAGACACTGATCAGAGCTCTGACATTAGTTAGCCACTGGGTGACAGAGGCCATGCCCAGGTGTCTATACTCCTAGCTACCACCTTGCAACCCTTATTATTTCTGTTGCCTGATGTGACCATGGCTTCTCCTCGGATCTTGGGACATTGCAAAATGTTTAAGGATGGCGACGGGAAGGGAACAGTGACTGACAGCAGTGAGACTCCAGCCACCAAGCATTCTAGCCTCTGACCCCACTCAGGACACTGATGTCACACCTGCATTTTGGTGTGCATGTGGGTTTAGCTATACCACCTGCCTTTCCAATCTCAGACTAGTTCTGCAAATGCTCACAGAAGTTTTGCTGACAGTTCTCTTTCAAGACTCCTAAAGAAAAGGAAGAGGGCCACATCCACCTGCCAGGCCAGGTCCAGTGTCCAGGGAGAGGAACTGAATTACTAAGTTGAGATCGTGTCCTAAGAGGAATCCTCCATTTTGTCCTCTGACTGAACTGGATTCAGCAAAGATGGGGAAACTGATAATTTCAGGACATCTTCAAGAGAAGACCAGATCCTACCTACAAGCAGGAGGATGGTGGTGGCTAAGGGGAAAAAGCCCAGGACAACTCTGTGTGGGGCCTGGCTGCCTTAAAGGCCTTTAGGGAAGGAGCTGGGCAGCCTGGCTGAGGAAAAGGAGGCCAGGGCTGAGAGCAACAGGGCAGAGGGGTTTTGTGTACAAGCTAGGAAGGCAGAGCTCCTTAGGTCAGATCAACCGGAAACGACTTCATCTGTCACAGCGCCTGCTGTTTCATCTGCCATGGCACTGTGATTTCTTAGATTGTGTGCACAAGAGAAGAGAACCGAGTTTCTACTTCGAGTCATAGGAACACAGAAAGGTATTCTTCAGTGCCGAGAAGATGAAAATCCATTCTACATTCATTCAGTGAGACCTGGTACAGAGCACTGTCTGTGGGGCTCTGCCGGAGGAGAAGACTCTCACTGCCAGTCAGGCCTGTTTTCACGGGGTAGGTACGCCTTCTTCCAACAAGCACCACGGAGGTGGGGTGCCCACACTGGCGGACACTGGCCCACAAAGGCATGCACACCTGTGCACACAGGTACAGAAAGCAATGGTGAAGGTAGTTCCGTGGACTATTTTTGCTCGTAGTTTAACACATCTATGCACTATTTTATTGAAGGCAAGACAACCACAAGTTATTTGACAATATTGAGTATTTCTTATTTCAATACACTGTATACTTTTGAACTTCCAAAACTGGAATCACAATGCAAAGTTCCAACTTGAGAGCGGGAGAGACAAGAATATACATTGAGCACATGTATATGTGAGGATGTGTGTGTGGGGGGGGAGGGTGTATACACAAGTCTATCTCTATGTATAATTATGTACACACATATAAAAACTAAACACATGACGTTTCAATTACACGCGTACATTGGTCCTTGCCTTCGGGAAGAGGCACCCGGGGGACCCTGCTTCCTCTCTCCTTCACCAGAACTGGCTCTGACACTGTCTCCCAGGATGGAGGAGCATGACAGACCCACTTACAAAAAACGAGCCCTGCCATGTAGGCTGCCATTTTGAACCCATTTCTGAGAAGTTCCATAATTCGTTCCAACCCCCCTGCTGGAGTTCTACCCGGGGGAGGCATTCACTCTGTCCATCAGGAGTCTGGAAGAAGAGCCAGTGCTATTGCGGCAGGGATGCTTTGATCACCGCCCTGTCTGTCTTTAGGCAGGCCTGGGCCAGTGAGTTTGGGAGCGTTTAGAAGGTGAGCTATTTTGCTTTGAGGAGAGCTCTCTGTTAGAGACTCTGAAGGTCTTCTAGACTAAAACGGTCCCGGGAATGAGTGGAAATAGCAAGGACAGCTCACTGGGAGCAGGTTGCAGTGCTCCGGGCAGCCTTCTAGGAACCTCACAGTAACTCCAAGATGCCTGCTGTTGCAGCCACAACACTCCCAAAGGTATTCACACAAAGGTTTCAAATGTACCATGACAGGAGGTGAAAAACACATCAAGGAATCAACCTTTCCAGAACAATACTCAGCAAGATCAGTAACCAAGGGTCTGAGAACACGTATTGTTCAGAGTCAGGGCAGAGACCCCCCACTTCCCCAATCACAGGCAGACCGATGGCACGTGCCCCAGGCTTCAGCGTTCCTGAGCCACCCTGCGTCACACACTGAGCTGGCGAGTCAGCCAACCTACAAGTGTCAACTGCTGGGCCGGCAGGTTACAACGTTTGAGAAGCACGGACTGGCTCAGCCCTCAGCTGCTAGGAGCACCCCATCCTTCCAGCAACTTCTCTCACTGCGTCTGCACAGGGACCACATGGTTGCCTGTGCACTCTGTCTCCATTTTTTTTTTTTTTCAGGGAAGGAGATGAAGCAAAAGCAGCCTTCCTTTTCACTCGGGCCTGCTACTGTGTCCCACTCTGCCAAGGAAGGACTGAACAATGCCCCCTCTGAGGCTGTTTTGTTAAACTAAAGTCTGATTGGACTGGGGAGCCTAGGTGGAGGGCTTGATTGTTTTGGGTCATGTGACCCAGGACTGACTGGAACCTAATTGCTATTGTTCAGTTAATTGCTTTAATTTACTGGGCTGGGGATGGGAGGAAGGTGGAAGTGACACACAGTTCCAAGAGAACAGGAAGGAAGGGGTGTGTGGAGAGGTTCTCTGTAAGTTTACAAATATACAAAAACAAAAACAAAAAGAAAAAAGCACATCTTTCAAATAAAAATGACTACTTCTTTTATCTGGCAAAAAGTTGTATACACATGATTTAAATTTTTTTTTTTAAATTTTAACAGTTTTTGGCAATCTTAATAAAGTACAATATATTACAACCAAACCAAAAAATAGTTGTTTAGGTAACAGCTGTTAAGAGTGACGTGGTCCCTGATGCCCAGCCTCCCTCCCCCGTGTCCCACCCTACTCCTAGAGAGAGAGAGAGAGAAAAGAAAGATCCTCCCGTCTTGATAAACTCATTTCCCACCCCGTTAGGAAGCTAACCGATAGGAGGCAAAACAAGTGAGCAGTGTTGAGGAAGCCGAGTGGGCTCTGCATTAGCAGGAGCAGCCGCCCTCGCTGGCCGGGGGCTCCTGGGCCTTGTCCAGCTTGATGTCAATCACTGTAGGAGGCTGGCTAAGGAAGACGACCACGGTCATCAAGACGCCACTCTGTCCCTCTGCAGGCTCAGCTGGAGTGGGAAGGAGCTGGCCGTCCCCCACCCCTTGCTCTCACTATGCCCCACCTGCCTATATCCCCCAAACTGCCCACCCAGAGTGAAATGTGGGCTGTACTAGCACTGTCAACACATCACACAGGCCAGGGAGGGTCGGTCTTGGAAGCTTTCCCCAGTGACTAATGAACGGTGCTCAAACTCCAGCATCTAGCCATAGTCTCAGCCTTGTAACTGCTGACCCTTCTCCAAAGTGCCCTGGTAGGGAAGAGTCCCTCAGGCAAGGCTCAGAATTCAGTTTCCATATTATCGAGTACAGGAGGATGTGGGTTTGTCCTGGTGAGCAGGAGATGGTCCTTCTCAAGAAGCTCCATCCATCCGTGGGGCCTAAAGAGCTCCTTTCTATCGGCATTCTGGGAACTGGGGGCTGAATCACACTTGCCAGAACCAACAGATGAGTGGGTTCAAGGCACAGGGCAGCCCGTTCCCTCCCATCATCTCTGGCTGCAAACCCAGACTAACCTCATGAGACTTTAGCTTTGCATCCAGCCAGCTCATCTCGCCACTGCTGAGCACCAAGCCCGTGGATGCTCTACAGCCGCACCCCATCGCTGGCTGGGCTCAGATGCCAGCTGCACTGCTGCACAAAACAGGGGTGAGGGGGGGGCAGTGCTGCTGGCATTCTAAGGATGCCTCTGTGTCCCCTATTTGGGGGTAAACGGCATAGATGCTTCGATGGGTCTCTGACACACCTACAACTATTTCCCTTGGGCGAGGCTTCACTCTGAGCATACTTTTCACCTTGTGGCTTCATTCAGAAGAAGTGGTACCATGCGCCCGTGTCTCCTCGGGCCTTTAGCCCTGCTTTCAAATTGTGAGGTGATGACTCACTGTTTGACTTGCACCCTTTTCACTCTGTCTGCCCTAAGTCCTTGGGACATCATGGACTTTAGGCCTTGGATTTGCCCCTCTATGTTACCCATGGGAATTGTGTCATCCACCTCTCGTTCCCCTTTGGGATACCTCCTGGAGAACCCCCAACTACTACACCGAGTGCCCGTCTTAGCCTCTAAAAGCCTTAGATGCCTTTGTAGTCGAATCTGTCTTCAATACCCTTTAGATAATCAATCTAAATGCTGCTGACCAAGCCATTGGGGAAATAAAAAAAAAACAAAAAACAAACCCATTCCCTGTTTCTTTTTTCTTTGCTTCAAGCCCTGTTTGTTTCTGTGTGGTCTTCCTCCCAACACTGCGGAAACGGCCTATGTTTTTGTTGCAAAGTGGGAGTTGGAGCTGGACCTAGCATAGGAGCAGGCCAGTTCAGCGTTCTCAGCGCACACTGGTTCTCTCCTGCAGCTGCAGCGTCAGCTTCAAACCAAGCTGCTGATCTTACCCTCTCAATGTATGTACGGATCATTTGTTTGTGAAGTTGATTCCAAATCCTAGAACCTGACTCTCAGCTGCTGCTTCCCTCTGACCTGCTGTGCCCTCCATACAGACACCTATGCGCTTCTCAGTTCCTGGTTGTTTGGCTTTAAGTTTATAGCAAAAGGCTTATAATTAAAAATCTATACATGTGGAGGAGGCGGGGAGGAGATGAGGGAGGGAGGGGGAAGGTGGGAAGGAATGAGGGAGGGGGCTACGCTTGGGATGCAAAGTACCTAACCTGTGATTGAGACAAAAATAAATTAATTAATAAAAAATCTATACATGGTTATAGGTGATTCAACTCTTGTTTACAATGTATGTGTGTGTATGTAACTTGGATCAACTCTGTGTTTATTTGTGTATGTAACTAGGATTCAGCTGTATATGCTGTGTATGTAAACTTGATTTAACTTTGTATATACGTGTATGTAACTCAGAGCATGTAATATACATATATGGAGAGGGAGACAGAGAAAGAGACAGAGAGAGAGATATCTACTAGGAAAACAGATGTTTTTAAATAGCAACCATGTGGCTCTCCTCCATCTTGGCTGGTGACCTCATCAGGCTGTGAGCAGCCACATGGCTGGCAATCATTTTTTTTCCTAAGGTATAAGAGTACATGCTATGTGACTTCACTGTCTTAACACGACCACAAGGCATAAGGCAAAATTTGCAAAACTTCTTAGTTCTGATGAGTTCTCTGCTTATAACTGTATCTTCTTTCAGATTAACGAAGCAACAGCGGGTCTCACATATTTTTTTGGATTTTTTTTATGATGATAAAAACTAAAAACTGTATTTGCTACAACATACTGTATATGTGATTCAACTCTAGAATGCACTGAATATGATGAAAAACATGTAAGGTTATAAAGGTCTATGCAGATTAACACAAGCTGGTTTAAGATGCATGTCTAGTTACTTCATGTCTCTGCTAATTAGCAGCAACACCAAGCTGCTGGAAAAATTAGCTCACTAACAATATATGTTTGATATTTGATAATCAAGCTCTATAAATTCTTAGGTCTACTCAGATTCACAATAATACTTGTCTAGCTTCTTTGTCTTCTAAGCTTTAGATATTTGGCTAAACTGAGCCGTATAAACACCTGCAATATTCTACAGTAGGGCACTATAAAGGGATCAGGAAAGTTACCAGTCTCTCTGTGAACTGTACGTCTAATTAAATGTTTTATTTTGACACTAGAAAAGCTTCAATTCAAAAAGTGTTATTTTTAAAGGCAAAACATAACAGGAATGTAATGTAAAATCCTGGTCTCATAAAAGCTACTAGCTTACTATAAACTGCTAAGGATGATTAAGAAATGCAGGGTAATGGCCAATTCTTTAACATGTTCAGAACTATACTTGTAGTCAGGCTAAGTACTAATGTAATTAATTACAGGAATAAGCTTCATTTAGCCTTCTGTACATGTTTTCAAAGTTAAGCCTAAAGCAAGTTATTAAATCATGTATACTTCATAGATGGTCCTCAAATGCTTCAGAGAGCTGTAGAATATGGCATTTAAAACATTTAATAAAGAAAGCTTTTTGTGAAAAGAGACGTGCTCAAATCCTGGCAGCACCCCTAATCTCCTCCAAAAAAGATGGATGGGGTGCAAAAGAACCTCCACCTGGAGCTTGCTTTAAATGTGGCAAAGCTGGCCACCAGTCCAAAAACTGCCCTTCACCTCGACTGCTGCCAGGATATTGTCCAACTGTGGACAAGCAGGACACTGGGGAGTCGATCGCCTTGCTTTGCCTAGACAAGGCAGGCCAGTCATCCCAAGTTCCTACTCCACAGGAAAGTCAGTGGGGATCTGGGCCTGGTGACCAAAGCCGACACTCCCCTGCGACCTCTGCCCCCAACCGCCATGGAGGAACCTAGGGCAACTGTCCAGGTAGCCGATAAGACTCTGCCATTTTGAATAGATTCAGAAGCTACTTGGTCTGTACTTTCTGCTTCTCCTTTTCAGATCTTTGGCCTTGATTGATGAGGCTAGCGATAGCTTTATCAGTTTAATAGCATCAACCAAGGCTTCAGCTGCCTTCTCAGTTCTGCATGACTAAACATCAGGCCACAGGCCTCACTTTCCCAGAGCTAGGACTGCTAGGTCTAGACATAGTTTACCTCGTTACCAGACTCAGAAAAGAGATAAACTAACAAAACAGATTTCAATGTAGCTTTTCACTATTTCTTGATTTAAAGGAACTCACTTTACAATGACTGCTCTCAGTCACCAGCCGCCTGTGTCTCACGGTAAAAGGTGTAAAGTTTAAAGCTTAAGTGGTGAGGAGCTAAGAAAACGTTTTAGAAGGTGCTTTTAAAGTGTGTGAATCAATTTGTAAATGTACAAGAAAGTAACTTAAGGTATTAAAAAAATAAAAATGGCTTCAGATTTCTTTCCCTTGCTATGCTATTGTTGAATTAAAGAGTTCAAAAGTTCAGAGCTTTAACATTAATCAGTGCAGGTCTGATAAGCTATTAGTTTAGCTCTGGTAAAGTGCTAATGCCATTATCATAGTCACGAGCTCAAGATTTTAAATTTCCTTTGGTCGCCTTCTAAGTGTAGACTTAAAGTTCTTATTGTGCTAAAAACGTCCATCTAATCTATATACATCCAGTCTTCTGGATAGAGGAAAGAGGCTCTGCTTTCATGCTCTGTATTCGCACTGAAAAATCAAGATCAAGTGAGCTTTTGCCCTTTTGCTCCCCAAGAGATTTCTGTCCTCCCTGAGCCCTCCTTAAACAGCATTCATGCTTTTAACCCAAAATCATTTCCCAAGCTTCTACTATAACACAAAGGTGTGAGTCTACTGCCTTCTCTACAATGTGGGCTTCAGTACAGATTACAAATGGGCCTGAAGCTTATCTCTTTTTGGAAGCTTAAAAAATTCTGTAAGCTTCAGGGAATAAGCTTGAATCCACTTCTCATGGGTCAAATGGGCTCCAGATAAGTTCTGTCAGTCAATAGCCTGTTTCCCCACCAGCCTATTCCACTTAATCCTGAGGGTAGGATCCCTCCTCTTTCCCTTGGTATTTGGGGACTCCACTCCCACAACTACCAAGACCATGGGCCTAAAGATTTCAAATTTACACTGAAGGAAAAATTTCTCCCCCAAGCACCCCTTAACTTTATCTCCTGTCCCTAATTATAATATAATTGTATATATAATATATATATAATTATATATTATATATATATATAAACAGATATAAAATATATCTGTTCTAGCACCCTGCCAGGTCCAGGTGTTAACTCAAATTCTGCAACCAGGGCAGCTTCAAAGTGGCTGGAGCCCCAGGTGGTCACAGACTGCTTCAACCAGGCCTGCACTTTCCTAGCCCCAGATGGTCCCACAGAACATGGACAGCCAGCTTACCCAGGACTTGGCCGGCATCCCAGCTGGGTCCTCAAGGACGCTGATGTCTTCAGACAGAAGGAAGCAGTTTAAAGAGTATGGTGCCCTCAATCCTGCCTCGCTATCACCCCTTCCTATTCCTCACCTTTTATAATAATAAAAAAGGAGGACTATTATAGATCAGGTGCTCTACCGGCCTGTCCTTCATCGACTCAGTGCCAACAGCTTACGTTATCACCTGCTGCTGCCAGGTGTGGTGCATTTATTTATGTTCCTGCGAGATACATGATTTCCCTATGTGATACATACACAATTTAAGGTTGGAGATCCCTCCCCCGAATCTCTGTGTGTGTATGTGCATGTGTGTTGTTTGTTCTCTCCATCTCCTAGTCTCTCTCTGCCTCCCTTTGTCTCTTTCTTATGTCCCCACTCCAAGAAGGCCTTTCACTCCCCTTCTCCAATAAATCTCTTGTGTGAGATCTGTTGTGTGGTGTGGGGTGGTTGCAAGCAGCACCACCAGGGTACCCCCAATGCTTAATCCTGACACTCTGTAGGACACACAGTTACTGCCGAGTGATGCCATTATTTGTCACGTGAAACCCTTGCTCCAGAAAGGAGAGCCCTGTGTGTGTGGAAACAGCAAAGGACTGTAGCTCTTCTATAATTCTGGTCCCTTAGCCCAACTCTGTTTCGAGAGCAAGAGCTAGGGAAGCTGCTAAAATGGCCCTGGGGAGGCTTCTTGTGCAGGATGGAGGTGAAGAAAGAAGCTCTACACCCACACAGCTACCCTTGTCCTCACCATGAGGGGGAGCAAAGCTGTGTAAGAACCTTTCACATATCATCATATCATTACATATCATCACTAAGTGGCGCTTCCATGCGCTTGTTCCTTATGATGCAATCTCAAGCATGACCCCAGGAACACCTCAAAACATCTGGGTTTGGGCCATCAGTAAACAGAAATGCTAGCTCCACATTCCAGCTGAGCCCGAGTGGCAGCTGCTTCCACCTGCTCCCTGCTGGGCTGTCTGGAGTTCCTTCCAGGCTCTTCTAGTCTTGCCTCTTAGGAGGCTCCAGCCATTGAGCACCTGGGAGTGCCATGGCTGCATTTGCCAGATGGGGGCGCCCCACAGCCGGGCTAACAGATCGCCCCGGGTAATCTACTTGCTATCTGTCCAGTGCTCTTCTCCCTAAAGCTGGGTGAGATGCTAGGTACACCAGGATGCTCTGTTAGTCGTCACCCTGACTCTGACCTGTGTTGTGAGCCCATGTGACCTGACTGTTGGTCTAGCATGGAGTCCGCCTGGGCCTCTAGGAGAACACGAATGAATGGCCACCACTCACGCTGGCAGGTCAGTTTTGCCTTTGGAGTGGATGGGATAAAGGCAGGCTATCTGTCCCTCAGGGTGGGCACAGCGGGGGCGTCACAACACCTCTTGCCTTCCTATTGGTTCTGCTCTCTTCTTGACTCTGCAGTTAGGTTTCTGCTCAGGCATGGCCATCTGACTAGCTTCAAAGAAAGCCTGCCTGTGGGAAAGCCTACCTACCTCTCCCAGGTACCCCCTGACAGACAACACCCCAGAATGGAGTAGGGATATATGTGAAGGAGGCCTCAATGCAAACTCTAATTCCCTAGGTTACACACAATGTGCCTTTGAGTAGCTCTGTGAACCCCAGATTCAGCATCCGGGGTAAGCTAGGTTATCCGCTACATGGTGGAAGTGCTGTGCGGACTTTTTCCATAGAGCAGTGGGGAGATGGGGGAAGTGCTGACGCACTGAAATCAAGTGCTCCTTGTATGGAAGCCTCCTTGCCTGGGATCTGCAGGGGACTCACGAAACACACATGGTGAGCTACAATTTGCCCTCCATTCCCCACACCATTGCTGCACAGCTCTTGCCCGCTCCTCACAGCTGGGAAAGAGGAGGCAGCCTTGGTTAGCGATGCATGCGAGCTCAAAGGACATGGCGCCCACCTGGCTGCTAAGAGAGGTGGCCTGGCTATCTGCGTCAGTCCAGGGAAGGCAACGCCAGAGGTCAGGCAGCGCTCACCTGCTCTACTGAAACACTACGCGCTTCACGGACTTGGGGAGCCATCTTCTCACTCACGTCTTACAGGAAAAGGATACTCCCTTCTTTGCTCTTCTCCTGGACATTCTCCATGCCGGGCAGAGCCGATGCCACACGTCGGAAGAGCTGCGGGCAGGAGAGGCAGGGTGAGGCCCGCCCAGCCCCCCCACCCCTGCCTTCCCTCTCCTCGCCTCCCCCTGCACCGCTCTGTTCATGTGTATGGATCATGGGCACTGGTGGCCCATCTGGCCACTGACTGTGCCCTGGAGTGCAGGCCTGCTCTACATCCTCTGCTGTCACCATTACCCCTCACAATGCTGGTCCTAGAGGGCCTCAGGATGCTTGTGGGAAGAGGGAGCGGGGGTGGGGTGGGGGGGAGGGCTAGGGAGACAGTCTGTCACTAAAGTGCCACGCAAGCATGAGGACACGATTTCAACCCCTAGAATCCATGGAAAAAGCTGGCTATATAGCAGTACACGCCCGTAATCTGAGTGTCGGGGTGACAGGGACTGGTAGGTTCCCAAGGGCTCACCGGCCAGACGGCCTAGCTGAACTGGTGGACTCTGGGTAAAATGAAAAACCCTGTTTCAAAAACACAAGGTGGATGACAGCAGAGAAATGACATCAGAGGTTAACCTGTGGCCCCCACAGTTATAACCACATGCACACCAGCACACAAATACATGTCCACACATGACATGCCTACCCGCACAGCAAAGCTGTGGCTTCTCCAACAGGCAGGCTGGCCCACAGGAAGTCAGCAGGGGGCAAGACAGTGACTTCAAGGACCCTGCCCTAGTACGGAAATAATGTAGGCCCCAGGGAGCAGGCCCTCCAGTGGGCTTCTGACCATCACCCTCACATGGGGACTAGGTGTAGAAGACCAATTTCTGACTTGATGTAAGATAAATGACTCTCCCCAAGGACACTGAGGCAGCCAGATCCTGGGAGCCAGGGCCACAGCCATTGTGAGGGATATGAGAATGCCACCATGACTGTAGGTTTCTGTGGATGGGATATGTGTGGTGTGTGTGTGTGTGTGTGTGTGTGTGTGTGTGATTTTGTTTGTAGAATGGGTATGGAGAGTGTGTGTGTCTCTCTCTCTCTCTTTGTGTAAGCATGTGAGTGAAGAGGTGTTTGTGTGGTACTGTGAACGTCACATTTCTGTGTGTATATGAGAAAGTGAGGGTAAGGAAAGTATGCAGAGGGTAGGTTCTTGTATAAGTCTACCTAAGTGAGTGTGCAGGAGAACAGAAAGAGACATCGGCAGGTACCTAACAGGTTGGACACTGGCAGAGGTAACATCTTGAAAGTAACAAGTGCAGGGAGAAGCCAGGAGCACAGAAGATTCTGGGCTGGATGCCTGGGTCTCCTCAAGTTCAAATGCCAAAACCTAACTCCTGGCCGGGCAGTGGTGGTACACACCTTTAATCCCAGCACTTGAGAGACAGAGGCAGGTAGATCTCTATGAGTTCGAGGCCAGCCTGGTCTACAGAGCGAGTTCCAGGACAGCCAGGGCTGCTGAGAAACCCTGTCTTGGAAAACCAAAAACCAAACCGAACAAACACAAAAAGAGAAACTAACTCCCAGCAGAGTGGTGTAAGGGGATGTTGCCTTGAGGAGCCCTCCTGTCTGGGACTAACACGTTTACAGCGAAGCTGAGGGAGCTCTTGAGTTCCTTTCATGTGAGGAAACAACTGGAAGGTGCCAATTACGCGGGAACAGAGCCCACGAGACAGTGAATCTACCAGCACCTTCATCTTGGACTCCTTAGCCTTCTGAGCAAGGAGAAATCCATTTTCTGTTGTCTATAAGCTACACAGCCTGTGATAATTTGTGATAGTGGCTCGAACTGGTCACATTTAACTCAAATCCTGATTCCAGATCATTCCAGGATGGCGGAGGGGACCAGCCTGCCCTTGGCCCAGAGGGTTACACCGATGCCTCCTGCTCTATGGATGCCTGATGTTGTCCTCTGCTTCCATTTCCTATGATGTCATCAGACCCAAAGAGCAGCAGCCCTATCCTCCATCGCCTCTCTTCATCCCTGAGACACCCTGAGGGGAGGGCCTTAGGCTCCCATCTGGTACTCATGGAGGCCACAAAAGGGCTGGGGGGGAATGGAGGGGATGGCTCTCCACCTGGGCACTGTGGGGCCTCTCTAATGTGGCCACAGTGCCCCTACTACTCTGTCCCTTCTAGCTCCTCTGTCACTCTTATAGACTGCAGCCAGCAGCACCATCAACATGGCACGAGCCATCACTATCCCCCAAAGGCCAACTGGTGCCCAGGTTTGTCTCGTGTGCCTGGGAAACCTAAGGTCACAGAAGGTGCCACATCAAGCCTCGCCCCTTACTCAGAGCCCCTTCCTGTGCTGCAGGCACCCTGCTGCCAGGCCTCCCCTCCCATCAGCCCCGCCTACAATGCCCTTCCTCCTTGCCACCGTCCTCCTCCTGCTCCGAGGTAGGGCTCTTGGCCCTGCGTGAGCCACGGATCCCTTTCCTGTGGACTCATTTAGGTATGTAGCCAGTTATAGGGATCATAAAGGAGACCTTTGGTTCTGGGTGAAGCTTCCCAAATAGAAAAGGATCATACATCTGTACCATACTGACACCCGTGTCTCCTTCCGAACATACTAAGCAGCAGGATTAGCGGTGAGTCTACCAGCCCTTGGGGAGCTGAGGTCAGCCCTGTGACGTTCAGGACGCCTGTCACGCCGTGTGAAGTTCTGTTAGTGGGGGAGTCAGCACGCACTGCTAACACTGAGCCTGGCTGACTGCGCCCGTCACTGAGGATCAGGCTACAGATGAGTGAGCAGTCAGAATACGGGCGAGATTTCCTTAAGCCTGGGACGGCTGAGCTGCCAAGCTCTGCCCATGAACTACTTCGGCTCTGTGGATCCCAGCCAAACACGACTACTCCAGCCCCACTTCTGCCCCTTCTCCCTCCCACGATTCCCAACTGCCAAGGAAGCCTCTCTGCTCCATTTCTGAGCTGCCCTTCATGGCCCTGAGGTCTCGCCAAACACAAGACATAAACATGTTGATCAGATTCAATAGCTTGCATTCTCATTCGAAGTGAATCGAGACGCTAGGAACCATGGCTTTCTCAGCTAGGCGGAAGTCCGTGCTGGGCCTTCCTTCACACACGCTGCTACCAGGACCCACACCTGATCATGGCTGTGGAGACTAGTGACCGACAGTGTCTGCATGGCTCCCAAGCTGTGCGCTCCCTTCATGCCTCCTGCTTCAGCAGCGCTGGAAGCCAGGGCCATCCCCCCACTGCTCGGAGTTACAGGCTTATGCACTGGTTGGCTGCCCCAACCTAATCAGTAGCCCACCCGGAACAAGGAAGGTCCCAGGTGAGAGGTTCCAGCCCTGAGCGAGCTGGGTGTGTCCTCACCTGCTTCACGTTGTAGCCAGTCTTCGCGCTGGTCTCAATGAACATAACGCTCAGTTCTTTGGCCCGCTGTTCCCCTTCCTCGATGGTTATCTGCCTGCGAGTGAAGGAGAGCGGGAAAGGTCAGGTGGCAGAGAGGCAACCCCTGGCAGAACTGGAGGAGGCAACCAGAGATAAAGAACCGTGGGGAGGGCAGGAGCCTGCCAAGTGGCCCACTGGTCAGCCCTGAAGACAGGCTCCCTGCCCAGGGGTCTCTGCCAGGGTGTCAGGCATAGTCTGCCTAGCAAAAAGGTGGCACCTGGGTACAGAGGACCCCAACCCCTTTCCATATTTCTCCCATGTCTTCTGAACTAGGAAGCAAGGCTACCCCCACCCCCTCCGCCACACACACACCTTTTAAGGCAGGGTCATATGTAGCCCAGGCTGGCCTTGAATTTGTGATGTAGCAAAGAATGACACTGAACTTCTGATCCTCCTGAGTCTGCCTCCCCAGAACAGGGACTGTAGGTGAATGCCACCAAGCCCTGCTTTAGGAGTGCTGGGGACTGAACCCGGGGCTTCACGCATGGAAGGGCAAGCACTCTATAGCTGAGCCATGCCTCCACTGCCTTTCTAAAGAGTCCTCCGAACAGGAGCACCCAGGCATAGGCAGCCTTCCTTGGTGTGTGGTGGGATCATCAGCCCCTCTTTTGTAATGCAAATGCCAAAATTAAAAGCTCTCTCAGGTCGCTGCTGCTCTGCAGAGGGAGCCCATTTCCCTCCCCTCTGGGCAGGCCTCTAACTCAGATTATTTCTCAGCTTGGCAAGGCTACTGCAAGAAGCCCACATGCTTTATTGGAAAGCATGACACATGGCTTTATCTGTCCAAGTAAGCGCAGGGTTCCAAGAGCGGACACATATGCACACGACACCTTGGTGGGTAAGGACACTGGAGGGCAGCTATGGAGAAGCCTCTTCCATTAACACTCCATGCCCAGACCCAGCCACAAACCAGGATGCACGGACTAGGGGCAAGGTTTGTGTTCTGCGGACATCTACACACTCACACCTGAGAGTCTGGGTTGCACACCCCACATGTGAATGCAGGGATTTCACAGTGACAGAAGCTCCAGTCAGGGGACCGCTGGGTCAGAGGCTATTTGGGGACCATGATGGGAACATCTGTGCAGACAGTTCCCTGTCTTGCCTCCGCTGAGCTGAGGGAGACAAAGGTAAGAGGCTTGCGGTTTGTGGGGTCTGTCAGGCATGTTGGTACTCCTGAGCCTATGGAGGCAAACCTTGCCGTTCCTTTCCTTTCCAGCCTCCTGGGCAGGAGTAGCCACAGAGGGGCAAGGAAGCATGGTCCTGCTGGTAGTGCCTCCTTGCTCCAGAGCCCACCTACCTCTTGTCAGCCAGATCTGTCTTGTTGCCCACAAGCATGATGATCACGTCACTGCCCCTCTCTGTCCTGACGTCATCAATCCATTTAGAAGTCTGCTGGAAGGAATTGAGATCTGGAGGCAGAAAGTGGGGGCAGAGTGTGAATGAGGGCCCCCTCAGGAGGCCATGCACCTAGATGCCAATCTCCACATACTAGCTAGGCTGGGGCTATACAGGGAAGCGAGTCCTGCCCTGCGGTCCTGAAGAGCCGCCGGCACTGCTCGGCCACCCTAGGGAGAGAAGTCACAGTATCTGGAAAGACAGGCCGCCGCACTTTCTTCACAGAACAGTGACTCTAGAGGCCACACAAGAGTCAGAGCTGATCTGAGGCTCACAGCAGAGGGAGGAAAGAAAGGCTTCAGGTCCCGGCTGAGCTACAGACCAGAGAAGGGAAGACACAGCGGTCCCCAGGAAATGGAGTCCCACCAAAGGGATGTTCAAGGGAGTCTGAGGAAGGCCAGGCTTGCTTGGGAACAGAACCTGCAACCCTGCAGGGAAGAGTGGGTGGGAGGCACCCCACAGGCACATAAATCCAGAAGCAAGTCATCCGTGGGCGGCATCATCTCCCTCAGAAGACTCACACACACCATGACACCCAAGCCCAGCTCCTAGAGGGGGCCAGGTGGCTGCTCTCCCCAGCCTGACACAGTTCCTTTAGGATGTAGCTCCCACCTCACTAGAGGGGACATGGAGCATGTGGTCAGGGAAGAGGCAGACAGAGGGGCAAGGCAGAAGTGAGCCGTGCCCCTACCCTGTGTGATCTCAGGGTCCTCGAAGCATCTTCTATGACTAAAACCTTCCTAATGCTGCGATCCTCTAACACGGTCAGCCAGCTGCTCATGTTGTGGTGACCCCCAACCATAAAATTATTCTGTTGCTAATAGCAACGAATTTGTAACTGTAATTAATTTTGCTACTGTTATTAACGTAAATATCTCATAGGAAGGATATCTGACACATGATCACCGTGAAAAGGTCATTTGGTTCCCAAATGGTCGCCACCCACAGGTTGAGAACCATTGCTCTAGATTTGGGGTTGGTGTTAAATGGGTTCTGCATAAGGTCTGCCCCAACCTCTGGGGCCCCACTAAGACTGTGAAGCTCTTTAAAGAACCTTGTGTGCAAGAGGGGTTGCCCACAGGGATCCCTGAAGAGAGATGGCACACACATGACAGCCAGGCAGGGCACAGAGAGCTGACCTTGTGAGCATCTGAGACCCCTCTGCACAGGTGGATCCTGCCGTGAGCAGGACCAACCCTTTCTGCGCAGCTGTATCTGTCACAGGACACTGATGAACCCACCATGGTCCAAGGTAACGCACTCCCCCCCCCCCAACACGCACACTGAGCTCACACCTGTGCACATATTCACATACACACAGGTCTGGTTAGGGTCACACTGGGCCCCAAGAGCCCCCTCCCTCCAACACAGACCCCTACTTACTAGTGATGTCATACACCACCACAGCCACTGTGGAGTCCCGGATGTAGCTGGGGATGAGACTTCGGAACCTCTCTTGCCCGGCAGTGTCCCAGAGCTGCAGTCGGACCTACAGGGCCAGGACAAATGCATCAGCAGTAGAGCGGAGAGTTGGAGGCCCAGACCTCACCATGCTGGCACTGCCAGCTCCATCCTGGTCTGGGCAGAGACTCCTAAGAGTGTCCAACTGAGGGCCCCAGAGGATAAGCCCGACAAGGCCCTCCCTGTCCTCCCAGCTCTAAGAGTGAGGGACTCACCGTACGGTCTTCCAAGTACATGGTTTTTGACAAAAAGTCAATCCCGATGGTGGCCTGTTAAAGAACAGCAAGCACAGGGAGGTCAAAACGGAAAGGACTCATAGGAAGGAGCCGAAAGGCCAGGGAGCCCAGGGAGTGGCACAGACAGCAGAGGAGACCCCCAAGCCAAGCCTCTCCTCCCGCTGGCTGCTGACACTCTGCTTTGAGGAAGGAGCTTGAGCAAACTGTGGGTTTGTTTCTATTTTCAGAGAACATTCTAGAGAGAAAAATGCTCCAGGAAGAGCGAGAGAGCACGGGGCGGGCAAGAGAGGCTCCCCAGGAACAATCCGCCAAGTGGAGGCCCCCAGCGTCCCCCGAGCCCCCACAGCCTCATCCTTGAACTTGGGTTCACCGTTGTTCTTGGGAATTGGGAGGTTGGGGGAGGGGCGGAACTTGCCACTGCCTGGGAACAGAGAACATGGTGGCCTGACTTGGGCGGGGGTACTGCGGACCAGCTAAGCAATGTCTTACTAGAAAACCCAAAGAGCTCTTTGCTCCTCCTCCTGCCAAGTCAAGGTTGCCACACATGCCCTGTACCACCACGGTGCCTCTTCTGTCCTGGTAGGCAACCCCTACCTCTCTAGTCCTTAACTGCAAGCAGTGTCTGTAAGCAAGAGCCAAGATACTTTCAGTGTGATTATGGAGTTAACATCACTAAGTATAACGAGGCCTCAGGCACAGCTAGACACCCAGGGCACAGCTTCAGCCATGTGCTCTACCCTGAGCCTGGAGTCACCTTCTTGTAAAATATGTAAAGGTTTGCAGGAACCTTCAACCAGTGAAAAAGGCTCAGTATAAAGCATTTTGTGTGTAGTTGGATCCCAACCTGACCAACTGAAGAAGCTAGATGGGTTCAAGTTTTCTCAGACTCTAAGATGAAGAGAATACGTTGTGTACTGATATCTGAATGAACAGTTGTACCACGGGCAATTTTTGCTTTCTCTAGTACATGTTTTTATATTTTCTATAATAAACTGTTAACAGTTATGAACTTAGAAGAAAGAACTCTTTGAGATAGGCACGCATGATGGCATGTCTGTAATACCAGCATTGTTGAGGTAGGGGAAACGAAGACCATGAGTGTGAGACTTTATTTAAGAAAAAAAAAAATCTTTGAAAGAAAAATGTTCAAAATGTTTCATCATGTGAAGAACTGCAGTGATTACAAAAGAGACACCAAGTTAAGACTTCAGTGTAAATACAGAGATCTCTGTCAACCTGATTTAGAATCACCCGCGAGACACACCTTTGGGCTGCCTGTGAGGGCAAGTCCAGAGAAGCTAAGTGAGCAGGGAAGACTCAGAATGTGAGCAGCATCCAGACCATGGGCTGGGGTCCCAGACTGAATGAAAAGGAGAAATTGAGACACCCAGAACTCCCTTCCCTCCTCTATCCCCTACTTCCCCCTCAACACACACGTTTTTCCTCTTTGTGTTGGTTAGGTTTTTTTTGTTTGTTTGTTTTTGTCAACTTGATATGAACTAGAGTCACCTGGGAAGAACGAATCTCAATTACCTCCACCAGAGTAGACTGGCCTGTGGACATGTTTCGGGGGGGTGGGGTGGGCAATTTTCTTGATTCATGGCTGATGTGGGAAGGCCCAGCCCACTGTGGGTGATGTCTTCTCTGGGAATGTGGTCCTAGGTGCTATAAGAAAGCAGGCTGAGGAAGCCATGATGGGAAAGCCAGTAAGCAATGGTCCTCCATGGTCCTGCATCAGCTCCTGCTTCCAGGTTCCTGCCTGAGTTCCTGCCTGCCTTCAGTAAGTGATGGACTATGACGTACAAGTGTAAGCAAAATAAACCCTTCCCCACCAAGTTGGTTCTGGTTGGCATTTTTATCACAGCAACCAAAAGCAAACTACGACCAATACTCTCTCCTTTCAGACTGTGGCTATGGCATAACCAGCAGCCTTATGCTCCTTATCTTCACTGTGATGACGGTAAGCCCTTCTCAGAGTGAGCCACCGTGATGATGGTAAGCCCTTCTCAGAGTGAGCCAACACAAGTCCTTTCTTTCTTAAGTTACTGCTTCCCAGGTATCTGGTCACAGGAATTCAAAAAGTGTCAAATGCCATCTCATTCTAGTATGAATGTGCAACTCACTCCACAACTCAAGAGCTCTACACACACACACACACACACACACACACACACCCTATAGATGCATCCCAATCTGGTCATGACTGTGGGAATAACATGACAAGAATGGTGCACGTCTTGTGACTTTGCCAGTCCGTTCAGAGCTGGAAGAATCCATGCTGAAAAGTTGGCATCACCAGCCCGGCTATGCAGTACCCTGTCTAGCAAAGCCATGGGAGGCAAGTCCAAAACCAATGCGTGTTTGCAGACAAGGCCTCATTCCCAAGAGATGGTGCATTTTCATTTCAGTGAGTGGACTGACAGCTTTGTGTTTACACAGAACCTTAAGGAGTGTGCCAAGCAGGCATAAATTCCAACTTCTCTATGTGCCATCGGACTCCTAGGGGCATCAAACTCCTTTAGTGAGACCCCTGAACCAAAACCAGATGCCTGGGCTCAGGGTCAGAGGCAGAAGCTGCCAGCATCCCCTGATACAGAACTAGAAAAAGGCAGTTGAGCTTGCGGCTGCCCCAGTCGAAGGCCATGTTTCCCAGCATCCTCAGCTGCAGGGTGGCTGAGTTCTGATCTAAGGATGTGAAGGTGATGACCATCTGAGATGAGTCCTTTGTGGGTCAGTGCAGGCCACGCTGCCCCATTTTCCCACTGCTTGGGAGGCAGGCTGGTGGGGTGGGTAATAATGGCTCACCCAGCTGAGGATGACAAGACAGGATGACTGCTCAACGGAGCTGACTCCCTGTCTGTGAGGAGACACCTCGTCAGCACTTGGCCTGCCTACACCTATCCTTCTGTGCAAGACAGACTTCATTTTCTATTTTGTTCAAGCTGCTTCTGTCCACATGGCGTAACTAACCTTAATCAACAGAGTGAAGGGCCGTGGAAAATCATATTCCCCAAAGGTCGGCACCTGGGTGGTGACAGGGATGTTACTCATAATAACTGTGAGGGTAACCATCCTTCCCCGCCGCCTTGTGCGTGCATGTAAGACACTTCGCTGCTTTGGAGCAGAGAGAGGTCATCAGATAACATGACAAGGCGTCACACCACTGGATCAAGCCGCAGCAATGCACAGCCCAGTGGTTTCCATCATCACAGGCACTCACTAGGCTACATATTGTGTCTCTATTAAGCCTCACGGCAACAGCCTGGCCAAAGAGATGGCAATGAGAAAAACCAACCCTGAGTGGGATCAAGCTCTCTCCCACTCCGCCTGATCTTCAAGCTACTACATAAGAGCAGGCCCTAATCTTATAGCTGTCACTCTCTAAGATCTGCTCTGGCCACTTGTTAGAATCTGAACCATCCTAGAGGTGCACGCTTTGAAGGCTTGCTCTCCAGCTGGCGGCGGGTGTTAACTTGGAAAGCTGTGGAACCTCTCCGAATGGGGTCTGCCTGGTGGAAGTAGTTGGGGAGGGGTGGGCTTTGAAGATTACACACAGCCTCTGTGCCCCCTCCTTCCTGAGAAGCCTCAGTGATGTGAGGAGCCACTACTATGTGCTGCTACTGCTGGAATACACTTGAAGCCTTTTGAAAAACCCGGGAGCCAGAATCTTTCTTCCTTTAGGTTGTTTCCACCTAACATTGTTTCCAACAATGCAGAAGCAACAAGAACAGAACTTTGCCCCAGCCAAGTGGTAACATTCCTACAGGTAATCTGGGTGGTTTATAAGCCTTTGAAACTGGCTTGCAAGAGGAATTTGGAAGAGTTTAAAGATGTGGACTCTGAGGCTCTAGACTCAGCACTCTGGTGAGAACTTGGGAGGACGGGAATGCTGGCAAGAATCACATGACAGCAGAGACTCTAGTCATGTGATTTCAGGTAGGGACAAGGACCTGACTGGGATTTGGACTCTAGAAGCCGCATGTGTCTGATAAAGAATTTATTTACATTCTCCCCATGACCTGGAATTACGAGCGGGGCAGATTTCAAATGGAATGGAGAAAATGCAAGGCAACTTCGGCGTTCAGCCTGCGGCATGGTTGTGCCCCGGCTACTTAATTTAACTAAGTTTATAGCTGAGACTCGGGAGCAAAAGGAAGAGAAGCATTTTTAAGGTGTGGGACTGGTCCCTGAAAGGGAGGAGAAGATGTTTGAAGCTGTGGATGAGGGGGGTTGTAGGCCAGGCAGGCTACGGCTTGTAAAGTCATCAACATCTTGAGGAGCTGCACATCTGACACTGGGGACAGCAGAACAGGCGTCCTGAGAACCTGCCCACCCCTGTCCTCCGAAGGCTCCAGGGTGTAAAACAACTGAAGACTCGCCTGGAACCATTTCCTTCAAAAGGAGACCGAGTTTTGAAGAGTTGCCGGGGTGGCTGATGGAAAAGGGCCACCTAAGGAAAGGGTCTTCTGAGTTCTGGTTTCGGCTACTGGGGTACTCAGGAGACCAAGGCAGCCATGATCTAGGCCGGCAGCAGACTTCAGGCTTCTCCACCTGCTGCTGCTTTTCGGGTGTGCAGGAAGCAAGAGCCATGGAGACTTCCCCCTAGGTTTTTAGGACACACCTTAAAGTGAGACTGAACAACGTGCCCCAGATTCTGGACCTGGAGCGACAAGATTCAGTGTTTTCCCTGCTGGGGAAACTGCTGGTACTGCTTTTGTCTCGTCTTGAATGCATTCTTCTTACTTTACAGGGGAGTGCAACTGAGAGGCCATTTTGAGTGCCAGGGGAGACTTTGGACTTAGACTTTTGGTCAATGCTGAGCCTATGGAGGCCTCCTGAAGTTGGAAAAAAATGTGTCTTTGTATTACAAGGCGGCCACGAGCCTTTGACAACCAGGATGGGATGTCACAGCGTCTCTCACAGGCTTAGGTTTTGAATATTTCTTTCCCCAGCTGGTGGTACTACTTGGAGAAGGTTTGGGACCTCTGGGAAGCAGGACCTAGCTGGTGGAGACAGAACACTTAGGGTGGGTGTTTGGCATGCACACCAGGTTCCACGTGGTTCCTGCTGGACTCTTCTGAAACCGCGACTCAGAATCAATCTTTCGTTCTGTAAATCGCTTCTGTCAGGTAACTTGATTGCAAAAACATAAGAAAAGCAAATACAATTCTCCAACCAGCCAGGCCGCTTAGCTACTGCCTACTTTCTCAGAGCGTGCACCATGGTGACAACATGCAGGTATGTCTGGGTGTCTGAGCCATCATTTTTCTTGGACCCCCTATTTCAAAGTTTTGCTTTTGTTAATAGTTGAGCAGACTGTATCAGACTATTCTGACTTATAGAAAAATTCAAGAATTGACACCCTGTAAGCACTGACGAGTGACCACGAACTGGTGAGCAACAGAGGGATTACAGTCTCCGGAGGAAGCAAAGAGAACTGGATGGAACCTGCATTTTAAGTCACTGTGCCCACTAAATAAAACTAGAGGAGGTATGCAAAGAAGAAATCTGAATAATAACCAAGAGGGAAAAACAAAACAAAACAAAACACCTCGACAGGAATAGACTCCCAGATGATACAAATAGGTATGCTTAAAAAGGAAAGGAAAAAAAAAAAACAACAAAAAACCAACAACAGATGTGTAGAGGAGTTTCAACAAATCTGAGGACATTCTAAAACCATGGAGACAGGTGTGGGCAAAGGCAGAGACAACAGACTACACGGTGCTGTCTCCTGTAGTGCCACCTGCCCCCGCCCCCATCCCCTTCTTACCACCACTTCCTAGTTCAGACTGACCCTCTCACTCGAGTAACTCCAATAGCATTGTCTCTGGCCTCGCTGTCCGCAACACTCATAGGCGATCTTTATGCAACGGACAAGCTTCTTTTTCTGCGTTTAAAACCAGTAACGTTAGGGGTGTGGAGAGGTGGCTCTGCAGTTAGGAGCACTGGCTGCTCCCGCAGAGGACCCAGGTTCAGTTCCTAGCGCTCACAGGGCAGCTTCTAATTCTCCATAGCTCTTCTTCCAGCGGATCTAATGTCCTCCTGACTCCATTCCTCTCTACTGCTCTCAGGAAAGTCTAAACGCTTGCGGCTGACTGTTCAGGGTCCACCACTGGCTTTTTATGGCCTCATATTCCTCTTCCGCAGCTTGACTTTATACCAAGGAACAGTACTGTTTGGAATTCACACGTTACTTTGCCTTTATTTATTTAACTTATTCTTGTACGTGTTTGTGCATGCGTGCATGCATGCACTGGATTTTGTGTGGAGGTCACAGGTCAGTTTGCAGGAGCTGGTTCTCTCCTTCCACCATGTATGTCTGGGGACTGAACTCAGGTCATCAGTCTTGGCAGCAAGTGCCTTTACCCCCTGAGTCAGCTTGCAGGGCCCTTCCTTGGCACTTTGTGTATCTCTTTTCAGATGCTGTCCCTCCCATGACATGCTACTCTATGGCCAGGATTTCTTCTTGAGATTTGAGATGCTTCTCCCTCTGCAAATCACATTCTGGACTCTCAGGCCGGCCCAAAGATTATTCAATACTTTCTCTGTCAAACTGGAAAGGTCTCGGGCTGACTAATCTCTGCGCTAGTCAATCATGTGGGAACTGTCAGCATGTGGTCTGCTGATCATGCGTTTTAGCTTTTAAACACTGAGATTCCTAGCTGGTGGCGGTGGCGGTGGTGGTGGTGGTGGCGGCGATGGCGGCGCACGCTTTTAATCCCAGCACTCTGGAGGTCAGAGACAGGCGGATCTCCACGAGTTTAAGTCCAGCCTGGTTTACAGAGTGAGTTCCACGACAGCCAAGACTACACACAGAGAAACTCTGTCTCAAAAAACCCCCAAAAGGACAGAGATTCCTGACTCTGCTCAGGTAAGCACAAGCATTACATTCTGGGAATGTGAACTTCAGATCGCTCACGTGCTCAGTGACGTGTGTAAATGACTGTGCTGTGCTGTGATCCGGGCCTGAGGAGGCTGTGAACTCCAGGGGCTGCAGACTGAAAACGAGGGGTGAGGGAGAGGAAATAACACTAGTTGGGGAGCTGTGATGCACAGGGGGAAAAAAATCAGGCTCACTCAGAACCAAGGACACACGAGCTGGGATCTGAATCCATGGCTCCATGACGTCGAAGTCTCTGCTACGGGCTATTGAGCTATATACTTCTGCTTCCAGAAGTCCATTTCCGAAGCTGTCACTGTGCCTTGAAGCTGTCACTGCCTTTCCCTGGTGTCACATCCTATCTGGCTCCCTACTGTCAGACAGTGGTAATCACAGCCATAACAGCTCAGCAGAGCCCACTTAAGAGGGAGTTCATTTGCATTTTAATTGAAGTAAATAAAGCAAACCCTCAAATACAGAAGGGAAAGGGCTTGAAAGACAGACTTGGCTGGGTCTCCATGACCAGAACATTTCTAGCTCCTGGGCACCATCTATTTCCCAGACACGAGTCACAGCTGCTGGCCCCACACCACTGCCAGCTGGAGCCTGTCTCTCCCAAGAAGACCAGGCTTCTCAGAAAAGGTGGCCATGGTCTTCCCTGGGTAGCTTCTTTGTGACAGATAGTGTTAATAATTAACAACCAAGCCACTTCACTCTTGAGTGCCTACTGTGTGTTGTATGAATCCCTCGTTCCTGCCCCTAAGGAGCTTCCGACTTTGTGGAGAGGGTACTCACAAAAATTGTCATTCACAGAGAGGAAGAGCAAGCACAGAAGGGCTCTGAGGGTCCAGAGCAGCAGGCTGCTTGCTTGGTGTCTTACAGAAATGTGGAGCGAATATGTAAGTTCTTAATGCATAGCGCCTTTCCAGTAGGCAGAGGCCGGGAAGAAGTGGAGTTTGGGAGGTTTGGGGGGAAATACCCCAGAGGGAGTAAGGGGAATTCTGGTTGTCATCATAGCAGAGTTGTCTAACCCTCTTGATGATTTCTATTACTAACTCTGAACCGACTGGAACAAACAGGTGAGTGAAGGCACTGGGAAGTTCAGGCAAAAGCTAGAATGAGTCAGCACTCACCTAAAGGGGCACACTGAGTGAGTTTCCTATTATTTTATGACTTCTCACCCAATGGTGGCCCCAGCTGCAGTCGAGGGGCAGCTTGGCTTCGTAAAGAAACCCACAGACACACTGGCTGGAAACTTAGAGGGCAGGATACAACGCCACCACAATTGACAAGAAGTATCAAAAAGCAAATCCTAGAATGGGAAAGCCATAGAAGAGGGTCTGTGAAGTCTGCATATAAACACTGTCCAACACTGAATGACCCCAGAAGACCCCAAGCAACCTGCTCAAGGCTGGAAAAAAGACAGAACAAACAAAAGTCTAGACAGGTGTGTAGTTGCTGCCCGGCACGGAAGGACAGAGCTGAGAATCCGGATCCATACAGCTGTGAAAACAAAGAACCAGCAGTGCTCAGTGCTGCAGAGAGTCCAGGCACAAACACATGCGTGCAGGGTACAATCCCAAGGGAGTAGACCAATGGGGCAAGAGGAAAATGTGAGCCATCCATGAGAAAAAGAAATTAATGAAGATCAATCGAGTTGGTTCAAGACATTAAAAGTAGGAAGAAATATTTTAAGACAGCCAATAGTTTTACACTGACATACTGAAAGAAAATTATGTTCATAATAAAGACACAGATTTGGGCCAGCAAGATGGCTCAGCAGGTAAAGGGGCTTGCCACCAAGCCTGATCACCTCAGTTTGATCTGGGAACCCCCATGGTAGGAAAGGGGAAACTAACTCTACAAGTTGTCCTCCGGTGTCCACACATGTTCCATGGCACGCAACACACTCACGGGCACACACACACAATTTTTTGAAAGTCAGAGTCAGATCAATGAGTAACAAAAGATAAACTCAGCCAGAGGAAAATGACACAACAGTACCCAAGGGCACACGTTCCCTGCCATGACAGGGGAGACAACGACAACAGATAGCAAGTAGAGTTGGGATTTCAAATCCAGCAGAAATGTCCTTCAAATGCAGACAAACTAAAGACATTTTTTTTTTAATGAATGGGAACAAAGAGTGTATGTTAAAAAGAAGTTCCTCAGCCTGTAAGGAACCAAGGCTTAGGAACTGGGGCTTCTCTGGAAGGACCAAGGGGGATACGAGAGGGTCGCTACACAGGCAAAGGCAGAGGAGTGTTGTAGATGACAGCACCCTGAAATAGGAAGCCACTGTTTCCTCAGAAATGGAGGCTGGTTGGAGCCAATGGCTGATGTAGCGACTTCAGAAGAGGACATGAAGCCAGGAAGTGACAATTCAGAAGGACTTCCTAAACAGTCGGCCCTCTAGAAAGATCATTCTGGTTGGCAGATGGGACAAATGCAAGAGAGATGCACAGAAACTTGTTGTGCGTGTCTGGAAGATAGGCAAGAGGAAAGAGTAGGCTCCAGAGGGAGGGACACAGGTGGGTGACATGTGAGGGCAGGTTGGACTTGGTGGATGTTGAGGTACAGAAAGGCTGCACGGCGAAGTGTAACAGGACTTTTATTCCCCTGTTTCAGTTGTTGTCTGGGAGGCTTATTGCCTCTGCTAACCCAGGCTTGATCTGGGAAGCTTCTAGCCTCCCTACAATCTTACCTAGGCCAACAATGTTTTCAGTCTATGAGACTTACTGCTTAATAAGCTCACCCTTTCTTGTTCTTTCTGAGCTCTAGGCTGGCTGGTTCAACTCAGTTGTTCTGGCTTAAACTCCTCTCCCAACTGACTTAGTGAATCTGGCTTTTCTCTTGGCCTCTGAATTGCTCTGCTTAGTATCAAATTAATTTCAGCAATCTTTTCCAATCTGGCTCCTTCTCATTCTCTGGCTCAATTTATCTTCACCCATGTCTAGCTTGTTCTCTTAACCTCTTTCTGTAAAACTCTCCTGGTAAAACTGCCTCCTCTCTTTCTGCATTGCCATTAAGTAGCTTCCCTTTCCACTCTCTTTTCGTGAGAGTTGGGCGTATCCTATTCTGTCAAATCTTTCTCTGATTCATCACTTTTTTGTACTACTCAATTAAACATCACTTTCAAACATGGGTGCTTCCTTCTACAAACTAACATTACCTTCGTTGGTTGGGATTAAAGTCATGTATCACCATGCCTGGACCTAAGCTTTTCTTTACTTGAAACTTGAGCTATACCAGGCTGGCTTCCAACTCAGATTTGCTTGCCTGTCTCCTGAACTAAAAGTGTGTTTGTGTTCCAGCCAGATCACACAGTCCTAGAAGGTCTTTGGATGTGATTTCTTGCCAGAACAACCATGTTCTGAGTTAAAATTCCTCTTTAGCAGAGGCAAGATTTTAACAAGTGGAGTGGCTTACATATGTGAAAACACACATCTTTGCTCATCAGGTGATGAACCAGAGGTTCGGAGAAGAGACGTGACTTTTCCAGAGTGTGATAGTGAGCCAGCAGGGTGATAGGGACCGCCCTGCACCTTCAGCTGCTAGCACATGGGTGAGGACATAAAGACTAGCTTTGTGAGCTGTGTAATGGTTAAGTTTGTTGACTCATTAGTGTGTACGCTTGGATGACTGCAACCAAAACACCAGACAGAAGCAAGAACTCAACAATGGGATGACTTTCTCCTGGCTTACAGTATTCAAGAGCTCAATCCACAATTGCTAGGCCCCACCTGCTTGGGCAGGATAAGAATGTGGCTAAAGCTGCTCACGTCACAGCAGCCAGGGAAGCAGAGAGCAATACAGGAAGTAGGGGTTGGGTATAGTCTTCAAAGGCCTGCCTCCAAGGACTTAACTTCTACCAGACAAAACCCCACCACTTAAAGATGCCTCTCAAAATACTGCCACGGGCTGGGGAATCAATAAGGGCTCTGTCCTGATCAATGGAGCAATCTTTTGATAAGATAAGGCAGGGTATTACTGGAAAACAGTAAGGAGTACGAGATGGGGCTAGTTGGAGGAAGGAGGTCACTAGGTGTGTGTCCTTTCCCAGGCCCCTGCTTATATGCTTCCTCTCTCTCTCTGCTTCTTGGCCACCATGGTGTCTAAGCGGAGAGCCATGGAGCTAGACCCAGACTGCCGGGCATTCCCACAGGGGATGAGCCAGGATGACCAGAGTCCAGCAAGTGGGGCTCCTAGGCTCTGTATGAGAGCACTGTTTAGTCGCTATTCAGCGTGGCCCTAACAGGCTCTGGCCTGTGTCACCTCAGAGGCCAGGGAGACCATGGCACCCTCAGACGTTTCTCCACACACTACAAAATGGTGCTGGCAGGAAGTGAGACAAATAGACAGGCAGCATGCTTTAGAGGTTTTGTGAAGTCAGAAGCTCAGACTGCCACATGAGGAGTCTTTGCCTCGATGGTCACACTACCAACCAGCCACTCTACCTGCCAAGTCACTTCATGTACATCTCTGTAGGTGGGCCCCAGGAACACTCAATATTAGTGACTTTTCCATGGCGGACACAAAATACCTGACAGGAAGAACTCAACGGAGGAAGGTTCTGCTTTGGCTGCTGGAGGCTCCGTCCATCCTAGTGGTGAGACTAGCTCCTGCACATGGCAGGTGGGAGTGTGAGGTTGTTTTCACCACAACGGATCAGGAAGTGGAGAGCTCAGGCCGGAACTGGAGCCAGGCCACAGTGCACGCTGCCTTCCCCACAGAAGACCCACTTCCTCCGCTAGGTCCCACCTCTTCCCAAAGCATTCCTACCTGCCTGCTAGAGACCAGGCATTCAAACACATGGGGCTGTGGGCACTGTGGGTTTGTGCACGTGTAGCAACATCTGATTATGACGCAAACTTCAAAGCTTCGTCCTGTTACAAGAACCACGCAGAGTTTCCTTTCAGAGTTTCCTTTCAATTCTCCGTGGCCACAAGGAAACTCAGGATCAAATGCCGAGCCCCAGGCAGTGTTTCTGCCACACTTAGCCTGGTACCTTCACTCATGGAGCTATTTTTTTTTTTTTTCACACTGCTCTGAGGCCGTGATGAGGAGCCCTCACAGGTTCTCTGGAAAGGGAGCACGCTCTGGGTGTGTTTACCAGTGCCACTCAGAACAGAGAAGGTGCTATGCCACCAGTAATGGGTCATGTGTTCAGTGTGATTTTCTTGGTTGTTATTTGTGTTTGCTTGTATTGAGAAATGATCCATTGTATCCCCTGCTCTCAAGCTGGCCTTTAACTTGTTGCCGAGGGTGGCTCTGAACTTCTCATCCTCCTGCTCCTACCTCCCAGGGATTACAAGTGTGTGCCCTCATGCCCCATAACTGAGGACCCAAGGTTTAGCGCATGCTGGACTCTACCAACTGAGCTAAGGAGTTTGACCAGCTTCCCTTGCCCTCAGCCTGGTCATCTCGCAAATGAAGACACCAGGGTTCTCTTTAAGGATCAAATGAGTTAGACTCTGGGAGGGCACTTTATTCTGTTCTATGTTACATAAACAAAAATGAGCAATTGTTACCAGCACCCAATTGACCCAGGGCCTTCCAAGCCAACCCACAGAGCCAAGCCACAGAGACTGTCTGGTTGTGTGATGTGGCTCTCAGAGTCTATGCTCAGGATGAAGGTGAGTGTGAGCCAGTACTCTGGAGAAATGATTCCTTCCCCTGCCTCTAGCTCATTAAAGGCTCTGTTTGGTCCTGCACTGGAGAAAAAGGAACTGAGTTTTTCCTCATCCACTGAACCGCCCTCCCCCTCAGGAACCTCAGCTCTACTCAGCCTTATCAACATCCCTAGGAGCTGGGTCTCCAGGGCTTCAGCAAGGTGGATATGAGAAGAGGCAACGCCCCTCTTCCACTGTACGGTCAAAGCAGCTTTCCTGCTCATTGTTTAATCTTGTGAGGTATAGAATAAATCATTTCTGATGGCAGCTGCCCCACAGGGGGCGGAATGGCAAGACAGGCAACAACAGGCCTGTGCTTGGGAAGTCTCCCGCCAGCCTAGAAACCCCTGTGGCCCCCTTGAAGGGCTGTGCCTACTCTGCCTGTATTTCCAGATGTGTCTCCCGTGAAGAAGGCTAGGGTGTACTTATTGTGATACACACGAATCCCCCCCACTTCCGCCAAACCTGGCAATGCTAATTTATTCCTTTGCCATTGCAAGCAGCACTCCTGTGAAAAATGGCAGCCGCTTTATTTTTACACATGCAAGGAATATTAACAAGCACAGATTTCCTCCCCAACGTTTATCTTCCTCGGAGTGTGGTACTAAACAGTATCAACAGGGGTTCAACCAATGGCGTGTCGCATGCATTCCTCTGCACAGAACTTCCACCGGCACAGCTGATCTCCAAGCAAGATGTTCCCTATGGCACTTGTTGAAATCTTCTTGGCTTTGTGCATTTATTATGAAGTATAATTTTGCATCCACATTCTGACAAGATACAGCAATAAAGTCTACCGAGGAAATCTGCATGGCAATTTGCATAAATTGACTCCAGCATTTCTTCTGGGGAAGAGAATGAAAAGGCAAGTTGTGTGTGTCTTCTCTGAGCCTTGGCCAGGCCTGAGCCCAGGGCTGGAGAGAAGCAGCCGTGAAAGGCAGAAAGCAGCTGGGCATGACAAGCCCTTGACAATGGCTCTGCTGTTCTCCCTTTGCATAACCAACCATCAGATGAAAGTATCTGGGTAAAGTCATGCAAATTGACATGCAAATGAGCCTGGTAAACTTAGAGATTCAGACCTGCAAGTGGTTGCTTTGTTGGGGAGGATCCCACAGCCTTTGGGAAACATCCTGAGCCAGGTCACTGCCAGTCAATGCCAGTTAGTTAGAGGACATGCTGGTTCCCAAGGTCACAGGTCACAAGGTCACCTGGCCTTTCACTGTCACAATCCGGTGGTTACTTTCCTCCCTATAAAGAATGGCTGGCAGTTTGTTATTAGATATATGACTGTATGTACACGAATAGATTTTATTGGCTCTGTTCCTCAGACCGCTAATACAGGAAGCAACTTGCCACCCTATCCCTGGGTGGTCATAGTACTCTCACATCATGACAAACATCACTTCTATCATCGAAATCCTCACCTGTTTACCCTCCCCTGCTGCATCACTGGCTGAGCCTGTGAGGAATGGTGAAAGGGTTGTGTGTTAGTGGTGGGGTCCCTTGGGTGTGTGGTCCAGACAAGCCAGGGATTGATGGCTGCTGGAGTGGGCAGGAAGGTTTCCTGGAGAAAAGGGTGGAGCTCCTGGGAGCTGAGGAGAATTTGCTGCCGCCGCAATGGAGGGAGGAGTGAGCGCATGTAGAAGTAGGCAGGTATTGGGGGGGGTATACAAGTTTCCAGCAAAGGCTGAGGTGTAGGGATTGTGTGTGTGTATGTATGTGCATGTGTGTGGGCGTGTGTGTGCTTCTATGTGTACGTGTATGTACATGTGTATACATATGTGTGCGTCTGTATGTACCTGTGCACGTGTATGCATTTGTGTATGTGTGCATGTGTGCACACATGTTCATACGTATGTTGTGGTGTGCGTGCGTGTGTGTGTGTGTTCACCTTGAAGAGGAAGCAAAGACTGTCAGGTAAGAGGCCAGTTACTGACTGTGTCAGGGAGACGTCTCTGAGGTGACAACAAGGGCACACAGACAGGAAAGGCAGGGCACAGGAATATAATCCAAGGCTGTGGGGTGCCATGTGAGGTATCTAGGCGCTCCTCCCGAGTGTCCAGATGCACGCTGCATCCCCCTCAAGGACCCAGAGGAGAGTCCACACCAATCCACCACCCTTCAGCCACACCTACACACTGGACCTGGGAAGAGGAAGAGCAGATGGGACTCTAGCAGTCCTACAACAAAACTTGTGTGAGGCCACCAGAAGCTGCCCCGGGGCAGGGGGAGAGTCCCCCCCCTAGCATCTCTAAAAAGAGCACAGCCCTCTTGTATTTGCTTAACTCTTGGGCCCCCAGGAAAGTGGCGACAGAACACACTCCTTTTGTTTGTGGTAATTTGTTATGGCAGCTCCAAGAAGCGGGTGTGGGAAGCCTTAGGGCAGAACAGACTGGCAAGGCTTGAAGATCAGCTGCAGGCAACAGTCCTCAGGAGATCTGAGCCTGCAGGAAGGACCAGAGCTTCCTAAGAACCCCCCTTCAGGGTCTGAAACGCCTTCCCACCACAGAAGTGTGTCCTCTGAGAACAGCCCATTAGATCTGTTGTTCTCTAACTTGTACCCTGGTGGCCTCTGGGAGGGGACACTCATTCCCAGACTTAGGTTTGTCTCATCGTCATTCAGTTTTGTGAAATGCTGAGCCCTGAGCTCCTGGCCATCCCCCAACAGTCTGCAGACCAGAAAGAGCCTGCAAGAGGACCCACAAGGCATTGATTTTCCAACCTCAGACAGCAGTCCTCCAAAGGACCACACCTCTTATTCCCAGGGCTCCTTCACATAGCTGACCCTCCTAAGGCTTACAGGGCTTTCGTGTGTGTGTGTGTGTGTGTGTGTGTGTGTGTGTGTGTGTGTGTGTGTGTGTAAAACTGCCAGGTAACTAGAGGAAGAAGATGTGCTCCTCAATGGTAAAGGGCTGGCAAAGGGGCAGCTCACCTGGACCCACAGACAGAATCTTCTGAGAAACCCAGAGGAAGACTCCCAGCCTCCCATATTCAGGGCCTTATTGTGGCCCTTCAGGGCCTCTTGCACACTCAGCTCCAGGCCAGGCCATACTGGCTGAGAGTGGGCCCTCGCCCTCTGTGCCCGGAGGAGGGTGGGCCAGGCTCTTTGGCCAGGCTGCTTTCTTCTGCTGCCTTTCAACAGACCATGTACCACACCACACAACTATCTACCGTCAGAATGAATGAATGGTAGGAGAGTGCGGGGCCTGGAGACACGGGTGGGAAGGAGGGAGCGCTGTCACAGGAACTGAGTGGATCTAGACTCTGCCATGCTGTAGTGGCTGCTGGAACAGGGAGGAAATTGGTGGGAGTGTGGGTGGCTGGCATGGCCACCGTGCAGTGGGGCACCCTGGGAGGAAGTAAGCTTTATCCCCTAGAGCCCCTAGGGGCTTTGTCCACTTCCCATACACCTCTGCTGCTATGCTAAGAAAAACAAAATAACAAAGTCTGTCCTCTTCCATCTCCAGGGGATTCATGAAAACATATGTGTGTGCATGCATGTGCAGGTGTGTATACGCATGTGAGTGTGTGTGTGTGCATGTTTGTAAAGTGGAGTCCAGCCTCTCATTACTACTCTAAAGGACTTATGGAAAGGACTTCCACCTGAGTCTGCAAAACACCAAACCAAGACAATTCTGCCCTGCATGGGAAGAGCAGGGTTTGTTCTGTGAACCCTCTCAACTCGGCATGACGTGGAGCTGGAGGCTCTCAGTCCGATGGCACCAATGAACTAGAAGCAAGCAGCCACTAACCGTGCCAGAGGGCATCTGCGACACCATCTGGGGCCAGGCCTTGTACAGTGATGGTTCCGGCAAGATCCTAGGCTTGGCACATCCCAAAACACAGGTGAAAAAACAGAAGGGCAGAAGAGTAGCCCTAGATTTGAGAGGCCCATCTAGCCTTAGGGACAACATGCTACCGGCAAAGGGCCATGGAAGAGTGGATGCAAGTGGCCGGGCCTCCGTACTCAGGGCAAACACTTGGCCCGAGCTTCGGGCATCGGAAGAGTTTTCAGAGCCGAGAAGAGCAGAGCGGGGATGATGTCAGGAGCCGAGGCTCAGGCTGTACCGGTGCCACCGCAGAGGGGGTAAAGGCTGACCTGAGTGACAAGGGGTGGGCAATGTCGGTGACAGCCGGGAGCATGGGAGGCAAGCTTTCAAAGGCGACCTGTTGACTGCTCTAAAAACGTCGCTGTGTTTTTCAATGTGATGTCAACAGAAAACAGGAAGAAGAAGAGGAGGAGGAAGAGGAGGAGGAAGAGGAAATCAAATAGCAGTCAGGTGTGGTGCAGGCAGAAGATCTGGAGGTCAAGGTCATCCTTAGCTACTCAGAAGATCTAAGGCCAGCTGGAGCCACATGAGTCTGTCTCAGAAATCTAAGGGGAAAAGAGTCAAATAATAAAAAATAATACTTGAGCATGTGCGCAGACGCACACATTCACACGTGCTTCCACACACACAGAACACAAAGGAAGGCTTTAGGTAGGGAGCCTTTCAGGGTGGCCACACCTCTGCCCCACAGTGAGACCAAAATGATGCAAAGTCCTGACTTGGGGGAGGACATAACAGCATGGCCGACATCCATGTCCCAAAGCCCTGTGCATGTGCACCACTGGACACGCCCAGAGGCTCCTGCCCTTCCCCACAATCAATCCCTCTGGAGTCTGCATGATACAGGATTTCAGTCCACCCAGTGCAGAGTGGAGCTATAGGAAGTTGAGGGAAATACCAGGGGGTCCCCGGAGGGCACAAGGGTGCTCTGGTCCAGACAAGGGTGACTGGTCCAGGGCTAGGACACACTGACAAGCAAACAGAACTGCAAGCATGGTGAGCTGTTTCACACCCAGCGGTGGGGAGCAACGTCCTGGAACAGCTGCCCCAGAGAAGCTATAAATACTCGTCCTTGAGAATGTGATGACAAAGACAGTCCGCATTCAAACACACGCTGTATTTGCTCTCCACAGACTGAAACTCGGGGGCTGAGGAAAGGTCCCCGAAAAGTCCTGCTGGGAGCAGTCCCCTGTATAAACAGCCCAGCCCTGTTTGAAATCCCACCCCCTACCCTACTTTTCCAAGCAATGCCTACTAACATGTCTGGAAACCTGTATCCCACAGGACTCACAGCCTAGAGAAATGAATTGGAGAACTAACTATCTATATCCTACGGAAACAAACAAACAATACTTTTAAAAATAAGATAAGAGTAGTTGAAATGCCTAAGTGTTACAACTTTGGCAAAAATGCTTTAGATGTGAGGAAAATTCACTTGCATAACCCCTTCCACCACCACTGATGCCAAACAGATATGTCTCTGCCCACCTTGAATTCAGTTCAGGGTCACCTATGGGTCTGTGTCTGAGCCTAGACCACCATTCCTAAACCAGGATCTACCAAGGTCCTTATGTCCGGTCTCCTGACCACACAGGGCAGGGCAAACTCACCATCCACGCCGCCCTGTGGCAGGGTGCACTCCTGCAGGGCAGGGGTACCTGAGTGTGTATGAAGTCCAGGGAGTTCGAGCATGTCTATATGTATGTGTGTGGAGAGATACGCGTCTGGGTTACATGTATATAAAGTAGCCAACATGACCTCTCCCGAGGTGGACCCTCTCCAGCTGCCCCTGGGTTTCATTTTCCCCTCTTCTGCCTGCCCCAACATAGCTGCACATTGCAACGGTTCCAACCTGCCTGCAAAGAGCAAGAGATCCCCTCTCTGGTTTTGGGGGTTTCTTCCTAAAACATGTTTCTTTTTCAATGTCTGAGATCCTTTCCTGCAGTATCCTTCAAAGCAGTGAGACGCCTCGGAAACCTGGAGTTGCCACACTCTCTCATCTCCACCATCCCTGCAGGCAGGCTGGCAGCGGTCGGTCCCCAGACAGGTGCCACGGGCAGAGACGGGAAGCTGGGAAGGAGGCGGGTGGAGTGTGGGAAGCGGGGGCTCTCACCTGGTATGTGTTGTCGAAGCTGTCGTACATGAACCTCGTGATCAGGGACGTCTTCCCGACTGCAAGGCAAAAAGGAGAGAGAGGTTCAGCTGGAAGATGAGTCTGACTTTCAGGGTCTTGCAAATACACCCACTTGGAACAGAGAAGGAAAAAAGGCCCCACGTCAAGGCGCTGGGGGTCTCCACCAGTGCTCACACTTGCCAGATGCCATGGAGAAGGAAGTCTACCCCTTCCCCAGTGTCTACCCCTCAAGTCCAGGTCTGGCCTGGACCCAGGCACTGGCTGACATGAGATGCTAACAGGATATTGTTACTGTGTTCCCCTGGACCTCACCATGGTTTATCTGCTCTCAGGGGACTCTCTTTGAGTCCCATTTATTCAGCTTAAGCATTGGCGAGAAGGGGGCAGGGGAAGGCAGCAGAATTTCTCAGTGTCTCTCAAGGGCATGCCTACTCCCCACGGAGTGTGCCTGACTGTCCAACTCAACACTGAGTCTTTAGCCTCCCTAGATCCCACTGTGTAAATGACAAGAGGATTCCAAAACACTGTGACAGCTGCAGGCATACCCACAAATCAGCAAACTCCCTAAATGGGACAGAAATGTCCCCAAATGAAAACTGCTAGTATTGGCTGAGAAGCCAAGAGTCTCTTGGGAGACCCATAAATGCTGCTAATTTCCCAAACTGCAGGCGTTGACTTCTGACACAACCCCATGTTTGTCCCCTGGGACATGGCAGTGACAGGGATGCCAACTGCTGGGCGTCGAGCCATCTGGGAGGGGGAAAGAAGAGATAATACAGGGACATCCGTTAGGTCACTGTTAGGTCCTCTGCCCCACTGGAACTCTGCCACAGTCTGGAGAGGTTCAGAAGGGAACTTCAGGAGACCTCCGACAGGGAAGGCAGAGGTCCCTAAGGCCACGAGGTCTCCACATCCAGCAGGCCATCCCCAGGATGGACCTGCTGGAATAGCTAGTCACTGCCTCGGCAGGGCAGGGCAGGGTGGGGCAGGGCAACCCAATGGGATCCTGGGAATCAAAGGCTCTTTGCTTGGGTCTGAACCTACTGTGTACAGTAACAAATGAGTGCTATCGTTCCTGACAGCCAGCACCGGCCAAAAAGAGGTAGCCACCTGCCCAGCAGCTTCTGATAGGCTAGGTTTGTGATGCGGCCAAAAGACACCAAGCCTGACCCAGCTGAGGTCAAATCCTACTGGGACACTTTTTTTAAGCTGCTGTCACCTTGAGGTGGTCACCACTCCTCTGGACCTCGGCTCCTCTTTATGATATATCAAAGATGTCAGAGGATGTTTTAAGAAGTAATAAAGTGAAAGGGACATGGGAAAGGCTGAGCAGTAGGAGGTGTGAGGTCACTGAAGATAGCCAAGGTACTTTCCAGAAATGACAGGTGAGAAAAAGCCCCCAGCACTAAGGCTGTATTCTTCCTTGTCTTGGGGGTAGCGACACTACATGCTAGGATTGGAATTTTGGGGGTAACAGGAGTTTCCCCTAAGCCCTAGTCACTACACCCCGAGCCTGTATTAATGGGGTGGTGGCTCCCTCAGTAGTCTTGGAATGGGGCTGTCAGCCATAAGACCTGAGGACTGGGGCCCAGAGACAGTCCAACCTCCAGGGAAAGGATGAAGGCCAGAGACAGAGCTCACATGCATGACACTCAACCTGCTCTACGTATATGACAAAATCCACAGCCAGACCCCATGGAGCCTCTGGGGTTGTGAACACACTGATGTACCTTGAGGGTGGCCAGGCTGTGATTCTGTGGGGAGTGGGCACAGCCATGCTGTATCAGGACACTGGTAGAGCTCACTGATTGGTGAAGCTGGCTGGCATGGATCCTCCTGTCTCTGTGCCCCCAACCCCTATCCCAGAGCGGCGAATATAGACGTGCAGCACCACCACATCCAGCTTTTAATGTGGGTACTGGGGAGCTCTCTGTCCACTTCCCCTAACCCCTGCTGCTGCAATCTTAAGGAGAGTGTTTGTTGTTGAACCTGAGGGGCACTGGGAGGAAGCCCTGGACTTACAATTAGTTGGTCAGAAGTATTGATGTCTTGGGGACCCTAACATTTTCCAGTGTCTCTACTTGAAGACAGTTCCTGGCATGCCTCATCCTTCCCTGTGGTCAGCATGCTATGCAGAGCATTTGTCTCTGCTCTTTATTTCTGATCAATTTGCTTTGTCCCCACTTTGGCCAAGTAGAGCATTGCAGGGTCTCTGCCCTGACCCTGGCTTCTGAAGTCTCTAAGCTCAACAGTCTGTAGGGGACTGGACAGTCTTGCTCTGGACACAGAGCATGACAATGCTACCAGACACCAGAAACTGCAGAGAAAGGCATCCTCCACAGCAGTCTCCTGGAACCTCCAGGAGGTCTGAGCAGAGTAAGAGGCATGAAAGAACTCCGAGGCTCATGCTTCGTGTATTCTCGGACAAGCTCATCTAGCCCTGAAGGCAGAAGATCCTTCCCTGCCCCTTTCTTGCCCTCTACAACAGCCCTGAGTAGAAGATGCTGGAACCTGGGGATAGACCTGATTAGGCAATACTACAGGTCATAGCAGGGTGGGGGTGGGGTAGGGTGCTGAGAGGGGTGGCAGTGCTCAGCGAGCACCAGGAAGGCAGTAGGAGGTGGGGCAAGAAATGCTGGTGAACCTCAGCCTTGAACCCCTGCAGGAGCCCTTCAGGAGCCCGCCTCCCACCCTGCTCCATCCTCAAGGTCACCCTGCGCACTGCCAACGGGTACACTGCAGCAGAGCACGGCAGGGCTTTACTAGAGACAAGCAGGAGAAATCATTACCGGGCTCTTTTTACTCTCAGCTTAGGGCTCGGCAACACTCTTGCAGTCTCCTGGGTGTACGGTCCCACGGGATTAACCAGGGCGGTGCGTTTCTCTCCTTTCAACCAAATGAAGGTGGGGAAATTCGTTCCTAGGCACTGACCAGGAGCCTCCATTTAAGCTTGGCAGGGGGGTGTGCCATTTTCCTTGGGCTCCCTCAGGAATCCTCCCTTCCACGCTATCCATTAAGATACCCAAGGTCACAGATGAGTGAGCAGTGCAGCTCTGAGGGGAGCGCAGATCGGCCGCTAGCACCTTCTCCTCAGCTACTCCTCTTAAGATGCTTCATGTAGCGAGGTCTGGCAAGTAGCAGATACTGGGGTCTGCCAGCAAAGCTGCCGGTGGGAGGGTGGGGTGGGCAGCAGGACCCCAGGCAGTAGGAACAGCGTGAACAGACGCAGAGGCAGACGAGAAAATGTCCGATAAGAAGGAGGGTAGTGGGCCAGGTTGTCACGGGTCTACATGGAGGTCCTTTGACCTTAACCTTGCCCTACAGAAAAATGGAGCCAGACACAATTTGTGAAGAGAGAAATGAACAGAAAACACTGTTCTCCCATGAACGAACGTCACAAGCTCCATGAGGCTTCTGGGTTGATTTAAACCAAAACTCACCTTTGGGGCCAGGTGTGGACAGCTACAGGGGGCAGATGGGAAGGCTAGGCTGCCAGGGGCATGGCGGCCATATGTGAAGCTTCGTAGGCAGTGAGAGCCGCAGAAGACTCTTCAGCAGAAGGGTATGAATGTACACAGTGAGGGTGGTTCAACATTGCCAAGACAAGGAATGGTCCCCATCCCATACGCTCTCACAATGCAAGCATTCCATAAGGGGCTGAGTCCGGACGGTCCTGCTGATGGCCGAAATGGTGCTGTGTGTCTCCCAACACCAGGGAAGAAAGGGCAGCTCACCTGCCTGGAGCGTGCTTCTGCCTACACACCCTAGAACCTAGCTGTCAGGTTTTGAGGGCGCCCAGGCCAGCCCACCTGGGTAAGATCACTCCGGTGTACTCACGTGATAAAATAACAGAGGCATCCCCTATCCCGGATGACCTGTGAGTGGACAAACCTTCTCATTCCAAAGACTCTAGCGCTTTCAATGCTGCGTGCTCAGAACGAACGCACACGTACCCTGTTCTATCCTGCTCCAGTTATGAACCTGAGAGCCAGGTAAATATCCCCCTTTGCCTTGGGCAGCTGAGTTTTGGGTGGTTTGATCCCATGGCACGAGATGCTCAGAGATGGTTCTGAGCTTTAAAAAGAACTCTCACGCTGCTCTGGGAGACTACAGAAGCCACCCAGGAGGCAGGACCGAAGTCTGGTGAGATGTGGACCATTTGGACGGACGCAGGGGCAGTGGGGATGAGAGAAGATAGGAGGTGACAGGAACCCACAGCAATTCAGAGTCAGGTGAGAGCCCAGAATGCTTCCAGTCACCGGGCTTTGTGAGCAGATGAATCCTTGCATCCCAGCAACAAGGAGAGATGAGGTAATGGGTTTGGATTCTGAGCACTGTGAAAGTATAGTAATGGCTAGACCAGGGCAACCATAAGTACTGTTTCCAGAAAACAAATATTAGAGCAACCATATTCAATCTCATGAGCAACGGATCTGTGCCTATTTTTGCAAGAAACATTTATTTTCTTCTCTCCTGAGCTGCTGGATAAGGCTCATGTATGTCCACCATCTGTGAGGTGTTTGATCCCACATACCGTAACAATGCCACTAGCTGCTGGAGAGACTGAATGCTGGCCCAGCCATGCATCCTTGAGGGAACCGAGATTCCCGGAGGTGGCTCGTATGAGGCCCTGCTGGGGGAGTCCCAGCATCCATCCTCGTGGAGGGGGAGGGGTGGTGGTGCCTGGTTAGGGTAGGGGGTAGTGAAGACAAAGATGTTAGGGCTGAGCGATGGGGCTGTCCTTCACATGTCATTCTCCCACGCTGCTCCCACCATGAGTGCTTCCTTTCAGGCCTGGAATGAGACCCGCCCACTCAGCTGTCCCCACCACTCAGTTTAGGGGCTGAACCCTGAGCCTGAAACTGAAGGGAGGACCAGCCATCCTTGGCAACCTCTGTACGCCAGATCCCCTGTGACTGGCCTGGCTGTGGCGCGCATGCCACCCAGGCCCTATGAGGAGGTGAGAAACAGAGGAAGAGACGGCTACCTTTATCCTTTATCTGAGTCTGCTTTCCCTTTGCCTTGTGTTAAAGAAACAGAAAACCTGGCCCTCTCTGACTGTGAAAGGCAAATGCGCCTGGGGCCAGGCTCTCCCTACCCCCTCCACACCCGACTCTGCCACCCTGTGCTCAAAGCAGCTTTGACAGTTCCCACCTGAGCCCTCAGGGCCCCCCCCCCCCGCTGGCTCACTGTAGGCTAAATGAGGAAAAAGGTGAAAAAAAAAATCCCATTCCAAACCTTCCCCCCACAGACTCAGCCGGTAATTAAGAAATATGCAAAGCTCTTCATTGGACACTTTAATTAAGTGTGATAATTCCCTCTGCCAGTGGATGCTCAGCTGTCTGGGCCTCACTAAGGGGCCAGTGACAGTGAAACAGGAGGCTGAGGGCAGGAAGGAGAGGGAGGCTGAGGGCAGCAAGGCCAGGGGCGGGCTGGTGTGGTTCAAGCCCTTCGATACCAGTCAGGAGGCTAACGGTGCCTGACCCCCTGGCCTCCCTGCCCTCCCACAGCTCCACTTCCTCTATCGAAGCCCAGTGTCCCTGGAAGACTGTGATGATTCGGCTGTAGAGTGCCACTTCATTACCACCCTTTGCACTTGCTGCAAAAGTGGGGATCCAGGGATACAGAAGCTCCCTCTGGCCTCCTGTGGGGCCCTGATTGGCTAAAGACCTTAGAGTCACTATCGAAGCCCTCCTGTCAGAGCAAGAAAGAGCAGGATTAGGGGATCCGGAGAAACCCTGGCAACACAGAAGTCCACACCTCAGGAACTAGAGAGATGGCTCCGTGGTTTATGAGGTGGAGTTCAGTTACCAGCACCCATGTCTGGTGGCTCACAGCTACCGTTAATTCCACCTCCAGCTTCAGGGGAATCCAATACCTCTGGCCTCCTTGGACACACATATAATTTCAGTAATAAGAACACAAGAATGAAGAAGAAGAGGAGGATGTGGAGGAGGAAGAGGAGGAGGACGAGGAGAAGGAGGAGCTCACATCTTAACCATGTCGAAAGAATAAGGGCAGAAACCAGAAGAGCAAAATGAAGGTTCCTTGTTCCCCTCGAAGCCTAATACTACACACAAGCACGCTTCCCTCCTCCAGGGGCACTCATAGGCAGTCAGTCCAGACACCTTCATCAAAGCCCCGTGCCCATCAGGGACACAACGAATCGCTAGGCTGTCACACGGCCATCGGACAGCGCCTTGGGGGGGTCCAGCCTCAGTTTCCCTTTCTACACAGACACTCTTGGCTGTTTCTTTTCCAGTGGCTCCTCCTTCAGTAAAAAGGTAAGTAGAGGGAAGAGCTGCCCACAAGGATGGGCTAAATGAGACCCCTCCAAAGGTGCCGAGCTGTGGCCTCTGGCTGCCCAGAGAGAGGGTTCTGCCACCTCCCTGCCTTATTCTCATCTTCGCTTTCTATTTGTTCTCCAACTTCCTTTCTTTCTCCACCCCCAGGTTTACTGAGGCATAGCTGACCAGTGAAAGCTATATATAGTTAAGGTATACAATGAGACGCTTTGATAGAGCTCCTTCTATATATAGATACAGAGATGACAGGTGTACGCATCATGAAATGATGTGGCAGTTAGTCTAACTAATGTATTCATCACAGCACAGTTACCTTTCAGGCATGTGTGTATGTGCCTGTGGTGTAGTGCGTGCGCCTGTCATGTGTGTGCGTGGGTGCGTGTATGTGTGGCCCCGAGGTTCATGTCATATATCTTCTTTGATTGCTCTTCACCACATATATTGAAGCAGGGATTCTCACTTGAAGCCAGAGTTCTTTGACTCAGCTAGTCTAGCCAGCTTGCTCCAAGGATGCCCTGTCTCTACCTCCTAAGGGCTACGAGGTGGGTTATGACCTTCTGGCATTTATGTAGGTGCTGGGGACCAGAATGTCAATCCTCACACTTGCACTGCGGATACTTTATCCACCGAGTCATCTTGCCAGCCTCACAGATTTGTAAGGACAACACAGCCACGGTCTCACATGTATGTTCAACCTACAGAATAGAGTACAGAGTGTAGCAGGTGTTTGCTGCGGCCATGTCAGTCAAAGGTACAGACTGGAAGTGGGTGCTGGAGACCTAGTATCCAGCGGGGTGAGCACAGCCCACAGCACCTCACATTACCCTTCTTCATTCTCTAAAGCCTGCTGGGAGCTTGCACTTCAGTCTTGGCCTCTGCCCCTCTTTCCTCACAGCCTCATGAGATTCCAGGACACTGGAATCATCCCTGTCCAGCCAGACCTGACTGAGATTTCCTTTTCCCTTCCCTGGTCCCAAAAAGAGCCTTGGGGTATTTGTTCCAGCCAATTCCACTGTGAGAATGAATCATTTTTGGATGTATCAGCCACAGGAGTGTCCTACTCCATAACTCTGAGACACATTAAAACTAAGCCAAAGCCAACCTCAGGCCAAGATCAAGAAGCAGTCTTGAGCTCTCACCCATGGCTTTCTTAGTTCAAGACCAGGGAATGACATGGAGCTCCTGGCTCCAACTTCTGTCACCTGAAGTCATGAGGGCACCAAATTTGGGCAGAAAGGATGGTAGGTATAGGACTCAGCTAATGGAAGACATGGGCAACAAAAGGGAAAGGGGAAATCAGGCTGCCAAGGGCTAAGGAAGGGGAGCCATGAACTGGAAATACAGGAAAGGTTTGCCTAAAGGTGGCTCTGCAGCATAAGGCCTCAGGTCACTGCAATAAAGACACTGTGTCCCAGAACAGACATTTGGGACAACAGTCTGGAACCGAGAAAGGCACTGTTCATGAGAGGAGTGTCCACTGAGAGAACAGTGACCAGAACACTGGCACATGGTCCAGTCAACAAGACCCAGCCAGGGCCAGTATCCAGAGCTGCTGGTCAAAGGATGGAGGCCTAAAGTGATTACCCTTTTAGGTGACCAACAAGTTTGCCAATGTGCCCATCAACACATGTTCTGGCCTTGCCTAGGCTCATCGGCATTCCAATGAGGCTGAGGCAAATGGTCTTTAAGACCTGAATCTACTCTGATATACCACAGGACGGAAGTTCTCGGAGGGCTCCTTTACTGCTGTGGGCGGATCCTCTTACCTAATCTTACACTTCCTAACCTTAGCCTCGGGTCCCCACTTCCTCTTAACCAGGCCAGAGCCCTGAAGCAGAAGGAGGGGACTGAGGTCTGGCTGTTCACTGTGGTGGGAAGGCAGACCAGACGGAAGGTGGGGGAGCTAGCATGGGGCCAGAAGTTGTGTTCTCTGGCTCAGGCACACTGTGTGCCAGGAGTACCTGCCCTTATTCAATTACTCAGGTAATTCCTTCACTATGCCAAAAAGATCATTCATAACCCTCAAAAATAAGATTTGGACATGTAATTGTTGAAGACAGTGTCCGAATATGGTGTCTTCATATTACTGATACTAAACAACTTCCCAGTTCCCATGGATGTCCACTGTTTGGGGAAGCGCCAACTTACCTCTCCAATGGAGAAGCCTCCCTTTGCAACACAGGAGGCATACAGCTCCTTCTTCCCTTCAGACACTCACACAAGACTCTAGCAGAGGACTGGTGTGAACCTAGCATTAGAAGTAGTACTGGTATGTACCCATCACTCAAACTGTGTCTCCCCCAGCACCAGTCCCGTGGGACTCGGGCTACTGCTCCGAGTCTGAGTCTCCGACCTTCCTGTCTGAACTGTCTGTCCAATCATAAGTCCAGTGCTCAAGTCAGCTGGACGGTGACACTAGGTGTCTTGCTTACAGTTACAAACTCAGGAAGGCAAAGGGTAGGCCAGTAAAAAGAGAATGCATGGGCAGAGTTTATTAAAATATATTTTGCAGCAGCTTGCCCAGACAGCCTCCTCATCTTCCCTGGCAGTCAAAGTTGAAACGCCACAGCAGGACCATTTATAAGAGTCATGGTATAGCACCCTTCCCACAGGGTACTCTTTCTAAGACCTGAGTATGCCTGTAGCCACAGACAGTACCACACCCTCAATACATCATGCTGCATCTTATGTATATACACTCATGATGAAGTTTAATTTCTAAATTAGCGTAGGAGATTGGTAACAATCATAACATAACATTATAAGCATAACCATTCACTGTTACCAAAGTTATGTGAATATCCCACCACCTGCCCTCAAAGTACCTTATTATACTTTGTTAAGCCAACTTCTCCCAGTTGGCCAAGGGTAACTGAAGAATTAGAAGTGAGACAGATAAAGAAGTGCCAATGTACTCACATGATAAAAACCAAACCAGCTGCTGATATGGACATGGTTATATGAGATGAGTTCCAAAAACTTTTTTTAGAAAATGGTCAGCAGTACAAAAATTATATAGCCACTCAAAGGGCCAATCCATACTCATACAGTTGACTGTATGCCATCACTACTGACACCAACCACAAGACTAAGTCAGCGCTCTGAATTACAGGCTCAGGTCAGTGTCCTGACAAACAGGTGGGGACACGAGACACACAAGGTCCAGTGACTTTAGCTTCTGGCCATGTTGAAGTAACAGAGACCGGATACATCATCTCATCCCAATGACAGAAAAAAAAAAATAGAGAGAATTTAAAGCAATTTAAAGCCGCGGCTTCTAGGCAATGGTGCTCCTAGAGAGACATGGAACAAATGGCATGTGCCCATGTACTCAAGACGATGCCTTGAACATCGGAAAACTTGGTGCAACCTTAGGCGGAGGAGATAGAACTGAGAGCGTGGAGGATGTGAAACAATTGGTGTAAACAAGACAGAGTTCCAGAGAGGAGGCCCAGAAAGAAAACTATAGCATCGATGATGATTTCTCTCAAGTCTCAAGCTGAGTGCTGAGCAGCCGGTGGATAGAGAAACTAGCTGGGATACAGGAATGACTCCCCATACCAGTTGGATCAGAGGAAGCCATGTTTGGTACCAGTACAGGGCTGGTAGTAGCTCCTGTCCCCACCAATCACTGTGGAATGCTCATCACTCAAAAGGCACTGGGGGAGTTCTTAGAAGGGCTGTGCTCAAAGTGTGTTGCAATTCACTGAACTTTGTGTAGGTTCCAGCTAAAGGATCTTCAGAATAGTTATAGGAATGTGAAACTGCAGTACACAAGAACACCTCGTTCACAATATCTGATACCCAATTCTTAAAACATCACCAGGAAAGGTGAGTCCCAGGTTAAGAGCACTGGCTGCTCTTCCAGGGGGCCTGGGGTCAATTCCCAGCACCCACTTGGTAACTCACAACTATCTGTAACTCTAGTTATAGGGGATTCCATGGCATCTTCTGGCCTTTCTGGACACTGGGCACACAAGTGATGCAAAGACATACAGGCAGGCAAACTACCCATACACATAAAAAATAAAAGCCTTAAAAAAAAAATCACCAGGCATGCAAAGAAGCCTGAATGGGTACATAAAAAGGGCGGGGGGAAGAGCCAGGCACAATGGTGCACACCTGTAATCCCAGCACTCAGGGAGGCAGAGGTCGATCTCTGTGAGTTCGAGGCCACCTTGGTCTACAAAAGCAAGTCCAGGACAGGCAAGAGTACACAAAGAAACTCTGCCTCAAAAAAACAAAGAGGGAGAGAGAGAGAGACAGAGACAGAGAGAGAATCAGCTGGAACCAAACCAAAACTGACACACTAGAGTTAGCAGAGAAAGACATTATGAGACTGTTAGTATAACTTCATTCCATATGTTCAAAATTAAAGAGAGACAAGGAATATGTTTTTAAATTAAAATTCCAGCAAGAAAACTACACTGTCAGAGATGATTAAACATCACAGAAGAAAACAGCAATGAACTTGAGAACAGTGATAAACAGTATCTAAGATGAAACAGTTGGGAAAAAAAAAAGAATAAAAATGATCAGAATACCAGTGAGCTGTAGGGTAATGTCAAGAACCTCTTACATATGTGACTTGAGTTCTCAAAGGCTGAAGGAGATTGAGGCAGAGGGTGAGGAGGTAGAAGGGGAAAGAAAAAATGAAAGAAGGGAGGAAGGAAGGAAGGAAGGAAGGAAGGAAGGAAGGGAGGAAGGAAGGAAGGAAGGAAGGAAGGAAGGAAGGAAGGAAGGAAAGAAGAAAAGAGTCCAGTGAAAGTTCATTAAGAAGTACCACTGTCAGGCTGCGCATAGTCAGTGGTTATCAGAAAAATCTAAAAGGATACATGAGGTGGGGGTGGAGAGGTGAGGGACACTTTATGCACCAAGAAAGGACAATAAGGGGCAGCAGTGCTCTTCCCTAAACTGACACAGCAAGAAGACAATGGGGTGCTCAGCATGCACTAGGCCCTGGTTCAATTCCCAGCCCTAAGGTAAAAACACGTAACAAAACAAACAAAACATTGGAGTAACAGCTATAAGGTTGTGAAAGTAAAAACTTACACCAAGTATTAGCTTAGAATTCTATACCCAGGGACGATATCTTTAAAAGCAACAGCAAGATACAGAGGTTTATTCATTCTACCTACCTACCTACCTACCTATCTATCTTCCTATGTATGTACATATGTATGTATGTATCTCTGTAGACACATACAAAAGCTAACAGAATTTATCATTAGTAGATCCTCGTGACAAAAAAGTTAACAGAAGTTCTTCAGGAATAGGGGAGATGGTGCTGGGTGAAAATGTGGCCTGATACAAGAGAATGATAGACATGAACAGGACATGGCAAATACCAAGACTTTTGCCACACAGGTCCTTTGAAGACAACTGACTTGTTTAAACAAAAATGACAATAAGCCTGAGATAATTATGAGAAAAAAAATCCTTGTTACTCCGAAATGATACAACAGGCATATGGAAACTTCTTTTACTAAAAAGCATGGCTCCTCACTGGGCCCATGAGGTAACTAAAACAGGAGAAAAGTCTTCACTCCCACATCTTCCTCTTTGGTCTTCAACTTAGGGTCAGAGCTGGGTGTCCTGGTGCCCCCCTTTAATCCCAACATTCAGGAGGCAGAAGCAGGTTGGTATCCTACATAGTGAGACCCTGTCTCAAACGTAGGTTCCAACTCGGCTTAACCGCACACAGGCGTGTTAGTCATTCAAGGAAGGTCTGTGCAAAATTCAGTGGCTTATCTCACTCCACTTCAAGCCTGAAAGTATGCAGACAAAAGCATCTCCTTGTCCATGTTCTGCTCAAGACACTCTCCCCTCCAAACAAAACGGAAGGGAACACAAAGTTCCAGGGAGTAGCTATTCATTGCTTTATACCTGCCATCACCTACCCGGATACCAGCAGCAGAAAGTCCTCATGGGTAAAATGCCCACCCTGAGTATCACTTCCCCAAAGAAGCAATTGTCTTAGGGAACTGGCCTGCACACGTCAAGCAAGCACTTCGGCTACCCAGCAGAGAGAGAGTACTGACATAATAATCACCTAGACCGGCTTACTTGCGCATGGCAAGCCTCTTACTCCCAGCCCCTTCTTCCCTCTATTTAAAACTAAAGCGTGAGTCAGTTCCCAGAGGGTGAACTGCAAATGCTTAATGGAGTTTGGGTCCCATCCCAGGTAGCTCTGGTGATTAAATTCCCTCCCTACCTTTCCACCATTATCTCCACCCGCTTTCTTTGGAGTTAAATGACCTGACATGTTGGAGCCCTCAGAGTTAGGCCTCTGGCCTAGGACTCTAGTTACAATGACCTGATGAGCAAGTGACACCTTTGAAACAGCATAGCCAGCTTCAAGTTCTATTTCCAGAAAAAGATTTCAAAAGTAAAGTGAAATAAAGATAAACAAACGCTGAGGCAATTCACTGCTTGGAGATCTACTGTACAAGAAAAGAAACTAAGGGCTGAAGGGGGGACATCTACAGATTCGCACAGCCTTCTCATCCAAGGGGCCTGCCTTCCAATCTTGGCTCTGCCTCTGGTCTGCTAGTTACTACCCTCTCTGGGGGTCAGCCTCTTCGTTCATGCCATGGGGAGAGAAATATCCATCTCACACAAGTCTTAAGAATTCTATGGAAGGAGTAAAATTTTTAAAATTGGGGGTCCCGGGATAAAAGGCAAATGGGAAATCTTTATATTACTTTTGTAACTCTTTTATAAGCCTAACAGTATGTCAAAATAGAAGGCAATTAAAGGGAAAATACTATTTTAGTTTTACATGTATGTATGTACATATGTATTTATGTCTCTGAGATATCCAGTATATTCAGGAAATGGTGTATTCTGTCTGATTAAACAAACGTGCCGGTGAATATAAATTTTTTAAAAGATTTTCTTTTTAAGTACATAATTATATGCCTGCGAGGGGAATGTGTGTGAATAATGGGTTCAGTACCTGAGGAGGCCACCCAATGTAGGTGCTGGAAATCAAACTTGGGTCTTCTGAAAGAGTCAATCTGCTCTTAAGGACTGAGCATCTCGACAGCCCCTGGAAATGGGAATATTACTATACACCTGTTCAAGCCTCAGGGAGGAAGAGGACTGAGCTGAGCTGTCCTTATGACAGGCTTCCACTGATATATGGCACATCTTAGATGTACACAGTACATACGCATACGTAAGTGTGCATATAAATGGTCAATACAGGTCTGTGCGGAAAGGCCTTGATTTCCCTGGGCTTCTTCCTGTTCAGACTGACGGTCAAGAACATCACTTTCGGGGTTTCTAAGATGCCCCTGAAACCTTGGCAGCCCACCGTGGGCTACTGAACTACTCCAACCCCAGCCAACCTACCCAATCTGACTCCTTTCTGCTTCACAGCATTACATACTCATAGCAACTTCAGGAAGGTATGGTGTCTTCCCCGAAGGGCCAAGTAAAGACATCTAGAATGACAGACACACTGCATTGGCAGGTGCCCATCCACAGCACACGCAGCAATCCTTGGCTTCCCAGGGAAGGCACACTGGAGTGGGCAAGCGTACTCCCATTCACTTACACCGAGGCTCAGCCCAACTCTAGCCAGACCCTATAGGCCAACTGTGTCCACACATCTGAGAGGTTGCAGAACTATTCCAACATAAAAGCAAACACTCTGTAGAGAAGGGAGATGTGCACACTAAATTACCATTAACTCCCCCCCACCACCACCACCACATCTCTTGAAAAGGTTCCAGTTAATGCGATTTGATAGCTAATCTAACAAACAGGATGTCTTGGCTCAGCCAGCCATGAGTTTGACAAAGTAATGGACACGTTCATGCTTTTCTTCCCAAGGCTGGTGCTGTGGATGTTAAAAGTCTCGGCAACACAAAAAGAAGGTAAGGTGGCAAGATGGCAGACGGAGGGCTGAGAGGCATGACTATGTTTCCTAAGTTGTCACAGAGACTTGCAGTAACTTAGAGATCACAAAACTAGGGTCACAGCTTTGGCATGACGATGGTACCAAGCTTGCTGGGGAGTGTGGAAGAGGCCTGGTGACTGATGTTGGCAAGCATCTTCTCAGAAGTCCACTCCCTTCCCAGGCGAACTATGGGGCTGGGTAGCATGGTGTCAACGGCCAAGCCAGGATGCTCTTGGCCTCCATGAGAACACTGGACTGCTTCTGATGTCCTCCGTGGGCCCCAGCAACTCTTCCTGTCCTCCTGCAGCCCTTCACAGAGCTACTCCCCGCTCTGCTGGCCCAGGAGAAGATGGACAGTGCTTCAACCCTGTCCCCCTCAAGCCGGATAGAAACGGGAACACAAGAGCAAGAGAGAAACTTGTAGACCACCCATTCAGCCCAAATCAACCATCCTCCTGCTCCTCCCACATATGTAATGACACCTGCATAGGGCAGGTCTCCTTCGGAAGTACCACGAGGAAGGAAAACACACTGGAGACCTCAGGACTGTGGGCCTGTGAGTGGACATGGGCCATCTGGAACCCCAGCTTTTGTGGAACACAGATGGTTGCTGGCCAGGCACCAGACTGGATGGGGAAAGGGGGAATCAGGTAAATGTTCAGAGTCTTTCCTTGACTCTGTAAGATCTAGGTCTCTGAAGCGCCATTCTCAAAAGCGTCCCCATAATGTTTGAAGCCAGAAAAGAGAGGCCACCTGCCTAACAGGACACACCAGAGCCACAGCCAGGCCATCTCTTCCAATGCACAACTGAGCGCTTGCTCTCAGATGCTGTTCCTTTTACTCCCATCCTTACTGCTGATGTGAACCCACAGGGTCACTAATGTGTCATCGGACTAGCAAGGTTCTACCTGCTAAGACACACCCCCACCCCCAAGGAAACACAAAATGGGGAATGCCAGGGGTCAGTAGAGTGCTTAAAGTGCAATAAGGTGTGGTAGCCTGGTTCCTAGGAGGACCATTGATCAGAGTGGCCTCAGCACCCAAGGGCCTGACAGGAAGGGCCTATAGAATGTTCTAGCCCTACATGCAGCAGGGGAAAACTCCAGGAACCAAGGGATTTCTTTGGGAACACATGAAGAACACAAGAAGATCACGCATTGGGGGTTCACAGGTCAGGCCTGGGCAGCCGCTTGACCCAGAGCAATTCCTGAGAACCCCACTTCCTCTCCTCTCCCTAATATCTTTCTCTCCTCTGCATAAGCTGTCTGTTGCTGTGTAACCATCTACCACCAGTAATTGTCACTGTGGCTGAAAACAATGCCCCTTTATAATCTCTCAGTCCCTGGGGGCTAGGAGTCCAGGCATGGGCATGGGTTGGGGACTCTTCCTAGTGTCTCACAAGGTCACAAACAAGGTGTCTGCTGGGCTGTGTTTCTTTTCTGAAATCCTCCCCAAGCTCAGAAAATTGAAGACCGAAGCCAGGTCCCCGTGGGTGCAGGTCTGAAATCTCACTCTCTCGCTGGTTGGTGGCTGTATTTTCTTCTTCGAGGCCAGCCACAGCCCCCAACACAAAGCTCCTCTGTGTACACATTTCTACACAGTGTGGCAGTTTATGTCTTTGAGGCCTGGAGGAACAGCTTTCTAATAGAACAATCAAGAGGGGCGGGGGAGATGGCTGGGTGGGTAAAGAGGACGTGAGTTCAGATCCCCACCACCCCTGTGAAAAGTCATATGCCTATAAATCTTAGCACAGGTGGTAGAGACCGGGAAACCCCAGGGCTCACCGAGCGGCTAATCTAGCCAATCAGTGAGCTCCAGGTTCATTGAGGAGACCCCATCTCAAAAAATATGGTGGAGAGCAGTGTCCTCAGAGGGAGCTGAAGTTGGGGAAATAAGGGATGGATATGGTCAAAGTACACTTGTAGACATGTGTGAAATTTTTAAAGAATAAATTTTAATTGATAAAAAGAAATGGTCAAGGGACAAACTATTCTGCTACCTTTCCCAGTGACGTGACTCAACTAAACGAGTGGCCTCTTGCCACCTTTGCCGTACGGTAGAGGCTAGCAGCAAGTCACAAGTTCCACCTGCACTCAGGGGAAGGACATCTGAGAAGCTGGGACTCATAGTGACAGGCTTGCGAGAGAGGCAGCTTTCCACCTCACAAGCATTTCCCTGCCCCCTCGTACTGCTGAGACTTGGGCTGATCCCCTGGAACTCTATCTCACAGGTCTCCCAACCTTCAGACCTTTCTCCCAGCAGGGCTGAAGGCAGAGAGACACTCTGCGGTGTCTACGAGACCACACACTGGTGCACACCTCTGCCTAGCTCCCCACCTGGACCCCCAAACAGCAGACACCCGGCGATGCTGGCTCTGTCAGTCCTTCTGTTGTTCTCAGAGCTGGAGAAGAGTACTTTTCCTAGCCCCACATGGGGGGGGGTCCTCTGCCATTTTCTGATGTGCATAGAAAAGGACCAGGACTGGAGGCTGGTCAGGTGCCTTGTCCAGGCCCCCTACTCCTTGTGATCTGGGAAGTGGCCTGCAGTATTCTGGTGGGGTGTAGGGAAGGGAAGGAAACCCAGTGAATCAGAGTTAAGAACCTAGGGGCTCCAGAGTTGCATGCAGGATGTGCTGAGAGCTTCAAAATAACCCGGGGGTGTTCTCTCCAGAAAGAGCAGAGAGCTCAGTTCCTAGGTGTGACTATATTACTGTAGGGTCACAGGGGGAGGGAGACGCGGGGCTCAGCATCACCTCCCTTCAGCACCCACACAGGAAGCACTCCGGCAGTGGGGCTGACGGAGGTCCTCCAGCAAGCACCAGGCAGTCTTCCTTTTTCCCCTGTTGCCCGACGGGGCCACAGTCCTCTTCTTGTCCTTCACAGTCACAACATACTATGCCCAAGAACCAGCAACAGTTTGACAGAACCTTCAGCCTTTAATTGGACTTGGTCAGAACCGTGGGATGGACAGCACCACTACCTAGAACTGCCAAAGCGTCCTGGCTCTGGAAGCCCCGTGGCTCTGGAAGCCCCATGGGAGGCCAGCAAGCCCCTTAAGGTGGCGCCCTAGTCTGGCTGCTGTGCCCGCCTGTGCTGGAGGCAGGCAGCATCGCCCTCCCCGACTCAGCACAACCTTGGTCTCTCTTCTCTCTGGCTATCCCTGTGGCTCCCTCCTGGCCTGCTGGTCAGGGGAGAAAAATGAGAAACATGTTCTAAATGCCTCCATTGCTTAGTCCTCTGCTCAACTCCCTGCTCATCACAGGGTCAAGGTAAGATGTCCTCTGTCTGGCCTACTTCAGTCACTTGGACCTTCAGATGCGCCACATCCTACCTTTGTCTCCTGACCCATGAGCACGGGCCTCCTGTGCTGGAACTTCCATGGGCCGTCACTCTCTACAGGAAAGGCTCAGATACCAGCCTGGCCCTGCCATCCTCAGTAGGCCCAACTGCTGTGCCTGCTACTCTCCCACACCTGCAAGGGACTAGGGTCCAGCGGCCCTGAACCAGGCTCAGTTCTCCAAAGGCCCTAAGCTCTCTACTGCATCCCCATGCCTGTAGGTGTTTTCCCACTCATCTAAAACCTCTGAGAAGCTTTCCAGGACCCCCTCACACAGACCTCGGCCACAGCCTTGCTTCTGTATATAATGCTTCCTATTTATAATGACTTCTCCGGCAGTGGGCTTCTTCCCACTTACCTTAGGCCGAGTGCTGCTCTGAATAGTGCAAATGCCTCAAGGCGCATCACACACAGCCTCTGCCCCTGTAGTCTGTCGGGGAAGATGAGGTGCTCTTCCCACGAGGGGCTTTGGTGGCCCTCGAGGGGTAAGGCTGTTGAGATGGTGCTACTTCCTGCCGCTGAGGAGTGATGAGCAGGGGCAAACACAGAGCTAGAGGCCCAGGTCTCTATCCCACGGAGTAGTGGCTGCCTTTTGGCTCTACGGGGGTACACAGAAGCCTCCTCTTTGAGCCTCCTTTTCTTCAGCTGTCAAAGGGATGAGCAACTGTGCCATCCCGGGGTGTGGCTTGCAGCTTACCTGCAGAAATGCTCTCTGAGGCTCTACTCATTCTCTAACAGTTGCAAGGTCAGGAGGGGGTGGGGAGGAGGCTCTGTCACAGTTTATTGACAAAGCCAACTGGTGCGTGAGCTTTAACCATGTGCCGTGCTGTGTACTCATACATTTGATCTCTGAAATTCCAGCAAGGTCATGACAACTGAGGAACATGAGCGTGCGCGGTCCTACAGCAAACACTGTCCTGGCAGTGAGGGTGTGAGCTGGGGCAGCAGCCCAGGACTCGGGAAGTCTGACACAGTGATGGAGCAGGAACTCGGGCAGGGTCACCTTGGTCACCCACCTTGATTCTGGCTCCTTCCCTTTCCTGAGCACCGAGCGCCTGAGAGCCGTCACCTTCCCTGCCGCCTTCATCTTAGGCGATCCACATGTGGAAGAGATGCCTTCTGGTGACAGGAAGTACAGGATGGAGCAAACACATATCGGGAGAGAGGTACCAGGGTGGAGCTGGCTGACCCCTTGATCCTAACCCCCTTCTCTGCAGCTCCTCATGATAGTACCATGTTCATATCCAGGCTGGGGTATTATAGTGCTGGCATCACGTTTGCTGCCAGCACTGAATTACAGAGTTTGAGCTCCGCTTGGGGAGCTCCGCTGCCCCAAGAAGCCGCCCTACCCAAGAGCCTCGGGAGCCATTTAACAGGTGGCAAAAAACATGTATCTCCAGGACACTGCAGGCCCAGGGGCAGGGTAAGGGCATGCAAAGGTTAATACACAGCACACGGTTTGACAAGTTGACACTCGGTTTGACTGGTTCTTCCCTTACTGGTAACCAGTTTCCAGCAGCATGTCCCCAGTAGAAGTAGGCTAAAGGCTGATTCTCTATCGGTCCCCTTCAAACCTCATCCCAGGTAAGCAATTCACGATGTGGAGAGACAGTGCCTGCTACCACCAGCTTCCTGCATGGAGAAACTGCTCTGTCCTAAAGGCCCATCCTCCCTGGGCTGGGTTCCAACACCCACTTACCTTAGGCCGAGCATTGCTCTGAACAGGGATGCACCTGCCTCTGCCTCCCCAGTGCTGGGATTACAAGCATCTGCCGTCACACCCCACTTTCTATGTGAGTGTTTGGGATCAAACTCAGCCAGCTATTCATGTTTACAAGGTGGTGCTCAGCTGTACCCCCAAGCCCTGGAGCTCCAAACTCTAATTCTGCTACTCTGACCATGGGCAGGACCAGCTCTCTCCAAGCCTCTTGCCTCATGAACCACAAAATAACAGTCACTGCATGTGTTTTCACAGGGTGACCAGGAAGGGACAAAGTTCTCCGGGAGAGCCTGCGGCAGTCATGACTGAGCTATGAACAACCACCTGCGGTTCGCAGAGGAAGGACACAGGCAGCCGGCCTCTCTATGCATTTCTTGGAGACCACATTAAAGAATCAATTCTGCCCTCAAGGCCACACTAACACCTGTATCATTCAGGATCCAGGCCTGTCCCTTGGGTATGTCACCCCCTGGAGACGGTGCCAGGCCTTGCAAGGTACGTAGCCCGTTACCTGGGCTCCCACTGGTCTTGTTACCAAGAGAACAGGATAAATATGTTTTTCTGCTAAAAATAAACTACACTATTAAAGTGACAAAAAGTATTCATGGCAACAAAAAAAATTTTTTTCACCCTTTAAAATGATCCTTCTTAGTTCCAAGCAAAAGTTAAAGAAATAATGAAGAAAAATTGACTTTTGAAGCCCAGGCGTATGATATAGACCTCTTTAGGAGCCCCGAGAAACCAGCCAGCATCGGTTCTAGAAACAAAGACTGCCTGACATTCCCAGTCCCCTTGGGACATCAAGTCCCCAGGCCCTGCCTGGAGCCCCGTTTCCCAGCAGCCTGTCTTTCTGGCTGGAACAAAAGAGCTGTCCATCTCAGGGCGTGTCTGGTACTTCTCCCTGGCAACCCTTGCCAAGAGTGCCTCCATTTTCTCTTCTTAGAAGTGAGAAACAACAACAGATCACAGACAGACTATCAGACAGACAGACAGATGCAAAATGCCCACAACAGTAGTTCAATCCTGGATTGAACTGGATGGATTTTGCTGTTCTACCTAACCTTTCAGCTCCCTAGAGGGCTCAGCCCCACAATTTATTTATAGAGACCAGGCAGCCCTGTGTGTCCAGCAGCAGTGAGAGACACTGAGTGGGGAAGCTGGGTGTGGAAAGCAGGGTGGGCGTAACACTCATGATGCCTCTCTCCCGGGTCTGCCAAGGACAGTCTGCAATGTCAGGGCAACATGGACTGATTTTAGGGATGCAGCATGGAAGAAAAGGACAGGAAACTATTTATATTTCTAAAATGATTTATGACCATTTGGGGACGACAATTGCATTATTTAAAAGCTGGTAATTACTGTGGGAAACAGCTGGGACACTTTAGTTTCTTCTCTCTCCACTGGTCAGTTGTCTTGTGTCTATCTATCTTTGGCATTAACATATAGGTTAACCTTAAGTCTCTGGTCAGGATGTGGTTTGGACCTCTGGTGGTAGTGGGTCTTTTAAGAGGCAGGACCATGGGTTTAGCACAGGTAGTAGAAAGCTTAATCTAGCATGCCGGAGGCCCTGGATCCAATCCCTGGCACTCAGGAGGCAGAGGTAGGAGGGTTCAAGGTCATTCTCATTTACACACAGAGTTCAAAGCCAATGAGGCCTGTATAAGACCCTTTTCCACCTTCCTATCGCCAACCCTATACCCAACCCCGAACAAATAACAAGATAGACAACCAAGAAGGAAGATGTTGATCCACTGGAAATGATCCTGTGGTAACGTGACCTCATGCTCTCATAATCACTCCCCCAACTGTGGCCACTGTGATGTCATCTGCTCCGAGAGCTCACAAGATCTGAGCCAATGCCGGCACTTTGTCCTTGCCTCTCCGGAATGTGAGCTAAAAAAATCTGCTTTCCTTACCGAGCTGGCTTGACTCAGGTGTTTCATTATAGTAACAGAAAGCACAGCTATACTCATCTTACTGTCCATGTGATTCTCTCCTACACACTTCCTGAAACAAACAAACAAATCAAGGGTTCTATGTCTGTACCCAACATCCAAGGTTCTCTCTCTTGTAATAGCATGGGACGTGGGGGCAGAGGGAGAGAAAATTAAAAAAGAAAAAGCAAGATGAGCAATAGATCAGCACGGTGCTCTAATCCAGGCTTCCAAGAGATCTGCTCTGGTCTGCTGTGTCCTTTCCCACCTCTGGTAGTATAGAAGCACCCTCATATTTCTTCAGAGATATAAAGGGAGTTGGGGGATCCTTAAGAATATCAGGTGCTTGGGCATGACCATGGCAAAATGATGCAATTCTCTGAAAAAACAAAAACAAAAACAAAACAAAAAAACCCAAAAAAACAAGTTCTTATCCTTGGTAAGAGGCATCTGGTATGAGAGAGTGGCAGGTACCAGGATGAAGATGCTCCACAAAGCTGCCTTGACTCCGTTCATTGGTAATCTGCTGACAGCCCATCAGCAAATCTCACACATCAAGGATGTCACCATTTTCAAATCAAGATCTTTGGTGAGCACATCCAGCCCACAGATGGGAGGAGGGAGCAGGAAGGAGCAGGAGATGACTAAGATACAATCCACTCAAAGTGCTTTGGTCACCCACTCAGGCGCTTAAAACTCATCCCCAAATCCTTAAATTAAAATCTGTAGTTGACTGAGACAACAGAAGAGGGGGTCATGGGACAGCACGTGACCGAGTATGTTTTTAAATGCTCATCGTAAAAGTCAAAGCTGTGACCGTTTGTGGCCCGACAGGCCTGGGGGTTGCCAGAACATTTCTGCAAGGGACAGCAGGCACACCACCAAACTGTTATGTTTGGGCTGTAAACAGAAACGTAAAGGGCTGTTATGTGTGTTGGGTGGCTACAGGGGGCACGGGCCTCAGCCTGTGGACAGATGTTCCTTAACCCTTAATTGGAGAGGAAGTGGAGGCCCAGCCACCCAGGGCCCTGACGGCATCGGTTCTCAACCTGTGGTTTTGAGAGACCCCCTGGGTTGAAGATCCCATATCCTGCATATCAGATATTTACATTACAATTTGTAACAGTAGCAAAATTGCAGTTACAAAGCAGCAATGAGATAATTTTAAGGTTGGAGGGGTCGCCACCACATGAGGAACTGCGTTAGAGTCGAGGCTTTAGGGAGGTTGAGCACCGCTGACTTGGAGTCACTCTTGACAGCTGTGCAGAGCTGGAATTAAGGGGAGAGGACATGCTCTGAAATCTGCCCTTACCCCTTGGCACTCGGGCCTACAGAGACACCTGGCCTGCAGCCTCAGTCTGCAAGAGCAGACAGCTCACCTTGTGTCTGTCAATTCTTTCTCCTCCCCTCCCCCCCTGCCTCCACTACACACACCAAGATGTGTCTGGTGAAGGATAGAGCCCTTCGAAGGCTCTGATAACTTGGAAGATGGGGACCCTGCAGGAACACTGTCCCTCAGACACCTGCTCCTGTCTGTCTTATTTGGTGTGTGTCTGGTGTGCGTCACCCTCTTGTGCTCCTCGCCATTGCCATCCATGTTAGGGCTAACCAGGAAGACCCAGACAGTTAGCTACCTTAGTACCAGCAGCATTGCATGGCTCCCCTGATGCAAGGGAATACCTTACTCTAGGTCCACAGCACCCGCCCAGGAGCCCACCTCGTGTGGGGCTGGCACCACCAGCCAGTCTATAGTCCATTGGCCAGGTGCTATACCGCTCATTCGGCTGGCATGCTCTCTTCAAGCCTGGAGGTGTGTTCTGTAGAGTGGGCACTCGAAGGCGTCCCATTCGGACCAGCTCCTTGGTACTTCTGGAGGCCTCACGCCTACCTGTGGTTGATTATCTGCCCCAAGGTATCTTCTTCCTTACCCTGCTCCAAGCCTGACATTCCTCTTGGGAATCCAGCTGTCTCTGCCCACCAGCCTGGAGGGATGCCACCATAATACCAGGAATAGAGATCAGGAGAAGGCTGTGTCCTTCCAACTGCCTCCCTCTCCTGTCACCAGCAGACTCAGCTCCTACAGGCAAGCTTATGCTTCGGCATTCAGGTTCAGCTGGCTCAAGTGCCCTAGTATAGAGGGCAAGGGGGACTCCAAGATCGCATAGGAAGGGAGAGCTAGGGTAGGGTTTAGATCAGATGTCAGGGGCCTCCCTCCATAGCGCAGGCTGCAGAGGATGCTAGGATACAGAATTGTGCAGACGTAAGATAGAATGAGGCAGCAGTGGCCTCACTGCAGCAGGCTCGGGATATACATGGCCAGCAACTCACAGACACCAGCAGCTCTGTAAACCTGAGGGAAACGACTCAGCAAGGACACAACTAAGTGGAAGGAATTATTCAGGGACTTCAGGCTGTCTGCCAGAAGAGAACAACGTGGCCAGCCGTCAGTCTCACTGCTGGATTATGTCCCAAGGGCTTATGAACCCTGCCCCCAACCAACTAGCTGGGCATTCCCACCAGGTCAGTCACCCAAACCAGCTATTCCTGAGCCCATATTTTCTCTCAAAGAGGTTCCGGACTTGGCTTCCCCCACTGCAGGTCATCTTATTCCCCAATGACACCCTAGTGGAAAATGGTAGACAGGAAGTGTGGATGCCAGCTCCCAAAGTGCTCACAACTCACAATGGGTCTCTGGACAAGCCCTCCCCATTCCCTGGAGCTCTCTCCCCACATGAGCACGCAGGGAAAGGTAGGCTCTCATTTCTGTGACTTCAGACCTGCAGGGTTTGTCAGAACTCTTAGCAGGGGGTTTCCACCCATCAGCACAGTTTCTAAGGGAGCCCAGGGTTTTCATTCAAACTCACCACAAATGATTCTTTATGGAACTGTGTTCAGACTTGGAATAAACAAATATTCTCTGAGACTCTAGCAAAAGTCTAGGTTCTAGGGTAAAAATGAGGCAGAAAGGCTGTTTCCGGCCACTCATTATTCAGAGACACAAACTGAGTGTCAAGCCTCAAATTAGGCAAACAGCAACACAGTCGAGACTTCCACCCCAAGGCTGCTGTACACTGCAGGTTCCCTCCAAGGGCTGAGGTGCACCCAAATCCTTTCCACACAGTAGGGAATGGAGGTGTCCTTTGTGACACGGGGATCTACAAACGGGACAGCTAATCAGATCCAGCTGTCTATCCAGCTGGGCTGGGTATGACCGGAAATGTCCCAAACCCAGCTCTCCAGGACCTCTCCCACTTGGAACCACTCCTCCCACCCTCCATCTCAGGTACTGAGCAGACAGAAGGTGGCCATGTGACCTCCACAGCCCACACGCACACGTCATAGTCGCACTGTGCCTGAGCCCACTAGGTCCTCCCACAGCCTTCCTTCTCTTGGCCTCTAAACCAGCTAACAGGACTGGTTTACAGAGCTAGAGCTGGGGATCCCGCCCCCTGGGGATCCCCTTCTCCTCCAGCAGAAATGCTGAGAGCCCAGCCTGTCTCTAACCCTCTGGTGATGAGGCTCCTGGACAGAGGCTCTCAGGGAGCCAGCCACTCCTTCCTACAGGTATCAGAGGGGTCGCTGCTCTTCAGTCTGGGCTTCCCACCTTGGATCAACCTGGGGATTGGGAAGGCTCCTGGGCAGCAAAGAGATCCTCAGTCTCCCCTTCCTTAGGCTCTGGCTGGCTGCCACGGTGACCTCCCCTCCCCCAAGAAGGGCGGTGAGCTGGGAGATGGGGGGTGGGAGAATCCACCGGCTCCACTGATGCTCTCTGGAGGGGGCAGGGAAGCTAGGCAGGGCGTGTCGCCTAGGCCTTTCTCTGCCCACTGCCAAGCTCCTTGACACGAGACGCCTCTGTACCATCCCCCAAGTCATCTGCTATGGGAAGAATCTTCACTCTCACCATCCACACCCCTGAGCCCCCAAAAGGCCAATGCTTTAGTGAAGGACAGCGGGTCTAGAATCTTCTGCCCAGGCGGATGTAAGCCACAGGAGCTAAGTGCTAAGTGCCCTGTTCCTCACCTGCACCCACTCTTTTCAAAAAGGGACAGGTGTGTCCCCCCCTTTCCCAGCGGCCATCTGCTCCAGAGCTGGACTGGTCCAGGCAGGGTCCGCATGGAACCCTTCGGGCGCAACCTTGAGGAGGGGGGCAAGGAGCCCCCAGCCCCACCTCACTCTCCCAAGAGAGGCTGCTGTCCCCCTCGCCCACATCCTCCGCCGGCACCCAGACACCTGCATGGTGCTCCGCAGCTGGTGCCGCAGTGAGAGCTAGTCAGCGAGCCCGCGAGCCCGGCGCCTAGAGCTGCCCAGCCAGCCGCCGCCCTCAGTCCTCCCGGACGCACCTGCACCGGGTACCCCTACCCAGATCCTACCCTCACCCTCATCCCCTGACCCCGAAGCCGTCCCCATCCTTCCCCCCATCCCCGTTCCTCCTCAGCCCGGCCCCGCCCGAGCCGGCCCCTTCTCTCTATCTGCATCCCTCTCCTCCACCCGGGCGTGGAAGGGCCTCGGTGAGTCTGGGCTGGGAGGGTCCCTCGTGGGGTGGTTGAATGGGCGGCATGGGGAAAAGACTCGGCTCCGAGCCGAGAGAATACGCCGAGTACTCACCGCTCTGCTCCCCCAGGAACACCAACTTGAATTTTCGCAGCGGGTTCCCAAAATCTCCCCCTGCGGACATGGTGCTGGCAGCTGGGGCCGGGAGAGGAGGAGGAGGAGGAAGCGGCGAAGGAGCAGGGAGGGGAGAGGAGGAGGGCGAGGGGAGGCGGCGGGCGGTGCGGGAGCCGGAGGGGGAAGGGCTGGCTGCGCGCGCCCCTGACTCCCCAGCTGCTGCCCGGCCCCGGCCTGCGGCTGCGTGTCCGACGGCGGCGACGGCGGAAAGGGAGGAGGCAGGGTGCGCGGCGCAGCCAAAGGTGGCGCTGGCAGTACGGGCGACGGGCGCGCTGTGGACGCCCGAGGCTCTGCGCGGGCAGGGAGGTAGGCACGGGCGGAGCGGGGCGCAGGGACCGAGCTGGGCGGAGAAGCGCTCTCGGAGCAGCGCCACGCGCCCCCTCCCGCCCGCCTGCTCCGCCCGCGCCTGCGCTCTGCGCGCTCCCCAGCCTCTGATGTCATGCGGGGCCCGTGGGTTTGCGGGGCTGGGGTGTGGGGAGGGGGAGGGAGGCGTGCGCCAGCACCCCTAACTCCCCACCGCCGCAGCCCGCCCCGGAGAGCCACCTCCTCTTGTGCCTACCAAAGGTGCCCCTTTAGGGCGGTTCTCTCTGCCTGACTACTTCTGTCTCCCTCACCCACTTAGGGAAAAAAAAAAAAGACACGATGTGGTCAAGGAGACATTTGCTCTGGTCTTTGACACCTAGATGCGGGTCCCTTCCTCCTTCTCAGACACAGACGCGCAGAACGCAGAACGGTGGTCGGACAGGGCGGGAAGGTAGGAAAGGGCCAGTGTATGGTATGGTGGCGAGGAGGAAGAAGTGCAGATACCTGGCGCAGACTCCGGGTGGGGCTCTTCTGTCGCCCCTGGTGGCCTCTAGCTCGCTCTCATGAAGGCCCAGGCTCTTCATGGGGAGAGGTCTGTGCTTCCCCTCCTCCCCCCTGCAGAGCTGGCCAGAGGAAGAGAAGACTCCCTTACAGGACATGCTTACGGCAAACCCACTGGTTTGAATCCTAACCTGTTCCATGGGAAAGAAAGGCCTGGAGGAAGTCAGTTCCACTAACCCCAGGACAGCGCCCTGCCTCTTTTTGACCCTGAGGCCACCAGTCCAATCACGGCCTTCTGCCCCGCTAGTTAGGTTTATTTGGATAATGAGCCCCGAGACCATCTCCTATTCACCTCTGTGCTTGCAGGGCACACACAATGGGGTGAGAGCAAAGAGTCGCCGCCAGACTAGGACTAAATGCACCCCCCAAAAAACAGCCCAATCCAAAACATCCGGTTAATTGAGGCTTTACAAACCCCTAGTCTTTCTCTCCTGCCACCCGCTCGTTTCGACTTTCTCGGGCCATTCAGGGAATGCTTGTTTGGGAACGTTTGGAATGCATAGTGTGTGCGACACAAAGCGAGCCAGGAGTGAAATGCACCCCCCCATCCCTACAGATTTCCCAGGGGATGTGTGTGAATTTACCCAGAATGTACCCGCTAGAGTCTCCCACGGCCTGTTAAAGCCTCACAGGAAACTCAATGGAAACAGCCGCTGAGTTTCCACTCCGTGTCCCAAGGACCTTCACTCAGAGCTTAGGAGGTAGTTGCCCAATGCTCGGATTGACGTCTAAAACTCAAATCAGAGTAACTGTTCTTCTTTGGTTTGGAGTCCCTGGGGTTGGAGGTCAGCTCCCTGAGATGTAAGCATGCTGTGTTTAGCACCAGGCTCAGGATTACTCTCCCATCTTTCACCCGACTCCTGCCCTGAGTTTATGCATGGGCTGAAGAGAGTTCTGGCAGGTGTGTCCAACTCACCGTCCACAGGCCTCACGGCTTTCGGGATAGCTGTGAATGCACACCCCCGCCCCCCCCACAATACTGTACTCTTATATAAAACATGATATGTTGGGGTGAGTTTTAATTTTATTTTTTGCAAGTTTTTTTTTGTTGTTGTTGTTATTGACCTTGGTTCCATTTCCTGGTCTTCCAGGGTCAAGTTTGTAAAGGGCAATGCTGTGTCTCAGTGTCAAGAGGTTGGACACCCCACCCCTATTCTCTTACTCCTACCCCCTCTCATCCCTTGTACCCCCACCCCCTGCAAAGAGGAAACTACTCCTAAGCCATAGCCCTCCCTGCCTGTGATTTAAAGGCCAGTGGAGGCCAAGGCACCCAAGGAGGTCACATCGTCCCTCTCCTCACTGTTACTGCCTCCTCACAGCCTCTCATGCTGGCCTTGACGACATCACTGAGGCAAGAGAAAGCAAGGGAGGTGTGGTGGAGAAAGCATAGTCTTCCGGGTGAGCCTAGTTCAGTTCTGACCATACTTCTCTGATCACTTGACTCTGTACCTTCTCTCTGAATGTCTGGTCCTTCACACACTGGTAGGGTGGGCATTTGGGAAGGAGGAATGAAGCAGGGGCCTTCTGGGCACTTCTAAGCCTCTGATGGGGCCTGACTCCAACTGGACTTAATGTATTCAAGTCCAACCATGGACCAGAATACACTGCAGGATTCTTCCAGTGAAGATGCCTCTAGTTCAAATGATGAAAGCTCAGTGTTGGCTCCTGTAGTCTGGGCAGGGCCCTGTTCAGACAGTGTGATCTTCAGGCTGTGGGACTCCTAGCCTCAGACACTACAAGTCTGCTCTATTCCAAGCCTCTCTCCCACAGTTTCATTCCTTTTATCTTTTAGGGGGAAAGGACTATCCTTATCTTGTCCTGGGATATCAGATATTTTCCATGTTATAGAAAAAGTAGCCACTATAAGCTTCGAGTTGGCAGCCCCGTTAGAGAGAGTTTCTTCCACATAGCATCTATTGAGCGAGTTCTCTGGATGGGAACATGGGACGAAATCGCATCACCTGCCTTCTAATATTTTTGATGCCCCTGAGTGTGTCCCCCCCCTTTTTCCCCCAACTGAGAAAACCCAAACTCTGGCTTCTCTTTCAGTGGCAGCCTGTCTAGATGAACCTCTCAACACTTCCCTTTCTGTTGAGTCTTTAGAATTTATATTTCAAACTCCGTCCTATGACTTGCACTTTCCTTCTCATCCTGCTCCCAAGATTCCTGTTGCGGTATAGAGGCTTTCGTTCCCACGACTGCTTAGTATTCCCCTGTCTGCCCCAATTTTGAAACCATTTTCAGTAAAATGTGTCCAGTTTTTAAAGCCTAAAATAATTTTAGACTAACATAGAGGTTTCAAAAAATAGTACAGGAAGTTTCTGTGTCTCTTCATCCAACAACCCCACGATAACATCTTACATAATCACAGTACCTTAGCAGAGCCAGGAAATTAACCACAGAAAGAGCACCCAGCCCTCTTTCTGCTCTGCAAATGGTGTGGATAGGAATGTTCTCTGTCTCCTGATGCTCCCATGGAAGGTTCCAAACCTCTGCATGGAGGAGATACATCGGGAGGTAGAACCTAGTGCACCTTATCATTACACCAAAGATCGTTGCCAGAGCGTATACCTACCTTGCTCCCCATGTTTCTTCATGTTCTTAAAAAAGATCTTGGATAATTACCCTTGGCTATTTACGTAAAAAAAAAATTACCACAAATTACTCTTTATTTGGAAGTCATTATATGTTCACAAGCAGTTGCAAGAAAGACAGACCCTGTGGGTCCTTTATCACCCCCACTTCCTCCATGGCAGCATCTTGCAAGTTCGTTGTCACAGCCGGTATATACACAATCAAGAGGAAACATTCCCATTACCACGAGGACCCTCCGGTTCCCGCCGTCTCCACTCTCAATCACTGAACTACTTAATTTCCTTAAACTCCTCATCTCAAAAATCTGAGCAAAATGACATGTTATGTCACTTTAGGGGGATGGCTTTTCTTTTCTACTCAGGATAAGTTCATGGAGCTTCCCGAGATCCTGTTTGTAGCAGTAGTTCATTTCACTTAATCCTGAGAGACATGCCATGGTGTAGACCTCAGTGGTTTGCTTATTCCCTGGATAAACCTTACTTGATTATAATAAGCTATTCTTTTATATATAAAGTTAAATTTGACCTAAAATTTGGCACTTCTTTTTTTTTTTGTCTACTTTTGTGAGTGATGTTGGTCCGCGATTTTTTTCTCTTACAATATTTGGTTTAGGTAGCAAAAGTCATGCTGGCTTCACATAATGAACTGAGAAGTGCAAGGGTGTCATCAGTTTCTGGCAAGAGTTTGTATAGAATTGGCATTACTTCTTTGAAAGTTGAATGGAAAGACTCAGGAGATGAGTCAGTGGTTAAGAGCATTTCCTGGGCTTCCGGAGGACCAGAGTTCCGTTCTTAGTACCCACATCAGGCAGCTCACGACCAGCTCAAGAGGGCTCTGACTCCCTCTTCTGGTCTCCATGGGCACGCACACACTCACAGACACACATAAACAAAGATTTTTGGTTTTTGAAACAGGGTTTCTCTGTGTAGCTCTGGTTGTTCTCTGTGGAGCAGGCAGACCTCAAACTCAGAGATCCATCTACCTTTGCTTCCTGAGTGCTGCGGTTAAAGATGTGAGCCACCATGCCCAGCTAAGATTTTTGTTTCCAATGGAAAAAAAAAATAAGTTGCTTAGAATTAACTAATGAAGCCATTAATTCTTGGCTTTTCTTTATTGGAAGATTTAAGAAATACCAATTTAGTTTCTTCAGTAGAGACTGGGCTCTTTAGGTTATTTGTTTTCTTGAGGGATCACCAATAGTATCTTTAAAAGAATTTTTCCACTTAAGCTGTCCAATTTATTTATGTGAAGCTATTTGTAATGTCGCTTTATTAATCGTTTAATATGTAAACTCTGTAGTGATATGTCTCCTCTTCCAGATATTGGCAGTTTATATATGTTTTCTTCCCTGCCTTCACTCCCAACCCCCAGAATTCTGTCTAGAGGTTTATTGATTGCCTTGATCATCTTAAACAATGCACTTTTGATTTATTGATAGTATTTGTTAGTTTACCTTCTGTGAGTCTTGTGCGGACAGGCATAGCTGCTGTGAGCTCATGAGTGCAGGTGTCCTGTCATATCAAGAAGACCAGAAACCACTGTTTTTTGGCTTCTGGATCTTACGGTCTTTCTTCTCCTCTTCCATGGTGTTTCCTGGGCCTCAGGGTGGGTGGGGGAAGGTGTCAAGCACATCACTTTGAAGCCATAACCCTCGTGGTGATTTGTGTGAGAAATGTCTCCCATAGGCTCACATATTTGAACTCTTGACCCCTGGTTGGTGGAGCCATTTGGAGGTTTATGGAAGCTTTGGAAGGTGGAGCCTTACTGGAAGAAGTATGTCAGCAGGGCCTGGCCATCAGAGCTTATAGCCTTGAACCATTTCTAGTTTTGTTTTCCCTGCTCTCTGTTTGTTGTTGAAGATGTGATCTTACAGACTCCCCGCTGAGGAGATCAGCTACCATGCCTCATCTGCCATTATGGACTCTCCCGCTGGAACTGTAAACCAAAACTAGTTCTCTCTTTTGTAAGTCATGTGTGGTTGTGGTGTTTTATCCAGCAACAGAAAATACACTCTTTCATTTCTTCTCCCCATAGGCTCCCCATAGAGGATGCATTCATTCCAACGTTAAAGGTCCCCATAGTCTTTAACAACTTCAATATTTTAAAAGTCCAAACTCTCTTAACTGTCAGCTCCTATATAATGATGATGATGATAATAATAACACATTTCCAACATAAAAACAAGGAGTAAATATATTTAAAATTGGAAGAATCAGGGCATAGCTAGGACCAGTCACACCAACAGGGCAAATAGCAAATCCTGCAGCTTCCTGTCCAGCATCTAGAGCTGGTAATGTAATCAATTGGGCTCTAAAAGGCTTGGGTAGCTTCACTCCTCGGACTCAGCCACCTGTAGCACACTCAGACTCTCTCCTACGCTCCCTCCCCTCCCTGCCTGCAGTTCCCCTTGACAGACAGATGTCACAGAGTTCTGACAAGTCTGACCTCCTGAGGTCTCCATAACAACCAAGGCTTCACTTTCACAATGGTGTCTTAGTACCTCTCTTCAGGGACCCTGGCCCTGTTACACACTGCCAGGCCTCAGCCTCTCATCGGGAGTCTTTAAATCTTCTATCCTTCACACTGTCAGGTTCAGCTACTAGCTTGGGATGGAGCCTGGTACCCCTGAACCATTGTCATATCAGCTTCTGTGTGCTGGCCTTGGGGAAACACTTGTTCAAGCAGTTGATTTCAAGGAGCAGGGAACTCCTTGAAGTCAGGCTTTCTTCCTTTAAATGAATTGGATCTTCCAAAATGGAGCCTCCTATGTATGAGGTTTTTTTTTTGCCTTCGGGACTTTTTTTTTTTTTTTGGAATTGTGAGCTAAAATGAACCCCATTCTAGTTTGGTTTCTATTGCTGTGATAAGCACCAGGACCAAAAGCAAACTAAGGAGGAAAGGATTTATTTTGCCTCCCAGATTACATACAATCCATCACTGAGGGAAGTCAGGGCAGGAATTGGGAGGCCGGAACTGAAGCAGAGGGCATAGAGGAAGAGTGCCTACTGGCTTGCTTCTCATGGATTGGTCAACCTGTTTTTTTGTTTGTTTGTTTGTTTGTTTGTTTGTTTTTTAAATAGAATCCAGGATCACCTACCAGGGGTGGCACTGTTCCCAGTGGGCTGGGTCCTTCCTATATCAGTCAATCAAGAAAATGTCCCTACAGACTTACCTACAGGCCAATACGATGGAAACATTTTCTCTGCTGGGTCCCCTCTTCCCAGATGACTCATCTTGGTTCAAGGTGACAAAAATTTAGCCAACACAGACCCTTATGTTTTTTATTAGAGTATTTCATCACAGTAACAGGAAAATATACTGAGGCATGGTAATGCCATTAATTTACAGCAGAGCTTGACTCACCCATCAGCCTGCCTTCCACCTTGGGGTCTCCTGACAGCCTCATTTGCATGTGGCATTTCCACGCTGTACAACTATTTATTGTACTAATTCCTACAGATTTTGCATTATATATCTACTGTTACAGCCCCACACAGAACAGTCCTTGCCGTCCCTTCTCTCCCTCATAGCAATGAATAAACCCCTTTTTCCCAGTCTCAGGCAGCCATTGACCTGCTTTCTGCTCCTTTGACTTTGTCCTTTCAAGAATGTCACCCAAATGGGATCATTCAATACAAATAGCCTTTGGGATCTATTTTAGCTCACTTAGGAAAACTAGCTAAGCTTCATCCATTTTGTGGACTGACTAGATTGTCCATTTATTTTTATCGTTGGTATTCCATTATTTAGATATGTTATTGTTGTTTTTTTTTTTTAGTTTTGTTTGTCAATTACAGCACCGTTTTATTGTTTCAAATTGGGGAAATTGTAAATAAGGCTGCCATCAATATTCACACACAGATCTTGATGTTAATCTATGCCTCCAGGCCACTGGCATGAGTGTCCAGGAGTTCTATTTTTCTGTCATATGGCTAACTCTGAAGAAGTGTCTGGGCTGTTTTCCACATAAACGTGGCTAAAATAAATATCAAAACTTAAACACCGAAACAGAGTAAAATGTTTTCTTTTAAAAACGTGACTTTATAATTTTTATGGAGTGTAATTTGCTCTAATTGTTGCATTACATAACTTATTGTATCATTGTGTCACAGGATTTTCTATAATTATGCACAAGCACTTTGTGTTTCTAGTCAGTGCTAATGGATTGACTCAGCATGATTTTTTTATATATTTATATATCAGTATAATGGTATAATATTATATCCAGATAATATAGGTACAGTGGGACCTATATAAGATGTAATTACTAATGAAATTATTTTCCTAGTTTAGAAAGTAACTGTATAGGGTCTATGGAAATGGCTTACTGGGTAATAAAGCTTGCTGTTTGGGCTAGCCTGAGAACCTGAGTTCAAATGCCAAGAACCCACACTAACAAGCAGGTGTGGTCACATGAATCTGGGAACCCCTTCACTGTGGTGGTACAGGAAAAGGGGGATCACTGGGGCTTGCTCCCTGCCATCCTCCCTCCAGGTTCAGTGAGAGATCCTGTCTCAAGGGAATGAGATGGAGAGTGACAGAGCAGGACACCTGACCTCCTCTGGCTTCTGTGTACACACACAGGCACACGCAACTACACATATGTGCGTACGACATACACACCACACAGTAATTAATTCATTAAAGAGAAAGGGAGTGTACAAAGCTTTAAGGATAAAATGGAAGTGTGAACGCAGACTCTAGAGGAGACAATAGTACCATGACCAAAAGAGAAAGAGAGCAGGGGTCTGGGGGCTGGCTCTGCCCGTCACGTGCTTGCTGCACAAGCGTGAGGACCTGAGTTTGATCCTAGCACCCACATAAAAGCTGGGCACCGGTACGCATGCCTGTGAACTCAGTGCAAGGAGGTGGAGATGCTAGCCAGCCTAGCCAAATTGGTGAGCTTCAGGCTCAGGTGAGAGACCTGTTTCAAAAGTAAACTGGAAGTCAATCAAGGAAGACACCCTGACCTCTGTTCTAAACACACACACACACACACACACACACACACACACGAGAGTACACAACAAGAAGAAAAGAAGCTGGAGGAAGTTATATACACATGTCACAATGAGAGCAACTAAAACTTATTACAGCATACAACAACAAACATTCAATTCCTGCTTAAAAAAATTAGAAAAATAAATGATGGCACATGCCTTTAATCCCAGTACTCTGGAGGCAGAAGCAGGCAGATCTTCTGAGTTTGAGGCCAGCCTGGCCTACAGAGCGAGTTTCAGGATAGCCAGGGCTACCCAGAGAAACCCTGTCTGGAAAAACCAAAATCAATCAAACAAACAAACCAACAAACCCAAATGAGACAAGAGTCATAGCTATTTTCAACTAACGCTGAATTTGCTAATAATCTCATTACAGGTCAACAAGAAGTAATGGAATTATTATCCTGAAACCAGAATTAGATATTTAGTATATTTCCTAAGATCTAAGTTGTAATTTTGGCCAAATAAGATAACTGACATTCTTGCATCCAAAATAACAATAATAGCATTTTAAATGGAGAAATGGCAAAATAACTTCTTTATTTCAGTTATGAAAATTATATTTATAATACAAGGACAAGAAAGATCTTTTTAAAGTTGATCTTCGGTTAAGGCACCTGATAATTTTCTATAGACTTCATAATAACAAAGATAATTGGTCCAAAGTTAGAAAAATTACAGGTATTTTTAAAAGTTTAAGTAACACACTTGGCATAACTCTTCAAAGTTTAAGTAACTCATGCTCTGTGATATTTTGATATTGTGTCTTTGAGAGTTTCCAAATTAGTTTACAAAATAGTATCTGTTTGTGGCCTAAAAGTCTGAACAGAATCTGAAATAAGAATATATTGAGTATTTTATATATACATATATATATGTCAAAAATCTCAGCCAGATATAAATAAAATTATTCCCGATCATGCTAGAAAATGTTCCAATGATTTTAAGTAAATAACCCAGACCTATCAGAAATCCAAAACAAATGTTGGCCAGATATTCAATAAGCAAAGATAAAAATGTCAATGAATTTGTTTCCTCCCTGGGATTACACTCTCATGTGAAGTATCTAATTTTGAAATGGCAAAGAGAGGAGAAATTATTTATGATCTGGCAAAATAAGAACAAACATTTATTTTGCACCTTTTCATAAAATAAACCAAAAATAATGGCTTGAAGCAGTTCTTGAAAATGAATCAATATACATATTTTAATTACAATCATTGCTATTATAGACATTGGCTGCAGATGTATGAGAAAATTGTGAAGAATGCCTCAGGTTGGTAAGTATAGAGTCATTTTAAAGTGATATGTTACCTCTCTGATGGGATATTAATGCTAAGTTACTGAATTCTTAGGCCAACCTGGTTTTGAAACAAGTGTATTAGTTATTTTTCTTGTTGATATGACCAAATACCTGACAAGACATAACTTAAGGGAAAAAAATCTATTTATTTTGGCTCATGGTCTGAGGGTGTCAGTCTACCATGATAGGAAAAGAATGACTCTCACCTATGAACTTTCATCTCCCAGATTCTCAGTGAAACAGAAAACAGAGCAGGAAAAATGTCAGTGTTCAACTGATCTCCTCCTCCTCCTCTTTATCTTTCTCCTCCTTTTTTTTTTTTTTTTTTTTTTTTAGTCATTCCGGGACTCTGAATCGTGGGCTACCCACATTCAGGTCTGGCCAATCCCCTTCAATCCTCTCTAGAAAAGTTCTCATAGACACAACCAAAACTCAATACCTCAGTTGTCTATTAATCCAATCAAGTTGACTATCTAAGTTAACCACCACAAGTACACCTTTTGGCAACTTGACACTCAAATACTTCACTCTAGCCCATAACATTTCACTCCTGATTCTGAAAGTCTCCTGTCCATCTCATTGTACAAAATACATTTAGTGTATCTCTAAGAACTCCCCAAGCCTCAGTAATCCCCAAAGGAGTCCAAAGTCTCTTGTAAGATAAGGAAATCACTTAACTTGTGTAGTCAAAGAAGCAAGTCACATTCTTCAAATATGTGGTCATTATGGCGTAAACAGTATTATTCCAAAGGGGAAGTATGGGGCCATATCAGGAAAGCTCTGCCTAAAACAAAACCAAAACCCGGCAGGACAAACACCAGACCCAGCAGCTTTATGTCCAGCATCTGGGACTCTTGACGGCATCTTCTAGGCTCCCATGAACTTGGGAAGCCCTGCTCTTCTCAGTATGTTGTTTGCTCTTGTGGCATCCCCTTCGGACTGTCTCCAGTCGGTGCCAGCAGTTTCCTCAGTGAAACATCCAAAGCTCTGGCATCTCCAGCACCCTGAGCGCTCCACTGCAGCCTCACCCTCACAGTTTTGAACACAGCCTGCTCAAGAGTTCTATGCTATATAATCCTGTTGCTTGGCCTTAGCAACAGCCTGGACCCTTAGTGCAAGCCTCCATGACAATCCTCCCTCCCCCAGGCTTGTATGCCTGTAAAATAAACAATCATTTGAGTGATGCCAAGTTCTGCTGTTAGCCTGAGAGATAGCCTGGTCCCCTTGGACCACAACCACAGTAGTTTCTGTATGCTGACCCTAAGAAAACATTTCCCAGGTCTTCTGTTCTCCAGCAGGGCTCCTAGAACGCTATTCCTTTCCAGTCACTCTTGCCCATAAGACATGCTTTCTGTTGTCCCGTGCATTAGATACTTACTGTTATTCTCAGTCTTTAAAAGGTACTTCTTTCATATCGCCCTCTCCTTTCCCTCTTTCCAGGACTATTCTTAAAATTAGACCTTCTCCATTCCTTATCTCTCTTCTTGCCTTCCAGAAGCAACTGAAAGGAGGAAGGGTTGGTTTTAATTCACGGTTTGAGGGTATAATCCACCATGAAGGGAAAGGTGGAGTGGCAGGAACTTGAAGCAGCCTGTCACATTGTGTCCAGAGACAAGAAGCATGAGGGATCGATGCTGGAACTCTGCCCTCTTTGCACTTTTTATGACATCTGAGATTGTCATGGCCCATTGCCCTAGTTCAGGGTGGGTCTTCCCACTCATATAAACCTCCCTGGAAATCTCTCCCTTAGACATACTGGAGATTTGTTTCCCAGGTTATTCTAAATCATGCCAAGTTGACAAAGCAAGAGTAGTAACCACACCTTCTTAGTTATTTATTTATCTTATATGTTCCATTTCATGCTGCTTTGTGGATATTTTCTTTTGACTAATCTTCCAGTTTATTAACTTTCCCTTTGGCTCTGTTTTGTCTTTTAAAACATCACCCAATGATTTCCTAATTTTTTGCTATTGCATTTAAGGTCTAGAATACCCATGTTCTTATTTTTCAAATCTATTATATTTTAAAAATATGTTTTTCTCTTCTCTCTCTAAATATTTCAAACTTACCATTTAAAAACTGCTTTAAATTTAGTAGACATTATTTTAGTGTGCACAGCCAATAGCTTCACAATCTACAATCCATATATACTGGCTAGTTTTGGTTGTCAACTTGCCACAATCCAGAATCATCTTGGGGAGAGAATTCAATGAGAGACTGTCAAGATGAGGTTTGTCTGTGGGGGACTGTCTTGATTGTTAGTTGATGTGGAAAGACCCACAGCACTGCGGCAGCACCATCCCTATGTATTCTTATTCCAAAGGGAAAGAATGGGGCATCACTGAAAATCTCTGACTAAAACAAAATCAGAACCCAGCAGGACAAACACAAAATCCAGCAGGTTCATGTCCAGCATCTGGAGCTCTTGGGAATCTGTTATGAGAGTGGATAAAGCTAGAGGAAGCAAACCAAGGAGGTGTGTGTGCCGTTATTCTCTCTTTGCTCTTGACTATGGATGTAATGTGACTAGCTGCTTCAGTTCCTCCCTTGACTCTCCTGAAATGATTGATGGACCTTAACTTGGAATTGACAGTCAAATAAACCCTTTTCTAAACTCTCTTTTTCTTTACTATCTTGTTACTCCTCCAGCATCTTCAAGAACATTTTTTTAAACTGTGCCTATGCAGGTGTGGTGGCACACTCTTTTAAACCCAGCACTAGGGAGACAGATGCAGGTAGACCTCTGTGACTTTGAAGCCAACCTGATCATTATAGCAAGGTACAGGCCTTCCAGAGCTATAGAGTGAGACCTTTTCTGAATGGCTTTTAAAAAATGGTTTATTGTCCCTTCTTACTTTTTAAAAAATATTCTTTCTCATATCTTGGAATAAATTTACAATTTCTATAATACTTATTTACAGAAGCTTTTTGTTCAGTTTGTTATATAAATTTCATAGTGGAGGTTATGTAAGATAAGAATATACAACTATTAGGGGATTGATGACAGAAATGTTTGAGACGATACTATAAGATCTATATTGTCTGTTGCAATAGTGTTTATTTGAGTTGACAAACCTTATTAAGCCCATGGAATGTATGGTCTTTTCATAATAGCTGACAATGAAATGAAACCAGAAAAGTCAGAGAAGGAAAGAACTCCCCATCTGGGGAATGATGTAGGTCTGTAGATTTTCATGTAAATCAATAAACTGGTTGGACAGACAAATGAATAGAAAAAAAATAAATGAAAGATGAGGAATGGGATGAGGTGACTGGTGAATGATGTGGAAAATATAAAGTAAGCCAATAGTTTATTATTAAATATACATGATTATTACACAGTATTACCTTACCCACTCTCAGGTCAGTAAGGACACAGGTACCTGTTGTAGTTTAGAATAGCTTTATTTTACCTAGAGCTTGGCAGATACTATCTACTAAGCTACCTCATTCTCCCCCAGCCCATGCCATCTGCTTTTCTAGCTGGGCTACCCCCCACCCATAATTTCATAAATCCTTGCTTATCTTCTCATCTATGTTGTTTTCCTCCGTCCACACTGATCTGGCCATGTGCTGCTCTCAATGCTAACCTATGGCAGCTCTGCCTCCTCTTACCCCTCTGGTACCTGTCTTCTCCCTGTGATCCTTCTGTCCCCAAAGCCCTGGAAACTTAGCCATGCCTACCTCATTTCTGCCCTGCCCAAGTGTAGGCTTTCTATTGTCAGACAGGGAGGTAAGCGTATGTGATAGTAAGAGACAGCAAGCAGAACTCGGGGAGCAACATAGTTAATAATCAAACACAAAGCATCAAACCATGCTGTTACAAATGGGAGGGTTCAAAGGTGCACAGAAGGTTAGATAGGTGAATGGATGAGCTGTGTCAAATACCCGTCTGACTAGGCAGATGCTAGAGTAAATAGATGTAGATAAATGAGTAGATAGGGGACAGTAATATGGTGGATAGTTTGACAGATGGGATGGATGGAATAGTTGGATAGATGAGTGGCCACAGGTGAATATGTGTGTATCAGTTTGCATCACTTGTACCTGAGTGGAGAAAAAAGAAGTGATATGCACGTTGGCTCTCACCAATAATCCCAGTACATGAAGCTCAGCTGGGAGAGATCACTGTGAATCCTATACCAGCCTGGGCTGTAAGTGACAGAGTGAGATTCTGTCTCAAAGCAAAAGTTAATTAATATACAAATGAAGGAGAACAAGAGAGATGGGTGATGGGTGGTCCATCTAACAGTTGGATAGGTGCAGAGGCAGATCGGTAGGAAGGACACCTAATGAAAAAGTGTGTGAGTGAATAGTGCGTGGATAATGGATGGATGATAATAGAGTAAGTTCTAGAATTAGATCATGCTTTCCAGACTCTCTGTCTAATTCTGTGCAACATTGAATAAAATCTTTTAATTTCTCTGAGTCTTGGGGAAAATATAAATATCCCAAGAGATCACAACTTACAGTGAGAGCTTTAAGTGATTTTATTAGAGAAAATGAGTATTTTTGAAAACAAAAGCATCAAAAAATGTGCATGTCATTAACTGTGAGGGATAAAAGTCTAACTTGAAATCAAATTTCTGTAAATAAAAATAAGGACTTCAGGACTGAAAAGCTGTGGTGAAAGTCTGGTGGTAATTCTTGAAAAATCTCTAGGTATGTAATAATATTAACGTGAAATATTTTGTAAATAATAGTTACAAAATAAAATATAAATATACTTATTTTGACTGTTAACATGATAATGCATAAAGAGGGAGGAGATAAGGAAGAAATATTCTAGATCTACTGACTTCATCATTCACAGCAGGACCCAAATCGAAATGTAGAATGTGTATAGCAACAGCTTTCTGTTACTATAACAAAAAGCTTGAGACAAATGCTAGAGAAAAGATTTATTTTGCCTTATGGGTTTTTTTTGTTGTTGTTATTGTTTTTTTGTTTTGTTTTGTTTGTTTGTTTTTTAGCAATTCCCACCCATTATTGAGACAGCACTCCATGGCAGAAGCACATGGAGGAATGAAACAGCTTACATTATAAGCCAGGGGACGAGAGAAAGGAGAGAAGGAGGGGCTATGGGCACATAATCTTCTTCAGGGCTGTATTCCCAGTGACCCAAAAATCTTTCACAAACTGCACCTACCTCTCATAGGTTTTTAATCTGCAGTCCCAGGGATCGATTCATAGACCACTGGGAGCACATTGCAGAGCCAAACTCTAAGTAAGAACCAAATATCTTAGTCTCATTTTGGTTCTGCTTTTCTCTCCAAGCTTACGTTTTTCGATGAGAATTTTTTTCAAGATTATCTTGATACAAATAATACCTAATTGAAATTTCATAATTCTTTCATTTTCCATTTGACTTCTTTTTAAATTTGAAAATATAGATGCCATTAGGTGGAATGACTTATTACAAATAGTGTATAGAAAGAAATCACATATTTATACAAATGTTTTTTTATATTTGTCCCCCCTTTCTAGAATGCATGCACAAAAATGTTGATGGATGATGTTAACGCCGGTTATTCGTGTGTGGTGGCTTTGAACTGTTCTAACCTCTTTGCAACGTGAGAATAATTTATACTAATCATGGTTTTACAAACCCATGCTGAGTTTCTTTGCATAAAAGAGAAAATGGGAAAATAGCAATTCTTTGTTTATTTTAATCGGGTCATAACCTGGAAGTAATTTATTTTCCTGAGTCCTAACCTTCCCTACTTTAACTCTAGGCTTTTTTGTTAACTCTGGAAGGAATCTAGTCCTTGATATTGTGACTTTGGGAGGCTAGGCTGGGGCCACAGTATTTTAAACACCTCCTCCACCAATACACCCCCACCACCAACCATCACACACACACAGAGACACACACACAGAGACACACACACAGACAGACACACACACACCTTGAGGCTGTGGACTCTACAACTACAGTGCTAGCTTTATTTTGTATATTTGTTTACAAAGAGGTCTTACCGGGGCACATTTTATAAAAATTCCGGATGTTCACTTGGAGTTGCCCACTACATTTGTGCTAGGGGTTTGAATTTGTTCTCTTGTCACTTGACAAGGAATCCTTGGTTGTGTTCCCTTTTGTCTTGTGGTTGATCAGAGACTCTATAAACCAAGTCTCTCGGGAAGAAAAAAAAAATGTGAGAGAGTGGCGTGTGGAAGGGGGTGGCCGTGGCTCAGTGGCGGAGCCACAAGGCCCTGAGTTTGAGCCCAACACTGAAAAAGTAATAGTAAACTTCCCTCTTTAAGAGGACTTCCGCCCCCTTTGGTAGGAATTTACAGCAGATTCATTTTAAAATAAAACGTGATGGCTCTTTTATGATAGTGAAGGAACGGTGGTCGATCCACGGGGAGGAGGTGGGGACCAGCCCCAGGGAATGATGGGAATAATGCTGCCCACTTCTGGGTAAACCTTCCCACACCAGTTAATCCAATCTCCACAGCCCCTCGATAGCACAGAGGCTAAACTGTCCCTCATAGCTGTGCCCAGAGGCTTGCCTCCCAGGTGACCCCAGATTCTGTCAAGCTGAAAACGCTAAAGCTCTCATCTTTATGCTTGACATCTCACCCCTGATCTGGTAAGCCCTGGCAGGATATCAGTACAAAGATGTGGTAATATTCCTGGATTCAGATACACACCAAAGTGGTTTGAAGCTTCCTGACTTAACTGTCTTCACAGCAGAGGGGGGTCGTGTGTTCCTTCCTCTGCCTTCCTTGTGTCTCTACAGCCAGGGGTAGGGCGGATGCTTTGGCCATTTTGGCAACCCCATGACTGGGAGTTCTAAACTCCGAAATGTGGGTAAGCATATTCAGTGAGTTCTTTCCTTTTTTTATGTTCATGGATAGAGAATTAGATTTTATTTTAAAACAAACAAACAACAGCAACAGCAACAAAAAAAGGTTTTGGAATAAGTACTTTGTAAGTATAAAATTAAGCCATATAGTAATAATTAAGCTTTCATCCAATAAATAAATGCTGCACTCTGTTGAGGGGGAACAAACAGATAAAGATGGTTGGGGCTAAAAACCTACTAATTGCAACATTTTCAGTTCCAAACAAGTTTCAAGCTATAATAACAGGCTAGTCTGTTATTATAAATTATGCCAAGTGCTACAATTGATGGTCCCATTTCTTCCCACATAATTTGTTTTCTCCCTAAGACTGCAGACTGAGAAAGCAAGGAAGAAATGTCACCTTTCTCTTAAATTTTGGTAATGGAAAAAAAAATCTGACTTTTGGCTTGAGGCCATGTCTAGGGAAAATGAATTTCAGAGCAGGCAGTTCCTTGGAGCACAGTCATATCAACCCTCATTTGAACAACTTCACAAAGGGAGAGGCATATTGGTACAAATTCCACAATGGAAAGTGCTTTCCCATCAGGACATTTTAACATGAAAACATTTCTTTCCAAAGTCTGTAGCATGTTATTAATATAATAGAACCGTGAGTGCTGACTATTATCTGAAATCCCTCAAAACCTCTAATTAAATAAACCTGTAGAAAGTGCTAGGTATGAATCTGACTTCAAAAATGATTCTTTGTTTAATTCCTGGGATGATGGGATAATTATTATAGTGTCCAACTGAGGCATGGGCATGGCATTGTAGTATTTTATACTGGGGAGTTAAATACACAGAAGTACAAGAAGTAAGAGGCACAAGCAAATGAATTATGACAACACATTCCCACCATGAGTTCAAGAAATTAGACGTTGCTACAATCAACACCCCCTTCCCCTTCTACAAGCCCTAACATTTCTTCCTCCAAATTTAACCTCTTCTTTTTTGCTGTTCAATTTTGTGTTCAATAACACAAAATCATCGAGTTTGTGTTATTCAGTGTTTCAGTTTTCACTCAACAAAACATTTGCAAGATTTATCTGTGATGCTGCATGTTTGTGCATTGGTGGCGTTATAACTAATGTAATTAGGAAGGTCTAGTCCACCCCTGGCTTGGTGGAGCTGGGTGCTATGAGAAATCAAGCTGAGCGAGCAATGGGAGCAAGCCAGTAAGCAGCACCCCTCCATGGTTCTCCGCATCAGCTCCTGCCTCCAAGTTCTTACCCTGCTTTCCCTCAAGTGATGAAACATGGTAAGAATTATAAGATGAAAATAAACCCTTTCCTCTTCTAGTTGCTTTTGGTCCCAGTGTTTTATCACAGCCATGGAAACTCGAACTAAGAAAATATGGTTCAACAGATCAATCACTTTACAGCTAGTGCTACTTTGCCCTGTGTCAGAGACTATCTCTAAGGCCATAGATTTTACCCAACAAATAAAAAGCTGTAAGAGAACATTCTTCCCATTCTAAGACATCAGACAACCCAGACAAGCAATCAAGATACAACGCTACGAATCCTTCAGACACTATGATTACAAAACCACTGAGGAGACACAAGACTGCACGTCTGTGTGACTCATTCGCCTTTGGTAGATCGTCATGTAGCTGGGCAAACAAACCCAAACCAGAACAACAACAAAATCAGCTCCTACTTTAATAAGCAACTAAAGGACGAATTTGAGCATTTGGGCCAGCACATCTGCATATCTGTGTAGAGGAATTAGATACCACAGACAGACTCTGGCGGGTCATGCACGAGATCCTGAAATAGTCTTCATGGGTGTTCCACGGCTGCTCTTGAGAAAGACAAGATGCATAAGAAACCAAAGAAAATGCCATAGGTGGAAGGTGATCAGTTGCGACTCCAACACCATCTATTTCCCCTAGGCCCTTGTGTCGTACAACCTCAAAATCTCAAGGTGCTAGAATGGACACCAGAGCCTTCCCCCCCACATCTGATGCTATGGGAGGGTAAGAATGTGTCAGGGAGTCTACCCTAGACCTCCCTCAAAATCTCCGTGTTCAAGTCTGCAGGAGACTCTGAAGGGAGACAGAATTTGAAGGCTGAGCCTCATTGGATTAGACCAAGTGTCATCTATCTTAGGGTTTGTAGACTCTTGGTGACAAAGTGAATCAAACTAAGCATCCCCTAAGTCACTGGCTCTCAGCCCTCCCAATGCTGGGACCCCCAACCATATAATTATTTTTGTTGCCACTTTACAACTGCAATTTTGCTACTATTATGGGTCATAATGTGAATATTTTTTGGAGATAGAGGCTTGCCAAAGGGGTGATGACCCACAGGATGAGAACTTCTGCGCCAGGTGATTTGAGTAAACAGGTAAAAGCCTGTTTACTCAAATGAGATTCTTTAGGAGGTGATAGCAGAGGATTGGGGGTGGAGGTCAGTGGCTGGCCATTTGTCTCACACATGCAAGGCCTTGTGTTCAATCCTTAGCACCAGGGATAAAAAGACAATAGTGGAATCTGGAGTCTCTACAAAGTATCACTCATAACATCCAGTGTATATTGAAAAGAACCAGGCTTGCAAATAAGGGAAATGTGGCCAACATCTGGAAACCAAAGCAGCCAAGGTATGAGATGGCCCTCATGTCTCACTTAGCAAAGAGCTTAAAGCAGCTATTATAGACAGTTCAAAGACCCCATAGCTAAAAGAAAAGCCCATCTTAATTGGTAAACAAGGACTCTTAGCACAGAAATTATGCAAGTGATAAAAAAACAGTATTTTTAGAACTGATAAACATAAAACTAAAATTAAAATATACCTCGATGGTTACAAGAGTATGATTTTAAGATGCAAAAGAGAACTCAATAAAGCGGAAGATAACTTGATAAAAATGTAATCTGGAGATTAGCAAGATAAAAAACAAAAACAAAACAAACAACAAACAAATAAACAAAAAGGTGAAGGAAAACTAACAAGGACCTGCAGAAAGTCTGAGATCACCCACAGTAAGTAGTTGAGTTTAAAAGATGAATTACAAAACCATTTAAGATATACTAGCTTGGCTGGAGAGATGGCTCTGAGGTTAAGAGCACGACCTGCTCTTCCAGAGGTCATGAGTTCAACTCCCAGCAACCACATGGTGGCTCACAACCATCTATAATAAGATCTAGTGTCTTCTTCTGGCATGCAGGTGTATATGCAGATAGAACATTGTATACTTAACAAATAAATAAATTATTAAAAAAATATATACTAGCTTAGCTTAGCAAGCAGTTTGCTCTCCTCAGGGAGAGGCTATTGTTGGTGGGGAGACATGGGGGCTGGAGCAGAAAGCTTAGAGATCACATCTTTTTTTTTTAAAGAATGAATTAATTTAAAAAATATTAATTACAGTTTATCCACTTTGTATTCCAGCTGTAACCCCCTTCCTCATTTCCTCCCAATCCCACTGTCCCTCCATCCCTCCTTAGTCTCCTCCCATGCCCCTCCCTGAGTCCACTGATAGGAGAGGTCTTCCTCCCCTTCACTCTGATCCTAGCTTATCAGGTCTCATCAGGGCTGGCTTCATTGTATTCCTCTGTGTCCTGGTAAGGCTGCTCCCCCCTTGTGGGGGGGGTGGTCAAGAGCGGACCACTGAGTTCATGTCAGAGACAGTCCTTATTCCCCTTACTAGGGAACCCACTTGGATACTGAGCTGCCATGGGCTACATCTGAACAGGGGTTCTAGGTAATATCCATGAATGGTCCTTGGTTGGAGTATCAGTCTCAGAAGAGACCCCTGGGCCCAGATGTTTTGGTTCTGTTGCTCTCCTTGCAGAGCTCCTGTCCTCTCCAGGTCCCACTATCTCCCCCTTCCCTGGGTAAGATGATCAATCCCCACTCAGAAAGACAAACGGGATGGACGTTGGAAGAAGGAGAAAACAGGAAACAGGACAGGAGCCTAACACAGAGGGCCTCCGGAAGACTCTGCCCAGCAGTGTATCAAAGCAGATGCTGAGACTCTTAACCAAACTTTGGGAAGAGATCACATCTTTAATGGCAGCCAGAAGTAGAAGGAAAAGTGAGGCTTCAAACTCTCAAAGTTAGCCCAGGGTCACTTCTTCCAGCCAGGCTACAGCATCTCTCCACACCTTCCCTGACAGCACCACAAACTGGGAACCAAGTACTCAAAAACATGAGCCCATTCAGGGCACCATGGTAGCCATATTAATGCACACATTTATGCAAGCAAGTTGACGGAACTAAACCAATTAAACAGCAACAGATCTGTTTTTTTGTTGTTTGTTTGGTTGGTTGGTTTTGGTTTTGTTTTGTTTTTTTCAAAACACCTAAGTTTCCAGAGACTTCTGCATTGTTAGTTAAATGTTAAGTCGTTCAACTGCAAAGAGTTAATCTCTTAGAAAGCTAAGCATACACTTAGCCTATGACCTAACAGTTTTTACTTTTGGACATTTCTCCAACAGAAATGAAAACACAGGTCCATAAAAAAAAAAAACTCACTCAGAAATTTTCATAGCAATTTTATTCATAATAATGGAAGATGGCAAGGCATCTAAATAACCTGATGAATAGATACAGAAATTATGGCACATTCAACCATTCTTACGTACCACATAAGAACGAACAAACACAACCACAAGCAACAGATCTCAAAAACATTAGAATGGCTTGCATAATCCCATCTTTATGAAGCTTTAGAATAAGGTAGGCGAATCCATAGTGAGGGAGGGCTCCTCTCCACAGGAGGACAGGGTGAGGAAGTGGGCATAGACTACACAAAGCAATATCAACATAGCTTCTAGGAGTCACGTTGCTCTACCCCTAAATGACAATGGCGGTTGTGTCATATACATGTGTCAAAATGCACTAAACAATAAGCAGACCCGAAATGATTTTAATTGTACATTGCCAGGAAAGGCTTTAAAAAAGATATGTTTTTGTGTTGTTTGTAAATCTTTGGTTTAACCGCTTAAGGCGGAAGTCAAGGAAGAGACACTTGAGGCAAAAGGTGGGGAATTCAGTTTCCCCTGAGTCAGGATGTAGGTGGTTGCGATTCTCCTTCAAGCAGCATCTTCAACTGATCTGCCAATCACAGGGGCCCAGTTTGTGTGCTTTCCTGGCTGAGTCTGCCTTTGCTTCCAAGAAGCAAGGGGCATTGCTAGTCTTGTTCACCCTGCCCCTAAGCCTGGAGCTCAGTCCTTTTTAGGATGCCCTAGAAGGTGACAGGGAGCATAGGGACCTATGGTGGGAAGTGCCTGCGCTTAGGATCTGTTTCAGAGGCCAGTTCCTGAGGCCCAAGAGCTACACCGGTAAACATCGGAGACCTAGAAGGTGGAGGTGGAAGCTGACTGAGCGCCCTGCAAACCCTGAAAACTGTGGCCTGTAAGATTGAGGGGGCAGTGGCCCTACCTGGGTGAGAGGGCACCACCATCTCCCGCGATGCCGCCAAGTGACCACCCTGTCCATGCCGGGTGGCAGGGCACGCGCGCCCGCAGAGCTGAGGGTGGTTGGGTGGGAAGTCTGCAGTGTCAGAGGGTGGCGGTGAGTTTGAGGGGTGCTCTTCCTGGCCTCAGGGACACCTTCTCTGCAGGCTGCATGCGGTGACCTTCCTGGTGGGGCTGCCTCATTGCAGGCCGGGTGAGCGGCGCCCCCTGGTGGCGGACCGCGACAGCGGCGCTGGGGAACGCGGGTCACGCTGCAAGAAAGGGTCGGGACACCGCTCTATGCCTGGAAGTCAGACCAGCTGCACCGCAGCTCCCCATCTCACGATTCGAAGCGCGAAAGCACGGAGGGCCCGGCTTTCTCTGATCTTTCAACCGATTTTGGGAGCCCTTCTGGAATTCCAGTTGCCTTTTCCCAGTACTAGCCCAGGGGAGGGCGCTCTTGTCATTTCGAGAGCACTTCCCCCCCCCCTTCCTCTTCCGTAAGCTTCTGTTTAAGAACGTACAGTCTAATGCTTGTCCCTATCTGAGACCTCTGAGGAGGACACGGAGATTTGGGGGCTGGGTACGTTTTATATGATGTACTGGGAGACCCACAGAGACCCAAAGGGGAGTTTAGGGGAGCCTGAACAGAAGACCTTTTAAAATAGGCTGCCCCACTTGGCTTTGATTACCGCCCTGGAGCTCCAGCTCGGGAGAGAGAAGGTGGGGTGGAAAGTGGGGAGCCAGCTTCTGCTGAAGCAAGGGAGGGAGGCTGCCCCAGGAGGACTCTGGGACTCCTTGGGACGATAGCTCGTCTGCTCTCTGGGGTGTAGCAGTCTCCTTCCGGGACCCAGAGGCAGTATTTTGAAGTAGAAATGCTCTCCTGGGACTGGTTGACTAGCCTCTAAGGCCATTCCCGAGGTTTTTGGTGGGCAGAGAACCGCGCTGGCTCCAGTCTTCATGGCTTGGTCTAACCTAGCCTTGAAGGACTTAAAAGGGGCTGCTAAACCTAAACCATACCCCTCTCCTGGCCTTATCACTGCTCTCCTTCAGATGCCCTGATCAGTGAGTTCTCAGAATGTGCACACGTTTGCTCACCTTCCTACCTTTGTTCACAACTTTGTTGTCCCCTCTGTCTACTTTGGACCCTTGAAGTCAGCCCTAGCCCATTCTCTGATTTTTCAACTGAACTCATAGCACTTGGGCCTTTGTCAGGTTCCTGTCCTTGCTCAAGGTATACACCCTGCACAGTCAGGGAATGTGCCATGTCTGCTTCTTGTACATACCAGCTACTAAACAAAGCATTAATTATTGACAGCTGGAAGGGACCTCCCTTATCTCTCTGTGGGATGTGATGGTCATATTGGCCTCACAGTTCAAGAAGAAGCTCTGGGTGAGACTCTTCCCCTGGAGAGAAGCTTGTCCCCTTGGAGGGCACGCTTAACCAGCTGTCCTCCCTCCGACTCCTCAGCCTGCTCAGCCTTTGCCTAAATCTCTGCCAGCTAAATATTAGAACCCTGATCTCTCTCAGCCTTTGGTCCACCGTTTCTGCCTCTTCTGAGCCCATCTTCTTCCCCACTTTCCCATCACCGGGTCAGCCTTGGCCTTGGCTAGGTGTCGTCTTTTCACCTCTGAGGACCATTTATGGGTGCTTCCTCCCTCTGTCTGTCCTCATCCCTCTTCCAACAGCCTGGCAAGGCTAATTGAAGGGTCTCAGTGAGCATACTGGTTCACCTCGAATCACTCCCTGTGGTGGAAGACTCTAGCATTTGTCTATGTCTGCCCCCTCTTCTGAGCACAGAGCTGTACCTGTACAGCAGTTAGGTAGTGCCCCGAGACTAGTTCTGGCCAAGAGCCTGGGAACAGAAAGACTCTATGCTCTTTCTGGCTAAAACATTTGCTTACCAATGCGAGACCTTCTTAGCTTTCTTCCCTGCCTCATTAACTGTGGATTGATGAAACAGAGGTACCTCAAGTCCAAATAGCTGGCATACTGAACCAGCCTTGGAAGCCACCGCCCTAGAGAGGCCACCCAAACAAGCCATGCTTTGTGCAAACAAGAGATAAATGTGTGTTGTGTCATGTGACTGAAGCCTAGCCAAGCCTATTCTGGGTGATTTGAGGAGCTTGTTAAATGAATGCATGGCTTGGCAAACTGTAATGATCTATGCACATTTTATTATTGTTATCAAACTGTAGCAGGTGCCCAGGGAGCAGGGAGTTTAGCAAGGTAAGAGCCCTGTGTCCTGTGGCCACTGTACAGGGCTGGAAATGGGTGTGGAGACTGATAAATGGGCAGGGCATGCCATGAGAGAAAAGCTTTGCCTCATTAATGATTTGCCAAGGGCCTGCCTGGAACCTGTTTACATATTTAATCACTGATGAAAGGTTAACGAATTTGGCCCTGCTGGCAGGGGATGGACAGTTTCCCTCCGATGTTTAGCTCCTATGGCTGGGAAAGACGGGATTTTTCTCCTGGATCTGCAAAGATTCCCTGCCCCCCTCTCCCCTCCTCTTACACATACTCTCTGGGCGGCTACAACACAGTGTTTTAATGTCAAGCTGACACTAATTCAGGACCCTGCTTAGCTGCGCCTCTCCATCTCTGGAAGTGTTGAAGGCAAATACAACGTGGCTTTGTTTCTTAAGCAAGAACATGCCAACCAGTTTTCAGATGAGCATGGTCCCCAAAAGGCCTGTCTGTGTACGTCATTCTCACAGCTCTGCTTCTCAAAGTCCTCTCCTCCTTTCCTCTGTGTCTGTTCTTTACATTGGAATCACTGGATCTTGTTTGATGAGTAGTTATGACATTCTTAGAATATTTAGGTGGAAATGAACATCCAACTTACATGACCCTAGAGAGATTCCTCCACGTCCCTCTCACAAGTCAGTGGACTTAGGTGAGAAAAGAGGGGGACTTCTCACTACCCAAGACTCCCCCTAACCTCAGGAGAGAAGGGGTTGGGGCAAAAGGAAAGAGCTGGGCAGCCTGGCGAGTTATTTGTGTGATGTGAGCCTTGCTGGCTGCTTCCTTGACTTTGGATTTCTCATTTTCTTCCTTTCTCTTCCTTCCTTCCTTCCTTCCTTCCTTCCTTCCTTCCTTCCTTCCTTCCTTCCTCCCTTCCTTCATCTCTCTCTCTCTTTCTTTCTGAGACAGGGTCTCACTATATAGCCCTGACCATCCTGAACTAAGAGTCTTTATTTTCAAATAGAACCCAGAGGCTCTTGTGACCTCCATCATGTACTGTGGTGAGGAACCTGGCAGAAGGCTTTGGATCAAAAGATACTTGATAGAGATCTCCCTCTCTTCTTCCAGGAAGAGTCAAAGGATGGCAGACCCTTCATTTCCTGGTTCTCTGGTTCCTCTCATGGAGGCTGGATGGTACAAGAAAGATGGGTAAAGATGGTGAAAAGGGAAGGTTTTCCTAGGGCTGGGGTGGCAAGGAAAGATATAGCTGTGGTTGTGCCCAGGTCGGGGACTGGGACCCTGAGTCCTACTCTACAGGGTCTCTAAACTCCATGAAGAAGCAAGGAAAAGAGACCAAAGACATACCATGGCCTTAGTAAATGTAAAGACACCCTTGGCAGATAATCCTCATGGTCAGTTTGACCGGATTTGGCTCTAATGTACAGGTGACCCACCACACAGGGCTCGAGGGCTACCTTTTTCTGCCTGGAAAATGGAATTTCTGGATCCCTTTTACAGTCGTAGAAATGGACTTCGGCTTTGTGCAGGCAGGGTGGTTCTTCATTTTAACGGGACTCTCGAGCAGGATACACTCAAGGAAGTCTGCGGCACTTTGCTCTCCAATGGGAAAGAAAGTGAGCTCTTTATAGCCCCTCTAGCATTTGAGAGGCAAGATTTGCTGGTTGGTAGTCAATTAAGATTATGGTATTCACAGATACAGTGTTTGTGACCAAGCCCATTCATTGCTGGCTATGAACTCAAGGGCAGTGGTTGGGTCTCCCAAGAGCCCATTCCCATGAGTCGATGACACTGGCCTGCATGGAAAGCAAGCCAAAGGCCCACGCAACAATCAGCAATGCTTGGGGCCTGCTTAGCACCAGGCAGATGGCATTGATAGTGACATGGCCACCTTGGCTACAGGCCTCTAAACGTTGAAGCATGGGCATTTCTTTGTCTAGAGGGTACAAATTCTCCCTGCTCTCTGATAGACCCCCAGCAGCACAAACTCATAACCAACTTACACCCATAACAAAATTATAATATATTAATAGCAATATAATAGAATAAAGGCTTGTGTGTGGGGGGCAACCAATATTTCAGAACCTGAAGGATGGCATTCATTGTTCATGAGGTTGGCTGAAGGCTGTGCCTTCAGAATCCAGCTAAGTTGCAGTGGGGAAGCCCAGGGTTAGTTGCAGAGAATCATGTTCCAAGCAGAACCGTTGCACATGCTGAAACTGGCGCCTCCTCCTTAGTAAGATCTGTGGAAACAAGCCTGGTGGCTTCTGAGAGAATGCTGTCGGTAACCATGGCTTCTGTGGAGACTTCAGTCTCACAGTAGTAGCTTGGCCGCACTGATACAAACCTGTTAGCTTCTCACCGTAGAAGGCATTTCTGGAAGGCACTTAAATGTCACATGGGGCCATGACAATTGCCTAGCTGCTTCAGTGGCCCAGGGAACCAGCTCTCCATCTCGCACAGGGTCAGAAGCCGAGTCAGTCTGGTGGAGCCCCTAAATGGCATGGCTGCTCAGGTCAGGATCTCCTCTGCCAATCTTTGGGCCCTTGATAAGCGTGACAAGTATATGAGTGTGTCCCTGCTGCCCACCAAGCACTCTGTGGGAGGAGGTCCTAGTGTAAATGGAGGTGAGATTTACAGGGAGCTCTCAGAGAACCACGTAGTATCACTGCTCAGCACCAAGTCAGTCTCCAATATGCAAAACTGTTGGTAAAAGGCCTCCTCCCTGGGCTCTCTGATGCTCCCCCACCTCCCTCCAACCCAGGCTCACAGAGGTAGTGAGAAGAAGCTGAGACAATGCCGATGAATACAACGTGTTTGTGGCTGCAGATTGTGCCTAGCACAGTGACAGGTGGCGTCCACTGTGCTCCAGCCCTCGCTCTGGCTGTGTCTTGGGTGGTTCCCCTTTACTCCTCTGCACATGAGCTGAAGTCCAGATGGTGAAGTCCACGAGAGGCCACTCTTCTGTTTCCGAGGAATGGTAGGGACAGCATTTCATGTCTCTGAGGAGGAAGGGTCTGGTCTCCACTGTGAGAGCAGGAGACCGGGCCCTCCTTAGGTGGGCTCCTTGCGGCTTCCTCAGGTTGAAAGGCAGAGGGCAGCGTAAGCTGATAGGAAGGTAGAGAGGCTTAGGGTTCCCATGAACAGTGTTTGGATGACCTAGCCTCTGGTTTCTCAGTGCCTGCCCTGATACCAGGGTGGAGGTTAGAGAGAGGGCTGTTCTTCCCAAATGGAAGCTTCCAAATCAGCCTCAAGGGCAGACAGTAGGCAGGCAAGGGGAGCCATCCCATTCCGGGTTCCGCTATAAGTGGAATCCAGATGAAAAGTGGCCACAGCCAGCTCCTGTAGCCCAGTTCTCGCTGTTAAGAAACCAACCATCTCCTCTTCTTCTGCCTCTCTGCAGGTTGTGAGTGGAACCACAGGAGAGCTGGGCCGCCTGGCATGGAAGGCATGGCCCCCCTTTCTCACTCTTCTTAAGTATTCCTGAGAGACTGGTGAGAACAGAGGCTGCCTGATGTTGGGTGTCTTGTTGGAAGACCCAGTGCTGAGGAGAACCTGCCTGTGCAAGGGACCCCTTTCTGGACTCTCCAGATCAGTGCTCATCCAGCTCAGTACACTTCAGGGCTTCAGAACCATGGGGGAGACTTTAGGAGGAAGGAGGAGGGAGAGAAGGAGGAGGGAGACAAAGGTGAATGGGACTGTCTTTCTTAAGAATGGATGAAAGAATGGAAAGAAGGAAGGAAAGAAGGGAAGGAAGGAAAGGAAGGAAGAAAGAAAAGGAAGGAAGAAAGGATGGAAAAGGAAGGAAGGAAAGAAGGAAGGAAGAAAGAAAGAAAAGAAAGGAAGAAAGGACAGGAAGGAAGAAAAGGAAGGAAGAAAGGATGGAAAAATGAAGGAAGGAAAGAAGGAAAGGAAGGAAGGAAGGAAAGAAGGGAAGGAAGGAGAGCAAAAGGCATGTTAATATTAGTACAATCAGGTGTGGCGGGGTAGGGTCCAGTCTCTGGGGCAGGGCAGTAGTCGCAGCTGAAGGTCAGATGAGAGCCACAGCGTTCTCCTGCAGGCTATATTCCCTGTTCTTCTTCACCCTCCAGATGATGACGAAGAGCAATAGTGTGCCCAGGGCCTTGTAGGCTACTTGTAGGCCCAGGTACCTGTGAGGCAGGAGGAGACAGGAACGGTGAGGGAGGAGGGCTCCTCAGCTCATGTCCTCCGACCAGGGACAGCAGGAAGATGAACATTGTTTTCACAGTGGCCTAGGAGCTGTGAAGAGCGTTACTCGGGTGTCACCTCCCAGGTGGGGGTCACTTTGGACAGACACATGACAGTAGTGGTCCTCTGCTCTCCAGACATGATACTGCTGCCCCAGCTGTCTTTCCGCCGGCCTTCACTGTTTGTCCTCAGTATTTCTAGCTCTCGCATAACCCCGGCAAGCCTACCTTCTCCACCATTTCTAGATGATGGCGAGATGGCTGGATTTGGCATAGTTTAGACTCCCTCCCTGGTACCTCTGCTGGGCACCATGCTGGATTCCCCTCTCTCCAAGCAATGGAGACTGCCTGGTATCTTTGCACATCCGTAATCTTTCTCAGCCTCCAGGCACCCCTTTACCTTTGGTGAACTTTTTTTTCCGCTATGAATCTCTCATGGGACTCATGAGGGGCAGTACCTCGCGGGACACATCAATGCAGACCTGTGTCCCCTCACCTGAATGGTTCCTTACAGGTTCCCCAAATGCCTGCCATAGTGACCTCTGCTCTCTGTCCATGGTAGAGTCTTCAGAGACATCTCTCTTATCTTGTCCCTTAGAAGCCTGACAGCCCCCACCACAGCCATAAGGCTAAATAAATAAATAAAGCTTTAAAAAATTCCCTGCTGGGACCACAGGCCCAATCTCCTAGACACCTCTGCGTGTAGGAGCCCTCACCTGTTTCGGAGACTGTCATTGTCATAATATGCACAGGCCCCTCGTCTCCCTGAGCACAGGTAGTTCCACCGGATACAGGAGGAGTCAATGAGGAGGCCATATAGGGATGGAGATGGCAGCCAGGCTGGCAACAAGGGGAAAGAGATTTCAGAGTGTTTGAGTGACGTGGAGCTGCAGTGTGCCTGAGCCCCCCCCCCACGCCAATGGAATGGTCCAAACATCTGAGGCCAACTCTACCTCATCCTTGGAATCACAGTGACATGGGAGAACAGAAAACAGAAGCTTGAATTCTCCTTTCACCAGAAGGCTTAGGAGATAAAGGGGGAATCCTTTCAGGACAGAATGAATCACAGGGTCAACCAGATGTCAGCTCAGACACACTGCACAGTTCTCATGTTCAAGGTTGGCCCCCAAGTAGAGAGTCAATCTTGAGAATACTAACATCCCCAAGTCTTCATGTGGCCTCCACAGGTGATGGTTTCATTGTAACGAAGAGCAAGTGAGCAAGAGGGCCCAAGGAGGCACTGAACCCCATTTTACTGAAGTTCAAATCCCAGGCTCTTCTTTCACTCCAAACTGCCCCACTAGATTAGACAACACCCTTTGGAGACCTAGGCTCCCCAAATGTACCTGAGTGGTAAGGTGTAGTCCAGCAGGCACCATGCTTTCCTAGGTGCTGAATGTTCTAGATACCTACCACCCAACCCCATCAAGCTCTGTGTTGCTAAGTTGTGGGCAGCCAGTGGGTCAGGGTGGATTTGTCCAGGATTTACAATGGGGATGGGCCATCCCATTCTCAGAAACATGGTGCTGAAAACACCTGATTATCTAGCGCCCCGTGAGTTGCTGTTTCTGGAAGAAAGAAGCAATCCAGCCCTGTGGCCCTACCCATACTTGAGAAACTCCCAGGAGCAGCCCCTCAGCCCCTGCTCTCTTTCCGGTGTCCAGGTGAACAGTGGCTGGAACTTGGCCCTAGTGACACATCCCTAAATAGAAGAGAAGCCAAGGAGAGTTTTCAAGCACATCTCAGTGGGTAACTGTAAACCTGCTGGAGTTTATAAATAGGCAGTCTTTTCATCTATCCCAGAGTGGAGCTGTGTTCTTAAGCCATGAGTGGAATTCCTCCAGGCCTGGGTTTTCTAACTGTGGCCCCACATTGAGCTATCTGAGCTCAGGTGGAAAATCAGAAGCAGCAAGTGCTTGGAGCTGCGGGACAGAGAGGCCATTCTCTAGGTCACCAATAGAAGCAGGGCAGGAGGTCCTCTGGGAGGAATGCCAGGTCTCTTTCCCTGCCAGGACATTAGAGTAAGCTATAAACCAGCTATAGATGGTAAGTCATAAATAAATACAAGGAGCTGTGCTGACAAGCCAGCCTCTACCCAGACAAGATGCCCTGTGTCCCCTGTGTGGCTCAGGAATGTGACTGTCATTTAGAGGGTTAAGGGTCCTTCAGAACTTAAAGAGGCTTCATCACAGGGTAAATGGCTTGAGTCCAAATGCTGGCTCAGTCCTTGCATAGGCTCCTGCCCAGGTGACCTCAGTACGGATGATGGCACATGCTGGAAGGATAATAGAAGCCATGGCAGGGCAAGATGTGACCTGTATCCCTATATAATAATGCAGAGCAGGCTCCATACAGGTTTCAGTGGCCAAGGCAGGAAGGTGCACATTGATAGTAACTGAAGTCCTTCTGCCCAGAATCTCCCAAATCCCCATCCCTGCCATCCTCAGAACGAAGATTCGCTGTTGAATCCAGTCTCTTTACTGTTGTTCACCCATCATAGCAAGACCTCCATATTAGTGCCATGTGCTCAGTCTAATGAACAAATGCATCATGGATGTCAAAGGGCAGCCCAGGGCTGGCAGTCTGGGAAGGCACCTGTTCTGTGTTCCCTCACTGCACTCAGGGAAGCCAGATGCCTCCTACCCCTATGGGGATGCTCCCTCCTTGTGGGTGCCTGCTGACCACATGTATGCACAGATTGAGTGTTGAGATGGGGAGCTCCATGCTACTTAAGGACAGACAGGGTTCATAGGCAGAGGATCCCCTGACAAAAGAGACATTTGCTGAACCATGGCAGCGGAGAGAAGTCTGGAAAATGGGAGGGAAGCCAGGACTCAGCTTTGAAGCCGCTCTGTCTGGGGCAGGAATGCAAGGTTTTGCTTCCTGGGGCGGATTCCTGGGGAAATATTTAAAAACACCTGCTTTTAACTCTGTCTTCAGTATTCTCATGCCCTTTTCTTTCTCTTGCATAATTTTATTTGGCGTGAATGCTGTAGACAGAATCTTTCCTGATCTCAAGCAATCAGGCAAACGGTCCCTGTCAGGGTTTCGTATCTGCTGTGAGGTATATACACCTCCTCTCTGCAGCCAAGATGAGACAGAGCTTCCCCCAACCTTCCTCACCCCCCACAGCTTTTAGATGCACAGGGTCTAGGGCCTCTACTCCAGAAGGAAGGTTCTTAGTTACCTACCCAGCAAGCGCATCAATAAGAACTGCACTCCAATGGCAAATGACTTTTCATCCTGGTTCACCACACTGAAAAGGAAAACAGAAAATTAGCATTGGGAGGGCTCTGGGCTGCAGCATCACCTGGAGGGGACCAGGGAGGGAGGATAGACAGACTCAGAGCAGGTCAGAACTAGTCGTCGTGGTGCATCTGACCAGGTACATGGCTGAGAGTTATCTGATGAATTCTTCTCTTATGCTCATGGTTCTCAAAGCACCATTGCTGGGCCAGCGGCATCACCTAGGCTAACCAGTCTTCAGAAAAACAGATTCTCAGCCTGTATGTATAAAAAACATGGATATTCCAGGAGAGGTGCTGTCCAGAGACTACTTGGAGAGAAAGCAGGCAGGAGAGACAAAGAGCAGAAAGGAATTTCTGGCTGGACGCTTAGGCAGCAGGTCTGAACAGTATCTATATCTGAGCAACATCTTATACCAGGAAAAGAGGACCTGGGGCTGTCAGCTTCTGTGCAGGTCTGAAACAATTCCTTGCCCTGGGCTAGCTTTGTGAGGCATGACTTGAGTAGCTGCATAGGATGCCATGCCCAGAAAGGCCCACCTTTGGTTTATGTACGACTTGAAATTCTTAATGATTCACAAGTCAAAGGCTTTGCCGTTTCATTTGCATCGGGTTCCTGTGGATTCTGCCAACAGTCCTGCTTTTCCTTTTTCTCTTTTAAGAGGGGGGAGGCAAGGCCAGGTAAAGAGGTTCAGCAATCCCTAGGGAACTGCCACCTCAAGTGGAAAGTGGAAAGAGAGGGGGGGCATCTCAGACACAGGGTGGGGAGCCCAGAGCCGAGGTGGGAGCGCCTGCTCTGTGGCCAGACTTCTACGTGCTTTCAGCACACACACTCCTGGGTGGGTGATTATCATTTGAAAAAGAATTCAGAGCTAAGGGGACAGTGAGGAAGAAGACTCAAAAGTAACCTTCCAGACCACTGCATGTCATCTTACAATTATAAGCAGTCAGCCAGCAAATGAGAGACATCTCCAGGGGATGACCCAGTGAAGGGACGTTCTTTGGGGTTCAAGTAGGAGAGAGAGGCACCTCTGGGATCTCCCAGTGGACAGTGTCTAGAGTCCCAGTTGAATGTTCTTTCCCTCTCTGACTACAGCTTCCCTCCAATGGTCCAATCCATAGTGGGTACCCATGATGGCTAATCTCCAATGATTACTTATGGATCTGAAATCACCCAGGAAACAAACCTCTTGGTGAATCCATGAAGATGTATCCTGAGAGGCTGGATTAACTTGGGAGGACCTTGGTACCATTTAATGGTTCGGGGTCCTGGGATGAAGGGAGCAGAGAAGCTGAGCTGAGCATCAGTACCCACCTTTCTGCTTCTGACTGTGGATGTGGCCTCCTGCTCCTACCCCACAGCTAGAACTGCTTTTGCTGTCATGCCTCGGCTGCCCTGATGACTGTGTCCTTGGACTGTGAACCAAAGCAAGTCCTTCCCGCATTCAGTTGCTGTTGCCAGGCATTTTGTCCCAGGAACAGGAAAAATAAGTAATACAGTGGCCCCCTCACCTTGTCATTGTCCTTCGCCTGGGCAGACTAACTCCCACATGTTTTAACTTAGTTAGGCTTGGGCACCCCAATTTGGCTACTGACCAAGCTCCTAGGCCCCTTCTGGCTGCTGCCCCCATCTATCCCTGAATTAATACTGGGTTTCAGACCACTCTCTCCTTCTACATTGTCAGTTGATCTCTGCTCCCAAGCTGGTTTGGGCCAGGACGAATAACTAACACTTGGGGCCATTTGCCAAGTTACCTTAAGCCATATCTTCCCTACAGCAAAAATTAGCACTGTGCACAAAAGCAATCCTGTGGAAGTATGTTAGGTGTGGCCTTCCCTCCTGTATCTTTAAATGGTCTTGGGCTCCTGGAGCTGCCTCTCCAGTTCTGCTCTAGACTGACCAGTCTTGGTATGGTTGAGATGATACTGGCCTCCACATCTCAGGGAGGTGGTTTGCTAGGGATGGAGCTCCCAATCAGAATCCCTAACCTTGATTCCTCCTCTTCGGGGTCCCATTTGGGTTTATGTCAGGGTCAGAAAACCAGGGTCTACCTAGCCCAGAGTGGAAGGAGGGGACCCCACTGAAGTGCCTTAGGTGTCAGGATCAGTCCTGGGGGTGCACAGGATGAGAAGCAGGAAGGAAGACAGTGACAGGTTATGGGGGGAGGCATCATGCTGTCGGCTCTGAACATCCATACCCATTCTTCCTGAGATCCCATAGTCCTCAGGGATGCTCTCGGGCCATCTCTCTGGGCTGTTGTTGCAGGGAGCAGCCTTGAGGCAGAACTGGAGCTTGCTCATGGCTCACTTTATAAGCAGTGGCTCTCACAAGCCCAGTGTCCCCTGCTGGGACACACAAAGCTCATACTTGGATCTGTGTATCATCGCTGTGGGATCTGAAGGGCAAGGATAATCAGTACAACTTTGGGGGATAGGCTGCTTTCTGCTGTTAATGACATCTTGTGTTTTCAACACAGGGATTTCTTATCATCTTCCAGCATCATTGAAATACTGAGAGTGACAGGCGCTTGCTTGGCAGCTTGTGGGCTAACTTGACAGAGAACTGACTTGGAGAGAGTAAAGTACTAACAGCTGCTTTATTCTCCCCGGTGCTAGAGCTTGAGTCCAAGGCTTTGCACCCACTAAAAAAGTGCTCTCTCGGCCACTAAGTCACATTCTTGACGTAGCATCTGGTCCTTCATCCCTTAACCTTCTGGGGGGAAAAGGTCTTTGCCAATATGGAGAACAGCATCCCCCACCTCCTTTTTGAGGTAGGGCAGTGGTTCAACCTTTCTACTGCTGCAACCCTTTAATATATTCCCTTGTGCTGTGATGACCCCAATTATAGAATCACTTTCATTGCCACCTCGTAACTGTTACGAGTTGTAATGTAAATTCTGTGGTTTCTGATGGTCTTAGATGACTCCTGTGAAAGAATCATTCAGTCCCCAGAGGGGTCATGACCCATAGATTGAGAATCGCTGAGGTAGGGTCTCATGTCATTTAGGCTGGTCCATAACTTACTATGTAGGCAAAGGTGACCTTGAACTCTTGATCCTCCTCCTTGTACCTTTCAAGTGCTGGGTTTATAGGAGACGGCAACACACCCATCAGAGGACCTTCTATTTACAGAGCAGTTGACCCTGCAGACACTAACACTTGGAGGTGGGCATCACTATCTTCCCGTTATAATCAAGGAGACACTGAAGCTCCCGAGGTCAGGCAACACTCAAGACACTCAGGAAGTATGATGCAGTCAGAGACTTTTAATCTGACAGGGAGTTTTCAATCTCTGTGTTTTGTCTTCTTTGCTTTCCAAGTAAGCAGGTGGGAGTGGGTGGGAGTGACTGCTGGGAGGCAGGCAGGAGGTGGTTAGGTGAACTTGGGTGAGATTTCCTTCTTTTTTAATAAAAAAAAATCCTTGATAGAATGAGGAAGGGAGAGGCACTCCCTATAAAAACCTTAGAGGCACTTGAGGGTCAACTGTGACTAGATACATCCCCTGTCCCCACCCTGGTCAGCTTGTCCCTCCCAACCTGAGCACCAGGTCTCTAGCCTCTGGAAGTTTTCTCATTTTCAGCCCTTTCCAACAGCTCTCGTGCTGCTTCCGGGACTTTCCTCCATGTTTCTGACTTGCTGTTTCATCCAGCTGATTTCTCCTCTTTCATCCCAGTTTTCTTAAGACTGAAAAAACAAAGTGCTTCCACACGTACAGTCTGTCTTTAACCTGTGGCTCGGCCTTTTGACAGTTCTGTCATCACGGGCTATGGTTTAACTTTCCACAAATAAAAAATGGGGTTACCAACAGAGCCTGTATTTCATGGGTGCTAGGGTCCTGAATGAGGCTCCTACAAGGAGCTCCTCCTGGGCCTGGGAACACCTGCCATTAGCGTACCTGCTGTCTTCGCACCATGGGACTCTTGCAGGTTGCTCTTAAGTCCCCCAGGGCCCCAAGAAGTAGAGACTATAAGTGGAGACAGAATGTAATGTTTGGAGGTGGGGGAGGATGGAAGCAGCAACCAGAGTCTTGGAGGTCCGACTCACCGAAGAACCATCATGTAGAGAGGGTTGTGGGAGATGCAGGCGATGAGCGCCACAAAGGAGATGAGGAAGGTGGTCGGGAGCAGGAAGTGTGCACAGGGCGCGGGGCATGATCCTGTCTTTGCTGACGCGGATCCTCCAGTCACACAGCTGCAGCTTGAATAGATCTTGAAGAACAGGAGGGGGTAGGTCATGATTTCACCTCCAGATGGTTCACACCACCACACCGGTTCTTGCCACAGACTCCCAGCAATAGGAATCCCTTTGCCCTCCCTCCAGCCCTCCAGGGAAGGAGGAAAAGCCTGGATCTGAAGACTGGAGAGGCCAGTGAGGGATTTAGAGGTATGGGGGAAAGGGTCCCACCTCTCGAACTGTTTGGGCATTTAGAAATGATCTTCTCCAAGAGTCCAGCATGGGCTAAATTCCTGCAGTCTCCCCCACATCTGGATGCCCAAGAGCTCACCACCAGGCAAAGCACCTTCAGCTAGGAGCCTGGCGCCCGGGAGAGCTCTCCTCTGGGCCCAGCCAGCTGTGGTGGTTGTTCAAGTTGGTATAGGAAAAGGTATGCTCAGAGAGCAGAAGCAACAACAATGGGGTCACTTGAACCCTCTGCAGCATTTCTCACCTAGGAGGTGTTCTTCGCTTTAAGAGGGGACCCCTGCCTGGTCATAATTCTGCATGGCTCAATGCCATTGTACAACTCATTTGTTGGCCAGTCTTTGCCTTCCTCCTTGCAGGGGCTGATGGACCAGCCCGTGACGATGTGAGTGTCATAGCTGGTGTCATAGCTATGGAGCAACACCAGCTTATGAGCTGGGATGCTTCCCTTGGCCAGACAGTGGGACCCGTGTTCCTGCTCTACCTTGGCTCTTACGCTCAGAAGTTTGTAATACACAATATTGCTGTTACCTCCCTCGGTCTGGATTTAAAATATCAAGACTCCCCCCGCCCCATAATTTATTAGTTTTTCTTTGATATTGTAGTGATGTCTTTTTACTTTGATGTACTTGTGCTATTATTGGAAGCTTGTCAAGATTATTTCTGGAAGTAGATGAGTCAGAGGTAAGTAAATAAAGATAAGAAAACCACAGAAGCCACCGTTCCTCCATTTGGAAGGTAAACCAAGGGACCATCTTGTCTCAGCTCCTCACCCCTCTCTCTGCCTGAGAGCCAAGTGTCTTTGCCCAGAGAGATGGTCCTGGAAGCAGCTTTCTCCCATCTCCTCGGAAGAGGTGGTAAGTGGGGGCTAGCCTGGCCCATAGCCTTCACAATTGGGGCATCCTATGATAACGGCATGGACTTCCCATTGTTCTCACGGGGGTGGGGAGAGGGGCTTACCTCCTAAGGTTGCCTGGTCCTGCCCAGCCCTGGCCCTGCCCAGCCCTGGCCCCTGCTAGTTGTGACATTTGTCACTTATCCCTCACAGAGGCCTTTCCTCGACTCCTGTGGGGATTCAGACCTGGGTTTTGTACCTGCTCTTCCCTTACCTGCAATGGCCTTCCAGGTTTCCATAGGATTCCTCTGCTGTTTGCTCAGGAGCAAGTTACCTCAAGAAGTCCCCTAGATACTCTCTGGGCCTTTAAGTGTCTCTGCTTTCACCCAGCATATACCTTGTGCATTTATGGGACTGAATATAAACTGTGAGCCAGGGCTTTGTGTCGTGAGTTCATCAATCTCATAGTCAGCATGGTGGTGTTTACTGTTTGCCGACTAGTAACCAAATGGTTGGGGGATTCCTTTGCTGTTGGCTGACCCCAGAAGGCCTGGGGCCACTGTCCTCAAAGACTGAAAGGCTCCAGTAAGTTGTCCAAGAAAGAGACACATGGCCTTGAAACCTAGGTGAACAGAGCTTTGGTTTCTTATCTCACTTACATAGTTTTGTAGCTTCAGGCCAGCTCTCTGGCACTCCTGGAATTGAAACAAAGCCCTCCGGTGATCCTAGCACTGACCTTTAAGGTCCATGTCACAGCCACCTCCCCTGCCCCCCCCCCCAGCTGCTCCCAACCCATGTGACTCTGTAACATGGCCTGAACCCAGAACCCAAAATTCCATCCCTCCTCTCCCCTCGGGGAGCCATCAGTATCAGTCACAAGTCTCCACTGAGGGCGAATGCTCGGACTTGTTTCCATTGTCTCGCCAAGTCCCCAAGAATAAACTTGTTGGTCTTCCGCCAATCTTTAATTGACTTTGGGCTGTAGGCACCTGGTCATGACCCTGGAGCAGGGAAGGTGGAGTGATTGTGAAGGAGGCTAGGAGGCTGGTACTGAGTATCAGGGCCAAGGAACAGTTTTTGGAGGTTACACACCGACCTCCAAAGCTCCATGTGGCTCTGTCTGCCCCTGTGACTCCCCCTCGTCCTTACTGGTTGCTTGGAAGCTGCTGAGCTCATGTTGGTGCTGCTGCAGCCGGCGTGGCAAGGGGAGAGGTACTCAACTCCATTGTCTCCGCAGACTGGGTGGAAGATGGAATCTGGGCACATGCAGTCCCTGCGGCAGGCAGGAGGCTGCGCATGTATAGAACTTGATGTGCTGCCAGCAAAACAGGAAGGGAGGAATCAAACAAAGCAAGACCAAGAAGCAGCGCTATACTCCAGCTCAGCACGAATTCCTGGCCTGGCTGATGAGCTTGCATGTCTCTGTTTGTCTTGGGCCGGTGCCACCCTAGGATCTGAACTGAGCCCATGGGAGCCAGTCACGGATCTGCCACTGTAAGGAAATCGTGGCCCTCTCTGTTTCTCCCGACGCTTGGACCCACTAATTACTCAGTTGGAAAGGTCTAGTCAGCAAATCCCAATGCCACTGTCAGAGTCAAAACGACCAACTGACTGAGACTCTTGACAGAAATGGTTGATGCTGCAGCAAAGCCATCGGTAACATTTGCCTTGTCTTCCAGCTAGGTTCTGGCTAGAGGCAGTGGCTGGGACCTTTGAAGGTGTCTAAGGTTCTTACTGACTGCTCATCTGAGTCAATATGGACTCTTGGATCTGGGTCTCTCCACTTCCCTACTATGGCCAGAACTTCATCAAAATGGATTTCAGTGGCTGATCTGATTGACCTTCTTTTCGAAGCAGTAACAACTGATTAGCGCGTTGATGAAACAATACTAGTGACTGTTGGTGTTTATGGGACATCACAACAGAAGGGGATCATCACGTACGGATAAATTCCTCATAGCAACAGAGAGCATCACACCTAGAAGTAAGGCCAGGAAGATGACCAGAGCTGGGACAAAACTCCCAGTGAAAACCACCCGAAGGCCCCAAAGCTTCTGGGTCCACAGTCAGCCTGCAGAATGGCAGTGAGTTCCCCAAGCTAGGCAATGTTCCCTTCCTTTGTTCTTCTGTCCTCCTTCACCTATCAAATACAGAGGAGGTCATCTCAAACTATTCTTTTGGCCTTTACCTGATGCTGTTGCTGTATTTGGAGATTTTGCTCTTTATGAGAAAGAGAACACACCCAGGCTAAAAAGGCTCTGAGTCTCCAAATCTTCCAGACTCCTTAGCAATATCCTTAAAAGGCTGCAGGGAGGTGGGGAAGTAAGGATGGAGGGTGGGCATGTTCCTTGCTCACAAATTGCAATGCCCCCTTGGAAGGTAAAGCTCGGCTTTAAACTTACATCTCATGCTGCTTTAGACAAACAAACTGGTACTCTGACCTGCCCTCTGCCTCTCCTGCCCTAGATTTTTTTTTGGGGGGGGGGGTTGTCACCACTTCCATTGCTCATCTTGAAATCTCTTCAAGTCTCCTCTCATCTTTTTTTGACAGCTCAGTGAGACTCTAATTCTAGCTGGCCCAGAGCAGGCACTAACCATCGCTTACTTCTTGGTTCCTAGGGCTCAGGCTCATTCAGAATCCAATCCGATTAGTTTGTGATGCTTCTTACGGAACAGAACCCTGACCCTGACCGCCGGCCGATCTTGTCTCATAATGGAACATACTATTTGAGACCTGGTTTCCTGTGGTGCCATGTGAGAGTTCAGATCAAAGTGAGCAAGACAGAGGAGGTAAAAAGACAGAGAAGAAAGACATAGGGCGGGTGGGTTCAGGCTGTGGTTACATGGGGGTGTCTCGGCCTTATTCCATTACCTGGGTGGGTAGACCTCTGCCACTGCTGGGGTGGAACATCCCATAAAGAAGAGCGGGGCGCAGAGGATCATGGAGATGGTCATGATGGTGGCAGCCACGCGGGGGATGGTTTGCAGAGGGAAAACAAAGCGCTTCATGAGGATTCCCCCAAACAGCATCCCCAAGGCTGCCGCAGGAAGGTTAACAGCACCTAGGTGAGAAGGAGAGAGGCTGATTCCAGCCGGAGGCTGAATGCACAGCCAGGGAGCCTTGAGCCGCACCACCAGGAAGGAACATGGCTTCGCGAAGGTATACTTAGTTATAAGAGTGGCTGAGTACTGGGTATTGTGAACTACTGAGTGTTGGCTGGGTACATCCTGAGAATTTGCTTCACTTGAGGGCTGGCTAGCCCCATCAAAGAATAAAGAGGCAGTCAACTTCTGACACCTATAATCCCAGCACTTGGGAGGAGGAGGCAGGAGGGTCAGGAGTTCAAGGTCATCCTCAGCTACCTAGCAAGTCCGGCAGCAGCCTGGGCTATTCTAGGACTTGTCCCAAAGAAACAAAATTGAAAACAAGATGACGACAACAGCAAGAGTAAGGGAGTAGATTATTCACAGGTGGTAATCCCTGATGTGAGCTCCAGGCTAGAGAAATGATATCATATATGAGGCCATGCAGGAGTTCAGTGAGTACAAGGAGTTACCCTCAAATCTCATGCTCTGATTAGCCTATCAAATCTTTGGTCAAATTTGCCTGTGGATTGGGCCTAGCTATTCACCTAGGCACTTGGTGAAACCCCATCAGCGGTTCTTGGCATCTACTGCAAGAAGTATGAGTACCCCCGCCATAGATTCCGGGTTCACTAATCCGGATGGGGCCGAGCATATGTATTGTCATTGTATAAAGGAGTCTGATGCGTCACAGTGTTGGGACTCAAGTTCCTGGAGAAGGAAACCCCTAAGAGGCTCAAGCTCCATGTTCCCTCTCTCCTCTGTTGCCCCTGATAAGGTCAGTTGGGAGGATATCAGGTTCCCACCCTCTTGATGGGAAGGAAAGGAGCCCCCAGTCTCCACCCACTCCTGAACAAAAGGATTGGAGCCTCAGAAACCTGCCAAAAACACTCCAGATTGCCAACTAGGAAAAACGTCCTTAAAATTCTTTCTCTTGGGCAAGCCCTGCTGTCTTTCAGTCTGTATCCGGCCTGGCCCTCGGTTATCTCTGGATGGACTGTACAGTACCCAGTTCCTCCCCAAGGTAGCACCACCCAGGCCATGCAGCACCCCCGTACGCACCGATAAGTAAGTTGGCATAGGCTGCTGTGATGCCATACTGATTCTCCAGGAACTTGTTGAGGAATGTAGAGAGGCCAGCGATGACAGAGGAGAAGTTACACTGGCTCAGGATCACCAGAATGAAGAGCGGGTTCATCAGCAGCCTCAGGAAGATGCGGGGGAACCCTGCAGGCAGGTGGCTGTCAGGGGACAGGCCTTGGCGAGCACATCACAGGCTGCCTAGAGCCTTGCCACCACCCTGACTCATCCACGAGATCAGCTTTCTCTCTTTCTCAGGGCCGAATCGGAGACACCCAGATTCCCAGCAGTCAGCCCAGGGGGGGTACACAGTCCTTGGATTCCCACTCACCACACTTTTGGTCTGACTAAGATGTTGCTGGTGGTGGGGGAACAGAAATGGGACTCACACTGGGGAAGGTCTCCTCCCACCGCTGCTACCCCTCCAGGAAGGGAAGAAGAGAGAATGCAAGTGGAGGCTTGGGGTAGTGACTGGCTTGGCCTGAATTGGGGTCTACTGGTCCCTGTAAAGAACCAGTTACCAGGATCCTTGGCAGGAGGCCCCTGAACCGAGGATGCACCCGGGTGGTAAGGCGGTCACAGACCTTATTGTTTCTTGTTGCCCTTTACCCTGTACCTGGCCTCCTGCCGCCCAGAACCAGCCCACCCCAGGCTGCTGGGGCAGTCAGTTACGTTTAATGAAATCCATTAGGGAGCCTCTTGACTTGTCCTCTTCCATCGTCATTGTTTCATCTGCCATAGCAGACCTCTGAAGGCAACAAACATGGTGATGTTAATGGCCCATCCTTGAGCCCTTGACTCTCTGGACTCATTGGTTCATGGAGCACACATGGTTATGGGAGGGCATCTGGAGAAGGCACTCTTGAAGCAAACACCACCTGTGTTTTCAAGAGCCTGCTGCCTTGGCTGGAGACCAGAGCAAGTCTATGCCAATGCCTCCCACAGTACCTCCGGGCCTATTATTTCATCTGACTTCCCCATGACTGATGCCAAAAGCATCATCCTGGATCCTCTCCCTTGCCTGTATGTCATGGCCATACTGTGTGCCCCATATGTGGATTCCAGGGACAGCTGGCTTCTAGGACATGGGGGTCTACAATGTCTTCTGTTTTCAGTGTCTTATGCCCTTTCTGTGTCTTCTCTGGAGTCTCTGATTTCTCCTCAGTCTAAGGGTGAGTCCTACTCAAGGCTCTATCCTAACCCTTACTTGTGCCTTCTGGGAATATTACCTCAGTGCCCTTGCTAATCTCTGAAGCCTGTAGCTCCAGCCGGAGGGCCCAGATCTCTCTGAGCCACCACATAGGCACAGGCTTGGACTCTGTCATTAGCATCCTTTGGTGCTCCCATTAACTGAGCACCTGCTCTGCCCTGGGCACCATGCCCATCATTCCCCATGGATTGCCTCCTTCCTCACAGCTTCCTTCCCAAACAGATTCTTTAATTACCCCCAAGAAATTTATAAGGGAGGAAGCTTAGAAACAAAGCAACTTGCCTAATGTCATTCAACTAGTTTATGAGCAGAATACTCTTTAAGCTCAGATCTCTCCAACTCTTAGCCTAATCAAAATATGCCATAACCTCTTAAATGCGTCTCTGGATCTCTACCTACACCCCCATTTCCTACAGCGGAGCCTAGTTCTCACTCAATTCATACACACAAAACATGCGTTCCAACCCAATTCACAGC
>CM053749.1:17860217-17905904 GCA_028658305.1 Pachyuromys duprasi
CCCCTTCTCATTTTCCTGGTTCCTTTCCCCATCAGATACAGTGTGGTAAGGAGTCTACAATTCTGGTCTCAAAAAAAAAAAAACAAACCACAAAAATACTATAAGAATATGTTTTCGTTTTAATCCCAGGGATGGAGATGTGGGGCTGCTTCGGACTGTCCGAAGCAGCTGACTATGATTTGCCTCGTGCTCTAGCAGAGGCGTGGTTTTGCCAGCTGCAGATAGTTTGTGTGATTGTGTGACATTTGGAATTCTGGGAACTTTTCAGAGGGTATGTAAACACTAGAGCCCCGATAGGCAGGGTCAGTGGTTGTTGGTAGTTCAGGGGTTGATTGGAGTTTGTTAGTCACGCTCAAAGAAGCGAGAAGAAAGAAATTAGGTTCAAGGATCTCTCTCTCTCCTCTCTCCTTTCTAGTGATGGGGGTGGGGGTGAACCCACGGGGATAAAGGGTGGGAGAAAGAAGAACACACAAAATAGTAAAAGTCCAATTACAATACAACCCTGCCCAACAATGCTCCTCAGCTGTTGCCCTCACACTTCGAGTGGACTCCCCTTCTCACCCAGGCTGTCAGGCTCAATCCTTAGTAAGCCCCTTTGAGTGTACAAATCAACTCTGCCTCACTACCTGCTCAGCTTTCCTGTGTGTGTGCGTGTGTGTGTGTGTCTGTCTGTCTGTCTGTTTGTCTGTCTGTGTGTTTGCCTGTGTGTGTACATATAGAGGCCAGAGGGCAACCTTGGGTGTCAGCCTTCTGGCACCATTCATCTTGATTTTTTTTTTTTTTTTGAGGTTTTTATGTAACCTGGAGTCTTCACATAGACTGGCTGGCTAGTAAGCACCAGGGAATACTTTCATTTCTGTTTCCCTAGCACTGGAATTGCAATTACACATCACTATGCTTTCCTTTCCTTTTCCTTTCCTTCCTTTTCCTTTTCCTTTCCTTTCCTCTTTCTTTCTTTTTTTCTTTCAATGAGGTTGTTTGAATCAAGCTCAGGGCCTCATGTTTCCATGGCAGGCACTTTATGGACTGAGTTATTTTCCTATCTCCCCATCCCATTGTTCACTTTAAATTGTTTCACAACTCTTTAGCTCAGCTTAGGTCAACTCAAGGGTTTCCAAACTCTGTTCCCTGAAACCCTTCTGGTCTTTGAGATGACAGCATGGTAAGAGAACACTGCAGTCTCTGATAATCCCTGTGCCCTGGGACTTGTTTTCATTTCTCCCTGTTTGCTGAGTTTCACAGGGTTGCTATTTTCCAGCCCTGTGTCTTTTGCTTAAGTGGCTACATCTGCAGCATTGTGGGCTATGGGAAACTCACCTCTGCTCCTCTGGGCATTGCTCGAGGAAAGAAAAAAAAGGGCAAAGAAGTGACAATCAAGAAGCCTGAGGAAATGAGCAGGCCCAGCCACCAGGCTCCGATCCATCTAGGGTCCCCTGGGTTCAAGTTCAACGAAGCTGAAAAGAAGACAAAGGGTCAAAGTGTCTGCTGGTTGAATGCGTGATCTAGTCTGGTTCAGGGGGTGTTTCACTACTTTCTTCCCACAATGGTGGCAAGACACGTCATGATGTAGGACCCTGAATCAGTACAGCACTCCCTCTCTAGGCCCTTCTGGTCTCCCTGGAGCACCCCAGCCGCTGCACAGAAAGGCAAATACTAGAAAACCCCCCAGACCTCCCCTCACTGTGCTTCCACTCTAGCTCTTGGCAACAATAACGGGTGAAATGATCTGGTCTGAAATGAACCAGAGGGCTGACATGGTTCATGCACTACACACTTTATCTCCATTATCCTACTGGCTCCTCTAGTGTGTCTGTGGTGTAGGAGTTATACACGTCTGACTTCCTCTAGCCAATCAAGAAACCAAATCCCAGCTATAGCCATCAACAAGCTGGGTTGCCTGGCCTCCAAAACCGAAATGTTCCCCTGACAATCTGCCCCACACTCTATCTAGAAGCCTCCATTGTGTTCCTTGACATCAAGCATGGACACAGAAGGAGGAAGAAAGTGGCAGAATGGTTTCCAGTCACTCAGTGCCTGGCACCCCTGGGCATTGTCCCACGTGGACTGATAGCTCCATTGCTGGTCCATTTAGGCATCCAAGAGGGAGAAGATAAGTCAGAAGCACCGGGAAAAGGGTGATAAGAATGAGTGTCGGCCGCATACCCACCAGTGTCTACTCTGCCAAAGTCCACGAAGATACTCAGCATGACTGAGCCCAGCAGGTACCCGAAAGCCGGTCCAAACACAGCGATGGCAAATAAAATGGCTGGAAATTGGAGCAAGGGATAAAAGGCTGAGAGGCAGTGAAGAAGTTCAGCAGCCCTAGTCTCCCAAACCAAGGGAGATTCCCTAACTGTCCCCTGGGAATAAGGAGCCCATGCCTATGACACCCCCTGAAGCCCACACCTGTGATATCTCTTGCGGATAAAGGCCAGATGCCAAGACTGCTGCTCCTCTAGCACCTGCCAGAGAGATCCACTGGCCTGGAACAAACCTGCCTCCACAGTATCTTTAAGATGCCATTCCAGGGTGTGTTACGGATGGAGCTCCCTGTGTATATGGTGCTGGCGGCTCTGGCAAATGCTTGTGGAGTCACAGATGCAGTCTGTGACATGAGAAAGCTCCATGTGGCTTTTTATAAGGGAAGGCATTGGGTACCAGGTGACCATCTGCTACCTGCTTCACACATGCCAGCGTGTCCACAGCTTAGAGAATTTGGTGTACCACCCAGCAGGAACCTGGAGAACTGGCTAATCTGTTGGGGATTGACAGAGTGTCTAACCCACAGCTCATAGGCCACAGGGGATCCAGGATAGCTCTGAATGTGGCTCATACAAAATTTAAGCTTATCTAAAGCATTACGTGATTTTTGTTGTGAATTTGGTAGAACACAATGTCCTGCCATGATGTCAAAGGCTCAAAACAGGACTAAATGGTGATCTGTATCAGCTCACATAACCTCTGTGTGTGCACACGGCACACACATAGAACCTTAGTTCTGTCCTCCAGGTAAGAGCCTGGGGATCTAGGTTAGCCATTTGCGGTCCATACAATTGGAAGGAAGCTGAGCTGGCATTCACAACACGTCTTCGACATTGACCATGACGAACTTAAGACCCAATTTCAGCCCCAAGAGCTCCGGCAGGTGCCCCATCAGGCCCTGGCTCCCCGCCCCTCACAGCACTGTATTGCTCAGGACTCACAGATATACAGAGGCGAGTTGGTGGGCTCTGCAAAGTCGTCCACATAGGAGATCCCAAATGGCTGAATGGGCACTGTCCCCAGGCCGGCCAGCAGCTGAGCAATCACCATCAGGCCCCACATACTGCTGGTCTCCTTTTGCGTGTCTGGCACGGTGCTGTGGCACTTACTGGGGAACAGGTCAGGCAAGTGCTTCTGACAGAGGTTGGTCGGAGAGCTGCTGCTGTTTCCTGCAATGAGCATGCATACTGGTCACCACCACTGGGGTCTCTCATCCTGCCGCTTTCTCCCAATCCCAGCGGGAGGGAAGGAGGGCCAAGGGATAGGAAAGTAGGGCATCGCCCTTGAGGAATAGTCCTCTCCTTGGTTGGCAGAAGGGGCCACAGGGATGGAGGTGAGAGTAAGACGGGCTGTGGTCCCTGCAACAGGAGCAGCTCTGCCCAGGAAGGACAAGGAACACCCATTTCTCTTCCTCTGCTGGTGCTGGCAGCGGGCTGAGTGTGGCGGATGGATACTGCAGCGCTGGAAGAAAGCGCCACCCATCTGGAAGATGGGATCCACAGTCAAATGCTGAGTTCTTCTTGGCAAAAGACCATGTCTCCGCCAGCCTTGGCTCTGGTCCGCCGTAAGTCTTGACCCCTCCCTGGTCCTTCACTTCTGTACAACCCCACCACATTACTTCGAAGGACTTGCTGCCAAAGGTATTAGTGACCTGACCACACCTGGGCAGCTCCCCAGAATCATAGACTCTTAAGCTTCTCGGCGTTTGGCTGGGATCAGATGAAGAGTCACAGACTCCGAAAACGAGGGGATTTGGAGACCCTCTTATATTACAGATCAGGGAGCGAGGCTGCACCTGGAGGTCTTTCTTGGAGGGCTCCAGCCATCCCAGGATGGCCTTTGGACGCTGTGGTTCCTGTGGCTGTAGCCGGGGCCAAGCCTGGCAGCTGCTTCCATGCCTCTGTTTTCAATTTGGCCCGAACCAAACAATCAGCATTGTCAGCTTTCCAAGGCCTTGAGGGGTTAAGGGACCTTTTCCAGTTTCCTTTTATTCTTGCCTCATTCCGGCCAATGGAAACCACTGACGTCACCAGTCTCCTTCTGTGGGGTTTCACTGACACTAATGGAATCAGTTTAATTCCTAATCAATGATGTTCCCAGATGTGTGGCCCTGAGCTAGGGGGGCCCAGAGTCCCCTGTAGAGGAAAAGTGAGGGCCGTGGAATAGATGGTGGATTGGGACAGCAGCTCTGCCATCCCTGCTGCCCCTATTCCCCTTCCACGCGGGCCTCATCAGGCCTCACGCTGTCACTGCCTGTTCTCAGGGCAGAGTCTACACGAGACCCATTTGCAAACTCCCAGCAGAGGGGCTCTCTCCTTGGCCACCTTTAGTGAGCGTCCTTCTGTGCCCATTGTCTATTCAAGAATAGTTTAAAGGTCATCTGAAATCAAATGATAATGTCACAAGGGCGTGAAGAGTGGTCCACCATGCCCAGCTTGGCCACCGGAGGCCCACGTCCCGATCGGGGAGGCCGTCCTCAGAACAGCAGTGTAGGTGGTGCCTGCCTCTTCCTGTCTCTCAGTCATTTGGTTAGTGACCATGACAGCGTCCTCTCTGTGTAAGTGACAGAGGAACACAGGCCTAGCCCTTACACATTTTTCAACCCGCCTTGGCCCCCAGGGTCGTTAAAAAGGCAATCCCAGTATTGCTTCACCAAATCAGACCCAGGATGAGATATCACTTAACATCCCACAGGATGGCCTTCATCAAAAAGCCGAAAAACAGCAAATGCTGGCGAGGACACAGAGGCAGAGAGACCCCTGTGCACGGCTGGTGAAGCATGTGAAATGGTGCAGCTAGTCTGCAAGACGGGTTCCAAAATAAAAAACAGCATCACCATAGGATCCAACAATTCCCATAATAACCAAAATAATTAGAAGCAGAGGGTTTTGTTGTTGTTGCTGTTTTGTTTTGTTTTTGTTTTCAAGACAGGGTCTCTCTGTGTAGCCCTGGCTGTTCTGAAACCCACTCTACAGACAAAGCTGGCCTTTAACTCAGAGAACTGCCTGCCTCTGTCTTCCCAGTGCTGGGATCAAAGGCGTGCGCCACCACTGCCCTGGGAGAGGTCTTCATGCTCCCATATTTATGGTATCATTGTTGGTGAAAACCAAGACAAAGAAACAACAGCAAATAAGCCAACCATGGTTCATTCAATAGGATATTATTCAGCCTAAAAAGGAAGCAAATTCTGCTATATGCTAAACAGATGAGCCTTGAGGATACTGTGCTAAGTGAAAAAAGCCAATACAAAATGGCAAGTCCCATCCAACTCCATTGATAGAAGTCTTCTAAAGCAGTCAAACTCATAAAGACAGAGTGCAATGGGGTTTGCTAAAGGCTGGGGGAGAAAGGAATGAAGCCACTGTGTATAATGAAGTTCAGATAAGAATGTTCTGGAGGTGGATAGCCATGATGGCTGCACTTAGCATCACCAACGTGCATCTTACAATGTAGAATGGTAAATTTCATGTTATGTATTTCACCACAATTGGAAAAAAATTCTGTCAAGAACACACTAGGACAGGGGGAAAAGGGTTAATGGTGAAGACAGAAAACTCAGAGTTAAGGGGAGGGGGGCTTGGAACAAGTTCCCTGGAAAATAGAAGCCTCTGAACCAAGAAACCAGCATAGCGGGAAGCACTCAGCAGGTATGCAATGCAGCTACTGCAAGTGGGCTAGAGTGCCTTGGGAAGAGGCCGCCATTGCACCCCAAGGACACTCCCAGATGGGTGAAGATCCTGACAGGGCAATGCAATAAATTTGCTGGGTGAACTAAGGCCCGGGTTCCAAAAACTCTGATGGAGGGGTAGGAAGTCCCTCAGCCAGAATTGCCTAGAGCTCAAACAGGTGAGGCTGCCGCTGTGAAAGGAAGGTCAGGGGTGGGGCTCCATGGTTGAAAACACACCCAGGGTTGGACTGCAGTGGGAGGGTGAAGGGAATTAGACGTGGGGATGGGAGGGGTGCGATGACAATGACTTGAGGAACTCTCTGGGGGAAACAAAAGGACCAGAGAACAGAGTTTATTCTACTTCCTGATTTTGTCCATCCTCATTATTTGACTAAACTCACATTTATGAGAACATTGTTGCTGCCTTGGCTGGCAAAAGCACTTTTTGTGTGTGTGAGACATTTAACGGTCATCAAAGATCATAAAAACATCGACTGCCTTATTAAGTCTTCATGTGGCATATTTCGTGGTGTGCCAAAGCCACAAAAATCCCCATGAAGTTTCACCTAATGAAGTGTTCAGCAGCTGAAGTCTCTGGGGATTGTTTCATTATTATTAAGTTTAAAAATGTCAGTGTGCCGGTCAGAAATGCCTCTTATTCAAAATAAGTATGAAAAAAAATATCAGTTGGCCCCAACTACATTCAGGTCTCCAAATGCTCAGTGGCTCTGTTTCCCACACTGACTCAGGATCTCCCTGGAGAACGTGCCTTTCCTGATGCCAGCCCTGAATGGGCCCAAGCCTATTCCAGAACCAGCTGTGACCCTTGTGAAAGGGGACAGTAGTTAGAGCTGAGGAAATGGCTCAGTTCATAGAGCGCTTGACCTCATAAACACGAAGACCTGAATTTGATCTCCAGAACCAATGTGAGGAGCTCAGCGTGATGGCACATGCTTGCAATGCCAGGGCTGGAGAGGTGGGGATCGTAGGGGATATGGCTCTCTAGCCTAGTCTAATTGACAAAGCCCGGTCCCAGTGACAGGATATGTCTCAAGAAAACATGGTGGATGACTATCCTGAGGAACAACACCCAAGATGACCTCTGGCCTCCAGATGTACCCCTAAACACACACGCATACACAAGCACACACAAATACACACACATGCACAAACATACTCATATGCACGTACATGCACACACAGAGGCACATACAAGAGTAGTTACATGAAGCCCCTTAGGACAGGTTCCCTCCACCTACCCACCCCCCCACCGTGGGCACCAGCTCAGAGGAGCAGCAGCTGGCTACCTTGGAGGTGGCAAGCACTGAGCTGTGGAGCCTGGAGGAACAAAGGAAAGCAGCGGGTAGGATGTGCTGAGAAAATCTGTTGCTCCCTGCCCAATGAAGCAATTGACATCAGTTGGATCCTTATGTGGGGACTTGGGAACAAACCAGGGAGCCCCCTGTAAGTGGGTGTCTCTGACCATCACACCCTAGGTGAGAATAGGGTCTTAGATTTTTAGACCATTAAGTTCTTTTCTTCAAAAGCAAAGCAAAACAAAACAAAACAGCAAGAAGGAGGGGCATTACAGAGAGCGTACTGCAAGGGCATGAAGAGGCAAAACAAAGGCTTTGGAGGGAACCATCCTTACGGGCAGGTTCTCAACAGAGACAGTGACAGCGTATGTCGTGGGTGGGTTGGTTTTCTGGGCTGGAGACCCTCACCCTTTCCTCCCTGCAGCTGAGTTCTCAGCATTTTTCCCAGGGGCTGAGCCCATGTACAGGATCAAGTCATAGACCTGGGGACTTTCAGAGCCTTCCCTGGCTGCTCACTACTGTGATTGGGGACATGGCCCAGTTAGTAAAGTGATGGCCATGCAGGCATGCAGACCTCAGCTCAGATCGTCAGCACACAGAGAGAACGTCAGGTGGGATAGCATGCACCCACAGCACCCACAGCAGGAAATCCAAGCACTGAGGAGGCAGAGGCAGGCCAAATCTTGGAACTCACTGGCAAAGAGCCTCGTCAAATAGGTGAGCTCCAGGTTCAGTGAGAGAGGCTGTCTCAAAAGACAACCAGTTAAGAGTGGAAGAGGGAACATCTAACATTGACTACTGGCTTCCGCACAAATGTATGTACGCGCACATGTGCACACATGAACATATATACAAACACACTTATACACATATACCTCACATACAAATTAAAAACATTTTATAGATTTATTTAGTTCATGTGTATGTATTTTATTTTTATTGTATTTATTTTATGTATATATTTATGTTCTGCCTGCATGCGTGCGTATTAAACATGTGCGTGTCTGGTACCCTTGGGAATCAGAAGATTCCCTGAAACTGGAGTTATGAATGGTTATGAGCCACCATGTAGGTGCTGGACCTCGATCCTCTGCAAGAACAAGTCCTTTCAATCACTGAGCCATCTCTCCAGTCCCACATTTGGGGGGGTGGGGTTCCGAGCCTCACTATATAGCTCTGGCTGTCCTGGAACTCACTGTGCAGACCAGGCTGGCTTCACACTCACAGAGATCTGCCTGCCTCTGCCTCCTGAGTGCTGGGATTAAAGGTGTGTATTGCTGTATCTGCCCCCAACAAAGTTTTACAAATAATAAAAGTCCTGTAGAGAGACCAGAAAAATGGCGCTCTCTGCGGCCGCTACAGAACTTCTCTGAAATCCATCTGCCCACCCAAGGCTGTCTGTCCCCACGCTGCAGGGACCCTTAAGGGGGAGGAAAATCTCCATTAACAGGATACTAGCCTATTTCCTGTCTTCTCCAGCGCAGGCTCCTGGAAGGCACAAGTTCATTACAGCACATTCTTTAACCCCAGTAGGACACAGGAGGCCTCGTTCCATTGATTCTTACAGGACCAGGCTAACTAAAAAACAGGCTGGCCTCACCTCTCCTGGGGTCACCTAGTCCCGCTCCGGCGGCACAGGAGCCAACCTTCGGACTCACCCTGAGTTTTAATATCTGCAAAATTCCAGTTCTGATTTTCTGGGCCTCAGTGGTTTTGCAATTCAGGAGATTTTTGTTTCAGGAAATCAACTTTCCCAGGGACCCAGGCAGGGATGAAGCAGGGGTGAGGCAGAGCTGATGTGTTCCCAGCATAAAGAATGAAGAAGTGGCTAACGTGATAGAGATATGTCAGTCATTCTGATCTGATCAGTACATGTGCAGATGTGAAATGTCACATACTGCACAAGTACATGCAGATACCGTGTGCCATTACAAACGAAAACATATTTTAATACTACCATAGTGATTTTTGGAGAACTTCATACAATATACTGTTATTACATTCACTCTTATTCCATCCGCCAACTCTTTGTGTTCTCTTTATTCAGAAAACTTACATTATAAAAAAAAAATAATTAGTATAACATAATCTGGGACAAAAAGGTCTTCCAACAATGCCGCTTTTCATTCAAAATGACGAGTCACATGGAGAAAGTCACATGGTTAAGGGAAAAGCCCACTGGCAGGCAATGGTACCCGGGCTTTTAAACACGTGGGGGGGGAGGGGCCAGTAATGAGAGACAAGACCAGCTGTGGTTTACAGCCACAGAAGATTCCAACACAGAAATCACAGGCAGAAGTGTGTGCTTGGATGGATTTATACCTGTATAGGGAGTGTGCTGGTGTGTGTATGTGTGTGTGTGCTGAGATGGTAACAATCTTCCCACACAGCCTCCCTTGTCCTGTGAGAGACCTAGAAAATGCTACTTGCACAAAGGACAGGCTTGCTGTGTGCAGGACTTAACAAAATTAAGTCACACTGCTGTTGGCCTGGGACTCCCGTCTCCTACCTCATTGCCCTTTGCCCGTGCACAGGACCCGAGTATCAGACTCATTTCTTTAGTGGCTAGGAGGGGGGTGGGGGAAAGATGACAGCTTGCAGCACTGTGTTTGTTATTTTAAAGAGATGGGCCTTCCACTAGCACCTTTCATTGGTTGTGAAATAGAACTTATTGCTCACAGATTTATCCCGTAGGCTGCTGGGGAGGGGAGCTCTTTGAAGAAAACCCAGAACTGTTCGCGGAGCCGATACCAGTTCATCAAAAGGCGTTCATACCTCCTCCACCCCCACCCCCCATTTTCCTTGTTGGTGGGAGCTCTTTAGCCAGCAGAAGCCATGGCCTGGCGTGGCTGGAGGCAGCCTGTTGACAGAGTCTGTCTTATCTGCTAGGCAAGCTGAGGAACCGTATCTGGAGAGTCTTCGTGGGGAAGCAGCTACTGTACACCTCAGGGTGTGTCTATCACTCTGTGTGCTCTGTCCTCAAGGACACACCTGGCAAGTCTAAGAATGACAGGAATGCCATAGAGCCAGGAGAAGGGCAGACAGAACACTCTGAAGGCTGAAAATAAAAAAATTAAAAAAAAAAAAGTTAGACCCAAGGATAAAAAAGAAAGGCTCCAACCAAAGAGAGTGAATCTCATGGGGATAAAATACAAGGCTTAGCTTCAACTAGACAGCAAATAGGGAAAAGGTAAGGCCTGGCACTTAGGTGGCAGAGGGAAGTGGCTCTCTGAGTTTGGGGCCAGCCTGGTCTACAGAGTGAGTTCCAGGACAGCCAAAAGTACACAGAGAAACCCTGTCTCAAAAAAAAAAAAAATCTGCGGGCTTTTTTGATCATACACTCACAACTTAAACTTGCTTTAGCACCTTGAGGTCCAGAGTGGAGGCTTCTCTGTCATTTTCCTGGAGAGACCCTGAAGTCTGGCTGCCTTATTTTCTGAGGTTGTGTGAGGATCCTGCTGTCGAAGAGACAGAAGCTTAGCCCAGCTCTGGGATGGCTGTTCCTGCATCTGGGGACTAACAAGGCTTGGGCTGGGTGATTCTAGGAGGCAGACTAGAACCCACAGAAGTCCTGGGAGCTCTAAGGAAGCTCACGGCCAGCACATCAAGGCAACCTGGGGGAATTCATACCCTGGGAGTTCAGCTCTGAGGGCAGGAGAACCATCTAGGGCAGTCAAGGCTGAATGAGCCAGGGAATGAGAAGGAGCCAGGAGATTAGAGCAGATTGCTGGTGTTAGTTTGAGGTCAAGCAGAGCAATTCAGGGCCTGAGAGAAAAAGCCAGACTGAATAAGTCAGCTGGGAGAGGAGTTTAAGCCAGAACAGCTGAGCTGAGCCATCCCAGAGCTCAGTAAAAACAAGAAAGGATGAGCTTATTAAGCAGTAAGTCTCAGAGGCTGAACACATTCTAGGCCTAGGTTAGATTGTATGGAGGCTAGAAGCTTCCGGGATTAGGCCTAGGTTGGCAGAAGAAGGCAGTAAGCCTCCAAGACACCAATTGGAACAGGCAAATAAAAGTTCCTTTTACAGTGTAGGGCTTGGAAACTGTTAAGTAGGGTAAGATTTGATCCCCGTCCTGTTTGTGCCAAAGAGTATTTTAGCACACACCTAGACATTTGTCTCTTCTCTGGCGTCCCTGTAACATTGCTGAACAGCTTAATAGGGTTGGCAAGCCAGAAATATTCGCTACCTGGTACTTGAACAAAAATGTCTGCCCTCGGCCTGACATGGTTTTCAAACGCTTCAGCTACTAAAACTTTGAACAATCAAAGCTCCTGAGACACAAAGCTCAAACCAGACAGGAGCAGAGCTCTTGAAGGGTGGGTATCTGGGAGGAGAGGGGGTTTCTCCTATTCATCTTTCTTCTCACTCCTACCCCAGACTAGGAAGAAGACAGGAAGGGGATATCTGCTAGGTCCTTGTATGTGGGTCAGTTGCCTGTTGTGGTCTTTTCCCTCTTTCAATGCCTGAGTTCCCATCTTCTCTGATGATGGACAGCACAAGCCTGGAGTTTTTAAAAGTCCCCTGGTCGTGGGAGAAAGAAAAGTTGACCCCCAATTCCCAGGGCACCCACTGCCTAGGTGTGCCTGGGGAGTCCGTGTCAAGTCTTTGGGTCACAGGAGGCTGTCTGGGCACAGTCGGCAGTCCCAGTCTCACCAAGGGCAGCAAGAAAAGTAGATAGCGCCTTCCTGATTCCCTGGGTCCTCAGGAGCCCACTGCCTCCTATAGTGATGGACAATGGTTTCTTAAAACCACATTCCACGAGGGGATAGGGACTACTTCCTAGGATGTCCAAAGCCACTAGAATAGCAAGACACCTTTCTTATCTGCCTTGAATGACAACTCTTAAGGAGACCTTTCCCCCTGGATAGGACTTAGGCAGAGACCACCAACCATCCAGGAAGAGTGAGTTGATGACAGATGACAGCACAGTTCCCAAGGGCCAGAAGGTGGAGAGGAGCCACACTCGGCCTCCTCCTGGAGGCCTAGGAGAATAAGTCATGTTTTCAATTCACCTGACTTGCCCACAAAACACACGCTCAAAGAACCAGACAGAGAGCGGACAGACTAGGTCGACGGTTGATGGCTGACGCCTTGAGAGGGGCTGCCTGTCATTCCGCTGCAGTAGAAACGCTTGCTCTACCACCCTTGAAGTTCTGACCTCCCCTGATACTCAACTCAGCAGCCAGGAGCAGGCTGTCACTTCTCCAGGTTGATTTCTATGCTTTCCTACGCCATGACTTTAAGAGGGTCCTCATCAAACCTCATCCGGTTTTGTTCTTCTCATCTGTTCAGGGATGTTTTACTTTTAGTTGAATTAATAGCGGCCATGTGTTTTGTGCTTTGCATTTGGTTGTTTTTTTTTTTCCTTTTTTTTTTTTCAAATTAAACAGGTTAAACAGTTCCAATTAGCCAGCCTGTGCAACTTTCACCCTAATTACCCACTCATTCACCCCAGCACACACTTCCCCTCCATCCTTTATATATACCCTACCTCAACCCTCTAGCCAATTTCCACCCACCTACTTCCCCTCACATGCATGCTCAACCCTGTATCCCACCCACACACTTCCTCCTATATATGAGTTCATTTCACCTTACTTCCTCCTTCCTGTGTACTCCCACCTCCTCCCAATCCTGCCACCTCCATACCTTCACCCCTGCGCCCACATGCTTCTGCCTCCAGTACCCAGCTCCACATATACCAGCTTCCTCATGCTCAGCGACCCCCCACCTCATTCAACTTCCTGCAGGTAGAGATGGTCTGCCCTGCACGTACCTATGTGTTACAGGCACACTTGGGCCACCCACACGCTGTGCACCCCTCATTTCCCCCATGTCTTCTGACATCATCTCCATTTCACGCCACGGCTGGGTTTTTACCGCAGAGCCACCTGAGCTCACGTTCCAGGGTGATTCCGTGGCCTGGCCCTTCGTGGCTTATGGGTTTAGGAGATTGATTTGGCTCTGGAGGTTGAGAGTTGCACAAGAAAGGGTTGAAGTCCCACTGCACCCTGAGGCTCCACTTTAAATGCTTTGCCGTTACCTGCCTTCCTAAGGACACCACAGAGAGCAGAGGACAGGGACCAGCAGCCTCAGTCACAAAGGGATAGGAAGCGCTTCTTCCCTTTCTTTAACTGATTGCTCCCGAAATACAACTTCCCCTCCCCATTTCCTGCTTAGCCTCCAAGAAACTTCCTGCCCCCCAGCACCATTCTCTGCCAGACTGACTTCTGAATGGACTAACTGAATCTTTCACAAGGTTACACCTAGTCCCTCAAAACACTGGTTTCAAAAAGCTCCTTCTCTTCTCTCCTGGGAGAACTGCTCTCATGCTGGCCTGTTTCCCATCTACAAAAGCTTCTCTGCACCTTCTAGACATGGCTTGGATGGAGGCTCTGGCTGGGTAGCTAGACTCTCAAGGCGCCAAGGCACATTTCCCCCACTGACATTTGGAAAATCTAAACATCCATAAATGTCTGCGTGGACTCTTTTAAATTGGCAATTAGTTGCTGAAAGTCTTCATGATTTCCCACAAAGGTCAGCCTTTCTTTAATTGTTTCCCCCCTCTGAAAATCATAGTTCCCCTTCATTTCCCATGGTCATTTCTGGAGCAGCTTTGTTCCAAGGGGGGAAGAAATCAGCAAATACTCATAAAGAGAAGAGTGGAAGGATACTGATCAATAACAGATTCCAAATGTGACAGCAAGGGGAAGCAAATAGAAATGTCCCCAGCAGTCACCGCGAGCCACGCTCTTTACAAATCCACGATACCACTTTGATTTTATTCTGAGAACACGCTGAGTGAAAAGGGATTGCTGCTCCCATTTTAGGGATAAGGTTCAGAACCGCAGAGTACCTCCCCTGAGGAGTGTTGGCAAGTGAGCAGCTGAGGTGGGATTTGAGCGTCAAAGCCCACGCTCCGTCTACCAATTCGAGGATCTGAGGGTCCACATCAAACCCCATTCGGTACGCTCTGGGAACTAGTCAGAACAGCCCTAGCTCTCACCTAGAGGGGCCTATGCCGGAATGAGAATGCCGTGGAGGACCTAGCGTGAGGACTAGAGATCGCCTGTGGGTTCTCCCACGCTATTCAGCCCACAACAAAGCGCTTGCCAAAGCACGCATGCGTGATCTCCCTGGGGATTCTGAGGGGCTACTTACCCATCTTTCTCAGAGTCCTAAAAGCCCTTTCCACAAGAATAAGAGCCACCACTTGACAATCACCGCCTGTGCCAGCCACTGGGCTAAATGCAAGGACTCATGCCTCTGCAGTCATCAGAGCCTTATGGAGGAGGTGTCTCTCTTTTAGACCCTCCTGAGGTGCCTCAAGGCAGGGAGCTCAAGGCCACGCTGTCAGAGAGTGTCCAGTCTCAGCAGGAGAACTACCTGGCCCCAGAAGACAGCTCAGACACACCGCCATCTGGGTGTCACATCTAATGAAATATGTTCCCCTCCCACTCCCCGCCCCACGACCTTTCATAATTCAAAGCTGAAGTTTCCACAGGAATATATTAGAAGTGGACTCACAATCAGTCTTTTTTCCCCAGGAAGTGAGACCTGGTGAATATTTTCATCTGAACATACTAACACAGCATACTTCAACACTGCCTCTGCACCTGGTACACAGCCTAGGCCAAGGTCCTCCTCCTCCTCTTATTGCCTGGCACCAGAAAGATGCCCCGAAGGTAGTCAGAGTATCCTTGAACACTTCCAGCTGTTGCCTGATTCCCAGTCACAGCAAGCCTCACTCTGTTGTTGCAGAATTTGCACAGACAGGATGAGCAACAACAAACCAGTCCGTTCTCCCAGCCTGTGCACACTGAGGCCCTGTCAGGCAAGCTGTGGTCTTTCTAGAAACCCTTCCCATTGTCTCTCAGATGATATGAGCCAGGGTTAAGATTGGGATGGTAATCTGGGGGGCTTTGTGGTAAATCCCAACTCAATCTGAACAGCCATCCCTAATAAGGAGCAGAGAGGCTCCCCTCCCATGGCTACATTGTGCAAGGCAAATGCCATGGGCTGTGAGCCCAGGCCGTGGGGAGCCGACCAGCCTGACTGAGTAGGCCATGGTGTGTGGTGTCTGGCAAGGTGCCCTCCCCTCAGCCTGGCCCCAGTGCTCCAGGCTCCCTTGCTGATCTCGTTAGCCCTGTCTTCATGCATCAAAAAGGTCGAGTCCTGACTCTCCATCAGAGCTGGGCTCCAACGCCTCGTCTAGATAGAGGGAAGAAAGGACAGGGCAGAAGCCATGGGCTTGAATATGTCTTCATCCTTGGCTCACTTGAGGCAAGGTTCAACCTTTTGGCAGTCCAGGACTGCCACATGCCTCTGAAAATGACTAGAACACCTGGAAAGAGCAACAGTAAGTGACAGAAAGAGTTTTGCAGACATTTCATCAGTAGACCTCCCTGCTCCTAATCCTCCCTGGTACCCCATTCTCTCCCCAATCCCAATCAAACCAAATACCTATCTTCCAGTGCAGGTCTCACAACCCACAGAGGAATTTCTGCTGCCTTTCTGAATGATTATCTCTGGAACTTAAGTCCACTTTTAGAAGAGCCTGAGAGTCAAGCAAACATGAATCAGTTACTTGCCCAGCCTGTTCCTGGATGGCTCATTTACCCTCAGCAGACAACATACAGCTTTACTGCTGGAACTAAGGATGAGCATTTGCAGACGGGGCCCCGCGCCGCTGCTCATCATGAGGCCATGACCATGTCCTGCTTCTCCCAAGACAAGGACAAATTCATCCTGAGCTGACACTGAGTTGATACTAAGTTATCTCCAAAGCAGCGATGACCCTGGAGTGCTGAGTCCACTCGAGGATGTAAAACACTACACTACAGCAGATCTACTCTCAACCAGCCCACAGGTAATTTACACAGGGGGGATAAATCCCACCAAAGTTTGCTCCACAGTCACATTATAGAGCATACGAAGGGAGGACTCACAATGACTCAGATTTAAAAAGCTAGAGAGAGATTCACAGAAAGGGAAGGTTTAAGGAAACCACTAAGAATCCGGTATAGAAGGACAACGAATTGAAAACTAAAGTGAGCTTAAGGGATGACAGACGACTGACATGCATATCTACATAAAAGTTCCAGAGACAAGGATGAAGAAAATCAGGGGCATTTTTGGCTGACAAGTTTTTAGAATTAAATAAAAATTTTGGTCTTATTTAAAAAACAACAACAACAACAACAAAACAAAAACAAAAACCCATACCTGAACTCCCATACAGGCACAGATTAGCCCACATTCAAACATATTATGGTAGCAACACAACAAAGAAAAAAGAAATTGTAAGTGCAACTAGAGAGAATAAAACCAGGATGCCTAATAATGAGACAGACAGAGAAGGTCCAGAAAGAAATGCCAAAAGACAGAGGTGTGTTGTCTTCGAAGTTCTGAGCAGGAATAACTATCAATAGTTATTTGCAGCTAAATAATCCAAGAGCAAGCGTGAAATTAATGTCTTTTATGACAGAGATTTTATTACCCCAGGGCTCATCAAAGTAACACCAAAGGATATAGTCTAGGAAAAGGGAAACATTGAAGCAACAAAGCAGGTGAAATGCCCCCAAACAACAGCGAACACCTTGTTGGTAAATATCAGTAGGCGCTGAGCATTGCAGGGAGGGTAAGCCAGGTGTGTCCACAGCACTGGGCAGCAGTGATGGACAATGGGCATTAAGGTATTCAGGGGCTATGCTCTCCTGGAGAACAAAGACACTTATCAGCCGAGAGCTTCTTCAGTCATAAATCAGTGTGAAATACAAGGGCAGCGGTGAGCCACACTGTTTAAGAGTTTTAAGAGGATTACACACAGCAGGAGGCCAAATGGATCTTTGGATTTAGTGCGATCTCATTCAAAATTCCAGAAGGGTATTTTTCTTTTGAATATAAACAACTAGATCTCAAAGTTTGTATATGAAACACTGGGGAGGGAGGGCCTGCAGAAGCGGCAGCCGGGACACCCAGATCAATAGGGTGGGAAAAGAAGTCCAGAGATGAAGCCACAGACCGGGCCAACTTTCTTCTCTGTGCCGGTGGTAGAGGTCTGGCTCTTGTGCATTTTGGGCCAGCTCTCTACCACTGAGCTGCAGTCTTAGCCCAAGACAATTTGTCTGTCAGAATGGTACAAAATTACGGTATGGTGAAAAGACTTTTTTTTTTTTTTTTTGGTAACAAATTGGGCTGAAAAAAATGAGATTCATGCACAAAAGGAAAAACTTGAGCACATGTAAGCAGTTAACTCAAAACAGATCATAAGTCTACATGTAAATATAAAAAAACGGAAACACCCTGAGAACGTGCGTAGAAAAATATCTCTCTCACTCTCCTGGGATCACGCAGAGGTCTTAAGTGGGGTACCAGAAGAATGAGTCATGGACGAGAAAAATAAGGAAAAAAATTGGATTTTTGTCGAAATTAAAACCTGTTTTTGTTCTGGAAGTGACATATATTCTGTTAAAAGAGTATGTGTGATGATCTAGAGACTGGGAAGGAATATGTGTGAAGTTTATACGCAGTGAAGAACTATCTGGAATTTGTATGAAATCTCAACAATTTAAAAAAATAACAATTTATAATTAGTTAATGGGTTGATAGGGAGAGAAGAGCATTTTCTTCAGTGGTGAAGCCACGGGTAAGGTGCCTATGTGCTTATAAATAAACCCTCACTTCACTCTTTTATCAACTCTAACAAAACACACACACACACACACACACACACACACACACACTGCACAAATGAAAACAGAAGGGGGGACTAGTTGAGAAAATGAAGAGGATGAGCAAGAGTGGGAGAAATAAAGTGAATACAATCAAATAATCATGTACATGTATAAAATGTCGTAAGGAAACCATTATGTATAATTAATATATGCTAATTAGGATAATTAAGAAGTAAAATGAAAGGAAAAGTTACCTTTTTCTAGATACTTCAGTACTAATTTATTACCACGTTTAACCACATACATGTCTATTTCATCCTGCCACCGACCTTCCCAATAAATAAAAAAGCAGAAGTTTGGGTCACAGAAAGAGCCCTGATCTGAAGGTCAGGAGAGAGGAACCCCTTCCCTGCTTAGCTGCTTGGACCAAGAGACAGTATCTGAACACCTTCAAGTGTGAAGACCTACTATGTAGCTATTTCCTTCCAACTGAAACATTCTTTTCAGGTTAGAGGAAGAGTAGGAGCTCTTAAACCTAAGAGAGCTACAGAAACTTGTAAGGCTCAGAAGTTCATAAAAATTATAAGATTTGCAATGCTTCCCCCGTGGTCGTACAAAGCAGGAATCAGTAGTAGGGGAAGAGCAGAGGATCTGGTAGAGTTGCCTGCAAGTTGTCCAGGAGGCTCTAAGGATAAGCTTTTGTGAGTCTTCACCCATGATGGACTGTGCCTTTTGATGACGTGGCTGCCTCTGAGTTACCTATGCTCCTATAAAACCTTATCCAAGCTCCTGTACGTAAACCGAATAAACTTATTGGCTCACCAAAGCAAGTGTTGGATAGAGTCGTCTCTTTAGGTTGCCATAGTGCCTTATGTGGAGTGAAGAGACATTTGTTCATGTTTCCAGGAGAAGTTACATAAGTTCTCAAATTATGACTTTTCTTTGTACCCTACTAGTTAATGTCTGGACATCAACGACTATGTGATTTAATGTAAAACATTAAACACTATGTGATTTAATGTAAAATTGACAAGCACAGAATTAACAGTCACAGAACATCAAGAAAACCCTCAAACGTCATCACGTTCCGCACTCTGGTTGTCTTTGTGCTAAGCCTCTGTGGGCTCTGGTTCCAGGCAGGTGGAGTTTAGACTGATCCGGGCACAAAGCGTAAGAGGTCGTGGGGAAAGGCTAGCAACTACACCCTCAACAAACCAGGAACCAAATAGTTAGGCTACTTCACAATAGGTTCTGCACTTCAGATGTGGTCTGGAGGGAAACTGAACCACTAAAGCCAAGGACGGCCTCTACAGGGAGGGGAGAGAAGCATGACCCAGAGTAGAAACCCCAAGCACGTGAGCACTGCGCGCCATGCTTGCCCTGCCTCAGTTCCTCAGGGTAGGAGCCGGGGTCACTCACCAGCATCGGTTGAGGTGTATCGATAGGGCTCCGACAGGAAGTGTGGGAGGGTGAGGATGAAGGCGCCTGTAGCCAGGAGGAGACCCCCTATGCCAATCATCCGTGGGCGGTTCACCCGGCTGCCAAAGTAGCTGACAAAGATGATGAGGGTAGCATTGCTGATCTGTAAAGGGAAACAAGGGATCAGACGAGACCCAGGTCCTACCCTCCCCTAGCCCAGAGAAGACCGTATTTCACCCAGGGAGAATAGACAGGGAAGGGACTGTCCATCACTGGTGGGGTCCCTGAACTTGCTTGGGTATTGCTCCCAAGCTTTTTTTTTCAGCAGACCTCAAAATCTTGTTCTAGCCAAGAAGCAGACTTCAGGCCTCACCTATCACCCTCAGAGCGCCACGAGACCAGCCACATCTCCTTGGTGGTGGTGAATGTTTGGAATCTGACATAAAGTCCATTAATGGCACACTCTGCTCTACCACATCTCAAAACCAAAGGAGTCTCAGGGCTGGAGTTGGACACTCAAGGCAGGGCTGTAGGGCTCCAACCCACCTTGCCTCAGTGTCATGTCAGAGTAGACAATAGGACAGCTGCTTTCCAAGGCCAACACACTTGTTTGAGCCCCTACACCTGCCCTTGAACTGCCATAGGCAGTCCATGCCCTTTCCTGCCACCTGGGCCCAGGAAGGCTTTGAGATTGGAGCTTCTGTCTAAAGGTTTGTACACACCACACACTCAGATGGCCTCATCCACTCCTGCATCAGGCTGGACTCTCTTTACCTCTGGCCCCATCCATACATTCACACACTACCAGTAGCAGCATACAAACTTTCTTTGTTCCTGGACCACAATTTTATTTTAAGCCTTCAATGATGCAGCTCAAAGTTCAGATGTGGGAGGTCATCGCTTTGGATCCTCTTGACTGCTATAAGAGAGGATCTACCTGACATGCCAGATCTCATTTGTTTAGTAGAGGGGCCTAGAACACATGCGAAAAGAATCCAGAGGTTGTGTCTGGACTCAAAAGAGCTGTGGGTGACTTTTGATTCATACAAGGGCCAGGGCAAGGCTATAGTGACATGAATGTTAAAGGTATGTTTCCTTGCTGTCTGTTGTCTGTGAGGACAATAGCAAGTCAAAGACAAAAATTTAGGGGTGGTATTCTGCACTAGGATGTAAGTCCAGCCCCTGTTATGCTCCTCTCGGAGCCCGTGGTTAGGATAGTGCACACATTGAAGGATGGTCAAGAGCCTCCCACTCAGGGCTGGAGAGATGGCTCAGCATTTACGATCACTTGTTGCTCTTGCAGAAGACCTAGGTCCAGTTCCCAGTACTTACACAGTGGTTCACAACCACCCATAACTCCAGTTCCAGGAGATCCAATGCCCTCTTCTGGCTTCCTCATGCACCAAACATGTACACAGTATATATACATACAGGCAGGCAAAACACTCCCACATAAGATAAGCAAATGTAATCAATTTTGTTTTAAAAAATAAAGAGGCCCTCCCCCCCCCTCCGCTCACCTCATTCAAGCTGGAAATGAGACCTGAGGAAGAACTGGAGAGCCCAAAGCGCTTCTCGATTGTGGAGAGGCTGCTCTTGAAGTAGGCGCTGTAAAGCAGCTGACAGAGCTGCAGGAGGCCATGGCAAAGCACGAACACCTGGGAACAGATGACAGCCCTGTGAGGTCTCTGAACTGTGGGCCAGGTGCCAGCCCAACCTTCCATCCAGAGCATCTGGGGCAGCTGGAACTGTCTCCCACGAAAACACGTCACTGGATGGTTCTGAGGGTAAAACTCTATCAGGTGGCACACATTCTCTTCCTTGGGAAACAGTCCAAAAGTGCTAACTAAGTTTACCAGATTTTTTCTTGAGACCCTGTCTCAGGTCTCCCAGGTTGGCTTCAAACTCAACGTGAGGCTGGGGATGAACTTCTGATCCTCCTGCCTCTTCTCTGTGCTGAGCTCACAGACCAGTGCTACCACACTGTGTTTTCACCAGGTGCTGGGGAATGGAACCCAAGGTTTTGTGCATAGCAGGCAAACACTCTACCTAATGAGCTACATCTGTTGTCACAGAGAGCTCATTAAAACCATGGGCAATGCCATCCCCAAGGAAAGCCTGACTTAAACAAGCAGCAAAGGCCTTTGCCACCTTGGGTTGCTCCCTAACCATATCACAGTATACCATGGACTGCTCTTTGGGCTTCCTCCTGTGTCCCAAGGGCTAAAGGTCACCCGCTATTCCATCTGGACTATTCTCAGTAATACCAGGGAACCCTCAGTTTGGGTGCTCCACTTGTCCAGTCCTGTCCTCCATCCTCCAAGGCCCACCTCTTATGTCTTCAGGAAGGTGGTCTGACAGAGTCCTCCAACCACCTAATCAAATGAATATGCTCATTCTGTCACACGAAGCTTCCATTAGGGCTATCTTGACCTCTCACCAAGAACATTTGTGACTGGATATGTTCCGCTCTGAATGGATGCTCAAGGCCTTGGAGAAATGCCCAAGGGTTACTTGTCACTGAGTTCCACCTAACCTCACATGCTTTGTCCTGTGTATACTGAGTAAATGTGAGTCCCATACTTGACAGGGGTAGATAAACATATCATGGAATGTGGAAGAAGAATTTGATGGTGTCCTCAGCTCCAGACTGAGCCCTCCTGTAATTTCAGCTGTTGCATGAACAGGTACCAAGCCACAAGTCCCACATCCTTAAGCAGTGTTTGGAAGGTTTCTGTTGGGTCATGTTTTCCCTCCAGGGAAGGGTAGGGTATCGTGATGTTTCATACTCTGCCAAAGCTATTCTCTGATGTGGTTTTCTTCCTCCCTGGGGGATGGTGGGGGCTGTTAGCCACCAGCCTATGAAGGCAGGAGGAGCAGAAGGTGAGGTGCAGAGTTTGGAAGGCTGTGAGCGGGATGGAGACCAAATACTATGGGGACCACTTCATGGAGATAGTTCAACTTTAATTCCAGAGAACAAAAGCTATATACTCCTTGGGGAAGGGTGGAACGCTCCAAAGATAGGTGTACACAGTGGTTAAAACTAGGCACTTTAAGGATGCTTGATTTGCATTAAACAGCGTGATTCTATCATATAACTGGGAACACAGTACCTAATTATCATATAGGTGCAGTACCTAATTATCATTAGGGAAGAGCTAGCAGGGAGTTGTGTCAAAGGCCACATATCAATTGTGGTTAGGGGCATCTATGTCTAAAGACACTCTCCAGATGAATTCAGGCAGGGAGCAGGAGTCCTGCTCCTTAACATTGAGCTCAGAATGGCTATCCGGACTGGGAGGACTGCAACCTCAAACAGCAGGAACCTTCCAACACCCTGAATTGAAGGGCTGGTGTCTGAGAGGAGCAAATGAGACTCCACCTTCATTTTCATTTCCCTCCAAAACTGAGCTGGCCTCTCTGCTGGGCTCTTGCTCCAACCCATGAAATTCCCTACCTGTTAGAACAGAGCCTTGCCAAAGCCAGTTTGAGGCTTCTGCAACAGAGTCCAGAACTCATTGTATGTCCATGTGTACTCTGTATAGATGTCCACATGTATTCACTGGAGGCCATAGCTCTCAGGAAACCAGACACCTCTCAAACCACTGCCTGTCTCTGAGCCCGAACAACCAGCTTCCTCCTCACCAGAGGCAGCAGAAAGGCTACCTGGCGCCAGAGACACCTCTCCAGTCCTGCCTCCTAGAAAGCCCCTCCTGTGTTTCCTTTCATTAACTGGACTTTTCTTAATATTTCATGATAAAATAGTTTTCAGAATTATTTTTGACCTGATTTCTTTTCCAAGATGGAGAAACTGAGGCCATTGCAGAAACTCAAATAAGGATTTGAAGCAGAAGCCATAAGGAACATTGCTTGCTGGGTTTCTCAGACTCTTAGAGCTAGTATTCTTACACAGCCCAGGATGACCTTCCCAGGGTTGACTGAGCTCTTCTACATTAATTCACAATCAAGACAATCCCTCACAGTCATGCCCACAGATGAACTCCATCAAGACACTTACTCAACCAAGACTCTTTTTTCAAGGGACAAGTCTAGGCTATGTCAAGTTGATGCTAATTAGGACAGAAAGGATTAGTGAAGATGGGATAAAGAAGATGGTATTGATGTTGCTGATGGTGAAAGTATTGGCAGAAATACAGGTAATGTTGATGGCAAAGATGAGAATAAAGTGAAGGGGTTGGTGAAGTATATGGTACGGAAGATAGCGGGATTGGACAGTTTGAGAATTGTTCATGAGTACAAGACACCAAAAACACACTTAATTTTGGACACACTTAATCTATTCCCTGGGCCAGGCCAGACTCAGGAAAGAAGACACGATCTAACATGTAATGCCTCACTAGAACATCCACCTCTGATCACCTCTTGAAGGTTAATGCCCCTAAAATTGCCTGAGGTCCTTTTCTGGACATTCATTCTGTTTTGTGCATTCTCTTGACAATCCCATGGCAGTCAAATCTTGGTCCCTCTTCAAGAACTTTCCCCTAAAACTCTACACTCAGGTGTATTCTACTGTCTATTGAACATGTCCACCTGTATATCCCAGACCCCTCACACTAGTCACTTCCCCAAATGTGACATACTGTCTTTCTCACAGACTTTTTTCTTTCACTCCTTGCCTTAGTTACTTTTCTATTGTGAAGAGACATCATGACCAAGGCAACTCTAAGAGAAAGCATTTAATTTGAGACTCATGGTTCTAGAGGGTGGTAGAGTTCATGACCATTATGGTGAGAAGAACAGCAGATAGTTAGGCATAACACTGGAGAAGTAGCTGAAAGTTTACATCTGATCCAAAAGCCTGAGGCAGAGTGATAGAGAACTAATTAGGAACTTTAGAGACCTCAAAGCCACTCTCAGTGACATATCCACACCAACGAGGCCACGCCTCCTAATCCTTCCCAAACAGTTCCACCAGTTGTGGACCAAGCATTCAAAGACATGAGCCAATGCGGAGTGGAGTGGGGTGGGAATTCTCATTCAAACCACCATACTCCCACCACTTTTAGTTTCCCAAGTAAGAAACCAGGATTCTTCCTACATGACTCCTTATCCATGTCCAACTCTATTACCAGACCCTGTGATCTCTTGTTGGTGTCTCTCATACCTGAGTCCCTTAATCATCTTCAGATGTATACCTTAGCTCAGGTCCTTACTATTTCTACACTGGAATACTATAATAAAGTATTATACTTACTACCCCAAGGAGAATTTTTCAAATGCAAATGAAAGCAAGTCTGCTATACAGAATTATCATCTAAGCCCAAACTGCTGCCTGGATGAAAATGAGGACATGGCCACTTCAGGGTATGGTCGAGGAGAAAGATTTTATTGTAGATACGAGGGAGAGTTCAGCCGAAGGCATCTGGAAGGGTTCAGCTTGAACCAGGCCACGAGAAGGGGAGGGAGCAGCAAGAGAGAAAGAGAAGATAATAATAATAACAATGAAAAGGAGGAGGAGAAGAGGGGGGGATGATGGAGGAAGAGGAAGAGGAGGAAGAGAGGGCAAGCAGACCAAGAGAAAAGCTGAGGACCAAGACAGCATGTGCCTGAAATGTCAGGTTTATATAGAAAAGAGAAGTTGGGGAAATGGAAGGGAAGCCCCTGGGTTGGAGAAGAAGTGTGTGTGGGTAGGAGATGCTGATGAGGTTGATCACACTTCACAAAGATAGCCACATTGGCATCTCCCACCCACGCACACCTCTTGCATTGTGACAACGATGCCACCAAGGGGTGGGTACGTGTTCTCGCCACTTGAATATGGGTCAGCAAACTGCTTGCTTCCAGTAGAAGCAGAGCCACCTTGAAGCTGTGGTGTCTGAGGCCAGCACCTAGATATGAGTAGGGCATCTGCCTAGGTTGTTTAGTCCTCTGCTGGTATCAACTGCCAGGCAGGCTACTGAGCATTCCCTTAGATGATTCTAGTCCCAGTCTTCGATGCCAAGCAAACCAGAAATGAGCAACTGTCCCCTGAAGAGCCCTGTGCCGATAGCATATGTGACAGCAAACTAAATCTTGCTATTGTTTGAAGCACTGAGTTTGGGTTTGCTCTGTCATTCAGCACCGGGGCTGATGGGGGTGGGGGGCAGGTGCACCTCCAAACCCTGCTGCAGTACATGTTGCTTCTCAAACACCATCAAGGTCACCTCTTACAGGTGATCAGCATCCCCACTTTTGCTCACAGTCTCTGTTCATTATCTAGAGCTTTGCCCCTTCCCTTCAGTACCCTCTTGCCTGGGCTGAGGCTCAGTTGTATGTCAAGTTCAAGGTTGCTTCCTCAAATCCCAGAACCCTATTGATGACTTTTGCACAGAGGTACCTTGAAGGCTTAGTACACATCTAGCAGAAGAAGGAGGAAAGCCATTAGGGCTGAGTTTAAGTCAGGCCAGGGAAGTCTCACAGGATATATGAGAAGGGACCAGATCAGAGACTCCCACAGAAATTCAGTTGTCATTGACTCTAAATGGAAGAAAGGCCAGAAGCCAAGGAGGCAAGGCCATCAGTGAAAAGAGAGGTCTAAGAGAAGCGTGGTGTGGGAAGGAAGGACAGTGGGTTCAGGGTTAGTATACTTTAGTTTCTGAGCTTCGAGTCTAGAGAAGACTCATCCCTTCGTTTTAATTAGTAACAAATATGCAGGAGTGAGTAATCCCTACCAGCTTCCTCTGCTGTCTCCAGAGAGGAAGGTGGGAATGGCAGGAGAGAAACTGCCTCAAAGCCTTTCCTGAAAGATACGCCTTTGCTATTTCCAGTAAGTCCTGGAATTCTGCATCTTCAGCCCTGGGCTCTAGGGAGGGACCCTGGCCTCACCACACTCACACCAGTGCTGGCCACTGCAGCTATGGCTAGTCTGGGTATTTCGTGGATGCTCTGATAGAGGTGCTGATATGGGTCTGAGTCCAATGTCCCAGGGGATGCAGCAGTTGGAGACAGATGAGATGTGTGGTTATAATGGGAGGAGAAAATGCTAGCAAAAGAGGAAGAGGTAGAGGGATGGGTTTGGCAGAGCTTGCTGGGAGGGCCACTCCCAGGGTACCAGACACCTGGCCCTGCATGCTATTTCATGAGGACAGAACCAGGAGACCTTGTCCCCATCTGCTCAGACTTACCAAATACCCACTCATAGCCACAAGGAGAGGAAGAAATGATCACCAGCCAGCACAAAATAGTGCAAGCCACGTCTTGAAGAGGACATATGAGGGTACGTGTGGACTGACAGTGGAGTAGGGAAGGCTTGCTGAGCTGGGTTACAGCCTCCCTCTACTTTGCTTAGGGCAGACATCTTGGTTTTTGAAGGTTTGGGCCCTTCTGCTTTCAAGGCAAGTTCTTTACGCAGAACCCAGACCCACCACCTATAGAAAGCCACTCCACTCCATTTAACAAATGCAAGAACTCTCCAAAATGCTCCACAGAAAGATATGGAAAAGAAAACAAATTTGCACCACAAAGATTAGCACAATCAATCGCTTTCCATTTCCTTGCTACACTTTCATTCATTTCTAGGCACGCCTTGCTTCCTTAGATTGTATGGCACATATGATCTCTTGTTTATTGATAGTTCCCCAGCAGGCTTTAGACTTCCAGGGGAAAAGATGGCTGGAGATTTTCAGAACAAAGTCTCCAGTGCTTGAAGCAATGCCTGGTTCAGAGCTGGCAAGTGAGCATCCTGTCTGTAAAATGCTGCAATGATCTATGGCCCGGAATGTTCGGCCATCAGTGTGCTGCAGGTTCATTGCAATGACCAGTCTTGATCATTTGCAAAATTCCCCTCTGACGTGGCTATGATTTGTAAGCGTGATTCAGCTGTCACCCTTGCTTACTCGGCTCACTGAGTCGCTCTGACGTATTTGAAACCCAAACTACAAAAGTTAAAGATTTTCAACTGTGTATACAGGGACTTTCCGATGTGGTCAAAATTGTCTACATTTTTATGGCAGTGATATTTATACAGGTAGAGTTTATGTTTAAAGTCTGTGCATTTTATTATAGGCAAACTAGACGTCAATAAAATTGACTAAAGGAAAATTCCTTTGAAGACAGAGTCATAACCATGAAGGTTTTCAAAATAATTTTCTGATGCTTTGAAGGACATTCCACAAACAGTTTTCTGTTTTTGTATTTGTTTTAAAGTATGAGCACTGACAACATCGTGAGCATGTTTGTTTATTCAAGGGGCCTATGCAGAAAGGTTCAAAACTCATGTAAATATTTAGATTTGTGTGTGTATGCTAACCCAAATATCTAGGTTTATAGGGAGTGCATGCGTGCATGTGTGTGTGTTTGATTAACACGGAACTCTTATATCTCACAGAGGAAGTTAGCAAGGACATCCTGTGCTGGGGCCCTTTCTTGCAGGGCTGGATGTGAGGGAGACCCTCAGATATGCAAATGTGAAAGTCATGCTCGTAGGCCCATTCTGCAAATCCTACTCCTCAATCCTAACAAGGGGGGTACGGCAGGGAGAGAGCAGAAGGAAAAGAGTGGAGAAGCTGGAGTGACTGTTAAAGACCAGTGACCTGAGGAAGGCTGAGTGGATGCCGTGATGATAGAAAGAGGGGTCCCTGGCACAAGGCAAGTTCCGGTGACATGCGGAGGACAACTGTACAGAAAGCACTAAAAATGAGGGAACCCTGACAACTCAGGAAAAAATGGGAAAGCACAGCACAGCACAGTTGTGTTTTGTTTTGTTTTCATTGTCGTGCTCATGGCTCTCCTCCCCTCCCCCATACTATTGGCGCGATGAGGTAACTGGCATCAGACCACAAAAGCAACAGCTATGAAACTACCAGGCAGGTCATCATGTGATGCCCAGCTAATGGCTGCCCCTGTTGTCACCAGCTCTGATTCTGGGCGCACAGACCTCCCTCGGGCTGCCTCACTGAGCATCAGCTGCTGACCTTCCAGCACTTCCATCCCTAGGTGGCAGCTGTCTGTGTCCCAAAGACTGTCTTGGTGGACTAGAAGTCCTTCTCAAAGAAGGGAGGGAAGGGGGAAAAAAAAACAGACATAGAGAAACATTCCACTCACTCCAGAAGAGCAGCGTTGGGTGGTTTTGGGGTGTGCCCAGGCTGCCTGCTTTAGCTTCTTCGACCTCAGAGAGAACTTGGGAGATAGCTCAGACTGTAAAGGGTTTGCGCAGCAGCCAATCAATCCTCAGAACCCATGTGAAAACCCCCAAAGAGCTGGGTGTACTGGCGTGCGCTTGGAATCCCAGTACTGGTGATGGCAGAGATGGGTAGATCTCCAGTCCCTGGAGCTGGCTGGCTAGACAGCTAGCCAGTAGATGAGACCCAGGCCCTCGAGAAAGATGCCATCACCACCACAACGAAGTAAATGGCTATCCTGAGGAACAACGCTTGAAGCTGACCTGCTATGCTCTTCATGCACACGTGTTCCAAATACACACATACCACACACACACATACAGGGTGCACATCTACTCATACTTATGTGCGTGCACACACACACAAACAGGCACATGCACACACACACATGAATGCATGCACAGGCACACCCACACGCAGGGGCACACATACAAATACACACACATGCATGTGCTTGGACACATATACACACATGTACACAGACACACACACTTAACTGGTCTCAGAGACCGTTCTTTTCTTCTTTTCTCTCTAAGCTGGAGCTGACCACTCAGAGGAATGGAGTTCTTGGCCAAAGTAGTTTCAAATCCTACTAATCCCCCCTGCCCCGACCCCCACTGCAAGGCCTGGGCAGTTCCAGTCTACAGGGACTCACTCCTGACCTCCGTCAACTAGATTCCATTTGAGACATTAAAATTTGTTTATATTTCTTCACACATTTTGTCCCCCCCCCTTCATCTTATAATCAATATAATACTATGCAAATGTTTAAAAAAAAAAAAAAACTCAAGCAGCCCAGAAGGGCCAGGGGGCACTCAGCTCTAGCCAACTTCTGCGGTTCTTCTCACCTTTAGGACAAGGCATTTATAACCGTCTGTCATGGGGCAGAATCATTTAAGAGAAAGCCTGTGTCTTCACAAGCTATTGGCTATCTCATCTAGCTTACTGTACTGAAATCAGAAGAGGGCGTGGTGGCGTGGGTGTCCTTTCATTCTACAGCAGCACCAAGAACATCGTTAAGGGGCCATCCATTATATACTGGGCAGTGGACTAAACTGTCAAGCCCATACAGAGCCTTCCTGTCCCCGAGCACACTTAGCTTAGGATACTGTTATCTAGTTTGGCTGAGCCTTGCAGAGTGTGCCTCTGCGGGCATTTGGCCTGATAGTGGTACCACCTCTGGATGTATGCTCATTTCCACCGATACCCCCCTGCCCAGCTCATCCTCCTTGCTGGCTGGCAGTTGACCAGTGCTTGAGCCCAGAATGGTGCGGTCCCAGATTCAAGGCACCCTAGCGCAACTGAGACAAAGATGTTTTCCAATGTCATCAGATGTTTCAGAAAAAAAAAAGAGAGAGAGAGAGAGGGGCTAAGTTGCTGCCTCTGGGACCCGCTTGAGAGGCCCTTGGGGTTGGAAGAGGGAGGGTGAATCCTTCTTACTGTCTTTCCAAAGGGGCAGTAGGAGGTAAAGAATCAGACGTGTCCTAGGGTGAAAGACCTCAGGCAGCCTGTGTGCTTGCTTACGCCTCCTGTACCTTCTGGGAGGCATAGCTCAGTGCTGCACTGGGGGAGTGTCTCTTTCACAAAGTGATTCAGGAAATCAAGTGCAGTCCCATGCAGGAAGAATGTCTGCACAAGATAACACTCAGATTTAAAATAGCCAGAAAAGCAGCTCAAAATCAGTGTCCTTCGGAGGAAAAATGAGCCAAGATATTGCCACGGTATTGTTATGAAATAGTATTGTTATGCCTTTTGATGAGACAGTGTCCTGTTGGCTCTTAGAAGTGAAAAAAAAAAAAGTCAGACCATTGTAAAAAGAATACAGAAGATATAAGACATCTCTTGTTCTTTCGTAGGGAAGCAGGCAACTTGGGGAGTATTCTCACTAGAAAGGATCTTTGATAAGACGGGGCCCTCGGATGTCCCCTGAAATAAAAGAAAATGTAGAATTTCATTTTGGACATGAAGCCGTGGCTTTCCATGCTGCACCCTCACTTTAAAGCTGGGTATAAGGGAACGAAGCAGTGGCGCTTCTGAGCCCCAAACCACACCAAGGACCCTGAAAGGCACCCTGTGCTGGCTATTCTGTGATGCTCTTGTCTCCCCGAATCCCGTGGGGGGGGGCGGGTTCTGCCTGGTGCTGCACACTAAGAATGTGTGAGGCAGGCCACTGCATGGAGGTGATAACAAGGGGACGTGGAAGAGCAAACTGCGAGAGACAGCCTGAGGTCTAGGTTCTGTACTTTAGAAGTCACAGATTTGCGAAGAGGAATAAAAAAAAGTTTTAGAAGGGACTAAAATCAAGCATGTGAGAGTGTATGAATTCATCATGTTAACTAGAAGGAATGCTTTAAAATAAACACTTGAAAACAAAATTGTCACTGGTGTTCATGTCAATATATGCTTGAATTCTTTTCCAGAGATTCTGAAAGATTTTTTGCTATTTTTTTTTTAAGACAGTAAAACACTCCTTAATGAAGAACAAGTACTATCTTGTATTTTGTGGAAGTTGGCTCTCGGTCACCTGTCAGGTTGAAATGAAGCTGCAGTTGGCCAACGTGCTTTGAATGCATTTATGGCAGGGAAAGGACATTCAGACCCTGTGAATATGGAAACTTTGCTATTTTATATCCTTCCTCATCTTTGTTCTGGTAACAAGATGGGATGTCAATATTTTTTCTCACATCCTGGAAGGGTTTGAAGATAAAGCCCGTCCCTTCCTGCCTTCAAGCAAAGGGCAGCCAGTTTTTCAGACAGAGAAAATGCAAACTATAACACAAACACAGTCTCACAAGAGCCCAGGACCCTAGGAACTGACCTCAGGGAGGGGTCCTATGGCCCCATAAGTGGGAAGTGGCCATAGGAAATTCTGAGGGTTAACACTTGGAACCTTCACATTATCTGTCTTTATTATTTATTTTCATCTATTTTTCAGACTTGGCATGTTCTCACTTTTATACCTACAGGCCAACACATAGTATATGCTCAGTAAATGTTTGCAAACCTAGTTAATTTCACCTGACTCTGTGCAGAAGGTGCCTAAGGCTTAGGGCAACTTGCAAAATCTTCTTGCTTTGCAGTTGGCAAATGACAGCAGTCAATGGACACCAAGTCATACCACCCTTCCATTTCGCCACAATGTCTACTCTTAGGAGGGCTCAGAGGAAAGGGGTGCAGCAGAAACAGTTTGGCTGGAGTTGACAGTTTCCGACCATATCATCAACGGATTCTCCCCAAATTACCTAAGTTCTATAGGACTCCCTATCCTCTCTTCTCTCCCTCCTCCGCCCCTCTCTCTCTGAGATAGGGTCTAGCTAGACAGCCCAGGCTGGCCTTGAACTCCTACCTCCCGAGTATTGGGGTCACAGGTATGCACTGCCATGCCCAGCTAATTCAACAACGATCCACACTAGAATATGTGCTGTCACTGTTCTGCCGTAAAAACCTTGACAAGAGACTTCTTCTCCCTCCACCTGATGCTGATGGTACCCAGGATGTCTTCAGTGTCACCACGCATACCTGCCTTTGGTGTCTCATTCACCTGCCCATGGGAGTGTGGTTGCCTTCCCTCCTCATGCTGATTCCTCTAAACTGTGTCCTTCTTATTTCTGCTGATTTTCTATCAAGCCCATGCCTCTCACCACGCATGCCTTCCTACAGTCTCTTCTGGATTCCAGTTTTTGCCCTTGCTGCATTCGAGCCAGAGCTCAGATTTGTTGCATTTTTTTTTCATCTGTTTTGGGCCCCTCCAGTCCCTGGCACCAGAGGCTCTCAGCTGACCCACAGTCACATCTCCCTTCCCATTTCCTATACCTCCTCTGTCCTCCTTCTGATCTACTTTTTAAACAACAGCCAGAGAAGTCTTTTGAGAAGTCTTTTATTGAAGTATGACATTCACATAGAAAACGCAGATGTTGTAAGAGTACAGCTTGAAAAAGCCCCTAAGCTGGCTACACATGAAGGGCCCATAATAAAAACTAGACTAGCAGCTTTCCCAAAGCAACCTGGGGTCCCTTGCTTACTGGCTGCCTCCCTTCTGAGGTAGTGACTCTTCTGACTTCCAAGAGCTCGGGTCACTTTGCCCTTGGACTTTGTGGGAAAGGACATTTTAGGTGGCAGCATGGTCTGAAAATGGAGACCAGAGTGTCCGCGTGTGCAGCAGTGTCAAGCCTGTGGGTTCCCACCATCTCGGATGAAAATCCAAGCACTGTACCCAGCCTTCAATGCCCTCCATACTCTAACCCCCATCCACCTTCACTCCCCCTCTAAGCTTCCCAGGTCCCAACCTACCCACACTCAGTGCTTGGTGATAAGCATTGAAATGTGTAGCCGAGTGAGAGAGTGCCTCCTATACCAGGTGAAATCTTGTGGGGGCAACAAATGATGGTGAGAAATGCTTTCTTCTTTGATGGTTCTTCAATCTTACCCCCTGGCCCCGGCGCGTGCATGCATGCGTGTGTGTGCCTACACACATCTGTGTATGGAGGCCAGGGTGCAACCTCAGTTGCTACCCACTTCTTTGAGTCAGGGTCTTCACTGACCCAGAGCTTGAGAAGGAGGTCGAGCTGATTCAACAGCTGGCCTCTGGGATCCACCAGTCTCCTCACTTTCTCCCACCCAGCTTGAATTACACACTCAGTTTTGTTTTTTAAATGTGGACTCTGGGAATTGAACTCAACTCCTCATGCTTACACGGCAAACACTTCACTGACTGATCCGCCTTCCCGGCCTCCAGCCTCTTTTCATTAAATGTCTGCTCACCACCTAGTGTCAAAGAGCTACAGTTCTTCATTGTTCCTTCAGGGAACTGAGCCCAGAGTGTGATCACAACTGCTAGGAGTGTTCAGGGCCCTGCAGCAATCCCAGGCACCCAGCACACACCTGTCACCAGCAGGTGACATGACCACAGAGGTAGGGGTAAGCATGAGGAAGAAGCAATCCTCTTCATGAACTACCCTTTGCCCCAATGAACAGGGTGAAGGTAAGGAGTAAGCATCAGTGGGTGGCCTCATTGGTTACCTAGACAACCAAAAGCTAGTATTAAGTGCATACAAAACTGTCAAATCAGGCTGTAAACTCATTGTATCCCCCTAAATGTTCTGGAGACAATAAATTTACAATTTTTTTCTTTGTTTGTTTTGAGATGGTTTCTCTGTGTAGCCTTGGCTGTCCTAGACTTGCTTCTAGACCAGGCTGGCTTCGAACTCACAGAGCTCCACCTACCTCTGCCTCCGAGTGCTGGGATATAGGTGTGTGACAGGTTTTTTTTGTTTTTTGTTTTTTGTTTTTTCAAGTCAGTCCTTGTGGATTGCTTTTTTTTTTTTTTTTTTTAAATTCTCTTCAGAATCTCAGGGACCATTTTCTGGCCCAGAGCTCCCAACAAAACCCTTTTCCACTGAGTCAAGCCATAGACTCAGTTTTTACTTTTGGTCCTTCCCGCGGTTTATCTTGGCGGACAGACAATGGGCTGTTGAATTTCTTCTGGGCATGAGAAACAGAGGGTACTAAGCTGTGCCCCTGGGGTACCCAGGAAAGAGCCAAGCAAGTTCCATCAGAAATGAATCAGTGCCCTGGCAGGATGGGAAAGAACATTCTTCATTCAGGGAAACCCCTGCCCAGGGCAGCCCATGTGTCTACCCACCGGCCATTCACCCTCTACAGCAACAGCTGGTATCAGGAGACCTTCTGATAAACCTCAGCACACTTGCTGGAGGCCACAGTGGAGGTCTGAGGACAAAGTTTCGGTCTGCGGTAGGGCCCCAAACACATGTGTAAGAGACACGGAGTAGGAGAGGAGAATGTGTGTGTGTGTGTGTGTGTGTGTGTGTGTGTGTGTGTGTACCCTTCCCCTGAGTGGATCCCTGGCCCCACTCACTGCCAACACCGTCCCCTCTGGCTGTTCTCAAGTAAAAGTGTCTCTCCAGGTTATGGCATCCCAGAATCCACACATGCGCACTCACTGCTCATGGACTGGGTCCTTTTCTACAATCAGCAGTCGGAGTGTTCTCACATGGGAACACTCACACAGCCCTGCATGGTCACTTCATAGTCTCCTTCCCAGTCTGCCAGGGGACCCACAGAACTACAGGCAGTCTTCACAGGTAACCCCCCCCCCCACCCTCCAAACATGATGTCGGTCTCTTGAAAGCTTGCTTCCATGCAGAGCAGGTCCAGCCAGGATAAAATATTCTGGCAAAGTAAAACAGAAAGAGGCTCCACACAGCACAACAGATTGACCCTTTCTCCTGGAAAACCAGCCAGGACACTTTTGCAGTCATCTTTCCATGCTTCCCTGGAGGCAAGGAAGAGGATGGTAGGGAGAGAGAGAGAAAGCTCTTACCCATCATTCAGATCTCTGCATTCCAACAGACTCCTCAGGAGAAAGAATCGCCTCTCTGCCTTGGGCTGTGAGCACAATTCTACCACATGACCTCGGGCAGGTAGCTCACAAGAGGCCCCGGCCACTGGTGCTCTGACTTTACCAACGAAGTTCCAAAGGTGTGGACCTCAAGGCCCACATGTGCGTGACCGTGATGGGGAAGCCAGGATGTGTACCTGTCACCACGGTCACAAGCCTCTACATCTCCCCTCCAGCCTTACACGTGGTCCTAGTACATTTTGCTATGGTCTTCCTCCATCCTTTCAGGGCTTGTATAAAACATTAAGGACATTCTCAGTCTCCAGCCTCCTTGCAGGGTATGTCAGGTTGAATTATGCTTTCCAGAAAGATGCATTAGCATCCTAACTCCTGTTGCCTGGCTTATTAGAAAATAGACTCCTTAGAGCTATAATCAAGATGGTGGTTATTGAAATAGAGGAGCTCAAATCCACTGGCTTTTGCTCATAAGAGGACATTTATTTGAGGATGAGAACTTCATCCTGATGGATATAGGTCCTTGTATCTTGTCCACGGTAAATGCTGGACCAAATACAAATGGTTCTCAGTTTTGTTTTTTTCTACACTGTCAAGACTGAGTGTGACAAACGTGGTCTTTGGGAGGGTCAAAGAAGGCATGGATGTTGTAGAAGCTATGAAACATTTTGCTTCTAGGAATGGCCATACCAGCAAGAAGATCATCATTTCTGACTGTGGACAAGTCTAACTCTTCTGACTTGTGGGCCTCTTACCCACCAGGCCATTCCTTCTGTAGCTCAGGAGAGTACCGCCACCCCCTCTGCTAGCGATACCCTGTAATCTCTGCTCTCATTGAAGTTCTTTGGGTTCCATATTTTCCTCATTCCCCTCTAAGGGTAGCTGGATTGCAGAGTTAAGATTATGAATAAAAACTAAGTTTAAAAAAAAGAAAGGAAGACACCCAGGCAGGGACACGTGTGACAGTGAAGGCAGAAACCAGCATAATGTGTCTACAAGCTTGGGAATACCCAGGATTTCCGACCGTCACTAGACAGAAGGAGAGGGGTATGTCATATATGCCTTCCATCTTCAGAGGAAACCAACTCTACCTACACCTTGGTTTGTTGTTGTTGTTTTGTTTTGAATTTCTGGTCTTCGAACATGAAGGAGAATAAATCCCTGATGTTTTAAGCACCCCGGCATTTGGTATTTTGTTTTGTCAGCTCTCAGAGGCTGTTAAAATACAGTGGGTCCAGGGCTTTGTTTCAAGGCAAAGCTGAAGCCTGACTATCACATGAAACCTGAATTTGACTCTCTCAACCTTTTCCAAGTGCTATGAAATATAAGATGACAAGCCAGTTCCAGCACCATTTTTAAGTCTCTGTATCCTTAGAGTAATAGGAATAGCAGGGACTGTGAATAGCCCTATAGGATTGTTCAGAGAATGATAGGATACATATGCAGAGTGTTTAGTGCATAGCTTCACCCCGCTGGGTAACTGCTCACTCTTTGAGAGCCAAGATGGTGGCTCCCTCTGGCAGCAGGGAACACTTTATAATTGCCTTGGTCTACCAGTTTCGACAGGATTGGCTTTTCTTAACTCAGGCCTTGGAGAGAGGGACAGTATATAGTTGCTGATTTTTCCCAGAAAAACAAAAAACAAACAAAACAAAAAAAAAAAAAAACATTTGGGACCACAAGCAAATAGTTATTGACTAGTTCTCTAGGCTGGGTACATTCCAAAAGAGATCAAGGGTCAAACAGGGCTGGATCCCCTTTGGGAACAGTTTGTTGATAAGATCCTTGTCTGTGTGGACAATGGCTGCGGCGAGGGAACAGCCGAAGGTAAGGAGTTCTATCGAGGACAGTCCTGAGAATTGAGGTGTCCCAGGAAGAGCCAGGGGCACCTGAGAGCCAAGAGAGGGCAGAGTGATGTCAGGGAAGTAAGGAGCTCAGAAGATGAAGGCACCTAGGCTAGAGAAAGGAAGGCTGCTAGGACAAGGCCTATCTGCTTTCATCCCTGATGCAGGTCAACCGTTGTGAGCTCCCGGTTTAGACGTCTTCAGTGATGGCCAACGGAGGTGAGCTCCTACGGCCCCTCTAGGGAGCCAGTTCTCATTCACAATTTCTTTTCTTCTTGCCACGCACCCAGACCTTTCCCCAGCTAAGCAGGCCCTTCCCCTGACGCAATCACCCTGCTTTCCTTCTCTCCTGGGCCTGGAGATGGCCCCTCTTCCCCTCTCCACTTCCTAAAATCTCTTCATCCTCAAACACCTAGTTCCGACTCGTTCCTCCAGGAGCCTGTTCTCCACCCTCCCGCAGTACTGGTCACAGTATGGCAGCATTACTTGTGTCTTTTCTCTACCGTCGGAACAATTCACCCCGAGAGCCTTTGCAAACACCAAACCCAGTAGAAAATAGGGGCCCAGAGGCTGCGTTGGGGTTCTTGAAAAATGCCCCTCTTGGGCTCCCTACAACTGCAGCCCCCTGTGCAAGGTTCCAGTTGGAGGACATCTTTTTTTCCCATTCTCTTTTCACTCCCTTCTTCCTTCTTCGTTGGTTTTCTGGTATAATGCTGGGAATCAAACCATGGGGCCTATGAGTGCTAGGCTGAGCTGTCTTCCACCCAAGACTGATCTCATTGTCTTTACTTTTACTCCTGTTTGCCTTTGGTAGAAAGCTTACTTGACAGAGCTCCTTGAAACCTCCTGACAGCGCAGTGCTAAATAGGCACAAAACCTGGACTAAGCCCCAGACATGTGGCAGATTCCCTGACACAGCCAAACTCTGACTTCTGAGGTCACAAATCTGCAGCCAGACAAGGGCCACTTGATCTCTAACAGTATTTGTGATCTGCTCTAAACCGAGTCTCTGGTCTAGACTTTGGATGGGTGGAAGTCTGCCCATGTGGTCCTACCCAGAAGTAGGAGCTTGCTCACTGATGGTTGTATCAAGAGGGCAGATAGGCAAGCTATCTTCTTGTTGTTCTGTGGTCGCTCTTACCTGGCACATGGCCTGGGACTCCTACTTTCTCGCCCCAAAGCAGTGAAGTAAGGCAGGCAGCTTCAGGGGAAAACTCCTATATTAAATACCTTCAGTGTGCCCTTTCATGTGTGAGTGTGTTTGTGCATGCATACATCTATGTATGCATGTGTGTGTATGTATGTATAATATTTTTAGCCAACATCATTTGGAGAAAAATGAGCATGCCCAGAGGCATTCCTGCCCAACATCTTTACAAATAAGTTGAACATACACAAAGGCATTTCTGTTTGCTATTCTTATGATACAGATCAGACATGCCCAGAGGTGTTCGTGACCACCAGCTCTATGACATAAACTAAACATGCCCCAAAGCATTCTTTTCCCCATTTTTTAAGGACCCACTGAGCATGCCCAGAGGCATCATTGTCCTAGTTCTGTATGTGATGCATGTTGAACATGCCTAGGGGCATTGCTACCCTCTTAATAATGCAGGCCCAGAATGTAAGGGAAGAGGTTTTTTTGCCTGCCATTTTAAGCCTTTGAACAAGTCACTGAGCTAAGCATGCCTAAAAATGGGCCTACCATTTCTTCTTCTGTGGACCTTCCACATAGAATAGCCAGGAATGTACTCCTGAAATGAGCAGGCTCAGGGATGTCCCCGCAGTGAAGGGGCTTTCCTATGTGAGAATGCAGACTCCCCAGACGCTGCCACAGTCCATTCCAAGAGTGACAAGACTCGAAAACAACTCTATGCTTTCCTTGCCTGCTACGAGCACCAACTCCTTCTCTGCTCTTTGCTTCTTGGGTTCTGGCCTTTCACTCTTCAAGATAGGAAGACACTGGGCTCTCTGTCGTTTCTTTCCAGACTTTGCCAGACAAAGGCAAGTTCTTCAGTGACCTCAACTCTCAAGCTTTCTTGTGTGTCTCATAACATCTTCTTTCCTCTCCACTCTGTATGATTCTCCTTCTTCCTCCTGCTGTGCTTAATCTTGACTAGCAAATCCACTGGCTTTAGAAGTACCTCAGAGACAAATTTCTGTCTCTCCCGAGAGGTTTAACCAAAGAGGGAAGGCCCACCATGGGTGTAGGTGGTACAGTCCCATTTCCTGGGGTCCTGGACTACACACAAAGGAGAGTGTATGTGCAGCATTAGGAGTTACCTTTTTCTGCTCCTGACCACGGGTGCAAAGAAACCAGCTACCTTCGCTCCCATCACGCCTTCCCTACCATGCCAGACTGTACACGTAAACCACAATCCAAACGGAACCCTTTCTTCACGTTGGGTTGCTGTTTAGCCTGAACGGGGAGGGCTATCTTCAGTCAGACCACAGAAATGCCAAGTCCTTTCCCAGAAAAGCTTCATCGGGTCCTAGGTTGTTGTGACAGAAGAAAATGCATTTGTGGACAAATGCAGAAGTCAAGGAAGAAGGGCAGGAAAGGTGCGCCTCTGCCTGAGTTTAAGTAATAATCACCAGAGTATGGCGCTCTGGTTCCCATAATCCTTTTGTGGGCTTTCCCAACCCAAATTCACACCATGTCCCAAAAAGCAACAAGGGATCTCCACAATTTCTGGAATGGGTCATCCAGGGCACCAGGTGTTCTTACTACTATTCTCAGCACCAATCATTGGGACTAAGGGCAAGGGTAGATGAAAAGAGAAGAGAAACCCATTTCTCAGACTCACTGCTTACTTTGAGTATTTAACTTGAACTCCTGACCTCAGCCTCCCAGACATTTGGTCCTTCCCAAATGGCTTAAACGAGGTTGCTATGGAACCCAGCCTGCGTGACTTGGGTGCTCCTAGAGAGCCTGCGGTTTCCAGGATGGCTGCTCCTCCTGTCTAAGAAGGCTCTGGCTGGTACCTTTCCACTCTGGTCTTCTGGCTCAGAGAGGTCTCAGGGCCAGTGGCTCACAGCCCTTGGCTTCAATCTGAACCACACCAGAAAGTTCCGGGAGGCCTCCACTGGTCAATCGAAATGGAAGAAAGGCCAGAAGCCAAGATCCCACATCAGAAGTTCGCATTACCTGGCAACCACGGGAGTTAAATGTCAATAACTTCCCACCAATCACTTCCGTGAGTGGCCTGGTCACATTCATAACAATAGCCACAGCACACTCTGCAGTGCTGTGCAGAGGATGCCCTTGAACATTGGAGCCAGAGGCCTTGGCAGGACACTGTGGATCTAGTACTACTGGAGAGCTTGTCATTCAGTAGTCCAGGATGGGACTTTTACAATAAGCTCCCACGTGTGTCAGGTGCCGCTGGCCCATGGACTCCGTTTTAACAGCCACTGCTGTTGAATCAAAGGAGATTCTCCCAAGCCTAAGTCCTTCCTTCCTGATACCTTTTTATTCCCGGTGACAAAGCTCAACCTCTGGACAAACACATTTTGTGAACAGGGCTGCTCAGACGTAAACTCTTCCTGTGGAGTGAGAATAGATGAGACTTATGGGATTTCTCTCCCCCCTCTTGGCTGTCTGGGCATGGGGAGTCCTCACAAGGGTCTGGCTGCACAGTGGATGTGGGGGTCCCCCCCCCATGTTGATTCACTTAGAACTCTAGAAGGCAAGCGCAGGAGTATGGGGGAATGTGTGTCCTCTGTCTGCGCTTGGTTGGTTTTGGCTGGGCTTTCTCCCTGCTGACCTCAAGCCTCCTGGATGAAATCATCAATGAGCATCTTGAGATGGAAAAAGATAAGATAAGCAAACACTTGACGCCTACAGCTGCCGGTGCAGGAGCAGCAGACGTGAGCTCACCTAACTTCCATGGCCCGCCCATTCACGTCTACACCCCTGGGGCCTGGAACTTAGCAACAAAAAGGCAACACAAGGAAGGGACATCTCTAGACACTGGTGATAGGCTCGCGTGGCCTGGCAAAAGCTGATGGAGAAGGAAGTTGATGCCCATCATAGCTTTTTCAAACTGGGGGAAGGAACAGGCCTCATCCCCTCCTAGGTTTCTTACAGGAGCTCAGCTAAGCATGCATTCCTCACCCCAACAGATTCAGGAAGGCCCCACCTTTCAGGGATTCCCCTATTTTCCCACAGTATCCCCAGCTCCTAGAACTGCCACGGTCCACCCTTCACAGGTCCTAATTGCAACAGTGTGTTGGATGTGTCTGTATGGCTAGGCTTGCCTCCACCTGTTCAATCTAACAAAATCCAGGTGTTGCTATTAAAGTCTCAGATGCAATTAAAAGACAGAATCACTTGACTTAAGCAAGGAAGCTCATCCTATATAATCTGAGTGGGCCTGATACAATCAATCACAGAACTTTAAGAGAACTGAACAAGTGTGTGCTGCAGAAACACACACACACTATGGACAGCAGCTTTGGCTCAAGCCAGTGAGTCTAAGAGCTTTTTTTTGTGATTGGGCTGCTTGTCCCCAATGGTGTGGGTGACAATTCCTTGCACTATGTCTTAATGTGTGTGTGTGTGTGTGTGCGCGCGCGCGCGCGCCTTCTACTGACTTGAGTTTGAGTAAACCTTGAGTTGAATAAAAGAATGGCTTCCTCTGTGCAGAACCGTAATCCTCAGAACCTTTGAATATATTAGCTTACATGTAAAAAGGAAACTTGAAGGTACGAATAGAATTTTAAATTGAGAGCTTATCCAAGAGCCATGGAGAAGAGTGGACAATGTCATTACAAGATTCTCTATGAGAGAGGAGGGGGAGGTTTGAAATCTCTCTATAACAGATTTCAAGACACTAAGCCGCCACCTATGAAGATGGAGGAAGGGTCAAGACATGAAGGTAGGTGACACTAGAAGCTGAAGAAGGCAAGCAAACTGCTCGCTGCTACGTCCTCCAAGGATACAGATTTCCTGACATCCATAGTGAGACAGTAAGTCCATGCTGTGTAAGCACCACAGCTGGAATCATTTGCTACAACAGTAATAATAATAATAATAATAAATAATAATAATAATAATAATAATACAGGTGTAAACCAGTTGTGGTGGCACACGCCTTTAATCCCAGCACCAGGGAGGCAGAGGCAGTTGGATCTCTGTGAGTTCGAGGGCAACCTGGTCTGCATAGCGAGTCCAAGATAGCCAAGGCTACACAGAGAAACCCTGTCTCGAAAAAAGAAAGAAAGAAAGAAAGAAAGAAAGAAAGAAAGAAAGAAAGAAAGAAAGAAAGAAAGAAAGATAGATAGATAGATAGAAAGATAGAAAGAAAAGAACAGGTGTGAATGTAATTCATAAAGATCCCTCACCTGTACCTCAACTGCCCTCATTCTGGAGGAACCTTTTCCCTGCAGCAGGATGTTAAATAACATTTGGAGGGGAGGGACAGTGCAACACTGGACCAATTGACTAAGCTGTAGCCAGCCGCTGAGCTGTGGCCAATTGAGAAGTTTTCCAAGCCTCACTTCCATTTTCCGTTAAGGTTGTGGTTATGTTGGTAGCTCCCTAGAAGCTGCTGTGACTGTGGAATGAAGAGTGGATGAACCATTTTCATTTTGTTCTTTGCTCGAACAATCTGCTTAGCATGCTGCCTAAGGAATTTTCCACTGGACCAGGACGCACAGCTTTTGTGTGTGTGTGTGTGTCTTCATTTGTCCTCTTTCCGAATACAAGAAGTCTCAATTGCCCTGCCTGTTCATCCTCTTTGTGAGAACAGTTCTAGAGGGGCTCCTGTTGGACCAAATGATTCAAGGAGGCACTGCCAGTTGAGGTATGGTGTCCTGCCTGGGAAAGGCCATATGACCCAGCTGAGCCAATTAGAGTCTGCTCTGGGATTTTTCAAATTGCAATTAAATGAAAGGTGGTGGGCATGCTCTGTCTGCTGGCTGTGACATTCAGATTCTCTAGTCCACCTGCTCAGGTCTGCCATGTATTTCTTTGCTGGATTTCTTGTGATCTGTTCTGTGTATATGAATCCTGCCCATTTTTAGACATTGCAAATATACCATAGTCTGATATTGTTTCTACTTTAGACACTTGTACTTGTTAAAACTGATAAATCATCTTTGAGTCTTGGTCTCCTGGCAATCTTCTTCTGTCCCTTTATTGTCGAACTTTCTGCCTCATATTGTTTTAACATTTTTAAATGGAATTTAGTTTTGTGTGTTTGGTTGGTTTCTGAGTTAGGGTTAGACGTACCACAGGCTTGCCTCCAACTTGCTGTGTAGCCAAGGCTGACCTTGAATTCCTGACACTCCTGCCTCTACCTCCCAAATACTGGGATTCACGAGTGTAACCTTTGAATATATTAGCTTATGGTGACAAGAAGAAAATTTGAAGGTGTGATTAGGATGATAAATTGGGAGCTTATTCAGGATCCATGGTGGCAAGATCCTTGATCACAAGAGTCTTCACGAGAGAGGAGGGTGAGCTGAGATTTCTAGATGCTAAGCCGCCAGTTTAGAGAATGGAGGAAGGGGTAGGACATGAAGGAACGCAGATGACCTTCACATCCCATTGTTTTGGATGTCTCTTTTCAAAAGCAATTTGATGCTATTTTTCAATCCAACTCGAGACTCTCTGGCATGAAAATGATGAGGGTAGGCCATTTGTATGGCTATCTAGTTATCATCTCATGCTCCAGAACACACATGTCAACCCATTTACCACCATGACCATTTACAGTACCAACTCCTGTAGCATCACACATTTAATGCCATGCAACCATCACCACCGCCTGCTTCTCTGACACTCCATCTTGCCCTAATAAAACAAACACCCAATGGACAGCCAGCTCCCCAGTCTCTCTCCACCACTCCAACACCAGGAAACTGCCATTGTACATCTTGTATTTATAAACTTAGAGACCCGATTCACGTGAAATCCTATCTTTGTTATTTTGTGATTGGTGTATTTCACTGGGTGGAATATCCTCCGGTCCATCTATTTGACAGCACACATGAGAATGTCTTTCCTTTTGAAGGGTGATGTTCCACCCTGTAGCTATGCCTTATTTTGCTTGTTTATTTATTGGTAGAGACCAGGGTTTCTTCTGCCTTAATGTTGCTATGATCACGGGTATTTAAATATCTCCTTGAGGCTCTGCTTTCAGATCTTTTATGTGTACTGTCCTAGTTTCATTTCCATTGCTGGGAGAAAGTACTGAGTCAAAAGCAAAGAGAAGAAAGGGTTTACAGTCTACAGTTTCAACTTGTTTTGTTGCTGGGCCTAAGGAGTTCTTTATAAATATCCTAGATATTAATCCTTATGGCACATACATTTGCACATATTTCCCCCATTCCTTAGATTGCCTTTTCTTTTTATAAAAAATTTATCATTTATGTCTTGTCTGCATACATGTCCCTGTGAGGGGGTTGGGTCCCTGGAACTGGGGTTACAGACATTTGTGAGCTGCCATGTGGGTGGTAGGAATCAAACCCAGGTCCTCAGGAAGAGCAACCAGTGTTCTTAACCACTGAGCCATCCCTCAGGCCCACAGGTTGCCTTTTCTAAGATGCTGTTGACTATGTCATTTGGCACACAAATTTAAAAAAACTTCCGTGTCGTAGAATAATGGTTTTTAACATACATTGCCTAAACTTTTGACACCACACCTAAAAGAAACTTTGCTCGGTCCTGTGTCGCAAAGTTTGACTTCCATGTCTCCTCTGAGTTGTATAGTTTTGAGTCTTAATATTTAAGTCTCTGATCCATTTGAGTTAATTTTCATACAGTGTAAAGTCTGGTCTATTGTGTGGATACTGTAACTTAGCTGGCCAATCAATGCAGCACCAAATCCTTCTTAGACCGTCTTTCAGGCATTATTTCCTGGCTTAGTTGCCACTGTGCTCCTTTCCCACCTATTCCCCACCGCAGTGACTGTGGCTTTCTGGCCATCCAGGGTAGTTTACTTGGTGAGTTCCAGGCACCAAGTAAGGCAGTGAGAGATCCTGCCTTAAAAAACAAAACAACAAAAACCCAGTTGTCCTCTGACCCCCCTAGATGTGTATTCATTCTTGTGCACACACACACACACACACACTGAAACACACATGCTAACATACACACACATGCATGCACACATATGAATAAATGAGCCACCTCACTCTTTCCCTAAGAGGGTCAGAGTTCACTGATGCTTAGAGCAGCAGGGTGCAGCCTTGCAGTCAATATGGGGGTAACCAGGCTCACCAAAATATCTGTGGGAAAGCATGCTCAGAGATGGTTTCCACATCCTCCCAGGCCTAGAACCCCAGGCACAGGACAAGACCTCCAGGCAGTGCTTCCCAGCCGAATGGCGGCTTCTGTCCTTGCTGCCTCACCCTTGGGCTGCTCTTCCCATGGTACAGAGTGCTGATAAGATATAGCCAGCTCTCTAAGAAGTTCAGCCAGCCAACCCTCCGGGCTGGATTCCTAAGCTTTGAGCCAGGCTCTGGGAGTACACACCAGAAGAGTAGAGAGGGCTTCCTGGATAGACCTGTCCTCCCCCCACCCCCCTCCCCCGCCCCATCTCTTCCCAGAAAGGAGAATGTTCTGCATTCTTGCAACTCTTCAAGGCTTCAAGCACTGTTATCTGACTTTACTTCCATTTCTGGGAATCACTAAGCCTCGAATATGGTAATGCAGTGGTAATGACATTGTAGAAATGCAACGGGAATAGCAACCACACTACAGGACAACCCCTGTAATCCTGTAACAATCCCACAACATTCTTGGTCCATTCTCAGAGCCCTGGAAAACACTGTCTGTCCTGGAAAAGCACTTCTGCCCTCTATTGCTTTTTCTCATGTACCCGTGGTGCAGTGTCTTGGTACACCTGGCAATGGAGAGTGGATGTTACCACAGATTTTAGGGTGTAGAGTTGACAGTTTCATCTAGCCATAAATACAGGACATATTTGCTGTAGAACAATAGAGAACAATAGAAATCCATGAAGAACAAAGTGAAACTGTTGGTAGAGGTGAACCACCGCTG
>CM053749.1:17906004-17931512 GCA_028658305.1 Pachyuromys duprasi
GAAAACACTGTCTGTCCTGGAAAAGCACTTCTGCCCTCTATTGCTTTTTCTCATGTACCAGTGGTGCAGTGTGTTGGTACACCTGGCAATGGAGAGTGGATGTTACCACAGATTTTAGGGTGTAGAGTTGACAGTTTCATCTAGCCATAAATACAGGACATATTTGCTGTAGAACAATAGAGAACAATAGAAATCCACGAAGAACAAAGTGAAACTGTTGGTAGAGGTGAACCACCGCTATTTGGGTGTCCTTGAACTGCCTTGATCTGTGTGCTCTTTCAAAAATGTGCATCCCCTCTGGCCATCCGGCCTCATTTTACGTAACATCAGAGAATAAGGCCCCCCCCCATGTTTAATTTACGCCTAAAACTTTAAAATTGATTTGTAGTTCAAATACCTATACCACACAGAAGGCTTGTAAATATTCCACAGGCAGCTTGCAATTTGTTTATTGACTCCCCAAGGGCATAGATTAGCCCTTCCCTCAATTTGAGTTTCTAAGCAGATGGTTTACACTGCACAACTGACTAGGTTTCCATTAATTCTTTCATTTAGAAAGCGAGTGAGGTGGGTTTTTTTTTTCCTGTTTGTTTTTTTAAGCCATGAGCTGGCCTCATGTCCACACTGGCTCTAAATGTACTGTACTGGAGTGTGACTCTTGGCTCAAGGCTAGAGAAGAGGGGATGTACATCTAGAGAAAAACAGGAGGAAGCTAGAGTTCCAGGACCGCAGCTGACAAATCCGACTTAGAAAACAGCAATAGACAGTGGCTCAATTCGCCTCCGGAGGAAACCACGGTGTAGTACAACTCTCGCTAAACTACTTGAGATTTACGAAGTGCAGTGCAGCTCAACAGGGGAGAGATATCTCAGGACAGTATTCTCCAGAGAGCCCCAGTTTCGGCTCCAAACCTGGGTAAGTGACCGTCTCTATAGACCACCTCCCAATTGCCTCCATGACAAAATATGAATTAATGGTCTGTCCTTCACAGCATAGGAAAAGAGCTTACGTCAGTTATTGTTTTTGGAAGGACCTATTTTTGTCCACATTATCTCGCTAAACTTGTACACAGTGGATATGCTCCCAGGCAGGAAGCTCAGATGCATTGATAATTACAGTCACAGCTGAATATCTGTCCAGTTTTTATGGTTCACCATACACATGGTCCTAATTACATGAATACATTTTTGTGTGTGATTACGTGAAGGAAATTTGTAGTTGCTACTAAGAATGTGTTGGAACTGAGGGCAGTATTCTGAATGTTTGCGATTTAAAGCTAACCAAGACGAGGCACAGTGCCTCCTGTGTGTAATCACCATACTTGGGAGGCAGAGGCAGGAAGATTATTGCAAGTTCAAGGTACAACTGGTTAATTTTAATTTACTGAATTCCAGGTAAGTCTCAAAAAAATGCAAAACATGAAATTAAATTAGGCTAAAATACAGTATGAATACGACAAACAGGTATGAATAATGCCACTCCACTCCCTGTAAATTTTACATTCTTATGCGTTGAATATACACATAGGATATATCCCAGTTAGCTTCCGCTATCAATCTGATAGACCCTAGAGTCATTGAAAGAGTGTCCATTGAGAGAGTACCCAGATGAGAGTGGCCTTGTGGGCAGGCCTCTGAGAGACGGTCTTAGCTGAGGACTGATGTGGAGGGCCTCACGTCCTGTGAGTGGTGTCACCCCAAGGCAGGTGGGCTTGGGCTGTAGAAGAAAGCTAGCCTGAGCGTGAGCCAGAGAGCAAATCAGCAAACAGTGTCCCTCCATGACTGCTGCCTTTAGTTGCTGCCTTGACTTCCCTTACTGAAAGCACAAGATGAAATAAACCCTTCCCTCCCCAGGTTGCTTCTGGTCAATGTTTTTTTGTTTGTTTGTTTTTATCAGAAAACCAAGCTAGACTGGGTTACATGAGGTACTGATTTTCTAAAAGGTGAGTGGCCAAGAATGGAGGGGCTTCTGCAGGGCAAAGAAATGGAAGGCTGTGTGTGTGTGTGTGTGTGTGTGTGTGTATGCAGATTTTAGCGCAACATGGACCAAAAATGCCCTACTACCACTTGCAGAGATTGCTGCTGATACAGTGATGTTCTCATCCTTGAAACTACATGGACAAAGAGAGGGACAGCAGCAGATTTCTGCTTTTTGTTTGTTTGTTGAGACATTGTTTTCCTGTGTAGCCTTGGCTGAGATTTCTGCATCAGTTTATATATCACAGTCAATTCTGAAATCCAGTAATTCCCCAGACCAGGAAGCATCATCTTTCTATAGCTCATTCCATCCTTATTTGTACGTATTCTATACAATGGACAAGTCATGATCCTCAATAGATTCAGGAAGCCGGGGAGAAAGGATCTCACCTGTAAATGAGAGAGACTGACGAGCCTTGCCACTCTGTAAAAACCCAGGATCTGGTCTGTCACCAGCCGCTCTCTGGAAGCTTCCATGAGCTTCCGAGGTTCATTTCTACCCAGGAACATCACCTCTGACCCTCCTCACTGCCTCTGGCACCCCACAGTCAGAGGAGAGAAGCTTGTTTTTGCAAATTATCCTTGTACGGGAGGCACTAAGTTGACTAGCTTATTTCAATCTCCCTAGAACATTTCCAGTTTTAAAACTGAAAGTCCTGTGTCCCAGGGAAAATGGGGGCAGTTGTTCAGCCTGGGAACCAGGGGAACTTACAGGCAATTTGTTTTCAGAAACTTTGGAGCTGCCTGGAGAACTGAGCAGAACAGCAGTACCTAGCTAGAAAAGGTCTCACCCACAATCAACCAATCAACTACAGACTTACAGACTCCTGGCTTACATCCCAGGTGTTGTCTTCATCTCCACTGTGAGCCAAAGAAAAACAGAAAGTTTAAGAAAAAGAGGTTGGGGTGTGTGTGTGTCAAGGTACAAGTGGGAAACAGCTTTAAGTTGACCGAGAAAGTGGTTGGTTGAGATCATTCTAGGGATCTATTTGGCAACCAAAAGACATCAGGAAAATACTGTTGTTATTTCTACTGATGGCTATTGGAAGTGATCTACCAACAAGTCTCTTCCCCCAAACCCAGGGGTCTCATCAGGTTCTGTAACTGGTTCCTTTTCCAGAGTGTCCCACCAGACTCAGTTTAGGAATTTTCTGACCCACACCCTACATTCCCATCCCAGTTAAACTGTCTAGAATCCTTCCCTCTGAACCCACAAGCTGGCTGGGTGAGCTAACTAGATAAAGTAGCTCTCACCTGAGGTCTATCTGGGTGGTGTTTCCCAAACTTCATCTGGGATCCTGAATTTGAGAGACACAAAACAGGTCCCTGGATGTGGCAGTTACTCCCAAGATTTGGGGGATAAGAACAAACTTATAGAAACAGATGACTATAAAACATAATATAAAAATCACTTGATTTTCTGGCCGTATCCACAGATACATTGATCCTTTTGTTCCTCCCAGATGTGGAAGCCTATTTACTCCATTTAGAAGCCAGGGCCTTGAGATGGTGCATTTCACAAATGTGAACTCTGAGGGTGCTTCTGAAGACCTCTACATCTTACCCAAGCCTCTTGGTGTTCTCGGCCTGGCCATATCCCAAGGAAATTGGGTGTAACCATCCTCTGAACACAAGCAACTTATCAAGAAGATTTCCAGGTTCCTCCAGGACCCAGATACTCATTAAATCTCTAAGAAGGTGTGCTGGCTAGACCCATGTTAGCTTGACACAGTAGAGTTATCTGAAAAGAGGGAATCTCAATTGAAAAAAAAAAAGCCTCCTAAAGAGGCATTTCCTTACTTAGTGACTGATGGGGGAGGGCCCAGACCATTGTGGGTGGTGCCATCCCTGGGCTGATGGTCCTGGATTCTATAAGAAAGCAGGCAGAGCAAGGCATGAGGAGCAAGTCAGTAAGCAGCGCCCCTCCATAGCCTACTCATCAGCTCCTGCCTCCAGGTTCATGCCCTGTTTGGGTTTCTGTCCTGACTTCCTTTGATGATGTACAGAAATATGAAGTATAAGCCAAGAAAACACTTTTCTCCCCAACCTTCTTTTTGGTCACGGCGTTTCATTACCGCCATAGAAACCCTGAGATGAAGGGGGAAAGTCTGCCACATCTCTGGTTGTGGAGGGCAGTGCTAGGGCTTAGCACCAAATACTGATCAGATTGAGTGTCCCAAGGGTTCGTCCCAAGCCCTTGGGCTCCCTTAGGTTTCCTCTCTTCACCCTTAGGCTGTGCCTGAGCCTCTTGGAAATACCGCTGAGCTTTGCTACCCAGAATGCAAAGGGGCTGAGAAGACCAGCTCAGGAAGGGGGCTGCCGACGCCCACAACATCAGGCCATCCCCCCACACCCACCCACCCACCCACACACCCACACACCCACACACCCACAGTGAAGCCCAAGATGTCTTCTTTGGTTTTGCCCTCCACCCCTGAACAGATTTAATCAACTTCCAACAGTAAGACAGACCCAGGCCACCAAAGCGCCCTGAGCCAAGCCAGCAGGGGAGATGAAAGAATCTCACTGCTTCCACTGGTTCCAAGCTCAGTGTGGATCCAACTGGCCCTGCTCCTAGTCTCATCTCAGTCAGCAAGTGCCAGCATGAGATGAGAATTTGAGACTGGGGGAGGAAACCTGGGATCCCTGAGCCCAAGCCTGGCGGTCATGGATGAGAGAATCTAGAAGTCAGGGTCACTGTGTGGTCACAGGAAGAAGCAGGCCTGGGCGGGAGAGGCTGAGTGGGAATTCCTGCTGTGCTGTGTACAGTTCACTTTTTCCTCGCCTGTGAGATGGAGGTGTTGTGTCTTCCGGGATGCCGTTAGGATCATAAAGGAATTCTTACTAATCATGTGTATATATGTCTGTGTGCATACATCTGTGTGCAAGTGCACATGCTTATACATGTGCAGCCTCTGTCTCGCTCCATCTGAGTTTTGAGACAGGGCCTCTCATTGAATCCGGAACTATTAGACTCATCTGGGCTGGCAGACCAGTGAGCCTCAGGAATTGTCCTTTCTCTGCCTCCTCAGCCCTGCCAGCCTGTGTCACTGCTCCCAGATTTTTACATGGGTTCTGGGGATCTGAACTCAGGTCCTCATGCTTGCATGGCTAATACCTTACAGACATCTCCCACTCCCACAGAAAAGAGTTTAGAAGCACAGATCTAAAATTCCAAGAGGAGAAAGGCCTGCCAATCAGCTGAGACCAGAAGGCAAGCTGGAAGACACGGGTGCATAAGATCTCAGCCCCGTTATCAAAAGCGAACTTGAAAATCTGCCCTGAAACCATCCTAAAGGCAAAACGGCAAGAAAAACACTGTGAGTTAGCAAGCTTGACAACTACACTATTACAGGGTGACAGCAAACCCTTCCCACTTCAAGCCTCACTCCACAGCTAAGACTCTCAAGCTGTGGTTGAGGACAGCTACAGTGACAGCAGTGAGGATGAATGAAGGACCGACAGACCTACGTGACAGTGGCCAGCTCGCTTTCCACAGGAGTGCAGAGACAGTTTAGGAGAGAAAAGATGTGGTGCAAGAGCATCGAGAGAGGAAAAGAACAAGACCTCGCCCCAAGCCTCCCATCTGCACAAAACGGAATAGATTTAAGAGGCCAATGCCTTATCCGTTAGGCCACTGGGGCTTCTCAAAAATGGAACAGATTGAATTGCAAAACTGAAAGACTTTTGCAAGAAGATACAGGAGGGAAAAACACTCAGAAATGATGATTCAATGAAGGGTTCTTAGATGTAGTACCAAAAGAAGGATCCAGAACACCAAAAGCCCGATTAATGTAAGCCAGACATGGCAACACACGCTTGCTGCTTCAGCGATTCAGAGAGAATCAAGAGGGTTGGGAGTTCCAGGCGAGGCTCAGCTACGTAGTGAGCAGAGGGCAACCTGGTTTACAGAGATTAACAAAAACAAACAAAGGCTATGTTTGGGGTTGTATTCTAATGCTAATTGTTTTGCTCCTAGAGATCTGCTTGCTGTCATTTACAAGCGACACCTCGGTTCCCAAAATGACATTTGAAACTCTTGCCTCCCAAATTATCCCTGATTAAATAACAAAGTTGCTGATGCTGGGCTGAGCAGGGAGAGGGAGGTGAAACCAAGGTATGAGGTTTGAAGTGCTTAGAGAGGAGAGAGATGCAGGTGGGAAGGAGGAAGGACTGATTTCAGAGAAGATAATAGCAGCAAGTACTGGGGAGTCTGGATGGTTGGAAGGTTAAGTTGATAGTAGGGTAGTAGGTTAAATTTCATGCTCAGCTCTGTGTTTAGCTTTGGAATAAATCGTAGTCTCCATGTGGGGTTATTTGGGGAAACTGCTGGTTAAGGAGTAACTAAGCTTTATTAATAATATGAATGAAAATTGATTATTAATATTCATCAACAAGGCTGGGGTTTTGCACAGCAATAAACAAACAAACAAAATCCTCTCTCAAACAATACAGAAGTTGAGAGGCAACACCAGAGGTCCTTTGACTATGTGTTCACACATGAGCACATGTATACACAGAAACTCTCAGGGGGAGACTGATCATTGGAATTCATCAAAATTAAGAATTTTCTCTAGAAATCATTTTAAATGATTTTGTTGCTGTTTTTAGTTTTTCAAGACAGGGCCTCTCTGTGTGTTCCTGGCTGTCCTGGACTGTCTTTGTAGACCAGGCTGGCCTCACAGCAATCCACTTATCTCTGCCTCCCTGAGTGCTGGGATTATAGGCGCGTGTACCTCTGCCCCCAGCTTTTTAATGGCTTTTTAAAAAGCCAACCTACAGATTCAAAGACAAAATTTGCAGAACAAATGCCCAACAAAGGGCTTGTAGCTGGCCTACACAGAACTCTCAAAAGTACACAACACTAAAGCAACCACCAACAAGCGTGGCCAACAAACACGAGCAAAGAGGTTCAAGCTTGATCTCGCCAGCCATGAGAAAAACACAAATCAAGACCAGGGAGAGACAGCACTGCACACCTGTTAGTCTTACAAAAAGTAGTGACAACATCAAATGCCCAACAACCTGCCAAGCGGCTGGAACAAGCATAAAGCAAGATGAGCAAATTCAGGAAATAGTTGGGGAGTTCCTTTTTCAAAGTATCATTGTGCAAAGACCACACCACCCGGCAAGAGCAAGAGCTAGGTCCACACAAGAGCCTGTACACACAATCACACTTGCAGGGTTATCTGAACTAGGCCCAAGTGGGAAATAAGTCAAACGCCCTTCAGTAAATGAACATGTGTAAACGAGGTACATCACACCAATATCCTGGCATAGTACTCAGCAGTAAAGAGGAACCAACTCTCTACCCATCTGACAGCTTAGAGGGAATGGAACTCAAATGCATTATTCTGAGTAAAAACAGCTGATTTTCAAAAGGTCACCTGTTACATGACTTCATTTATAGAACATCCTTGAAACAATACAACCATAGAGATGGAGAAAAGATCAACGCTGGGGGTTAGGGCCAATGGTCAGAGGATGAGACCCTCAGCAACTTGGCACAAGAGGATTCTTCATGGTGGGGCAAACACTTCTGTAGCCTTAGGTGGGCGGTGTCCCCACAAATCTACATGTGATAACAGCAGTACAGGACTGTACTGTATGTGCACGAGATAGCAATGTCAATTTCCTGCTTTTGATATCCTTTGTAATTACTGTTGTTATGTAACATGGAACCCTGAGAGAAAGTGGGTGAAGGATACGCAGGATCTCTAAGACCAGCTTTCCCCATGAATCTGTCATGGTTATGAATCTGTCATGGTTTTGAACCGAAAACCATTTTCTAAAAGACTCTACACCAATCAAGCTGTGTCTGGTACTAGCAACATGAGACTTTCTCATGAGGCCACTATGAAGGACCCCCCAATCTCATAGTGACAGCTACCTGGGTAAGTCCTGTGGGTGTGAAAAAGGGCAAACTCGCCCTCCCCCCGATTTCTTCACAGCATTCCTTGAGAAAACAGGGATACAAAGAGAGTCTAAGAATGATAGAGAACAACCCTCTACCCCAACACAGGGTTCTCTGGGGGACCCAGGAATGCCTCTAGCCTCTGATTCTCCCCACACGTGCCCTCTTGGTGCCCCTCCCCCATTCCTACCCCCGGGAGGGACTGTGCACAGAACAGATGCACTGTGAGGCCGGATAGAGAAGCTGTCAGGAGGTGGTTAAAACCACGACACAGGATAAAGCCACGCAAGGGTGGGAAGAGGGAGAATGAGGAGAGTAGAGTCAGAGGCTTCTGACATTCAGAAGGTGAGGAGAAGCCTGCCCGGCCCCCATCCCAACATCACAGACTTGGGTCTCCTAGCACGGAAACAGAAACAGTCATGTCACAAGTGGGAGAAATGAAAGGGACTTCTCCACCCTCAGAAATGTAACTTGTTCTCATTTGTTCTGTTTTAGGATGAAAAAAGCTACGGAGGGCTTAGCTCACCATCCCAGAGAGATCCCAGCGTTCTATTACCGGAGAAGCCACCAATCCGGTCTTTCTTTTTCCATTCCTCCACCTCATAAACTTGCCAAGATGGCCTCCTGAGAACAGAACACTGCTCTGAACGCTGGAGAAATGCGCCCCCTGGAGGGAACTGGATGAACCTTCCTTGGCTGTTCTCCTGGGGGTAGATTAGATTGCCAGCTTGCTTCTCTAGCTTCCAGAAACCCAGAAGTGCCACTCAAGATGCCTCCCCACGGTTTAGGGTCAAAGGCCTCAGGTAAGAGCAAGGTACTTTCCCTCCATTAGTACTCTCAGGCCACTCAAACCAAACCATGAGGTTGGCCCTTTATTTCCCCTCTTCTCACAGTTCTTTCTCTGGGCTTGGGGTGCACCTTCACACCCACTGAATGTGGCTTTTCCTCAAGTTTGGCAGCCCTCGCCAACAGACCCCTTCCACTATAAGATAACCTCACTTAGCCCCCAAAGGGTGCTTCAGTATAGGGAGCTTCGGGTCTGTCTTGTGCCACCAGAAGCTGTGGCAGAGCCTCCTGCCAATGCCCTTCCACCCCAGGATCTACAAGGGAACCTGTTTTTAATTTCGAGTCCTGAGGCTGGACTATGCCGGTTGACAATGATTGTTTGAGCAAGTTCTGGGATTCCTAAAAATCTTGCCAGATGTCTCCTGCAGGAGGTATGAAAATTTACCCCAAAAGGGCTTTGGGCGGTAGCTCAGTGGTAGAATGCATCCTTGTACATGGCTCTGGATTCAGCTCTCAGCACCACAAAACAAACAGAAACAAAACCCTTCCCAAGGGATAAGCTGATAGCCCAACTTGGAAGATTCCAGGTCCACCCTTGGCACCTATGTAATAATGTCATTGTCTAAGGCCAGAGTGCTTTTGATTCTAGTACTAGGTAGACAGGAGCAGCCCTGGGGCTTGCTGGCCAGCCAAGCTTAATCAGTGAGCTTCAAGTCTGTTCAGACCCTTTCTAAAGGGAGATGGAAGGTGTTCCTGAGGCTGATACTGTAGCTTTTCCTCTGGTCTCCACACATCTGTGTACATGGGCCTGCTTGTGTATATGTGTGCACACGTACACACACATACATGCAACATACACACACATGCATGCACAGATGCACACATGCACATAGGACACATGCTATATAAAAAATATTCCCTCACTGGTTGTTGTTGGTGAACTCCAGAGGTAGAGGCAGATCTCTGAGTCTGGGGCCAGTCTGGCCCACTCCACCCTCTCTGTGCTGGGACCCCATCTGGCTTGAACCTGTGCAGGTCCACGCTATGGTGCCAAAGCAGGAACCAGGGCCTCCTGTAAGCTGGGCTGGCATTGAAACAAGAGCTCCTAAGTGACACAGGAATGCACAGTCCTGTTTATGGAGGTTTCCTGCATGACCCAGGAAGTGAGTGGCTGGGACGGGCCGTGGACCTGAATCCTCTGACTTTGCTCCTCCCCTGAACCATGAGCAACATGGGTTTACAGCAACATCCGCTCTTGATAGTCCATCCTGGTGACAAAGATTCTAGCAAAATGACAAGTCCTTGGGCTAGAGAGCTCTGGTCACCTTTCCCCTACTGGGAAAATGTAAGGCAGTCAACCTGTTATCAAGAGGAGAAAATCTCCCTTCAAACAGCATAGCCCCAGGCCATAGCTTCACCAGGAAGGAGCTAGGACTCTCCAGTCTAGGTCCACTTGGGGTCTCCTGGAGGAGCCTGGCTTTGGTTTACAGTGAAGCTAAGGTGGGGTGTCTCCAAGCTGCCTGCCATCTGATACTTGTCATCCACCAACCAAGGAGCTGGTTTAAAAGAATCAAGAAGAACTCCTGCCTGAAAAGAGCTCTTGAACTCCCTTCAGAGGCCAACTGGCCTGGGTCTAGGTCTCAGGCATGAATCTTGGGCATATGAACATGGTTTTTATCTTACTTTAATATGTTTTTAAAGAAACGGCTGCCATCCGCTTCTTTTTAGAGATTAGAGGTAGCTCTATGTGGTAGCAGTTCATTCTTATCACCCTTACTGTCAGGAATCCTGAGCCACCTCTCCTGCCTAAGAAAGCACTCCCTCCCATCCTGTCACAACCCATTCCTTTGAGACCACCCATCCCTTGCAGGCACCCTTTCCTTCTAATTCCTAGGTTAAAAAGAAATCTCCACAATTCTCCAAGTCCCTCTAAGCTGGTAGAACCAAAGTGATCCATGGTGCTCCCATTCAGGTCTGGCTAAAGCGGAGGGGATCTGAAGGCTGTTTGCAATTATCTCCAATTTTCTGTGCTAGTAATATTCCAATAGAAAATCGATGCAACCTTTTAAAACTGTGATGGTGATGGGCGTGGGGATGCGAGAGGCAGGAATCCCCACACAAGGAACTCCAGTTCCACCAGTAACAGCCTGAGGTAGAACATGTAGGTGGCACGCTCTCAGACCTCTGACTCTTTCTGTTAGACGCACATAGCCTGCCCACACTGCCCCCAATCCTTTCATGCCAGGCCTGGGCACCCCATATTTGTAGCACTCGTTGCCTCTAAGGTAGGAAGGTGGGAAATAAGCTCTCAGCATCATTCTCTTGCCTGACTTCAAGGCTCTGTAGCTTCCTATTTTCCACAGAATCATCTAGCCCCTCCCAGGAGGTACCGTCTTCAGGAACCTCTCCCCCAAATACTGTGAGCGAGCATTCAACCATCCCAGGTTCTTCTATACCCGTGGAAAAGTGGACCCCACTTCTGACTCTTATCAAAGAAGGCATTCTAATCCTAACAGTTTTCAATACCTCCTTTTTTCTTCCCTAATTCCCCATAATTTTCAAGCACCCCCTGTGACCTTTCTTAAATCTCAAGCGACCGCTGTTTCCTTGAGACCATTTCAAGACCAGAGAGTTGGGGAATTCTCAAAACTGCTGGGAGCTTTGCAGCCAGGTAGCAATACTACCGCAAGGATGAAAAGCCAGCCACGGAATGCAGGCTTCTTGCCATCCACCCGGGACAACCTGCGTGCGTGCGTTCTGACTTGTGGCATCTCAGGGTGCCTGTTGCCCACAGGGTACCGGCCAAGCTAGTCTACATCCGCTCATCGAGACAGAGCATACCCACAGCAGAGACCCAAAAGACTTCGCTGGAGGTCTTCTTTCTCTGTGGAAGAACAGGACAGCTCCCTCTGTGCGAAGGTACATCTATTCTGGTTATTGCACCCACGAGAGTGTGTACATAGAGAGAGGGAGACTCTTACACCCCAGCCAGGTCCCAAGGATGTGGCACCGGTCACAGAGAAAGGAGCCTGGTGTATGTACCCGGAGCTCCCGGGCTGTCCTCATCCGACTCCTGGGTTGCATTGCCTCCTTGCCACTCCCCGGAACTCTACTCACCTTAATGTTGCTGAAGATCGAGGGAGAGCAGCCTGTGGCTGGGACCGAGGAGGTGCCGCTGCTCTGGCGCGCTCCGGGATTGGGCAGGAGCCCCATTGTGACAGTGGCGGTGTCCCCTGGCCGGGCCGTGGTGATAGGCCGGGGGCAGGTTCTGCAGGACTCGGGCTCTTCGGGGCTGCGGGCGTGGGTAGCCCGGCGATGGGGAGCGCGGCGCGTAGACTGAGCCAGAGAGTGAGCTCCCAGAAGTTTTTATAAGTGGCGGCTGATGATGAAACCCGCTCTCCCTCCTCCCTCTGTTCCTCGGGTGTCAGAGGTGCTGCAAGCCCCCGCCCAGCCGCTACCTCCTCCTCGGGCAGGTGTCTTGGGCCTTGGCGTCGCGGCTGCGGAAGCCCAGAGGCTCTGGGACTCGACCTGGGTGAGCCCTAGCTGCCTAGGCGGTAGCGTGCCGGGAAGACAGCGGGCTCCCGTGGCAAGGGGCGACCGCGGAGGCAGGAGGCTGCAGGCCAGTGCAGAGACCTGGAACTTAGTGGGGCAGAGTGTGGGCGCGGCACTAAGGAAGGGGTGGGGAACTGGAGGGACCCGAGGGGCGCCGGGTCTCAGAGTGGTGGAAGGGAACTGAACAAAAGAGTCTCCGCGGCTCCTGGGATTGTCCAGAGCTCTGCATTCGTCCGCAAACCTGGGCCTTTGGTTCCGGTGATGGCTCTGAGACTCGCCGCCCAAGCTCTGTTTGTGCTGAGGACTGATTTATATTTAAACTGCTCTTTGCGCTGCAGAGGAGGGTGGAAAGGCGTAACAAGGTGGAGAGGTGGGGGCCGCCCCAGGGCTGGGCTTGAACTCACTGGAACAGAGCCAAGGTAAACTGCAGGCGCTGTCGAGTGTCAGCGGGTCTGGCCTGGAGTGCTGGGGGGTTGGGGCAATGGGAAGCGCCGGTTGGACGGGATTGCCCCCGCGCTGACCTCGGCAAGGTTAGGGTGAGTAGGATTCTTTCCTCTCCTGGACTGAGATCTTAGAGAGAGAGAGAAGGTGAGCCCTTCCCCGGGGAAACGCCACAAAGATCCAGCGTGGGTGAAAGATGGAGCACATCTATCCAAGGCCAGATAGATGCCTTTTCAATTCCTGTCTGACCTAGGGGTCTGGAGACGTCTTTCTGTGCACCCGCAGGCCAAGGACCCTGAACACAGCAACATGCAGAGGCGGCTGGACAGTGAACAACTTCTGGTTGCTTCGTTCACCCACAGGGAGAGGTGCATACAGCCGGACTTCTCAGACCCACAGCAGCTTGATCTCCGTCCTGTCCCTGGGAAGGAAGAACACAGGCATGGCTGTTCGGAGTTGGAGTTGACACTCAGTGGACACTGAGCACAGATGGCCACACCCATAGTGGGTGTGCCCGATGCTCTGCAGATTTCACATCCCACCAGCGTTAGATCTAAGGGATAGGTTCTCTGATGGTTTGGGCTTCACAGGAGAGGATGCTAGCCAGGTCAGTTAGAAAGAGGCCCTGATGACACAGTAAGTGATAGATCTAGAGGGCAAACTCAGTTTTGCCAGATGCCAAAGCCCAGCCATGGAGGGCTCTTGTATGTGGAGTGGAGGAGGGGCAGTGGCCAGAGGATGCCCCCAGGTGTTTCTCAGAGGTCATCCATTTTGTTTTTGAAACCGGACCTCACTGGCCTGGAGGTCACCTGGGGATCCGCCTGTCTCCGCTTTCCCAGGCCTGGGATTATAAAAGTACATGCCGCCTTGGCTCGTTTTCTTAGATTGAATTTAGGCCCTCCTGCTTGCAAGGTAGGCACTTTACTGATGTCTATCTCTCGAGCCTCAAGCACTGTTAAAGTTATCTAGTACAGCAAGCTCATTTCACACCGGGGCATCGGTGATCAGAATTTCTCCCTCAACAAGCGGCCTTCGGGCGCTCTTCTAGCAGACTCTCAGAAGAGGCCACCTCTCCTGGGTCTGTTGTCCTGCTCCTTTAACTTTGCCCTCTGCCTGGTATCAGGGCCAGTGTGTCACCTCCCAAGGAAATGTTTATTCTGAAATGCTATCAGTAGATGCAGTGGAGTCCAGTCACAGTGACTTTGGTGAGACTCATTTGTCTGTGTATGAACTGATGGCATGGCCACTCCGTGGTATGGTTGAGGGGAAGGTTCTTACTGTAGGTGTGAGGGAGAGAAGAGCCAGAGCAGAGGGAGAAAGTAGTAGACTGAACATGATCAGCAGACCGGGCCTGTGCATGAGAGAAGCAGGAGGAGAACAGGGAGACAGAGAAATCTAGAGAGGGGGAGAGGCCATGTAGGGACCAGGAGAGGAGGACAAAAGGAGTGAGAGGGGAGGACAGAAAAGGGGGAGCATGAGTGAAACACCAGGTTCACAGGCAGAATGAGCAGCTCTCTTTTGTCTGAGCACCAGGATCTGGGGAAGTGGACTCACTGTAAACCCAACGGTCTCTCATAAGAGCTTTGCGGGTAGGTAGTCAGAGGGTCATGACTTTAGTATGTGGCTCCCGTGACTAGGGCTAGCTTATGGTCACAAGATGGCTGCTCCTCCTCCAGCCTCCTTATCTTTATTTCAGGAAAGAAGTGGAAGGCAGGAAAGCAGGAAGGGGCCAGTCTCACGGCAGAGAAGCAAACTTCTCACTCACTTTGCCTTAAATCTTGCTGGCTGGACCATGGAGGAGTAACCCCCTGAAAAGGATGGCAAAACTTAAGCTTCACATAGATGCTGCCCCCCAGGGGGACATAGAATTGAAGTTCTGTTAGGAAAAAGAAGAGAAGGGATGTCGTATCATCAACATTCAGTGTCTCCACTTAGAGTTATCCATGTTCTTAAAACAGCATCGTCAGATCTGTCTGCTGAACTTTCCATCCCTTGATTTCAAGAAATGTTTTCTACTGCTGAAAAACACAAGAACCCAGCCCTAGTGCAAAGCAGCAAGCCCAGGCTGCTCAGCCATTCCATCTCGGTGGGGATTGTGGAGAGAAGTGTTGGGTGTGTCATAGGGCAACTGTGTATAGGAGTTGTGAACATGCAGGAGGAGGCCTCCAATTCACACAGGACAGCAGGAGGGCCTGTCGAAAGATGTGACTGTCAAGCAAAGCCCTAAGAATAAGGAGGATGAGGAAGGATAGAAGAAAGGAGGGTATATCTGCTCCCTGGTGTCGTTCTGGCTGGGGTACAAAACCAGGGACAGCAGGAAGAAGTGAGGTTGAGACTGGAAATTTGAGAGGCATATGAGGAATGGAGGCCTTATCCCCAGAGCTGAGTGACAGCCATTGAAGACTTCTGAGTATCAGGGGTTCTGAGCCGATTTGCATTTCCCGTGAGCCTCGATGGCAGCCAGATAAGAGAGGCAAGGGGGCAGGGTATAGAAAAACCTTCCAGGAGCAGGGATGCGAGCTTGGACTGCACAAGAGGTGGGCAGAAAAACTCAGGAACCACTGCAAGAAGGCAGCACTCATGCTCCAGCGGTAGCCACATCAGTGGTGAGTCCCGTGGTTCAGCTTGTGCAAACAGCATTTGCCATGCTCATCCCTGGCAGAGGGGACCAGCAGCCACTGGGACAAGCCAGCGGTATCCTGTGGATTTGCTTTGAGTTTACCCAGCTTTGAACTACATATAAGCAAAGATGGGCATTAGGATTCTAAGTATTTATCCTTAGGCCTTCTGTTTATCCTTGTAGCTCTCATCTCTCATCAAATAAACTTATCTTTGCAACAGATGGACACCAAAAAAAACCAAAAAACAAAAACAAAAAAAAACCTACAGCTGGTCAAAGTACAGAACACAAGTGATTGTGGGGTGTTAAACCCCACTTGATACATCTGCAGGCTCAGGGAGCATTTCGGAAGATGTGGTGGAGAGGCTGATTCTAAGAGCCAGAGGAGCAGGAAATCTGCTATCAGGCTGTCTCCTAGAAATGAAAGGGAAGCTTCCCCCTTGATACCCAATAATATGGCCGCCTAACCAACACCCGAACAAGGGTGACAGCAGCAGATATACTAACACAGAGGAAATCTCACAGGCCCCACCCATAGTCAAAGCATTCTTTAGGCACCTAAAGAATTTGGAGGATGGGAGAAACAGTCTTTTCCAAGGATGAGCCTCATACCTGGTCAGCAATACCAAATGGTCAGCCCTGAAGTCATATATACACACAAGTAACACATGACTGAGAAGGTTGAATTTATGTATTTGGGGATGTGTATGTATGTGTAAAGACAAAAAGAGGCTATGAATTTTAGAGGAAGCAGAGAAGGATGCGGGATGAGTTGAATGGGAATAAAGAGAGAAAATAATATAATTCTAATCTACTTTTGTTTAATTAAAATAAATGTTTGTGGTAGGTTGCTATGCAGACTCAATGTCCAGGACAGACGCAGAAGTCAAGAGAAGCCTGTGGAGAGGTGATGCTAACCCTCCAGAAGGGATGATGTCTCCCGGTGACAGCGTGTGGAGAAGGGTATCCAGAAGAGATGGCAGGAACATCTGTACTAGACCAAAGGGTGAAACCAGAGAGGAGGGTGGTAAGGCAGGGAAGAGAGGAGTGAGTAGAGACCAGAGACCGTGTACAAAGAGGAAGACTGGAACCTGGTCATGCTGTGGGCAAGTGCTGAGCTGGCCAGGTCCCGCACTGAGGATCCAAGCAGGACTGTTTTTGGTGGATGTTATAGTCAAAGGTCAGATTCTATGGGTCCAGGAGAACCCAGAAAGGAGAAAGTTTAAATACGCAGTCTTCCTAACTTTTTTTTTTAAATCACCAGTCACAGCTGAGACAATATGTGTGATGACTAAAGGCACACGTCTTTCCGTTGGGCAAAGACTCTGACCTCATACCAGCTCTGTTATCTCAATATCTTTCTTAACCTTTAATGAGCCCCATGGGGCTGTAATAAAGTGTGTGAGATGGCAGACAATTCAGGCCATTCCTGTGGTGCCCAGTGATGCTGACTGTCTCTTCCTTCAGTTTGGCTGTGGGCTCCTTGAGACCCATTCTCTTTGTACCTCCCAGTTGGCCAGAACACCCAATTGCTTGAAAAAGTGCTTGTCATACAATTGTAAGGGCCTGAATTCAATCCCCAGCACCCATGTAAGAAAGCTGGACACATACATCGTATGCATCTATGAAATTCTTAAAGCATTAATTGAAACCTGTTCTTAAAAGGCTTCTCCCAGCAGCATGTATATATAATCCCAACACTGGAAGGTGAAAACAGAGAATTCTGAGGCTTGCTAGCTGGACAGTCTAGCCAAATTGGTAAGAAGTTTCAGGTTCTATGAGAGACCCTGCCTCAAAATACAAGGTAGGGTGCAACTGAGGGAAAACTTGAGGTTGACCTCTGGCTTCTGCATAGACATGTACACACACACACACACACACGCATGCATGCATGCATGCATGCACGCACTGTGGTCATTTCTCCCTCCCATTATCCTCCGTTATTTCCCTTCCCCTCTCACTAAACCCTTCTTATTCCCAGCAATTCTCCTTCTACACTCACATCTTTCTTTCTGGTGTTGTTGCTTTTTTGTTTTGGTTTTCTGTGACCTACTGCATTTAATTAGGGTTCCCTGAGTGAGCATGGGTGGGGAGTTATTTACTTGAGCAAGAACAACCTACCACTGGCTAGACCACTGAGAAATATGACTCTCTGCCTCAGCAGCCATTAATTGCCTATGGTTTCTCAGCGAGGGGTGCGGCCTGGTGAACCCCTCCCTTGTCTATTAATGGAATGTTGATGGACCCATTCTTGTGCAGGTAGCCACTACTGCTTTGAGTTCATGATGCAAACACCGTGTTCTCTCCAGAGACAGCATTTCGTGACACTCTTTCTCACCCTCGCCTCTTACATCCTTTCCTCCCCCTCTTCTGGAATGTTTTTAGAGCCTTGACCAGAGTGACATAGATGTCCTATTTAGTGCTTAGCAATCAACTGCCACTTATTTTCAGCACTTTGGCCATTTAAGTCTCTCCATTACTCACCATTCACTGCAAACAGATGCTTCTCTGAAAATAGCACTGATTTATGGTAGAAACATAAATATTTAGAAGGCAAATTGACACCATTTCCATCTAGCAAAACAACAGTAGCAGGCTCTCCTATAGGACCTAGACCCCATTTGCCATAGGCTTTTGACCAGATTTACAATAACTGATTCAAATTCTTCCTTTGGAGCAGGCCTACAAGCCAACAAGAAAGTGGTTGGTGACCGCCACAATAGGCATGCCACTACTGGTTGGTGATGTAATTCTCAGGGTTGACAGCTAGATGAGACCATTAATGGTTTTCCTCTTCCAGCTGCCTGTACAGCACTTAGTACCTTCTAGCACTATGAGAACTAGCTGGCATGGAAGACACTTCCAGTTCAGTTTCAGATTGGTTTCTTTACGTCCTGCACCTAAGGTATATGGTATCTTCAGCAATATGGTCTTATCATCTAGTTCTAGTGGGCAATCAAAAGCTATGGCAATAGTGTGAATTGTTTGAGGGTCTTGGGTCATCCCTGGCCAACAACTCATGAGGAGATGTCCTACACTATTTTATATTTTTATTTAACACATAATTCCAACAGTCAGTGTTCAACAATGGCAACAGTCCAATGAAAGATAATGGTTTTATCAGTTCTGGTTTACATTTGAAGAAACTGAGGCAAGAGGACTGGAGAGACAGTTCAATGATTAAGTGTGAGCACAGCTTTTCCAGAGGATTGGAGTTCAGTTCCCAGCACCCAAGTTAAATGACTCACAACTGCCTGTAACTATAGCTCTGGGGGATTTGGCACCCTCTTCTGGTCTCCATGAGCAACTGCACTCACATGCACATACACAAACACACATAATGAACAAGAATTTTTGTAAAAGAAAAAATAAGGCACAGAGAGGTTCAATAGCTTGGTAAGTTACAGAGATAGTAAGTGGCAGGGCCCAGATAGAAACACGGCAGCCAGGTACAGAGTCTAAGCCCTTGGGGCCTCTTGTGGACCCAAGTTTTTACCATATACATTGTTATATGTGATAGGGACTTTTCTTCCTGATCTCATGAATGGCTGTGCCAGCAAACAGGAGTTATTCAACCAACTACTGGGGTTGAATGATGGAAATGTCTTCAAAGTGCTTGTTATATAAAAATTGCTTTATTTTTTCCTCAAGCACTTTGTTTTAGGGCCTGGAGGGCCAGGTCCTCTCCACAGCTGGCATAATTGCCCTCCAAGTTCATGTGGTGAGCTTAGGGTTCTCTGCATCAGTTTCAAATTCCATGCCTCTTCCAGGGAACCTAGGGACTATCTTGCCTGCAGTATATACACAGACAGACAGATGCGCGCGCGCGCACACACACACACACACACACACACAAGCTCCTTCACAAAAGGCTTCCTCACAGTTCTGTCAGTACTCCTGCCTTCCCTACCTATCCTTATGTCTTTTCACTTTACCCACAGCTGAGTCAACCCCTGGAAGTCCTCATGAGAAGGTCTGCCACTTCCTGGATTTCCCGCAAACACCTAACTCAAAACCTGGCTTCTCTGAAGCAGGCCCTGCCTGTGCCATGTACCCTGGCTCTGGCTCTCGGTCTGGGCCCCCCTCTCCTCAGGCCTTTGTTCTTCAGTCTTTCCTTAGCTCCCACAGTGTCTTTCCTCCTTATTTGTCTAGATCTGTGGTGTCTTCGATTCCCAAAAGGGCTTCAGTCTGCTTGTCTGCTCTCTCCCCCAGCACCCTTGCCACTGGCTGAGCCCCATAGTACCGAGTCCTGATTTTCTCACCTCTGAAAGAAAGCAGAGCCCTGTGTTGCCATTGGTGCATCCTCACTGCCTTGCTTGGATTGACTTCCTACCAGGTGACCTGTGAGCCTTTAGGCCAGGGACCAAATGCAAACATAAGCTCAGAAAGCAGGATGCCGCTGGCAGGGCACACAGCTGGGTGGATCCAATGGACACTTCTCTCAACACCAGGGCTGATAGGAGAGATACTTGCTGCACATCTTTGTTCCCTGCAGAACACAGATAGGGCCCTGGGTGTTGAGACCAGACAGGGGTTTCCAGCCCCACCTGGAGCTGTCACGGGCTCTGCAGTCCCAACCTCTTCCTGTCCCAGGTCCTGCTCCCACCCACCGTATGCTCTCCCGCCCACTCTTCTCTTCCCATGGGACACTTCAACTGGGACTGTAATACACCTTGCACCATGTCTGTGAAGGGGAGATGAGTCACTTGATGAGGTCACGAAAGGCCAGGCTCCTCCCAGTTCATGGTCATGAGGACTGAATGCCCAAGGGTGTGGCTCTTTCAATGGGCATTTGAAAGAAAAATACTGTGTTAGTACACTGCTGGCAGGAAAAGCAAGTGACCAGGGAAGAGTCTGACCACATCAGAGAGGATTGTGAACATCAAACCCACACGGACTGCTGGGCTCCCTGCTCTGAGAACTTCCCTCTGGCCACAGTGAGATCAGTTCTCTATGCAGCGCAAGGCTGCTATTTGCCCTCCAAGTCTGCCTCTCCTTTGATGAAAGGCATCATCTTTCTTTCACTGGACCCTTCTTGGGCCTCTTCAACCCCTCATAGGTGTCCACTGAGGCAGGAGGATGTGGGCCAGGCCTAGCCATTTGGGCCTCTGCTGGCGCAATCAGGACAATATGCTTTCTCTTGGGCCTGCCAGCAGTGGGGGCGCGGCCCTCCTGTGAAATCCTTGGAAGTTCTGCAAAGAATGTTCCCTAGGAAGGGGTAACCAGAACGGTAGGCAGGTGGGACAACAGTCACCGAGGCCTGTGGCCGTATCCTTCAGGCTCTGTGTCCCTCTCGGGTCACTGTATCTGGACTTTGTCATTCTGTGAGCTAATAAATTCTCTTTATGGTTTAAGCTTGGTTGGTTGGTTGGGCTGGATTTCCTGTTGCTGGCTCCTGAAGATTCTGGTGACTCCAATAAACCAAGATTTGGACTGAGCTAGCTCACCTTCCTGGCAGCTACCCTGAGGCATGTTGTTGATCCCATCTCAAAGAAGAGGCCAAGGGCTGGCTGGTGCCATGAGAGGTCAGTGGGACCTGGCTCTCAGGTCTTCTGAGTGCAGACATTGTCCCTCTTAGTCTCACACATTGCAGAGCCACTAGGCCCTGCTGGGCTCAAGCCCTCATGGCTGAGTGGTTGCCAGGAGCAGAGGCAAGAGGGGAAGAGGGCTCAAAGTGTGCAGAGATACAGCTCCATGGGTTATCTGCAGCACTAAGAGTTATCATAAAAAGTTACAATACTAAAGAAAACATTGATATCATGACATCAGATAGAAAGGCTAATATGGGCAGACAACATGGTTCACTGTGTACAGGTGTTTGTCACCGAGCTAAAGGAGCTGAGTGCAATCCCTGGGAACCCACAATAGAAGGAGAGGAACAACTCCAAGTTGTCCTCATAAACACACACATAGACACCCCCCACACACACACACAATGGATAAACAAATGCGATTTAAAAAATTTAAATTATGTATTCCATATATAACAGTTGTTGTCTGTGATTTTAAAGTGCTACCACAGGTCGAAGCAGCAGTGTGTGTGTCTGTAATCCCACATTAGTGAGGCAGAGACAGGCAGATCCCTGAGGCTCACTGGCCGAACCAGCCTAGGCTGTCTCCAAAAATGCAGTGATTAAAGAAGACACCCAACACTGACCTCCGGCCTTCATGTATCCATGTGCGCATGACTGCATATGTATTCATACCACACACATGCTATTGCCTACAGTGTAAGATTAAAAGAACATACACTGAAATAATAAAGATTGCCATTGTATTTAGTGGACATGTGTCCTTGTATGATTTCATTTTTCTTTATCTTATTTTACAAGTATTGCTTTATAATGAAGCAAACATAATAATAAGCTTTGTTAAAAAAAAAAAAGAACTGGAAGAAGATGGGGAGGATTTGGAAGAGATGGAAATGGAGGAGGAAGAGGAAGAAGAGAAACCACCCAATATGCAGCAGTTTTCTGTACACACAGTTTTGGAATGGAAACCCATCACCAGCAATCCCACATGCAGGTAGGGGCAAGGAGGACACTGGGTTCTGTCCTACTTCGATCTCCCCTTTGTGGTTTTGGAGGGCTCACAGCTCGTCTCGGTTACTTCTGTACACAACAGGAAGTCACACAGTTGGCCTCCAAGCTAACATTCCAGCCACTGTGACTGTCAAAACTCACATTTATCCTCTACCATCCTAGAGGAGCCCACCCTCTTAGAGTGTACATTAACTAGCCAGGGGCTCTGCTACTCCTGTTAGCTCCCCTCGGGTGTGGATCACCCTGCCTCCACAGCTACTCTGTTGTTTACTGCCTTCAAACAAGCTGATTGGAAGCCATGGGCCTCGTGTCCTTTACACAGGAGAACCCTGAGGCCGGAAGAGGGCTAACTATGGGATCTGCCTCACCGGGCCAGTGGGAGGCAGGGTTAGAACTCAAGCTGCAATCTGGCCTGTTCCAAAGTCCAATCACTGGTCACACTGTGACATTACCTCTCTTCTAGAACATTCCTGGGTGACATGTTTATTTGTTCCTTTCACAAATATTTGCTGAGCACCAGCTATGCACATAACATGATTCTTGTTTATGCAGGAGACAAGGAACTCTAGAACACAAGTCCATCCTAGCAGCTCAGAACAGACAAAGGGAAATGCACGTACCCGCCTGGGGACACAGGTGGTATGCAAAGTATACCATAATTTCCATTTATAGCCCCTTTCAGGTCATAATGGCCCACCTCTACTTCCCATAAACTTTATAACACACAACATATTATCGCATTAACTTTACATGAAACGTGTCTGAGAAATCTCAGAACCTTTATCCTTCCATATGCCATGAGCTCAACCACCACCTGCTGCTAAGTGACTCCCAGACAACTGCCAAGCCTTACACCTTAGGATGGTTACTGTCTAGACAAGACCTAGAACTGCCTAGGAGGCGAAGCTCCAGGAACACCTGGGACGAAATTATCTAGACTATGTAAGCCTCTGGGCATGCCTGTGAGGAATTATAGTGATTGGGTTCATTAAGATGGGAAGATCCAACACACAAGAAGTTACTGGTCTCCGGGCTGGGGGCCTGGACTAACTGCACAAAAAGAGAAAGCAAGCTGAACGCCAGCATTCACTGCCGTTTCCTGACTGTAGGTGCAATGTGACCTGCTGCCTCGAGCGCCTCCCACTGCAATTTCCCCATCACGATACACCGTAAACTGGAAATGCGAGCAAAGCAAAACCAAAACCCTTTCTCCCTCAAGTTGCCTTTGATCAGCATCACCCTGGCCCAACGGTTCCCCTTCTGATGTGTGGTCAGAAGGTTAATAGCGCCTCAGACTTTATAGCACAGTGTCTGCATCTCTCCCTTTACTCCGTCTCTTCACGAAGATGTACCATCCTACAACCTCACAGGGAGGAAGGGGGAGAGAGAACATCCACAGAGCTGTAAGTTGCCTTTGTCAGGCATTTTATCGCAGAAACAGGAGCAGGAATGCACTGAACCCCAGCCTTTGGAATCCTCTAGTTGCATCCCTTTTGTGCCTTTTTCGAGTTCAGTCCATGGAAGTCCCCCCCCCAGGTAACTGCAAGTCCACGCTTAGCTGTTCCATGTGAAAGTTCATGGGCTTCTCCGTAAGTCTTGGCGCTCCTTTCCTTTTCTTTTCTGTAGAAAAGGAGTCACAAATCCAAGGGAAAATGGCCTTTCAGGTCTCTAGCTCACCCAGGCACTGGGCATCTCTGCCCCTCTGCCTTCCACACACTGTGGAAGTGAGAAAGAAAAGTCTAGAGAGCAGCAGCTGGGCGCTCCCCCAGGGAGGTGGGGAGGACAACCCACCTTCAACCCCTGGCCACACCTGGGATTTGCCTATGCAGCAGTGCGTGTGTGGCCTGGCACAGGTGGCTACCGAACCTGTGGAGGGAGGTGGTTATACAGAGAGCAGCGGCTTCCACACTTGAGTGTGCACCAGGAGCTCCCAGAGATGATTCAAACCTAGATCTCTGCGCCCTGCCTGGAGCCTCTGACACAGAAGGTCTGAAGTGGGGGATCCAAAACTGCATCTCCAACAAGTTAGCAGATGCCACAGTGGGCTCAAAAGGCACGTCGCAGAACCCTTAGAGGAAAGCACACCGCTTTGAATACTATTGATGGGTACTACAGGGACCCACACATGAGGACTGTTACCCGCCTGGGTTGGAGGGACAGCTCACTCAGCTGACAGAAGCAAGTTCTTTGCCACTGACTTGCTTCAGTGACCCGACTCACTCATGCCTCATTTCCCAGTTGGTCATTCTTGGTTACTCTTGCTGTGACTCAAGAGCTGAGAATGGGCGTGGCTCATGTGCAAGGCATAGACGAATGGTGATGAGACCCGTTGGAAGGGCGTTCTGCCTGTCCCTGCTCTCAGAGTTACAGTCCTCACAACTCTGTGCATGTGTGTGTGTGTGTGTGTGTGTGTGTGTATTTCAGGGACAACATGTCGGTCCTCTCTTTCCACCAAGTGGGTCCCAGGCATCAAACTCAAGTTGTTAGACTTGGCAGCAGATGTTCTTACACGCTGAGACATCTCGATGGTTCCTCATGTTGCATTTTTTTTCTAGGCCTCATTCTTGTCTGTGTTAAGAGAACACAAAGCCACACTTCTGTATAGGCTCACCACATTATGAATTGCCCTCGGCTTAGGTTCCTCCTTTTCTCTAGCACTTCTGAGTCCCCTCTGCTCAGCCCCCAGATTCTGTGCTGAGCGGTCTAGAAAGACACAGAAAGATGCCAGCCCCAGAGAGGAAACAGATAAAGGCGTTTGCTGATGCAGCCAGTGACTTACAGCCAGCCTCAGAACTGAGGTCAGCGGAGCTGCCCAGGGGCATAGCCTTTGAGCCATTGAGAGTCTTTCTTTTTACCCTCCTCTGCGCATGGCTCTGCCCTGAGAGCTGTGCCAAATGCCTGCCCTGTTTTCCACAGCCCAGGGCTGATCCTATCAGCACAGGAAGAAGGCGGCTGGTTCTCAGAGGGCCGAAGGAAGGCACAGGGACTCACATTTTGTGAAGTGCGGGGGCAGGAATCAGGTTTCCCTGGGTAAAGTCTAAAAGTATTTGCTATTTTCTTTGGTAAATACTATAATAAAATGGTCCTTGCTTCCTTCCAAAGATCCAGCTCTGATTTAATCATTCAAAACAGCCATACTTTAATGTTCGGGCAGCAGGGCCTGGGTCATCATCGCCTGGCTGACTTGAGGGTGCTCAATAAGTACTTGCAGGGCAAATGAATGAGCATATGCACTCCTGGGCAATCTGTCCATTTCAGCAGGTCCAAGGTGATCCTGGCTACTCTGGTCTCCATGAATTGTTTTTTTTTTCTCTCTCTCTCCTTTCATCCTTCCCTTTCATAAGGGACATAAAACAAATTCTCTTTTATCCTTTAGCCCAGCTGCCAAGGAACAAAGGATGGGTCATTTGGAGTCAGTAGACAGTGTTACTCAGCAATACACAAATTGAAAATTCCTTCATTGTGGGCCTCAGGACCATCTGGAATGGAGCCAGTCTTCCCCACTGATGCCTCTGATAGGCCCCAGTGGGTTGCAGACATTTAAGGTCTCTCATCCTTCTCTTTACAGGAAGCCACAAGGGTGTGATTGTGCTCTATCTACTGTGAAGGAATTCCACTTTCCACTGTAATTCCTCAGTCAAAAAAGTGGTGCCCCTTATTCCCCAGGCTTCAGGGAC
>CM053749.1:17940298-17981392 GCA_028658305.1 Pachyuromys duprasi
CCCCCCCCCAAGAATCTAGTAGTCTGTATCTCTATATAAGCTCTATCACTACCCAGACTTGCAAAAAGCTCTGTGCAAGCCTGTTTCCCATCTGCCAAACATGGGTACTGATGACTGTCTCTGAGTCTCTCTCCAAGCAAGTTCTAGAGGTTTGGGGGGATCTGAAAAGAGCTCCATGCAGCAAAGACCCAAGGAAATGTCCTGATCTTCCCTGAATGATTTGACTGTGCACCTTGGCATGCCCCCACTCTCCAGCTAATCCCTTAGCTAGGTCTGAGCCACTTTTACAGGAAGGGCTGAGGGGTTGAACCAGGGTCAGAAGAGTCCTGGAAGAAACCTGAGTCACACAGACATGGCCCACCCACTGTAGCCTCTCTGGGTGACATGCTAAGTTCCTGCTGGAAAATTCTATGGCGAGCACACTTTATATGTGGGCAAGTGTCTTAGTTCAGGGTTCTATTGCTGCAACAACAACAAACAAACAAAAAAACCCCACTATGACCAACAAGGCAAGTTGGGGAGGAAAGGGTTTATTCAGCTCAGACTTCCACATTGTTGTTCGTTACCAAAGGAAGTCAGGACAGGAACTCAAATGGGGCAGGAACCTGGAGGCAGAAGCTGATCAGAGGCCATGGAGGGTGCTGCTTACTGGCTTGCTTCCCATGGCTTGCTCAGCCTGCTTTCTTATACAATCCAGAACTACCAGCCCAGGGTTGGCACCACACAATGAGCCAAGCCCTCCCCCATTGATATCTAATTGAGAAAATGCCTGACAGCTGGATCTCACAGAGGCATTTCCTCAATTGAGGCTCCTTCCACTCTGATGGCTCTGCTTTTGTCAAGTTGACACAAAACCAGCCAGTACTGCAAGCTAAGAGAAAGAAAGGGAACTATTCACAGTATCGCAGGCCATGGAGAACCTCCCATTTATTTAAAATTTTTTTTTACAATTTATTCATTTTATATCCCAATTGTAGCCCCTCCCTAATCTCCTTCCAGTCTCCCCTCCCCTCCTCTTTCCCCCATATCCCCTTCTCCTAGTCCACTGAAAGGGGAGATCCCCTCCCCTGCCATCTGACCCTAGCTTATCAAGTCTCATCAGGACTGCCTGGATCCTCTTCCTCTGTGGGCTGGCTAGGTCACTCCACCAGCAAGAAATGATCAAGGAGTAAGCAACCGAGTTTATGTCCATGAGGCTGTCTTTTCTCCTCTTACTTGGGAACCCACATGGAGACTGAGCTGCCTATGGGCTGCATCTGAGCAGGGGGTCTAAGTCCTCTCCATGTCCTTGGTTGGTGCATCAATCTCTACAGGCCAGCCTGGGCCCAGATTATTTGGCTTTGTTGGTCTCCTTGTAGAACTCCTGTCCCCTCCAGGTCCTTCTACCCTCCCCTTCTTCCATAAGACTCCCTGTGCACCAACAGGAGATTGAAGCAGATGCATAGCCAAACTGGGCAGAACCTCCCATTTAAATAACAAACAACTTTATTGGCGCACATTGAGCTGTACATAATGCACACATTAACAAGTTTATGTGTTCATGTACACCCAAGAAACCATCTCCATCACTGAGGTGCTTAGGTTCCCATCATCATCAAATTTCCCCAAGCCTTTCTGTCCCTACCCCTCACTCCACTCTCCGGGTGCCACAGATCTGCTTCCTGTACCCATGAATTAGCTTCTGCTTATATTTTGAGGCAGAGCTGACTAGACTGGCTAATGGAATTGGGTGTGGATTGTGAGAGAAAGGGGGGGATCAGGATGACTCTAGGATTTGGGCCCCACCAGGGAGAGCAACTGGAAGGACAGAGTCTCCATCTTCTCAGAGAAGGGTGGAGCCGGTCTGGGCTGAGTGCCCAGAGCTAGTGTGGGAGCTGTCACCCTCACGCCATGCTTGTCTAGGAAAGGGAACTAACTGGGACTAGCCAGGAGTCTGAGGCTCTATAAAGACTATAAAGACGAGAAGAGTGGAAAGCCAGCATGTGGGACTGAAGGACCAACCCTCCCAGGCATAGTCTTGTGGGGAAGTGGGGATAGGGCTTGGGCTGAGGGATGGGCTGAGGGCTGAGTAGGAGGCAGCAAGAGGAAGATGCAAGAGAGGGTGTTCCTAGCTGAGAGGAAGGCAAGGACAGAGGTGTGGGGACCTGGGAAGACCCTTTGTGTCCGACAGGAGGTCAGAATACCTGGAGATATCTGCAAGAGCCACAGAACTAGAATTTGTAAGTCTTAGAACACAAGATTATCCCATGTGGCCAGGCCCTGGGAGCAAGCAGTGGTCTTGATCCCAGAAGCATTTTTTATGTGGTAGTCCAGCCTCAGTACCCATCAAGTAACTTTAATACCTCCATCCATCGAAGAGAGACCTGCCAACTGCCTGGTCACTCTAGGGGCAGGAGGAGGCCTAGGCCTTCCATCTGCTATGAATATTTGACCAAAGAAGAAAGGTCAGACCCTGGAATGTGCTGACCTCTTCATTCTGCATGGTTCAGGAAGCAAGGTCCATTCTTTCCGGCACCAAAGGCTGCTGAAGCTGAGGGTGGGTTAGGCCCAGAAGAGGGTAGGGCCATGCAGGAGCATCCATTTCCCTTAAGATGGTTCCCAGAACTGCTTTGGCTCTCTCCAGAGCCTACTCCACCCTCTTCAGCATCCTTCCCTAATGAGGAGGGGAAGGCCCCTGAAGCCAGGGTCAGCCACATGCACATAGCGAGGGAAGTGTTGGCTCATTACTTCCTGGGCAGGGCCCTGCCGAGAGCCCTTGAAGCCAGCCACTCTAAAGCACATTTCAGGAAACCTCATGGTTGGTTTTGGAAATTGAACCAGTCAGTCAGTCGCATAGGAAGTGGCTACTCTACCACCCCAGACTCCATGGCCTTGCCTATAAGATGGAACCTGATCCATCAAGTCCCGTGAATGACTTTGAGGTGACAGGAAGGGGAAGGTGTTTTCAAAATATCCCCTGTTATCCTAGGGAGATACAAAGATCTGCCCAAGGAGTCAGCCGTTAGAGGCAAGGAAGCTGGTGAACTGGGGTTCTCTTTGCTTGGGACCTGGCGATACCCACATTGTGGATAATTAGCACTGTCGGCCTTTATCACCCAAGGAGGTATGAACACTGAGCTCCCCACAGTGAGACCCAGGCTTCTGTTTGGGATGCTGTCCTTTGAGGCTCTTCCTAGGAGGTGATGGAAACATCTGCACATATCCATGAGTTCAGATACTTGTTCCAGATAGAACGAGGCACAAAAACCTCACTATGGAGCCCTGGGAGGCTGGCGTATGGGGTTAAGATTAGGATAGGAATTAAGCACAGTTCCCAACACCCTACCTTGGCAGCTCCCATATTCCTCTGCACTCCATTTTGAAATGAACCTGTGGGGTCTTCCCTGTGCTCAGGGAGTTCTCTGGGGTGTAGACCATGTCTCATTCTTTTCAGAACCCGCAGACCGGGGGCTCTGTGGGTGGGAAGCCAGACAACAGCAACTCATGCTGGACTCTCAACTCTTGCCTCTGGCTTGGCTTCCAGCACCCAACACAGCACCAGACATGCAGTGGGTATTCACAGATGTCGACCAGATGGCGGTTTGCGCCTCATGTAGACCCAACCCCACAGACAGCAGGGACTGTTGGGTGTTTCCCAACCATGCTCTTGTTTTCCAGCTTCCCAGGCCTCCCTCTTTTTGCTTTGGGAGTCCTCCCAAGTCCCTCTTCCAGTCACATTCGAAATGCCCTTCCTAAACCATTCCTTTGGGGATGACTTATCTGACCTATTCAAGCTAATAACAGCCCCAGCCAAAGTCCCTCCAGGGCCACCGAGGACTACCTGAATCTCAACACTCACCCCGGTATCCGGTCCTTCCCTAAGCTTTACCCTAGTCTCAGTACTTTATACATGTAGATGACAGTCCTCCAGTGTGTAGACTTGTAAACACTGGGATGCACACACACAACCCTGGTGTACATACATCCACACACACTGCGCCTCAGGAGACTGCAGGGTGATCAAGCTGAGATGCCTTGGACCTTTCACATTGGGAAGAATTTGGCAGGTTTAGAAGAACACAGAGCCAATGGGCAGGAAGCCTGGGCAGGTGACTAGAAATGTCATCTTGCTAAAGTCTCAATGACCCCTCCGACCATATTATTTCCAAAGCCTTTCTTAGCACAAGTTTCTGACCCACGGGACTGAAGAGATGACTCAGCAGTGAAGAGCACTGATTGCTCTACCAGAGAACCGGGGATTCAAGTCCCAGCACCCATATGGCAGCTCACAACTATCTGTAACCCAAGATCTGACACATTCACACAGACAAACTGGTGGGCAAAACACCAATGTACATAAAATTAAAACAAATTATTAAAAATAATATCTGGTGCATGGGAATGGACAAGAATGAGATTTGCCCTAAGTATGGAGGAGAGGAAACATGGCCTCTCTGTGCCTCCTTAGCCCCAGGCCAGGCTCCTGCTGAGAACTTACCCTTGAAGCCACAGAGACACAAGCAGACAGCTGGCTGCCCTGTCAGGACTTTGCCGTGTGTTACTGTGTCTATTACAATCCCATGGATGTGGTGGTAGGTGGCCTGTGGTCAGCCATCCCACTTCATTTTAGGCAGATTTCCTGAGGAGCAAGCCTTGAAATTTCAGAGGAGGGAGAACAAATTGATTCCATCAAAGGACTGCTTCCAAGAACATTAAACCCAGCTGTCGTTTCTGCGGCTTGTGGACCCCTCTGCCTCTGCTGGCTGCTGCTTCCCTGGGGGGGCCACCGCCTCTCCTCCCCTCCTGCCCCTGTTCTTGGACGAAGAGGAAGATGCTCTCTTCTGGCCCTTGGTCCCACCTCTACCCTCTGAGTTCCAACCAGCAGCACTTCCGGCTGGGGTTCTCCACCTTGGACTTGTTCCCAGGAATTTCTGGAAACATCAGTGGTGCAAACAGACTGTTTTCATTATGATTATTCTGGGTTTAACCTCCTGGCCCTGCGTCACTGGGATCATAGGCTCTTTCTCAGTGTTGCACAGGGCCAGGGGCTTGTTTTTCCCTTGGGCTCACACCCTAAATCAATCTTTAGTTCCTTGCTTCAGTCCCAGACCCTCTCATGAGAAGTTCCCAGGCCTGTGCACACAGTCTCCTCCTTCTCAAGCCTGTATTTGCCAGGGCTAAAGGTTCCCCCAGGGCAATGGCTAGGCTGCCCTCCCAGCCTAACCTGTGATCATGGTCAGATCCAAACCAGCACTGTTGGCTCCAAGCTGACTCTCAAAGGGCTTCGGGGAATGTGCCAACATTTGGTTTGAATGTTTCTAACATGAAGATTTTCCTATTCCTCAAAAATTATAATAAAAACAACACACCCACTCAAATGTGTTACATACAAATTTTAGCATACTGAAAACTACTGGCTTAACAACTGGTCGTGGTGAGTTTTGTGTCTTAGAATAAAACTTCTATGTAATTAATGGGAACCCTAAGAGTGTTGGGCATAGTGATTAAGCACACACATACACCCACTCACACATACATGCATACATGCCCAGATGCACATGTGTGAGCACATACACACACTTGACAGTTGCAAACACTTCTCCCTATTAATATTTTTCATTCAAAATACACGGCAGCGGTTCTTGATGGGGGTGATCTTGTTACCCCAAGGACGTGTGAAAGGTCTGGAAACTTTTTTGGTTTAAGCAAAGTGGCTGCCACTCCTGGTATCTGGCACGAAGAGCAATGCTGCCAGAAACGTGTTTCGAGGCCAGGACAGCCCTGTGATTTAGGGGCACCTTAGCACCCGCGTTGATAGTGCTGAGGTCGAGAGAACCAGTATGTAGGGAGGCACTGCAGACCTAGAATGGCTTGAGCCTGCCTGCTTCCCAGCACCCTGGGTTTCATGTGTTTATGTTGATCGAATACACCTTAATTGTTTTCTAACAGGCCTTGGATACAATTACACTCGTAAATCACTGTTCACTCTTATTTTAGTTTTTACATCTATTGATTTGTGTGCGTTTGTCTATGTGCCCTGTGGACGTTAAAAGTTGGTCTTCTCCCTCTACCGTGCGGTCCCAGGCACTGAACTTAGGCTGTCAGACCTGGCAGCAAGAGCCTTTATTCATCTTGCTGGCCCTGAGAGAGATGGATTTTTAAAAATGTATCCCGGCGATATGGCTAAATGCACCAAGAAGGTGGAGACCGTCGGGAAATTCGAAACCTGTTACAGTGCCTTCCTTCGGAAAATGGTGAAGAAGATTGAAACCAGCCAGCGTGCCAAGTACACTTGCTCCTTCTGTGGCAAGACCAGGATGGAGAGACGAGCCATTGGCATCTGGCACTGTGGTTCCTGCATGAAAATAGGCTGGTGGGGCCTGGACCTACCACATACTTCTGCTGTCACACTGAAGCCCATCATCAGAAGACTCAAGCAACTGAGAGACCAGTGGAAGCGCTATCATTTGAGACTTGCCTGGCCCGTAACAAATAGGTTAATTTATGTAAAAAAAATTTATTTGGTTTTAAATCTAGATAGAAAGGTATATGGCCAGATGGGCTGGCGACCACTCAAGATGCTCCAGTCTGAATCCTGTAAGGGAACAGGGGAGATACATCCCTCTATTAAAATAGTCTTCAAATAAATGTGACCTTTATCCCTGTCTTCCAGTCAGAGTTTGAAGTTCCACCCAACTCCTTCATAGGGCAGGGTGGTGAGTTGGCCCACCCTGGACACCCTACCACCTCTGTTGTCCTCGGTCCTTGACCTCACCAGGCATGTCGGACTCAAGGAGCAGAAGATGGACTTCTTCCAAAGAGCCTTTCAACAGCACAGGCACGCTTGCCTTCCAGCTCCCCGGGGAGAGGCAGGGCCATCCTGAATACCCCAAGTGCCTACCTTGAACCACTTCCTTGAATGCTCCCTCAGTTCCCCCCATGCTGTGGATGTTCACTCCAAACAGTGTGCCGTGCTCAGACACATGCATGTGCAGTATCTAAAGCCAAGAAGGAAAAGCTCCCGGGGTGCCACACCAAGGCACAACATAACAGTACACGAATAAGTCATCCTGTGCCCTCCAGAGACTCCTCTGAGTGACTCATCTTACCCACTCTGCAAGACCTGCCACCCAGGAATGGTGCAAAAGTCTCTCCCTTCAGTGAAATGTCCACCGATCCTCAGTAGGGTGAGGCCAGGCTTCACCAGCCCGCATATTCCCACTGAAGTTCATCATTAACACCCATATAAAAAATTATAAGATATCGTCCCTAAAAGGCAAGTACATCATCTTGATTTATTCAAGGAACTTCATCAAGCAACGAGTGGCAACAGTGACCCAGGTCATGGAGGCACACTCACCTCATGGTCTTTGCATTGCTTGAAGACAAACTCGCTGAGGACAGGGACTGTGTCCCCTTCATCCCTGGGTTCCAGAGACATCTCATGAGGGTGTTTAGAAGGGAATTTGTTTTGGTGGTGGATGAATGGTTTCCTCTTCATCCTGCCCAACCTGGGGCAGTCGTCACCATGAAGGCTCCTGTATTGGAGCATATGATTTCCGCCATGGTCCCTTCCCTCTCAGACCTTGTGACCTCAGACACATTGCTGATCCCTCCAAACATGGATGCCACTTACATCATCAGTCAGTCAAGGGGATTAGATGCTACTGTCACATCAAGTGCTCTGGTTAGTACCAGGCACATGGTTAGTCATCCGTAGACACCCAACTCCACCACTGGTATAGTCTGACAGCCTGCAGATCAAAAGAGGGGCTGGAGAGATGGCTCAGTGGGTAAAGAGCCTGTCATTCAAGCATAAGGACTAGAGTTCAGAACCCACATAAAGGCTTGTAATTCCAAATCTAGATGGCTATGACATTGGGTGCCTAGAACATCAGCATTGCTTAGAACAATGCTGACCACCAAGACTAGCCATGTCGGTGAGGTCTGAGTTTGGTTTCAAGCCCCTGACTCAGTAAGGTGGAAGGCTTGTCGAAGATGATTCCCTACATTCAGTGGTTCTCAACCTGTGGGTTCCAACCCTACAGTGCTTGCCTATCAGCTGTCCTGATGGCTATTTACATTATGATTCATAATGGTAGCAAAATTACAGTTAGGAAGCAGCAACGAAGTACTCTTATGGCATGGAATCACCACAACAACGAGGATTGAAGCATTAGGAAGACCGAGAACCACTGCTCTCCATCAACATCAGACCTCAACATACTTGTGCGCATACCTATGTATGCATGGGCAACACACACAAACATACAAATGGAAAAGGAAAAAGAAATCTTGAAGAATTGGCCAAAGCAGTTACCTGTGTTCTCATCAGAGAGTCCTTGTCTTCCCAGTGCGGAGTTGTAAAGGGGTTTCTCAAAAGAGGACAGCGGCAGTTTCCCCCCACCCTCCAGGTAAGTGGGTAGCTGATGTTGCTAGGTAACCAGACCCAGAAATTTGAGGAGCAGCCTCTTCGCATCTTCTCACTGACAGATGGGCTGTGTAGAGACCACAAGGGAGGGGGCAAGAAGCACCTGCCCAGGGCAGCCAGGACTGAGGGTGCTGTCTGCATTTTAGCAGGCCCCAGTGTTCTGAAAAAGATTCCAGGCCTTTCCACCATGAAAGTGTGCCCATTTCCCACAGCCAGGCTGAGAGTGGGTCTGAATTCTGGTGCCTCACAGCTGAGACCAGGCTGTGTGTTAATGGCAAAAGTCAATACTTAACACAAATATACCTCCCGGTAGAATCTGTAAGTTGTCTTTCTGGTTAAATTTTGAGAAATTTGATCTAAATCTGACAGGTGAGCTGGTCATAAAGAATGGGGTAAGGACAGGAAGGAGCAAACTGGTCAGGTTGCTTGAGTCAAAAGAAACCCTAGAGGCCCTTCCCCTCACAGGAGACCCTGTTGAGCAACGGGGTGGACCTGTTCCCTCTGGGAGGAGCTTCCCCCTCCCTGCTCCCCGCACCCCTCCACTTTCAGGTACTCAAGGCTCTCCCTCTCAGTCCTCATCACTTCCGGCTGGCTCCCCCTTTGGATCTTGCCTGTCTCTCACTTCATCAGGGTCACCCTAGCAGAGGCCCTGTCCTCCCCAGCCTGGGTCACTGCTGCGGGCTCTTCCCTACTCTTTCTGCCCCGAGCTGCCTCAGCCTTTCCTTACACAGCTGCAGACCAAATGGTTTGGTCTGTAAATGGTTTGTCACTGTCCTGGGATGCTCCAGGCCCCTCAGGCCCACTCCCCACTTCCTCCCCCTGTCCTTTTCCAGGGAGATCTCCCCAGACACTCCTGGCATATGCCCCTTCTCTGCCTCCTGTTCTGCTATACACATTTGTGGCACGACATTGCCGACACACGGCTGGCTATCTGACTATTGCTTATTTGCTTATAACTCACCCTCCTCCCCAGAACAGAATCTTCTCAGGAGCTGGACATGATGCCAGTCACAGCTGTCGCCCTCATGGCCAGCCGTCCATGGAAGGAGCCTAAGAGCCTCCCAGTGAGGGTGAGTATCCCATTAGAGGAGAACGGAAGCAGCAGGATATTCCACGGAGAAAAAACAAAAGGCACCAAAACCCAACAAAACTGCTTCCTGAGCAAGGGCTGGCAAGGTGGGCTGCAATCACATAGAGAGGGCGGGCTGCAGTATTTGTGTTGTGGGCCTAGGCAGAAGGAAATTTCTGTAACACCTAATATGTGCCAGGGCATTGAGCTAACGGGTCAGGAAGGACCTGTTTTCCTGACCCCATTCACTCCACACCGGACAACAGGTGCCAGAGTCATGCACACACTACAAAGACATCCTCAGATAAGAAGGCTGTGCGGCTTTTGCTTCGTCTTGGTAGAAAAAGCTGCAGCGCTAAAGACCCATGGGGCCATTCACAGGCCACATCCAGGCCTGGCCATCGGTGCCCAAGATCACTGTCCACCTCCAGACAAATCAAAACCACTCAGCTACCCGTTCCCATCCACACCACAGAGAAATGCTCAGTTGTGGCCACAAAAGAGCGTGAGCCCAAGGAGCCTGAGCCTTCCAGCCATTGATTCACCGCTCACTCACTCTCATGGATAGATGTGAATCAGGACCTGCAGGAGGGTGGGGGATGGGAACAGGAGGCAGAGTAAATTTCTTTGTGTTTTGTGATGTGTCTTGAGTTTTATATCAGGCTTTATGCTGTTTAAGCAAAAATGAGCAATTAATCTTTAAAAAAATCTTTTTTAATTTTCAGACTCCAAGGAGCCAGACTATTTTGTGGGTAAGTCCTCACTCATGGCTGCCCACATGCTTTCTTCACCGCCAAGAATCCAGCACAGGCTAGGATCTGGAGGACTTTGCGCAGAGCACTGGGACTGGAAGGCGCTTAGGGGCCACCAGGAGGCCAGGGCCTGCAGAGCCAGGCTGCTTCCGAGAAGCTCTGCGAGCTGACCTGAGTGGGCTCAAGTATAAACGTAGCCCAGCACTCCTGGTGGCTTGCTGTTTTGGAGAATAAGGTCTCTGGAGAGAAAGACCCCTCGGGTTGGGTGCCACACTAGGCTGTGTCTGTCTGAGTGGTGAGAGAGGGACAGGGAATGAGCATCTTGTAACCGCCTTGGGTTACCAACGGTGGAATGGCTTCACATCTGAAGGAAACTGATTTCCACATCCCTCACAGCACTGACAGGACAAACGTGCCTGAAATTGGAGGGAGAAGAAGTGTGAGAGTGGACGGTCAGATCAAAGGGAGCGAAGAGTGTGTAATACGCCACAGGAGACTGACACTCATTTCCCGTCCACAAGGAAGAAATCCTAGGCTTTGGAGAATGGCTACGCTACTTTGGATGTGAAGCACCACTTCAGAGGCAATTAATAAGGATTTAGAATGCATGACTCAGTTATAAATCACCCCCTCAGGGGTCTGAGGAGCCACGCCTGAGCCTGTTCCTTGGTTTCTAGTAAAAAGCAGAGAGCTGGAGGCTCAAGATGTTGGGGGACATAGGGAGGTCCCAGCACAAACCACAATTTTCTGGCTGAGTAGCCTACTTCTTGGCAATCTTGAGGACACTATAATCCATGGAAGGACATTGTGCTTTTCTGAAAATGACGAAAATAGTTGGGGCAGAGAACGCGATCAATGACACAAGTTTGGCATGGAAACTCCTGCCGTGAGGCCTGAAGCCCAGGCTGCTAAATACCAGGGCTCTCACTTGGCCGTTCTGAAAGCATGACTAGCCCCCAGTGAATAAGGATGAGAAAACTTGGTACCAGGGGATTGCTTTTTATTATACTGGAAGCCATAATTCAGAATGGTTAACGGCTAATGCATACCTCGCCATTTTTACCAAGAAAATATTAGCCTTCAGCAGCCTGAGAGAGACTGGCTGTCTTTCCAGTTTACGTTGATACCAATAAGCCAAAGACCTGTGTGTGCATGTGTGTTCACATGCATGCACACGTGTGAGCACGCGTGTAGAGGCCAGAGGACAACCTGTATCACTTAGTATCACTTAGATGCTATCCACCTTTCTTTTATTTTGAGACAGGGTCTCTTACTAACCTGGATCTTGCCAAGTGCTAGACCGGTTGGCCAGCGAGCCCCAGGGAACCTTGCTGTCTCTGCCTGCCAACACTGAGATCCTAAGTGTGCACCACCACGCCTGGATTTTAACATGGGTTTGGAGGCTTGAACTCAAACCCTTGTGCTTACAAAGCCAGCACTTTACAGCAACTATCTCCCTTGACCCCACTAGAGGCCATTTTTAAGACTGCTCCCAGCCATAGATGGGAAAAAGGATCCAGGCACTGCAGTTTTCTCAAGATGAGGGTTTCACTTTAGCTTCAAGACAATCCCAGTTCCCTCAGCAATAGTAGCTGCATTTGTTTTCAATGTCAGTGTTTCTCAGCCTGTGGGTCTTGACCCCAGGGGATGTTCAAGGACCCTTCCACAGGGGTCACCTAAGACCACCAGAAAAACCCAGATATTTACATTACAATTCATAACTAGCAAAATTGTGACATTTATAAAGTAGAAACAAAAAAATAATTTTGAAGTTGGGGGTCACCACAAAGTGAGGAACTGTATTAAAGGGTTGGGAACCACTGTGTGCAACCAGCATTATTACTTTATAGATTCTTCCTTCTTCCACCCTTCTCCACGCCTTTTCTTCTTCTCTTTCAGACTCCTAACACTAAACATGAGAGAGGAAAGGAAAGAGAACCCTGAATAAAGTCAGGGGTTGGAAAGGGGGCTTCCTACTTCCTGCTGATTAGGGGTGTCAGGCTCCTTGGGGCAAGTTTGATCTTTACTGTCAGGATAGCTAATTTCTTCTTGTTTCTTCTTTGCACATGGCTGCTTAACAAAACCGCCACCAACAGCAACCAATAACCAAGCAAAAACCTACCAACCACTCCCACATCGGGGCCTCTAGCATTTACACACCCTCTGAAAAGTCTCCAGGTTTCACACCATCGCAGCTCATGATACCTCTGGGAGAGCAGGAGGCAAATCTCAGTCAGCGGCTGCAAAGCAGCCCCATATCCCCACACCTGGGATTAAAACAAAAACATAGAATAGCTCTGTGTTTTTAAAGAAACCAAAATTCCAAAATTCTCACTGCAGCTGTGCTTTGTGAACTTTTGACAAGGGTGAGGTAGCTCTGTCTCCAACTCTGTTGAGGGGGTCCCGGGAACCCCTCAATCCAGGTCTGTTCCTTTAGTAGGGAAGCCATTTATTGTGGTTTACTCCTGACTGAGGTGGGTCCCAGGGCAAGGACTTTCAGGGCCAAAATCAGAGAAGTTCAGGGCAAACGAGGGCAAGTTACTCTACCTATTTCCAGTGTCACTCTGCCTCCTATACTGAGACCCTTGAAGACAAAGGTCATGTGTGCTTGGACAGAGACGTCCAGTGGTCTTTGTCTCTCCCAGACAGTGGTCTCCCATGGGCTCTCCATGCATCTATACCCGACATTTCTCACCAATGCTCCCCCCCAGAGTCACCTGACCAACAAACAAGGAGGCAAGAATGGGGAACTCAGGTCCATGCAGCAACAGAGCACTTTAACCAAGACTGACACAAATATTTAGTTTCTTATACTTGTGCTGTGTGAATGTTTGCCTTTTAACCAATAAAAACAAAATTATACATATTCCGGGGAACCATATGTGGTTTCAACCCATGAATTTTACACACACACACACACTGAGGATCAAACCCCAGATCTTTATATGTGCTAAGCAAACCTTCTATAGCCCTAGGCTTATAAAATCTTTAAATTATGGCAAATATATATATTATCACAAATGTTTTTCATTTGTTTTACTTTTCGAAATGTTATTAATTAGAGTTTATTCGCTTTGTGTCCCAGCTGTAGCCCCCTCCCCCACCCCCTTCCAATCCCACCCTCCCTCCCTCTTCTTCTCCTATGCCCCTCTCCCAGTCCATTTCTATTTTTCTTCCTTCCTTCCATCCGTTCTTTATTCTTTGCTGAGGGTTGAGCCTAGGTCTTCACAAATGCTAGGCAAACACTCCATCACCAAGCCACACCCTTAGTCCTATCATTTGCTAATGGCAAAAAAAAAAAAAATTCAAAATCCATTCTAATGGTTCAAAGTAAACAATGCATTATCATTATCTAGATTCCATTGTGTAATGGTTGTGTCATAGCTTATGAGAACACGTCATTCCTCTGTCACTTAGGACCCACTGATCTACAGTTTCCAGTTCCACTGTACTCTCTCTGGTAACAACCACTCTGTTGTCATCTTCCTTAAAAGCAACTTTCACAGATTCTACGTAAGAGTGACATCATATAACTCCTGCCTTTGTTTACCTAATTTATTTCATATAACATGATAGTCTGTCTCCAGGACCATTTGTGACAAATGACAGAGTTCTTCCTTTTTCCTGGCTAAACAGTGTTCATGGTGTATAGACTACACATTCTTTATCCACCCATGGGTTGACGGCTGCCTTTCTTTCTTTCTTTCTTTCTTTCTTTTTCTTTCTTTCTTTCTTTCTTTCTTTCTTTCTTTCTTTCTTTCTTTCTTTCTTTCTTTCTGTCTGTCTTTTATGACTCTTCTGAACAGTGTTACAATTATCATGGGGATGTAGGTCTCTTTAAACACACTGACTCCATCTCCTCTGGTGTATATTCAATAGAGAGATTGTGGGAGTTTATTTTTGAACCTTTTAAGGACCTACCTTGTTTGCTTTCCATGATGGCTATACAAATTTGCACTCTTACCAACAGTGTGAGAGGCTCTTTTCTTCATATCCTCTTCAGTACTTATTGTCTTTGGTCACATGATTAAGATGAATTCTTTTTCCTGACACGTGAATGCCTGCAAGCCTAGCACTTAGGAACTGGAAACAAGAGGATTCGTGGCCTTGAAAGTTTTTTTTTGAAAGACCTTTGTACTCTCCTAAAATTAAGTGAAAAGGTTATTTTACAACAAGTCCAAATTACTGTAAATATGTAATTTAAGATACTCTGGATATATTAAGAAAAATGCCTCACTGCTCTTGATAATGTATTCTACTCAGTGGTAGAAAGTGTTAGGGCCCAACCCTGTATGTCTTACGGTTTCTATCACTGTGATGAAATACCATGACCAAAAGCAAGTTGGAGAGGAAAGGGTTTATTTGGTTTATGCTTTCACATTGTAGTCTATCACTGAAGGAAGTCAAAGCAGGAACTCAAATAGGGCAGGAACCTGCATGCAGGAGCTGATACAAAGGTCATAGAAGAGTGCCCCTTACTGGCTTGTTCTTTATGGCTTGCTCAGCCTGCTCTCTTATAGAACCCAGGAACATCAGCCCAGGGATGACACCACCCACACTAAGCTGGGCCCTCTTGTCAATAACTAACTAAGGGAATACTCCAGAAGCTTTCCTGCAGCCGTATCTTATGGAAATGTTTTCCCTCCTTTCTGATGACTCTCGCTTGTGTCAAGTTGACATAAAACTAGCCAGCACACAGTGGAAGGGAATTTGATGATAAAGCTAACAAAATCACACTAGCCTTTACTCCTTTCATTTTTTTTGTTGTTGTTGTTGATGGTGGTGGTGGTATTTGTTTGGTTGGTTTTTGGTACTAGATACATTCATGACTCATACATTTAAAATAATTCAAAAGTCAGAGATCTTATTTACCATGCTGATGGGGGGCGAAGAGGGAGAGCAGATGTTAGAACTGTAAACTAACTTAAAAAGTAAAAAACTTATGCAAAAGTGTGGTGACAGGAAATGAATGGCACCAACCCAGACAGTGTGTACCGCCTATTTGTAAGCAAGGCTTGTTTCCAATAAAAGGTTCAGATATCTCACAAGGACCAAGTAACTATGGGGGTGTGATCAGTGTCTGCATTGTTCACTCTTGCACTGAACTTCTATGAATCCAGTCACAAATGTGAATTTGAACGGCAGGAGTATGTCTGATAGGCCCCGCCCAGGGTGATCACACCGTACAGAGACAACAAGGAGTAAGAAAGAGCTGTACTGTTTCAGGCATATGTTGTGAAACAGACAGAGAAGAAGACAGAGCGTGTATAGTATGCACATTAGCTCCTTTTCCTGTGGCTGTGGCCAAAGTACCTCGCAGAACCAACTTAAAGGAGGGAAGAGTTTATTTTGATTCACGGCTTCAGAGGGATTGTGGTCTACTCAGGTAGGGAAGGCATGACATCAGGACTAGCTCCTGAGGGAAAACAGGCCAACGTTGATTCACATGACACAGACAGGAGGCTAAGAGCTCAGGCTGGAAGCAGGGCCAGGTATAATCGTCAAAGGCCTGCCCAGTGGCCTGGTCACTTAAGGCAACACACTCTTCAAAATAACACCACAAATTTGTCACCAACTATTCAAAATGCGTGAAACAGTATGTTATCTTTTTTGTTTTCTGATGTTCTTTTGTTTTGTTTTGTTTCGTTTCGAGACAGGGTTTCTTTATATAGCTCTGGCTGTCCTAGAACTTGCTCTGTAAACCAGGCTGGCCATGACCTCTGCCAGCCCCTGCCCCTGCCTCCCGAGTGCTGGGATTAAAGGTGTGCACCGCCACCTTCCTGCCAGTATGTTATCTTTTATGTAAAAATTGGGGAAATGGGGGCTGGGGACATGGCTCAGTCAATGAAGTATTTGTCATATGAGCATGAGGACCTGAGTTCAGACACTCAGAATCTATGAAAATGCCGGATTTGGTCACACATGTAACCCTTGGTAGGGTGGAGGGATGGTGGCTGGTGGAGAGCCATGGGGGAAAATATATCCCCAGAGCTAGATGGCCAGTGACTTTAGCCAGTCGATGAGCTCTGGGTTCAGTGACAGACCTTGCCTCAGATAGATAGATAGATAGATAGATAGATAGATAGATAGATAGATAGATAGATAGATAGATAGATATTGATAGAAGACATTCTATATCAGCTTCTTGCCTCCACAAACATATGTATACACATGCACATGTGCACAAAACATGTACACATACGTACACTTCTCACAAGTTAAAAAAGTAACAAAGATGGAGACAAAAATTTTAAAGGTAGGTTGAGCTCTACCTTTTTAATTTAAAATATCTGAATTTTTAATCTAAAATATCAATACGATCCACAATGGTTTTGTACTTCAAAACAAATACCTATTTCCCCTAGGACATGGAACGGATACTAACCTAAGAGTACACTTTCCACCTTGTTTGTGGGTCTAGACACCAACAGCCAGTGAAGGAGGAAATATACGCAACTCTGAAGTAGGAAAGGAACAGGGTGAGCCCAAAAGACCTTGTCACACTAGAAGGCTATGCAGAACCACCGCAGCCATTCCAAGAGACCACAGGAGCCAAATCAAAGGCTCCCACCAGTCACATGAGGAACATTTGAGCACCGCACTCAGGACATAAGCCCTGTACCTCTGCTTTTCTTCAGCCCCGTCCCCTCTCACCCACACTGCCCATCATAACTATGTGTGCACAGAGTAATTGCGCTGGCTCAAACAATGTTGTCCTCGGAGCAAAGGTGAATCCTTCAAGGATCTCAGCATGCCTCAGCTGCTACACAACCCATTGCACAGACAGCACCCACCTGGGCAATGTGATGCCGCCCCGGAGAGACTTGGAACAGGGGAGAAGACATCTGACGATGAGGCTGATTTGGAACTCAACAAAATTTCAGCTGGCACCCGGGCTACCCAAGTGGCCTTCTGCAAAACAGCCAGAGGTTAACACCCTTCTCACTAATTGCATTTGAAAGATATCAGGACACAAGCTGAGGGAACCATTTATCTGAACACTCAACTGAGTTTCAGGGTAACCAAGTAGCAGGTTTAGGCAACTGCTTTAGGGAAGGATCTTAGGTAATAAATTCAGAAGTGCTTGGCAGACTTTGAGAATCACTGTTTTTCTCGTCTTAATGTAATGATGGACTAAGGCGCTCATGGACGATTTCAACATTCTTTTTACACTTCTTTGTGTGTTTATCATGTGGGCATCTGTGTAACAGTGTACATGTGGCAGTCAGAGACAACCCTCAGGAGTCAGACCATGTGGGTTTCAAAGATTAAACCTAGGTTTGCAAGCTTGACAGCAAGTACCCTTAGCCCCTGAGCCATCTTGTGGGCCCATGGATGTCATTTAAAACCGTTAACCAGGTTATTAGGAAAAACTTTGCAAGGATTAAATTATAGTCGGGAAGAGAGACCAGAGGACTACAGGAAAGGCACAGGAGGGTGCAATCAACAATGACCAGGACATAGGAGACTCTGCAGGACAAATGACTTGGTTTTTTTCAACAAATATATTAGAAGGGGGAAAAATGGTTGTCTTAAGAAAACTTAAGAGACATGTTAACCAAACACAATCATTGTGTAAACTTTGTTTCAACAAACCACCTGTGAAAAGCCATTAGTAGGACCTAGATAAATGATTCATCAGGTAAGAGGGCCTGCTTTGCCATCATAAGGACTCGAGTTCAGTCCTGGAACCCATGTAAAAACACTTGGGTGCGGCCACCCACTCACTGGTAACCTCAGCCTGGTGGAGGACTCTCCATGCTCTCGGAGCTATGGCTTTTGGCTACACTCACCCACACACTCACGTGTGCCCTTTAGGAGACAGCTGGGGAATTTAATCTCAGCGGAAAATCTGACCATATTCAGGAGCCACACGGTTAACCCTTGCCCGTTGCATTAGCTTGTGCGTCTGGTTTTGAAGAAGGAGCCCTCTTTTTTAGAGACACTGAGTATTCACAAATAAGATCCTTCAAGTCTGGAGCTGGCCTACAGTAATCCAGTGACCAGAGGGGAGGGAGGGAGGGAGGGAATGCAGAGGAAACAAGGCTGGTCAGATGACAACAATCATTAAACCTCTTCATGGCACATTGGAGACTGGCTTTGCCACTTAGGTTAGAAGTTTTGCATGGTAGAAAGTGGTGGGTTTAGGCAAAATGCTGTTCCTGGGACTCTCAAGTGAGACACCTAAAGAAATTCAAATAAGTGGCATTTATGTATTGAGCAGAACTAAAGCGATTGTCAGTCTGAGAAGGAAAACTCACTTCACAAAGGCTTAAGCTACCTCATCCCTAAATGACATTTGGGAACATTTTGTCCAGTGTCTATACCTAAGTAGACAGCCTGTTTTAAATTTACTTTCTGGAAATTATTAGCATAAAGAGAGAGCAAACCACAATTACTGTCAACACCCACCCACCCCAAAAAGAATCAGATGTTTTTCATGTCAATGAGCTGAACCCTTTCTCTGATGGGAGGGAGTGTCTGGGGCTGCCTCCTCTTCCTTGTACACCCACCTCTGGTCCTTCCTTCTCTACCCCCTATTGTCCCGTCCTTGGGCCTGAGGCCATAAGCATTGTGAAGTGGTGGGGAAAGGGGACAGTTTCTGTTGACGCTCTGAATCTGCTCATGAGGAGCATCCCCAGTCCTCCTGCACCAAAGTGCTGGGGTGTCTGACGCTGTCTTCTCATGAAATCCTCCCCCTACCCCTCACATTCCTTCCTTGGGATCTCTGGGTAGTAGGCCACACTCAGGCCTGAGAGAGCTCCATGGCTCCCATGAAGCCACTGTCAGTTTCAATGTTCCTAACTCTTCCTGGTAGCAGGGTTGTAAATTCCTCCCTCAGGATTCACAGTCCTAGCCTGGAAACTTGGCAGGCTACACAGTGAGACTAGAAGATCTGAAAGACACTCCAACTCCCCAAACTCCAAAGGGCAGTCCAAATATCCAGAAATGGGCTCAACCTGGAGCTCTCTGGTGGTTAGCTAAAAGCCAGCTTTCCTCAGGAACTTGCGAACCTGGTTCCCCTCTCCGTGTGGCTGAAGGGTCTGTATGGCTAACCGTGGTGCCTATTAGCATACCAAAGCACACACTGACCCCCAGGCTCCCTCAGTATCACAAATATCTGTCACACATTTCAAAGTTGATGCTAGCATCCTTGCTTTTTCACCTTCTCCCCTACCCTAAACTCCCTGCAGCTCATGGGCTTTCCTTCCCCGAAGCTACTCATTCTCCTTTAAAACCCTGCCATGTTCACTCGGTTCCCTATCCCATCCCCCTGCTCTCTTTCTCTCCTTCTCCTTCTCTCCTCTGTCTCACTCCCCCTCTCTCTGTGCTATACTGTTTCTCTCTTTATGTTTTCTCTATTCTCCCTGCATTCTCCCATCTCTCACAGATAGCCCTGGCCATGCGCAAGCATGCTAGCCATGTTCAGTGTGCTTCTTTCTCTCTCTCCTCTGAACTCTTCCAGACACCTCTGGCTGTCCTCTCTCTCATATCTACAATAAAAAGCCTCCCTCTTGACCATACCACAGACTGATTTTGCTGTCAGTTTATACAGAGGTCAACCCAGGTAAAAAGAAAGGAAGTGAAGCCTCGGTATCCCTACCTGTGACCTGCTAGTCTGTCACTAGAGAGGAGGAACCCTCCAATAAGAACCCACCCCAGGAGAGGGTCCATGAGTAGAACGGGTGGCAAAGCATTGCCCCAGAGGCTCTACTATCCCTGTTCCTTGATTGTTGATTGATCCCTTGCTACTGTGGCAGCCCAGGAAGGATGCTAGGAACACCAGGTCCCTAGGAAGAACTTCTGTGGGTGCACCTACTTTGGGTACATCTCACCCAGAGGCACTCAGAGCCCCAAACGGATTCCCAGTGTTTCTCTGACCTCCTAGACTCATGGTCTTTCTTTGGTAGGGTGGGGGGTGTAGCCTTGGATTTGGATCCATGAAGATGGATGCCAAAAAAGTGAGAGCACTTCTATCCAAATGGCAAAGGTGCACACTGTGTCCCTTGCTGGCCTCCTCCATAAATGGCTGCTTCCTGTACATAGCTGTCAAGCCACTCAGCTGCCTGTCATTTAGAAGTGTGTCACCTGTGTCTCTTAGTTCCTGGACCCAGCTGCGGTATCAGGCCTGCCTCAGAGGCAAGGGTGGAAAAGGTTGAGTCAACAGAGCAAGAGAGGCTTATGTGATACAGTGCCTCGGGAGCCTTCCAGGAAGTGCCCTTGGCTCCATACCTACAAAATTATATGTCTTCGGCCAACCTCTGAGGGCGGTAGAGTCAGATTTCCAAGGAAGGAGGTACAAAGTACCCAAATTCCTCATCCGTAGAGGGAGAGGACATTTGGAGACTAGGACTGGACTTGCAAGAACGCACTCTGCTTCCATTCAGACGTCTGAAGAGCAAAGCCGGCAGAGGAGCCTCAGTGCTCTGGATGATGTAGTCAGCAAGGGTAGACGTCAGTGGTCCACTCTGATGTCCCCAGCCCCTGTCCTGTGCTCCAGCTCAGGCTCCTTGCATCGAGTAAATCTGCACAGGAGAATGGGGGTTTGGGGGAGCAGAGACTGTATTATTTAACCTGGGTAGCTCGCCACAGTCACCTATCTGGTGCAGGGGAGACTTTTGACCCCTCAGGATTCCTGTCCTGACCTAGATCTCTGGAGTGGGGTCTAGAAGTTCTCTGAGGATTGCAGTATGTAGCCAGGATGGAGAATCACCTCTGGGCTGTGGTTGCCCCCAACCTGAGAAAGCAAGATGAAGAAGGAGCCGGGACATGACATCTGTGGTGACCTCGTTTAAATTTTGTCGCCGTTGTCCAAACATTAGAATGTCCTTCCTGCTAAAGGGTCTTCTCCCCCAGATAAGGTGCAGCCTGGAAAGCGGCAGAATTCCACAGTCTGGAAGAAGTCCCAGGTCGGGCTGTTTGTTCTGGGAGAGCTGTTGAGCCTATGCCTCCGGCCCCTCCCCTCTCCCGGCAGCACTGGAGGAAGGGAGTGTAGGGGTGTGAGATGGACTTTCCGGGTCAATCTGACTCCAGGTCAGATAATTTTATCACGCTGAGCCTCCTTTCCGCCCCCCTCCCCCCGCCCCCCGTGGTCCGAGGTTAGTGGCGCTGGATGCCTCGAAGTTCAAGAAATTGTTCTCCTCTGTGCCTATTCCTGGCACTGAGGTGGGCCCAACCCGGACCTGCGCCAGGGAGCTGGAGAGCATGTGATTCGCTCTGTCCCCCTGTTACCTGCGGCACTCAGAGCTCGGCTTCCCTCTGATCCTCCCGGGCTCACCCCCCTCAGTCTTGCTCATAATAGATGCTCCACTCAACCTCGCGTTTCAGGGAGAGTGTCTGATGGGGGCTGGGCGGAGCGAAGCTGGGAGGTGGGCAGCAATGGAAGCTATGGAATCACGGCCTGGGCTTTTGTCACACCGAGAGCCCCCGAGGCTGTGAGGAGGCCATCACAAAAGTCACTGCGGGACTGCCAAGAACAGGAAGGAAGAAGGCTTCTCACGCTCTCAATGGAGGTTGACAGACACGTGTACAAATCTAGGCTTGGTTGAGCCTTGTAGCTGTGTGGCCTTGCACGAAGTGAAATCCCTCTGAACCTCAGTTCCTACACCTCTACATTGAAGGTAATGATGCCAGCGTTACAGACAGTGCTGAAAAGGTGGGCCCCAAGAACAGGATACGGGGCGCACAGTGGATGCCCGGCCCCCAGGACACCCTCTGTTCCACTGCTCTGGGATAAGCTCCAGGCTTGCTTGAGTCAAGGCTCTGACTCACTCAGGACAGCCAGCTGGCACAGGTGTGGTGAGGAGTGGATGGCAGAGCCCAGCTCATCAGAACTGCAGGAAATCCTCAGAGTTTCTGCCTCCAGCCCTACAAGAACCAGCGAAGTCTCAGAGCATGTTTTCCTTTCACCTCAGAAATTGGTTTATCACTTCCCAGGAAGGTTTTCCCAGTTGCTTACTGTAACTGAAGACCAGGTGAGTAATTTTTCTCCAGTCCCTGCTGTCCCCATGTCTGTGGTGGATTCTCTTTCTGTCTCCCCACTGAATGACCAGCACCCTGAGGGCAGGGTTGTCTTCATCGCTGTGGGCCTGGCATTTAGTGCAAGGGCTCTGCCAGTATGGCCTCCAGAACTCCAAATGCAGTGTGAAGATATGCCAACACCAGGTTTGACCTTGTCTTCCAGATGGCACCAGCTGACACTGTCTTTTTCATTCCAAGAAGGCTGTAGTAGAGCCATCTCACTCCAGGACCGTTCAGAGATAGCCCTCATCTTGCTTGCTGGATATAAAGGCCTTGGGGGGAAGGAGGAGGAAGTTTCCATCCTTCATTCATTTGCCTGGTCTGTGAGGGCTGGCTGTGTAACCGATGTTCCTTTGAGGTTGGTCTGTGTGCAGTGGCAAGACCCTGTCTGCTCAAAAAGGACACAGTTTAGCTGCATAAGAACACATTTCCTGGAGGGCAGAGCAGCCCACACTGGGGGATGGTGGCTACTTGTGTTCATCTGCTCCCAACGACGCCCCCGATGCTCAGGAATGAGCTACTACCACCCCACAGTCTACTGCTTGTAGAGGTGAGTGGCCCTGGTGCCCCGAGGCCTAGATAGGTAACCTGTTATAATGTCTTTGGCTATACATTGCTTGAATGGAATCACTGAAGGACTTGGAACTGGACAGGGATGCATTCTGAGTTATGTTTTAACGGAATCTGACTGTCATGTTGAGAGTAGATGTCAGTATGTCACCATTTAGGGGGGCTATACAATACTCACAGTTAGTGAGTACTTGGCTTAATCCTTACCTCCCAAACCATGAAGTAGGCATACTATAATCAATTTCTTTAAAAATTAAAAAAAAAAACCCTGAACCAAAGAGATTAGGTAATTGCTCAAATATAAACAACCAATGATATGTAGATTCAAGGTCTGAATATAGGCACTTAGGTCTAAGATTCCATATTTTAATCAACTCATTATATAGAATACATGCAAGTATTTCAAAGAAAGAACTAATATGATCTAATAATGGCATGGTGTGAGGTTGCAAGAAATAAAACAAAAATTATTCTAACATTTATTTCTTATTCTATTCAGCATAATTAGTACTAGTCTAGCATATAAGACAGAAAAAGAAAAAGAAAGAATACATACTAGAAATGAAGAAGTAAAAGTGCCTTTATTTGCAAACAAGGATTTTATCATTTATCCTGAGGAATCCACCTTAGAAAGTTACTATTTGCAATAACAGGATTGAGAAAGATTACAGGAGACAATATTTAAAAAATATTCTGGTTTTGTCTGCCAATAATGAACATCTGAAAAAAGAAACTAAAAACAAAACCCTTTTAAATAGTGTAAAGAAAATATGTAATATTTAGAAGTATTTTAAACCAAGTATATTCAAGCCCCATTCAATGAAAACTATGAGAAATCATTAGGAAAAAACTAGAGAGAATTTAGATAAATGAAGATATATACCATGTTCATGGATTGGAAGGTCTTAAGTTGTTAAAACATTAGTTTATCTCCAATTTGATTTGTGAAATTCTAATAAAAATTCCAGCAGGTTTTTCTGGTAGAAGTAGGCAAACTAATAGTAATATTTTATGTAGAAATGCTAAGGACCTATAATAGCTAAATCATCTTTTCTTAAGATATATTCATTGGGAGACTTGGTGTTATATTTGATTTTCAGATGTGCCTCAAGTCTGAGGCCCAAGATCATCGAAACAGTTCAGAGAGTTTTTGTTTGTTTGTTTGTTTGTTTTAGTCAGAGTCTCTATTGCTGTGAAAAAACACAAAAGCAGCTTGTACTGGGGGCTAAGTCTAACTTACACCTCCATATCACAGTCCGTTGTCAACAGAAGCCAGGTCAAGAACTAAAGGCAGGAAGCAGGAACTGAAGCAAAGGCTATAGAGAAACACTGCTTACTGGCTTGTTCCTCATGACTTGCTCAGTCTGTTTTCTCACCCAATACAGAACCACCAGCCCAAATAACTCTACTTTGAATAAAGTTGACATAAAACCAGGGCTGGAGCGATCGCTCAGCTGTTAAGAGCTCTGCAGCTCACAACTGTGTCTAACTCCAGTCCCAGGGGATCAGACTCCCTCTTCTGGCATCTGTGGGCACTGCACTCACATGGTACACAGACATACATGCAGGCAAAACACCCATACACACTATTTTAGAATTGACTTAAAACGAACCAATACAACAATGCAGAATAAACCCACATAGATGGTCAGCAAAAACCAATAAGGAATCTCAAAAGCTCAGTGGGTAGAAGAATATAATTTATTTGTCAAATGAAACAAGATACCTGACTATCTTAAAAACAAAAACGCAAAGGAACTTCAATTCTTAACCTCAGACTACACACACACACACACACACACAAAAAGGAAAAAAGCATAGGAACAAGTGTAAAAGCCAAAACTACAACATTTCTAGAAAAAAATAATGTGGGATTCCCTAGCGTATAAAAAGAATCAACCATAAAAGTAAAGGTGGCCACCTAAATTTTATCACACTTAAAAGCCTTTCTTGAAAAAACACTATTGAAGACCAGGCATGGTGGCACGCCTTTAATTCAAGCAAGCACTCCGGAGGCAGAGGCAGAGGCAGGTGGATCTCTATGAGCTCAAGACCAGCCTGGTCTAGAAAGCAAGTCCAGGACATCCAGGCCCGGGCTTCTACACAGAAAAACCTTGTCTTGAAAAACTAAAAATAAACAGACAAAAACACCAGTGAGAAAATGAAAGGTCAAGCTAAAAAAAAAATTAAAATGTTGTCTGATCTGAACTGGGCAATGGTAACTCACATCTTTAATCCCAGTGATTGAGCGGCTAGGGCAGGTGGATCTTTGTGCCTTTGAGGTCAGCCTGGTCTACAGAGTAAGTTTAAGGACAGCCAGGGGGCTACACAGAGAAACCTTGTTTTTTAAAGTCTATTCTATATATGAAGTAGTCAAAAGCCCCTGCACTCTGACCCCTATGACGTTAGCGGCAGAGAAGCTCCACCCAGCTGACCCCTTCTCTTTGGATGTGATGAGGAAGTACCCACGTGAGCAATCCTGGCTTCTGACGATTGCTTTCCTCTTCCGGGTATCCTGTGGCCAGCTGCTGGAGAAGGCATGCTGTCTGTTTCTCCCTGTAGCTAACCATGGGCAGGGCTTAGGTGTGTTGGGTTGGGGAGTGCTGCCCGAAGCACCTGGGGAGCCTAGGAGGCAGGGCCAGAGGCAGGGCCACAGGCTCCTGATTCTGTTAATTTCCTCCAGGAATGTCAGCCATTCTTCAGACGTCACAGGATAGCAACAGGACTTCCTCCTTGCTTCCACTGTTGTCCCAACACCAGGGTCCTCAAACGGTGGCTCTTGCTCTATAAACACCAAGGAATGGGCTTGTTGATCCACAAGAGCAGGGACTGGTGACCCTGAGGTATGCTTCCAACTGACCACATTCCTGGGAGGCAGAAGGAACCAGAGCTGGGAAATCACGGGGTTGCCTGGCTGCATTTCCCAAGGGGTTACGCAAAAGACGGAGGGAGGACGTCACTGCTCTCAAACAGACACCTAAGACTGAGCCGGAAATTTTGTATTATTTGCAGCTCATAGAAGAGAATCTTCGTGCGTCTGAGTGATCACACGGAGGTTTCTACATCTGTAGGCTTTCTCGCATTGCTTCTAAGCCTCTGTATCATTGGCGGGCTTCAACTAAGAGCCACAGAGAGTCTACGTGACTAAATTTGTGATGGGAAATTCCTTTCTGTGGTCAGTTGGTCAAGCATGTTGAGATGCCGGGTGGGAAGGGTAGCACATAGTCTCTGCACAGGACAACCGTAGGCAGCTGTTTCATATTTTGTCTCTGCAAGACAGGATAATAATTGCAGGCAGCAGCTTTTTACCAGATAACTACCAGGTATCATTTCTCAAGAGGGATTCTATAATTTAATGGAAAAAAATTCTTTTTAATCTTAATTTTCTCTTTTACAGGAGATCACCTAGGGCAGGGTGATGTTTCTAGAGTAGGTATGAAGATGTGTGTGCACCATGGCATACGTGGTGAGGTCGGAGGACAAGTCGACGGCCCAGTTCTCTTCTTCTGTCATGTGGGTCCCAGGAATTGAACTCAGGGCATTGGTGGCAAGCACCTTGCCCCCTGAGTCACCTCACAGGCCTATGTGTGTGTTTCTTCTTGTGCACATGTTTTCCATCCAGCATGGACATATGCAGTTTTCCTGACCTCTACATGCCCACTGTGGCGTACATTACACACACAATAAATAAATTAATTAAATAAACTTTTAGTCAGAATTTTTTAAAAAGACATGTCCCTCTCAAACACACAAACAAGCAAACAAACAGCCCCACCGGACAAACAGCTGACACCTCATCTGACATTTCCTTCCCTTTCTTCTCTTTTTCTTTGGCATCAGTAAACTGGGCCCTGTCTCCTCCACTGTCAATGTGTGAGTACCACATTGCAGCATGCAGATGAGATTTGCTGAGTCTAAAACAACTTTGTACCACTTCCTGCGAAATGAGGGACTTGCAGATATATATTTTGCATACACACACACATATATACCACATACACACATACCACTTAGAGACACAGACAGACACAGATACACACACACATACACACACCATATACACAGAGACACACATCACATTCAGAGAGACATACCACACACACAGACACACACACCACACATATACACTACACAGACACAGACATACCACATACCTACACACATACCACACAAAGATCCACCAAACACATAAACACATACAGAGAGAGAGATGGGGAGACAGCTCACTTGGTACAGCGCTTGTTGCAGAAGCATGAGGGTCTGTGTTCAGTCTCCTACATAAAAAGCCAGATGCAGTGATGCATATTAGAAGTCCCAGCACTCAGGAGACAGGGACAGGAGGATCACTGGGGCTTACTGGCCAACCAGCCTAGACTGACCAGTGAACCTCAGGTCCCAGTGAGAGGCCCTGTCTCAAAAACCAAGGTGGGTGGGTGGCTGACCTCTGGCCTCCACACACATGTGCTCACATACCTACACACGTAAACATTTCCTGCCTCAACACAGACAGTTCTCTTTTAGCAGGAAAGGAAAAGGGGAACTTTTAAATCATCATGCAAAGTAAATGGGTTTCCTTAGGGCATCTTCACACACACTTAGTGCTGGCTGACCCTCCCTCCCTGCCCCCCCCCACCTCACTGCCCACCGCAGTGTGCCCTTCCATTCCCAATAGGTCCCTTCTCACTTCCATGCCACCAGTGTCCTACTGTCCTCCCTGCCTTCCTCCTCCTCAGTTTCCCTCTCAAGATCCCTTCTCATCTTACGACCTGTATCTACACTCACTCACACAGAAACACACACAGCATCACAAATAGAAGCTAGGATCTACAACGGAGAGAGAACACGTGGTGATTGTCTCTCTGTCTCCACCTCAGTTACTATAATAACTTCCAGATCGGCCCACTTTGCACGAAGTTTTCATAATTTTACTGTTCTTTATGACTCGATAAAATTCCACTGCATCCACACACCACATGTTCACGACCCACTCATCTGTTGATGGACATCCAGGCTGTTTCCATTCCCGTTGTGAACAGAGCAGTGAGTGTCTCTGTGGTAGGAGATGAAGTCTTTTGGCTATGTATCCAGAAGTGGTATAAAATGATACAAAAGATTTATTTATCTATCTACCTACATATTATTTATTTATATAGAGAAGTCCACCTGCACTGTCTTCTGTGATGGCTGCACATGGTTATGCTGCCACCAGCGGTGAGAGATTTCTCTTTCTACACATCCTCGTTTACCGGCACTGGTTTTTTTGGTTTTCTGTTTGTTTGGCTGTTTTCCTTGACGGTAGATGTTCCTACTGGAGTGACATCGAATCCTAAAATCCTTTGAATTTGCACTGAAATTGATGGCTATGAGGCAAGATGTGCCCACTGTCGCAATAGTGGCATCAAGGTTTTCGTGGTAACCAACCTTCTCTGATTGGATTTGAGACCCTCTCCATAGAAGGGAATTCATGCGCGGCACTATAAAACTGGTCACAAACCTGTGAGTGTGGAGATCATAGGCCCTAGGAAGGGAATCCACTGGTGGTGTTTTGCAAAGTGGCCATGTTGTCAAACTATCTTCTTAATATCTATGTTTACACACGTAAATTTGTGATACTGTCAGCCTTGGTCAGAGAAGCCTCTTTTTTTGCAGTGGGAGGTAGTTAATACAGAGATTCAGAACTGGTTAAAGTGCTTAGACTGAGGGCTTGTGAGTGCTCAGCCGAAGACAGGTCATTCATAGCAACCTCCTGTCCAATTCAAATCTCAGGAAACATTAAAGAAGGGTAGAAAGAATGTGAGATCTGGAGAATGGGAAGGAAAAGGCTCACAGCAATGGTTGCCTGCACGAGATCAAGCCAATCAAAATCCCAGCATGGATGAGGAAGGGCTCCTGAGGTCTCACCCCTAGCTGAGCAGATATTGGTATTTCACTGCTACTTAGGGAGGGAGAGCGACTTTTCTTTGAGAATGTAGTCTCTGGAGAATGTAGTCCCCATGCCCCAGGGGAGGATAGCCCAGCAGTCATGTGGTCAACACCAATTCAACTCAAACGGTTATTCGAAATTTGGAGACAGACAGGTTGATGGGTCGTTGGGAAAGTTAAGAAGAGGAAGCAGAGGGTGAATAAGATCAAAGTGTACATGCATACACATGTCTAACATTTCAAAAAGTAAATTAAAAAATGTTTTTTAAAGGAAAATGTTGCTAAGGATGTTGCACACTTTTTAAAGTATTTATTGGCTATTTGTATTCCTAGAAGGTTAGCTACTAAGGTAGAGAAAGGGGAGGAAAGAGAAGAGTGGGAGGTAAATAGGGTCAAACTGACTCTATAAAGGTCTGGAAAGGGAAACCATCGTTTCTCACAAGTAAAAACGCTCATTTTTTTTTTAATGAAACAAGCTCCTAAGGGGATTAACGAACCCCAAAGGCTTCCGTTTTGTTCAAGACATGATTGTTCCTGGCAAATTCACACTCCTACCTGTTCCAAGGATTTCTTTGATCTTTTCCGGTAGTGCAAGTCTGCACTTGGCAATGGCTTCTTTTGGGATTTTTATACCTGAAAAGGTTATTTCACCATTACCCAAAGGCATTTTTACTAGGTAAGAAACAGTCTTTATCTCTATTTGAAAAAATGTTTCTGGCTCATGTCGATTGCAACCAGAGAGACATCTGCTGTCTTTGTTCCCGTGGGCTCTATTTCGGATTTTCAGAGCATTTAATCATGAAGTGCTTAGTGTGGTTTCTATTGTCAGTAGTTTATAGAATTACTTTTTCTGAACTCTCCTCTTTGGGCACATGTGTGGGGGGTGTTTGTTGTTACCTCAGAACTCATTGTGGCTTTGTGTGTGTGTGTGTGTGTGTGTGTGTCTGTGTGTCTGTGTGTGGCATTTTTCCTATCTGTTTCCAGGTGGCTTTTATCACTCCGTCTCTAGTTCCCTTATCTTCTCTCTCTGCTGTCCAACCCACCATTTCCAATACTAAATAAACCTCTTTTTAAAAAACAAAACTTATATTTAATTATGTACATAACTCTTTGTGGGTATGTGCATAAGAGTGCAGGTGCCCACAGAGGCCAGGAAAGGGCATTGGCTCCCCTGGAGTCAGAGTTATGGGGTGGGAGGGCTAAGAAGCCCGATGTGAATAAGGCTGGGGGTAAGCTTAGATCCTCTGCAAGAGTAGCATGTGTACCTTGACTGCTGAGCCACCTGGCCAAGCCTAGGACTGAGCCTTTTAAAACTTGCTCTTAAATCTGATTATATTAAATCAGACTAGCATTTCAACTGGGGATAGATTTTTCTGGTCGCCAAGTTAGGCACCCTACAATTTATCTGACTACAAACGTTTCCATTCTGGACAGTACAGCAAGAGTGCTTTCTTTCCTTGGGCTACAAAGATTTTCCCCCTTTGATCTTTTTTGGGGGTATATCTTTCCCCCTGACTTGCATGACTTTTTCTCTTGCACTCTACATACTTGAGGGACCCCCTGTGTATACGTAAAGTTTCCTTCCTACATCTTCTCTTTGTTAATCATTTCTTCCGCTGAGTCAAGCCTGCTTGGCCTCCAGTTCTGTCTCCTCAGGTTAAGGAGGTTCATTTGGTCCTCCCTAGATCACCCTTCTGGGATCAGCTGCAGCATGGTGGCGCGCACTTCCTTTGCTTCTCTTGCGTTAGGGAATTGCAGTTCCTTAATGCTCAATGTGTAATGCTTTAAGAAAGATGTGTTACATATTTGTCAAGAAGTTTTGTCTGTTTAGGGTGGAAGTAAACCTGGTCCGTTAATCCATCTTGTTCAGAATCGGGAGTCTCAGATATCCGTCTTTTGAGAGGCTAAGCCTGAAGTCTCTGTTAGTCATCCAAGTGGTGTTGTGTAGCCTAGGACCTTATGAGTCAAAGGCTGCGGGGAGGCAGCTCCTTCTATCCCCTGGGAATGGCTTGTTTTCCTGGAACTTGCTGCGAACACCTTGGCAGCTGAGAGATAAGAGAAGATTCCAAAATGTTCTGTGCTTGGAGGAACGTGTGGCCCAGGCTCATTTCCCCCTCCACCACCACCGTCACTCTGACGACTGCTCTCTTGAACAGACAGAGCCACTTCTGTTACCCTGATGTCAAGGCTTGTGTAGATTACAAACTGTTAATTCCTTCAAGCGCTTACTCAATTGCTAATTTCTCTGTGTTGGTTCCAGGGTATTAATCACAACACATTCTCTCTCCGAGACTGGCTTTCTTTTCTCATGCCCACTGCTTGCTGCCTCTCAGTGTTGCTGCAGCTACTCAGAGCCCATCTTGAACAAAAAAAGCCAAAATAAAATATCCGAGCCTTTATTTAGCCAATAAGTGTTAGTGGGCCTTTGCTCCTCAGAGCTTTTTTTTTTTTTTTTTAATCCCACTTTATTCCTTCTTAGAGCTTCAAAATACTCTTCTTAATCTTCTCAGCTCTGCACCAACCTCTTATCTTAGGATGTCTCAATTTATTGTATTGCTACTTTTGATAACTGGCTGATTCTTTCCAGGACGCTGCTCACCTTACTCCTTCCTGGTCCTGAGGTTCTGGCAGTGTGAGTTCTTTCCTCTCCCTCTTGACAAAGCAATGATTCTACCACACAGTTGCCTCTGTTACAACCTACCTCTAAGCCCGCAGTTTATATTTGGGGATTTTATCCAAATAAGCTCTCACTCATCTTTTTCTAAAGTCAAGGCACTAATTACAATATAGTTTTGTGGGTTTTATTTCCTACTCTAGCCCAGTGAGTGTTCCTGATTGAGTGGTTACTCCCAGCTTGTGGTTTCTTGGTCGGGTACCTCAGCTAGGTTCTCCGTATTTGGGGAACTGAAAGACCAAAGGCAGCTGGGGAGTTTAGGAGACAGCCAGGCGTGGTGGCCCACGACAGAGGCAGGTGAAGTTCTGTGAGTTGGAGGCCAGCCTGGTGTACATATTGAGTTCCTGTTCAGCCAGAGCTAGATAATAGAGAGACCCTGTCTCAAACAGCACCACAACAAAAAAATTCATGAGCTAGCCTAGGCACTGGGCCAGGAAATGATAACTACGTTGGCCAGAACTAGTCCCAGAAACAGGGAACACTGGGAAATGCCATCATCTTACATGGACTTTACTCTGAAAGACAATTTCTTGGTGATTCTATAGCACTGTCCATATGTCTATCTTCACTTCTGCCCACCTGCCTATCTTTCCTCACTGACCATACTTACCATTCTTGAGAAAGGCAAAAGCAACAGGCTAAACTTAAAACATAAGGAAAGAGATTTTTTTTTTCTTTTCCTTTCTTAAGACAGTGTTTCTTTGTGTAGCCTTGGCTGTCCTGGACTCACTTTGTAGACCAGACTGACCTCAAGTTCACAGCAATCTGTCTGCCTCTGCCTCCCAGAGTGCTGGGACTACAGGTGTGCACCACCACACCTGGCTGGAAAGAGATTTATTATGAGAGATTGGCTCATGCAATTACAAAAGCGGAGATGTCCCATGATCTTTGACCTGCAAACTGGAGAGCAAGGAATGCTGATATACTTTTGTGTTATAAAACCTGAGAACCTGTAGCCAATTGTTTATTTCTTAGTCTAAATCCAAAGACTTAAGAACCAACGGTGCTGACATCTAAGGAGAGGAGAGGACAGTTTCCTAGGCCTTTTTGTCCTGTTCTGGTTCTCAATGGACTGGTTGATGTTCATTCATATTGCCCAAGGTGATGTTCTTTATAACGTCTCTGACGCAAATGTTTCTTCTAGACACATCCTCGTGGACACACCTAGGAATAATGTTTAACACGCTATCTGGACATCCCTTTGCCCACTCAAGCTGAAACAGAAAATTAACTATCACATCTTCCTCCTTTGACTGTTCAGTACTTCTGAGCACTGACCCCTCCAGAGGCTGATGGGAGGTGATAGCCAAGTGTTGTTGTTTGAGTGTGTCTTCCCAAAATCCAAGGGCTGGAACATTCAGTTCTTGATCTGTGGTGATGGGTGATGGTGCCTAGGGGCAAGAGGTTAGTATCAGTTCCTCCTGGCACTTTCTCCCCTGTGCCTTGTTCCACACTCTCTTGCCCTCGCCCCTCATACCTGTAACTACATCTTTTTCTTAAGTCTTAATTTCTTAATTCAAGGAGTGGGAGGTGTCTCGGAGGGACAAATAGCTCTCATGTCACTAGTGGGAACACTCGTCCCTAGGACAGAACCTAGGCCTTCATACTTGGACTTCGAGAAAGTGGGTCTATGGCCCTTCTCTAGGACACACAGACTGGAGAGGGAGAATTGGCTATTGTACCACCCAGTGCCCTTTGGTTTCTATGTCCATGCTGTTGTCCAGACCTTGAGACCCTTACAGACAGAGACAGACAGATCTTGTCTGTGTCTCTGCCTCTGGCACCAGGTGCATGCTGAGGAAATGCATGTAGAATGAGGGCAAAGTGACTCAACCAATGAGCAAGACACTCCCATAGCTTCTACTGTATGTCAATGGCTCTTGACTCCAGTTTTTGTCTTGAGAAAGCTGAACCTCTGTGCAGCATCACACAGTCTGTGGAAGGACACAGCCTCCTGAGGCCAGGTGATGTGGGGATGCTGCTAAAATTCCTTCCCTGGAGGAAAATAAAGCAACATCTATCTTTCCTTCCAAGGTCCCAATGACAAACCCAGGTAGGAGTCCATCAGACATCTCCCTGAGAACAAATGACTTTATTGGGCTTCTCTATTAAGCGTAGGTGAGGGGTTACGTACCAGGCTGTGGCGCTCCTCCCACATCTGTCCACATCTGGACAGATGTGGGCTTCCTAACCTTCCCCAGTCTCTATACTCTAGCTCTTCTCTAAGCCACATGCAGGTTCGCTGAGTATGTGGTAGAGAGCAGCAGAATACTCAGGAGAAATGGATTCTCTGGCCTCTGTCACGTAAACTGTCAATTACCCCAACTGGAATGATCTTTTGCAAGAATTGGGACTCCCCAAGATGGAGGACAGTCAAACTCACAACAGAGGTCATAGAGCAGGACGTTCAGTTTCAATTAATAGAAGGTTCAGGGGCACCCTCCCCACTAAGATGGGCTGGGAGGCAGAACCGCTCCCACTAACCCTCTTACATTTGCGCTATAGCTTAAGGCCTTTAGTTAGGAAGTCATTGTAGAGCTTGTTGAATACCTGTCCTGTGCTGGGTACCATGCTGGGTGCAGAGGACCTCTTTCAACCAACACAGGCTCTAGTGCAACGGACCTTGAATCTAATTAGCCGACAACTCTCTGTTCTGCATGGGACCCTCACAGCCCCCTGTCCAAGAATGCATCTCCTCCTTCTCTACAATTACCCTTGGGGACAAGAAGGCTTTACATAGATGAGCAGGGTCTCCTTATTCTTCGCTTTCCTTCCTGGGGCAAGATGCAAACTCGCTTCATTTCTCACCAAGTGTGATGGTTAGCTTTTGTTGTCAACCTATGAGAGTTGGAACCACCGAGGAGACACACTTCTGGGTGTGTTTGTAAAGATGTTTTTAGAGAGGCTTAACTGAGTAGGGAAGACCATTGTAATGTAAATGGCACCATCCCATGGGCCAAGATGCCAGGCTCAACAAAAGGGATAAAAGAGGAAGGCAGCTGGGTACCAGTATTCCTCATTCCATGCTTCCTGACTCTGGACACAGTGTGACCAGCCACTTCATGCTCCTGCCACCACAGCTGTTTGCTAGGGCCACCATACCTTGCCTTCTATGAGGGTCTGTACTCCTAAACTGGACCAAAATCAATCCTTCCTGAAGTTGATTTCGTAAGGCAGTTTGTCACAGAGATAAGATGAGTAATTAATACGCCAAAGGTCATCTAAAGGGTAAAGACGAGGTATTCCTGAGGAAGGGGGGCGGGGGGAAGACAGATGCTAGGATAAAGGGAATAATAAAATGCACCTGGGACACACCAGACCCATTTGCTCTTCAGCTCTGTAATCATGCTGCATACTGGCAGAGCCAAGCGACATCTGTTTCTGTCCAGGACTGGCTGGAGACACAGCTGGCTTAAGAAATGCACCCAGGTGGTCCTGACAGGCGTGCACAGTTCCAAAGAGACACTCACCCCCCTTTCCAAACTATTCAGATAATGGATCCCAGGAAATTGGAATTTCTCCAGGAGTCTCATCTGGAAGACAGAAAAGGCCAAAACATCGGTGCCAGCCAGCCAGGGAAGAGCTGCCACAGAGCTTTGGCAACTTGCCAGACCACCTTGCAGAAGAGACCATAGTCAATGACAGGCTTGTTGATGGGAAGGACCACACCCTTACCTTTTGCCCTCTATTTAAACCTCAGCTTCGAATCAGGATCCCACAGATGGACTTAGGGGCAGGGTCACTGGATATCTTTACTTATTCCTCTTCCTCCCTCTGCGCCCACATGGAATAAATCACCTTCCTCTGCTTGTCACTGTTACATGGCTGTCTGTTTAGCTGTCTGACTGAGGACAGCCCAGACTGCTTTGTTAGGGCTGCAGGACCAAGGCTCTGACCTATCAACTCCAGAAACAACAGGAGGCTGCTGGTGAGAATGTGTCGTCCTGAGGGTGTGTCTCCGGAGCCTTCCTGCCTTCTTGTCTACATTTCCACGTATGAGATGATACCTTTCCATACCCCAAGGGTGTGCCTGATGATTCCATAGGAAAACGCTTCAGAGATGAATTCTTCCTCAGGGTGCCAGCAGTGTCATCGTGTTAGATGCTCGGGGCAGCGAACTTCAGGAAAGGTCCCAGCGTGTCCCTTGGTGCCCTGCTTGCTTCTTTCTAGAAACTTCTGCTTAGGTAGTAAAACGACTTTCCAGGTGTTTACAGGAACCACTTGAGGACACCCTGTAGGGGCCACTGATCTAGAGGGACCTGGTACCTTCCAGCTGGTTTAAACAGCTACAGTGGGAGAAAGCATATTTTTTTTCTTTTTTAATAAAAAAATATTGTATGTGTGTGAATGTCTTGCCCGCATGTCTGCCCATGCTCCACTTGTGTGCCTTGTACCCTCAGAGGCCAGAAGAGAGCATCAGATCCCCTGGAAGTGGAGTTTACAGATAGGGTGAGCCACCACATGGGTGCTGGGAATCAAACTGTGGGCCCTCTGGAAGAGCCAGTGCTCTTAGGCACTGAGCTGTCTCTCTACCTTTGTGCTTTGAGTATCCCTAAGGGGAAGAAGGGCTCTCCGGCTTTCTGCTGTGATCACAAAGGACAGGATAGCAGCTGTTTCTCTGGAATTGTCTCAGTTTTCTGTTCCTTGTGTGACATACTTGTCCTGGCTGAATGTCTAAAAATGCAGAGAGACTGTAGATTCTTCATAAGAAGACAAGATCATGTGTGGAGAGGGAGTCTCTATAGAGTCCCACTAGGGACTGTTCAGTAACTGGTGAGGGTGACTCCCCCTTGGGAGTGAGTAGGTGAGTGCTGGAAGGTGGCTTCACTCCTCTAGTTCCTGAGACCATGGCCTGTCTGCTGCTCTTCTTCTCAGCCTCAGCCTCATTCTGGTAAAAGGATTAGCTGCTTGGATTAGTAGCTGCCACCCTCTCCTCCCGACCCCATCATCTTCTTGGAACCCTAAAAGGTTCAGTAGCTCAGCTGACAGCCCAGGAGCAAAAGGCTAAAAAACCCAAGGCCGAAGGCTTGCTGGCTCAAAGCCGAAAAAAACAGGTTGCTGAGGAACTGAAGCCTAAGCTAAAGCCAGGGCTTAAGCTAAAAGCCCTTCTTCTCCAAGCTGTCTTAAATACCCCTCAACTCAAAGTCCTTCCTACTCAATAATCCTTGGCAGCTGGTTTCTAGCTCCGTCTCTTTACCTTATTAAATCCTGTATGCAGAAAGCTCTTGGATTAAAGGTGTGTTAGAGCTGGGTGAACCACACCATAATCACCTGTTTACAATAAACAGAAAGTTCTTGGATTTAAAGGTGTGTTATAGGACTCAACCACAAACAAAAAAAAAAAGTGTTTTACAGTTCACAATTTTACATGTCACAATGGGATCGATGACCCTGCAATAGCCCCCCCTCTCTCTGTGTGTGTATGTGTGTGTGTGTGTGTTGAAATACGGTTTTTCTATGTAGTCCTGGCTGTCCTGGAACTCAATCTGTAGACCAGGCTGGCCTCAAACTCAGAGATCTGTCTGCCTCTGCCTCCCAAGTGCCAGGACTAAAGGTGTGCACCAGCTGTTACCCTTTCTAAAGGAATACCTCACCCACATCTGCACACACAGGGAAGAGTGGATAGCTCTATCTTAGCGGGGTGAGAAAAGATTTCTATGAAGAGCACATGAACTGAAAAAAAAAAAAAGGAACAGAACCTGTGCACTATGTAGCAACCTCCAAGTCCTCCAAGAGCATGCATTTGAATTTTAATGAGCAGACAAATCAGCTGAGGATCTAGATAAGGTTCAGACTGAAAAGGTACATCAGATGCTGAGGTACCGGGCTGCAGAGCACACACGGAGGAACAAGCCAGAGGGCAGCTCAGCAGGCAGCTGGGAACCCTATAAGAGAGTGATTCTCAAGGTCCCTGACGCTGCCACCCTTTAACACAGTTCCCCATTTGGTGTTGGCACCAAGCCGTAAAATTCTTTTTGCCACTACTTCGTAACGGTAATTTTGCTATTGTAATGAATCATCGTGTAAATATCTGATATTCGGGACATCTGATATCCAAACCACGTGAAAGGGTCATTCAACCCACAAAGGGGTTGCAGCCTACAGGTTGAGAACCACCGCTGTAGGTCTTCCCTTCAAAAGCACTGATACACAGAGCCCTTCCTTGAGCCTACCCAGATGTTGCAGGGCTGCAGCATCCCAGGCAAAGGGGCCACACCAAGGGGCCACAGGTCCCATTTGCACAGGTGTTCTCTGGGGACAGGTGTATCAATACCCTACCCTTCAGCCTCTTCCCTTCCCTTCTCTTCAAATTTCTGGTGCGACACATTTTCTGTCCCATGTTTCTACTCTCTGCATCCCCTCCGTAGCAATCAGCTTATCAGAAAAAGAGACACACATATGGATGTGATGGTTAGAGCAGAGACTATTCATTAGTTTGCCTCCCAGGTCGATTTCACTGTTTCTTATATGTCCTCTTGCAAACCTGGGTGTTTCTTTCTGGCTGAGGGTGGTCTGGTAACACTTCTCCATGCCCAGGTGACAACTGGACTCTGAGGGCAAGTCTCCTCTACCCACCTTCTCTCAAAGCTTTACACTGATGAGCATCCGTGTCTTAGCGGGTGTTACCACCGCAAGTTAGAACACCAGGATCAGGAGCAAATCAGGGGGAAAAGGTTTATATCATCTCACAACCTGTAGCCCACCATCCAGAGAAGCCAGGTAGGAATGGAATCAGAGACCGCGGAGGAGTGCTCTTACTGGCTTGCTCCTGTGGGTTGCTCATCCTGCATTTTCATATAACTCAGGGCCACTAACCCAAAGAGCAGGACTGTCCATGATCAACCCCAGGAAAATTCTCCACAGCCTTGCCCACAGGCCTATCTTGTGAAAGCATTGTCTCAATTAATATTCCTTCCTCCCAAGCAACCCTAGCTTGTGCCAAGGTGGCGCAAGAACTAGGCGGGCTCAGGCACGTTTGCCTATTCGTCGAGACTTTAGCTTGTAAGTGACAGAGAGAAACAAATAAGCAAAAGTAGCTCAGAGGTAAAGTGCCTGCCTGACATGAGCGAGGCCCTGAGGTTGGATCGCCAGCGCAAAATGGACAGATGTGGCTTAAATACCTCCCTTCCCCTTTTTAAAAGAGTATGTTTTAATTTTTAGTTTGGTTCTTGACCAAACCCAGGGCCTTGAGTTACTACGTAAGTACTCTACCATGACCTACATCCCAGTCCTGGCTTATATGTTCTGAGGGAACTTATTCCTTAATAACACACTAAGATGTCTAGAGAGCAGCCTGGGCTGATAACTAGGTTAGAGTACCAGGACTGGGGGAAGGGGCACAGAAAAGATCAGTGGGTGTGCCAAGGGCACACTAAGAGTCTGCTCAGCTGTTTGATGACAGAGACCCCTGCACAGCATAGCACAGAGAAGGCACTGTGGGCAGGGGGCATGAAGGAGATTGCAGCCCCAGGTGCTGGGCACCAGCGCCATGGCCTCAGGCCCTCCAGCTTGCCTCTCAACATTGTTCACCACTCCCAGAGCCAGCCCTGCTCCATTCTGTGAGGTCTCCTTCCTCTGCCTAGAATACCTTCTTTCTCGCCCTCCTTCCCCCCGAATATTCCCTTACCTTTTAAGGCCCTGCTAATATCTTCTCTGCTCCTCCAGGGAGTATCTAAGACTGGGTCTGCTGCCAGTCCTGCTAACTCTATGGTCCACAACTTCTACCATCATCTGCCTCCTATGTTGAACCTGTATCATCCTGGGGGTTATCAACTATTAGCCTCCTCCACCATAACAATAAGTAAACAAGAAAACATATATGTGTGTATACATACGTATATACATATATGAGTGTTCGTCAGAGCTGGAAGGCACTTTACAGTGATGATCTTCCCACCTCCACATTGCTTTCTGGTCCAAGGTCTCTGTGTCGTCTCTCCCTACCTCCTTCCCTTGGCAGTTTGACTTTTGATGGTCTCACGTCTGTCATCCCAGAGATCAAAAGTAAAGGCACTAGGTCTGTGGCATATGCGACCTCAAGCTATAAAAGGAAGTGGAAATAGAAAAGAAAGTACAAACTGTATTGCTTTGTTCCTAATTATACATACAAATCAAACCCAAGCAGTCAGAGTATGACGAGGCTCATGCTGGAACAGGATCATCAAATATTAAGAAGAATGGAGGCGGGGGACAGAGTTTGTTGTCACTGTTCTTCATTGCCATGTTAGGAAAATCCCTGAGAGTTTTGCTCAGCCGAACTTCTAGCCATCCTTCTTTCTCCTTACCCATTTCCAGGCCCACCGTGTAACGGTCATTGTTCTGGCCAGTATGCCTGGCTTGACCAAATGTGGAAGAGTTGGGGAGACATGGAGACAGAAACAGAGTTGTGGGAGTAAGAAGACAAAGAAATCAAAGTAGAGACGCAAGCCAGGACAGGGTGAGGAGTCACCGCTGAGCCAGCCGATTGAGACGGAAGCAGGGAGCCAGCACTTTTTACTGTGGTGGCGCGCTCACAAATCAAAGGGGACCACAGACACAGTTCTAGCTGAAAGGTCTTTGTTGCAAAAAGGAAGAGACCACACTACACAGGGAAGTTTAGGGTACTGCCCCTGAACCTCATTATAGTCAAACCAAATTTCACCTGTTTGTTCCTAATGGTCTTTGGCTTGTGAAGTCATCAATAACTGAGGTGGCATTGGTTGTGGTAGCAGATCTGGGATGATTTGCCTATTTTTAAAAGGCTACCAGATTGTATTTGAAAAGGTCAAAACTATGCCAGTTTCCCCCCCCCCCCAAGAATATGCTATATTAGACAAAGTAGGCGGCGGTAAATAAGGCAGACTAAGTCTCATGCAATAGTTAACATTTTTCAGAGTCGACAATTTATACTCTGAGGGTTAAGAAAGGTCATCTGAGTAAAGTTCTCATGAGTACAAGCCACATGTGGCAAAAACATGTTTACCCATATAAAGGATAGGTTAAGCATTCACTTGAATAACAGCAGCAAGCAAAAATGAGTTATCTGGAGTGAACGCACTCCTATCTGCTCCACCTGGGAGGAGCATGAAACCACATTCCAAGATGAAAACACATTCCAAGATCTGCGTGTTTTGAAGAAACTGAGGTCACAAGGCTCCTGTCTTCTTGGAGTTTTCTCACTAGTGCCCAAAATTCTCATATGACTCCATTCTTACACTGTGTTCTGACATGTATATGTGCATATATGTATGCATGTACAGGCGAGTGCGTGCGTGTGTGTGTGTGTGTGTGTGTGTGTGGTCACCTCTGGCTTCTGCAAGCACCTACATTCACACACGCATCCCCATACACTGGCACACAAACATACACATTAATTAAAAATAATAGGTGTGTGGGTTTATTAATCCTCACTTAGAAAGACAAATGGGATGGACATTGGATATAGGAGAAAACAAGTAGCAGGACAAGAGCCTACCACACAGGGCCTCGGAAAGACTCTACCTAGCAGTGTATCAAAGCAAATATTAAGACACATAACCAACCCTTTGGCAGAGTGCAGGGAATCATATGAAAGAAGGGGGAGTTGGTATGCCCTGGAGAGGACAGGAGCTCCACAAGGACCAAATATATCAGGGCACAGGGGTATTTTATGAAACTGTTTCTCCAACCAAGGACCATGTATGGATATAACCTAGAA
>CM053749.1:17981892-18110137 GCA_028658305.1 Pachyuromys duprasi
GTGTACACTACATAAACAAAGTTATCTGTTATTGTTGGCAATAAAACCATGTAATTGGAAAGCCCCATAAAACCAATTAATAAGCTGTCAGAACAAGACGTCATAGGGCAGCCTGACACAGGTATGATCTGGGAATCAAAATGGAAAACAAATAACTATTCTGTTTTCCAAAAATCTATAAAACTTCAAATTCCGGGGTTTTAAAAGAATTATTAGCCAGGCCCAGCGGCACACACCTGTAGTTCCAGCACTCAGGAGGCAGAGGCAGTAGATCTCTGTGAGTTCGAGGCCAGCCTGGTCTACAAAGTGAGCACAGGACAACCAAGGCTACACAGAGAAACCGTGTTTCAAACAACAACAGCAACAACAAAAAGTATTATCATAAAATACTATTTAGAATTGCTGAATATATATATATATATATATATATATATATATATATATATTTGAAGGGCATGGGCTGGCGAGATGACTTGGAATCTGATATGTCATATTCCAAATGACCAGAACACAACCCAAAATGACTTGGCACACACAAAGTAGGAAAAGCTCCAGATTCGACGCGAAAGACCTCAGCGAGGGCCAGCACTGACAACCCTGACAGGTCATGGATGTTGAGATTATCAGACCCGGACAGCTGTCATGAACTGCTGTAAGTGAGGCTGTGTCTTCTTCAAATGGATGGAACTGAAGATGGAAAAGAAAACTACATGGGAGTTTCAAATCTAAACAATACAACAAGCAAAATAAAATCTTCCAGGGTGGACCGAAAGGCAGCGGAGATGACAGAAGAAATGTAGAGACCTTGAAAATAGATTAGTAGAAATTATCCAGTCTGAAAAACAAAGAGAAAAATATAAAATAATATTTTGAAGAAAAAAAGACTAGAGACAGCAAGGCTGTGATATTTGTGTCATCACACACACACACACACACACACACACAAAAGGGAAAAGCTGAACTGTCTGCAAACAATGTAAAAATTGTAACTGCACAGATTGAAACTTAGCTAACTGAGAAAGAAAGCAGCAAGAAATTATCTAATTCAATTGCCCCAAGCTAATGACAGAGAAAAAAAAAAGTCTTGCAATAAGGAAGTAAAAAATAATACATAAATATCTTTTTTAAAAACCCAAAGGATCAAATGACTGAGTTTTTATCAAAAATCAAAGCAACATGGAGGAAATGGGATGACATTTTGAACATAATGTGTCATGATGGTGCAGATCTTTTTTAACCTCTAGTTGTGTTGAAATCCATAGGATGACACACAGAAAAAACTAAAATTCTCATGTTAAAGAAGGTAAGTTAAAAAAGTAAACTTGAGTGGACTTCACCAATCAAACATTAATCTAACTCATAAGGAAGTATCTCTGCAGTGTCCTCATTTACACCGCCATCTCCCCAGCAGATTACCAAACCTTCAGAGGTTTCTGAAGCCACCAACTGGCCCTGCTTGTATTGACATTGTATACCTATACAGGCTATTCAGTCTTTTCTCTAAAGGCCTTTCACACAGTACCAAGGCTTCATCTTTAATAATAAGAAACCTCACCTCCTACAGCTTCAAGACACCAATGCACTTGGGGAAATCATGCCCAGACTGGTAGACTTTATGAATTATTCTGACATCATCATTAATCAATCACATATGAGCTAACTGCTATGAAGGAAAGGTATTGCAACGGAACAGACTGTACCTGACAATCATGGGAAAGGAACAAATGGAACTGAAAGGTTGCAGTTGCTCTGCACAGAGAGTGGGGGAAGATACTGATTAACATTCATCTTCTGGAAACTGAAGATGACTATGATTGCCTGAAGAACAGCTAACAGCACAAATGTGTGGAATGGGACGCCGGGCCAAGGAGTGAGTACTCAGATGTGAGCTGTGTAGAAGCCAGTTAACAACCAAATGTGCTGTAATAAACAAGACTCTCCCCCTCAAGAGATGCTTTTTAAAAGTAATAGGTGGCATGGGGGTGCAAGAATAGAAAGTGACTAAATCAGGAAACTATTGATGACAAGAGCTCGCTGAGGCTGGAGAGATGGTTCAGTGATTAAGAGCACTTGTGGCTCGGCTCTTCCAAAGGACCAGAGTTTTATTCCCAGCACCCATATAAAGTGGCTCGTAACTGCCTATAACTCTAGCTCTAGGGAATCTGACACCCTCTTCTGGCTGCCATGGGCACCTACACATGTGAAGCATATACTTACACAGATACATATACAGAGAGAGAGAGATCTTAAAAAGGAGATGAAGGAAGGAAGAAAGGAAGAGCAAAAACAAGCAAGCTGGCTTAGGCAATTTTCAACTTATCTCTACCTCTCTCTAATAATACCAGTACACCAACATCAGCAACATTCTGAGCTGATTTGAGCAATGCAATTAGTAAATGTGTAGCAACAGGCACATTTTGTTGTACCTAACAACCATAGATACACATTCTTTTCAAGCATACTTAGAATATTTACAAAAATTCACCAGGAAAACCTTATAAAAACAAAATATATATATATGAATAGAAATAGAGAGAAAAAAACATTTTGTAGCCATTATGTAATTATTTTTAATGAATTCACTTATAAATAATCAGTAGGTTAAATAATCATATAGATATCAGAGATTTTCAATAGCAATGAAAATGAAGAACAGCAAAGTCATGGGATTCAACTGAAGCAACAATGTGACAGAAAAGACAATAAATATATTGACTGCAATAAATATATTTTTAAAAATACTAAAGTTAAACATTTTGGATAAGGAAAGATATAAAATTAATACAAACAAATACAAACACATAGAAAAAGATGTGATAGGGGCAAATCTAGTTTATTATTTGATAGAATTTTAAAAATTGATCAACTTGCTAAGAGCCATTGTTGAAGGATAGAAGATTAAAAAAATACAATAAAATAAAGAAAAAGGATGAAATAACTATTTACTCCATAGACATTAAAATGTAATAAATATTACAATTACATGATTTAAAAATTCTTAGAGAGAGAGAAAAAAAAAACCCTAGCAAAAAGAAATAGAATGGTAGCATCATCCTACATCCTCTGAGAAATTAATCAGTAGGAATAGGGATTTCCACAGAGTAAACTCTAGATCTAAGTTACTAAACAATGTCAACACTATACAACTTCTAGAGAAAGAAAAACAAGGAATACTTCCAATATCCAAAAGAAGAAACAGCTTTCCTTCAAAAGACTGATATCAACACTGACGCCATGACCTGACAAAGAAAGTATAAGGACAGAAAACTAGGGGCCACTATCACACAAACATGATCCAAAAAAAAAAAAAAGAAAGAAAAGTTTAAAAAAATGCTACAGTATCAGATTCAGCAATACATAAAAATAATCTATCATGACAAAGTTGCACTTACTCACAGAATACAAGATGGAGAGATTACTATGTTACCAGGAAACTAGTCAATAAATTAATTCTCCATCTAAAAAGAAAAATCAAAACACAACAAAAAAACCTTATATGATACTATTAATAGGTGTGTATGTAGAATAATTCAAGATATATTCCTTCTGTTAGTCAGTTTTTCCATCACTGTGACACAAAATACATGAGCAAACCAACTTAGAAATAAGAAAGATTTATTTGGACCCATGGCTGGTTGGTGCCATTGCTGTGTGCCTGTGGGGAAACACAACGGCATGGCAGAAAGGGTATCAGAGAGGCAGAGCTGCTCACCTCATGTCAGCCTGGGAAACAGAGAGAATACAGCAAAGGAAGCACCCAGGGAGAGCTACTACAGATTTGTTTCATGTTAGTTTTCAGATTCTATAGCTGGGCAGGAGTGGTAGAGATCTTTAATCCCTGCACTCAGGAGGCAGAGGAGTTCCAGTTCTACAGAGTGAGTTCCGGGTCAGCCAGGACTACACAGAGAAACCCTGTCTCAAAAAAACAAAACAAAACAGATTATCTATTGCTGCTTATACTGGCTGGTTTTGTGTGCCAACTTGATACCAGCTAGACTCATCAGAGAGGAAGGAGCCTCTGTTGAGGAGGAAATGTCTCCATGAGATCCAGCTGTAAGGCATTTTCTCAATTAGTGACCAATGAGGGAAGGCCCAGCCCAAATCTGGCACCACCCACCATGGGCTGCAGCCCATGGCTGTAGTCCTGGGGTCTATCAAAAAGCAGGCTGAGCAAGCTGTGAGAAGCAAGCCGGTAAGCAGCACCCCTCCATGGACTCTGCATCAGCTCCTGCCTCCAGGTTCCAGTCCTGTTTGAGTTCCTGTCCTGACTTCCTCCCGTGAGGAACTATGATCTGGAAGTGTCAGCCAAATAAACCCCTTCCTCCCCAGCTTCCTGGTGTTTTCACCACAGCAATCAAAGCCCTAACTGAGACACTGCTTTATGAAATTCAATTCATTTTTCTTCCTCTTGACCTTGTACACAGTCCCCTTGCTATACATGGTATTCCTTTCTTTGATATTGAACTTGCAGCCAGCCTGGCTTCATTTTGGCATGGTTACTTTGTTTTTTTGTTTTTCTGGAACAAAGAAAATCTGAAACAAGACTAACGTAATGCCCACACACGTCTGTAAGTGTATCCAAACCATGTATGTTATCTAGAAAAATAAAGCTTTAGGTAGAAAATCTCAAAGGCCTAAAAAGAAAATCCATCTGCATATTTTTGTTATCTAGAAGAACTTAAAAAAAAGATTTATTTGAGGTGGTGCAACCCTGTAATCCCAGGACTTGGGGAGGCAGAGGCAAATCTCTGTGAGTTCGAGGCCAGCCTGGTCTACAAAGCTAGCCCAGATCAGCCAAGGTTGTACAGAGAAACCCTGTCTTGAAAAACCAGGAAAAAATTACTTTTATTTATGTGTATGAATGTTTTGCCTTCATGTATGTATGTGAACCGTGTGTGTGCCTGGTGCCAGGGAGAGCAGAAGAGGGCATTCCTCCCCTTGGGACTGGAGTTACAGACGGTTGTGAACCAGCATGTGGGTGCACGGAGCCAAACCTGGGTTCTCTGCAAGAGCTGCAAGGCTCCCAACCCTCAGCTGTCTCTCCAGCCCTGAGGAAAGTTCTATTTGTGACTTCTGGTCTGCCAGAAAGATCTTGGAGTCTGTTCCTCTCATCCTCACACAAACTGAGCAGACTGGAAATCAACCACTGATCTTGGAGCCATTGTAGAACTAAAATCATGGAGCAGGCTGTACTGGAAACCAGGGAGACAGACAAGGAGATTCAGAGGACCATAGCTCACTAGGAGAGGCCTGGACTGGAAGCCATAGCTGGAGTCAAGAAGGGAAGGAATATTTAAATAGATGAATTGGTGGACACTGGCACCGGTGAATTACAGTAGGGAATCTGGAGGGAGAAGAGTTTTGATGAAGTGACCCCAGATACAGGACAGAATACACCCAGACACTAGATTCTCAGCACAAAGGAGATTTTATTATTCGGAGAGACAAGGGTATAGTGCCTTGCTACAGACAAGTGATGGCTGACTGGCCCATGACTGGCTTTAAGGGCTCTGGTGCAGAACAGGAGAAAGCGGCTGTACCCTGCCCCCAACAGAGGTTGGGGCGGCTGTCTCAAATTGGCTAGGACAAGAACAAAGGGAGATGAGGATGAGGTAGAGGCTTTTTTGTCATGTAGCCCAGTGCATTTGGTCACAGAATCTGATGGGCTTGAGAGACAGTATCAGGACCAACAGTTGGTAGAGGTGATCGTGGCAGATGGTTACCAGTGATAGTATACCATTATCTCATTAAGATAACAAGCTGGATGATGACAAGGTTGATGATGTCAACGCTAGGAGACAATGAGATAAACAACCTTAAGAAATAACCTGGCTCTCTGGGGCCCAGGAGGGTTGATTAGGTTTATGGGAGCCTCCAAATGCCTAGAGGAATACAAGCCTTCAGGGAAGCTCCAATCTATTTCATAATGTCCAGCTGGCTTCCTGACAGGCCGTGTAGTGGTCTGGTTGGTGACGATGGTGATGGTGTTGACTGCAATGTTGGTGATGAGGGAAAGAAGTTTGCCTGGGGCCGTGGAGGCCCAACAGCTGGGCTAAAGAAACTCAGAGAGACCTACAGCACTTTGCTAGAGCCAGGGAACTCAGCCCAGGCTTCCAAACAGATAAGCCAGGTGTGCACTGCAAAGGTAAGAGACATTGCTGTGGTCTTGGAAGAGCACAAAAGTGGAATTTCACACACAGTACACTGAGGATTGCTGCGGAAACCCACCAGCAACAGCGGGCGTGTGAAGAGGTTCCCAGAACCTACCTTCCCTCCTTTGGCGGATACTCCCAACTCGTGGCATCCGGAGCCAGCTCCCGGCTGTGGTGGTTTGGCTCCAGATGTTGGTAACATTGACACCTGTCTCCTTAAGGTGCCTTTCCCTGCAGGGCCTGCAGCCCTCCAATCTGTAATTCCCCACAGCCCAGAAACCAACTGTCTCAGCCAAGGGGATTGCAGGAAGCTCTGAAGGGGCAAGAAGACACTTTACACTGGCTCCTTAGGCACTCGCCTCAGGAAGAAATCAGGCACCTCTTAGTTATCCCAGCCTGTCCCAGACACAGACTTCATAGCTCCAGGGCCTCAGAGAAAGCCAGTATGAGACTGTGAGAGCTGTAGGAATGTCCACAGGAGGGAAGGCAGGGGGTGGACACACTCTTAAGGCCACTGTCCTTCTGGGAAGTCTTCCCACTGGAGCATATGGTTCCTATGAACCGAGCTCAGCCCTCCTGGGCCCTGTGGAGCTGGGCTACCTTAACCACAGGACACAGCTGACAGGAAAAGTGTGGCTTTCATTCCAGGGCTGCAGGCTGGCAGATATGACAACCTTCTCCTCACTGTTCTTGCAGGCCTTGTCTCATGAGGCTACTGTCTAAAGGGCAGGGGTTCCTGACAGGATTGCTGTCCCATTCTCCTAGGCCGGGCCACAATGCTTCAAGAAGCCTGGCTGCTCTGCCCATCTGAGAACTTGTTTGGTTTCTTACGCTGAGACTCGGCCTGTTGTGTCTCCTGGATGGTAACAGCAAGCCAGCCATCACGTGCAAGTGATACTGTCTGTATTCAGGGTCCTCCCCTCATTCAGAGTCTTGCACTGGGCTGCTCATTCACCAGGGATCTGTCCAACTACGCCCAGGGGACTTTCTATTTTGCTATTAACCTTTGTCTAAAGGTTTGGGAGGGAGGCTACGTGGATATTTTGTATGCTCAGCACAGGTTTAATCCTCAGTAAAAACAGGTGAACTCTACCTCCGCGTCCTTCGAGTCCGTCCCACTCTAGGTTCTTCAGCTACCCTCAGGGAAAAGTTGGAGAGTCCTGTCTCATGTAGCACCACACTGAATCCAATAAATCACCCCAGTAACTAGTGCTGTCATTCTTTCAATAAGAACACTTGGTGTGCTCATGGGATTTGACCAAGATCCCAGAGCCCCAGGAAGAGGGCAAGAAGTGATGGTCCCACAGCCTCTCCTCTCAGGCCTCAGGCTGGCCCCCAGCAAAGCCGGTTCTGACACCCGGGAGCCATGGCCATCCCAGGAGCTGGCTCCCTCACAAGTATGGACGTCTCCTATCTCCAGGCATTGGCTGGGCCATCCCACATCCATAAAGTATCCCAAACTATCCGAAATAAAAACCATTCATGCTGATGGAGCTTTTCACACTGTTATGTAACGTGGGGATCGAGTACCTTTCGAATGCTTGTCTATTTTCATAGGCCTGTAGACCCCAAAGGACAGAGTGCTCCCTGTAACCCAGCACAGCACATCTCTGGGGCCCCTCCACCACAATGTCGCCCAGACTTTCTGACGCTGACACAGGTCAGTGACCTCACTTTTCAACCTCAGAGCTCCATGTACTTCTCAGTGATGTTTATTACTTGTAACCAATTTAACTCCTTACCATGAACAATCGACAGGACAGAGTGTAAGCAGCAAGTACCTTTATTCCCATTCCCAGATGCAGTTTCCAGCAGGCTCCCTAGCTTGCCAATTGTTCACATCTCCTGGTTTAGAAAAAAAAAATCTTGTAACAATGACGAGGCCAACCCAGTGCAATCACAAGAACTCCAAACTCTGTTAACTGGAGACCGTCTCGCCCTGTGCTCCCCTCGGCTAGCAGCTTCTCCCTCTCAGGTTCTGGAAGTGTTTGGAAAATGGGGCCTCCATGCCTCAGTTTCCTAATCTGCAAAACAGAAGGACTGGCATGTTATCTTTCCAGTTTCCCTTCCCAGATAACTGTGAGATGGCACTCGCCTGGTCGGTGCTGTAACCATACAGGCTGTGTTGGCAAACTTGGGAAGGAGTGACGCGTTTATGATCTTGGATCTACTCATCAGACACAGTCAACATCACGGCGTAATCAGAGCCATTCTCAGTTTGCTAAGCCAGGCATGTGCTGTGCACTTGTTGATTTGTTTGTTCCTTAATCTCGGTTGTTTGAGAAGCTATCTTCGCCCAATTACTCTTTTTTAAAGGATCACTCTGTAGCAAGTCCTCTTTGCCAAGTCTATTAGTTATGAGTATTTTATATGTATTCTAACAGATTATTGTCTTTTTCCCCCCACTTTCTGGGTTCATGACAAAATCATCTGCAAACCATTCCCCAACCCCCATTACTTCTTGCCATGTCTCATTGTCAGGATGAGTGTGTCGCTTAGTTTTCTGCCAACTTGACATACACTAGAGTCATTTGGGAAGGGGGAACTGAGAAAACACCCCCACCAGATTGGCCTCTGTGGAAGCCTGCGAGGCATTTTCTTGATTGATGATTGATGAGGGAGAGACCAGACAATCATAGCTGGTGCCATCCCTGGGTCAGTGGTTCTGGGTTCTATGATAAACCAGGCTGAGCCAGCCTTAGGGAACAGGCCCGTAAGCAGCACTTCCCCATGGCTTCTGCTTCAGTTCCTGCCTCCATGTTCCTGCCTGAGTTCCTGCTCTGACTTCCCCATGATGGAGTGTGACCAGAGAGTTGTAAGAAGGAATAAACCTTTTCTTGACCCAGGTGCTTTTGGTCATGTTTTATCAGAGCAATAGAAACCCGAAGACAGTAAGCAATCATGTAACATGGACAGCAGAAATGAAGCCTGCCTTAGCTATATCATGTAAGTGTGGATGTATGAATTAAACTTTCCAGCTAATCAAATTCTGAACTAAGAACTTCATGAGAATTGTTCCACGGATGGGCTGGGAGGGTGGCTTGGTGATTAGAAGTGCTTGCCTCATAAGCCTGAATGCCCGAGTTTGCTCCCTGACACCCGAATGGAAGATGAGAACAAACTACTGAAATGTACCCTTTGCCCTCCACATACATGCCGTGGAACACCCATGCCTACATACGCTGTGTTCACTCAATCTGTGTGTGTGTGTGTGTATGAGTGTGTGTGTGTGTGTCTCTCTCTGTCTCTCATAAACAGAGGTTAAAGAAAAAAGATTTATTACATTGGTTATTAAGTTTGGCTGTACATTGAAATTATGTCAAAACATTAAAAAATTATGCCTAAAATTCTGATATAATTGTTCTAGGCTGCGGCCAGGGTGTCTTGGATAGGCTTTTAAATTTTCTTTCAAAGTTTAAGTGTGTAGTAAGTGCTGACAACCGCTGCGCTGTGGCCACTGTGATCTTTAGGCTACAGCAGCAGCAGCAACAGCAACAGTCTAGAACAGCTGAGAGGCTGGCTGGCAGGCTCCACGCCATACTCTAAGATGAGGCTCAGGGGTCCAGGTCCAAACAAGCCCTCCAGGTGGCTATGATTCTCACTCCAGTTTGAGACTACAGATGTAAGAGAGAGGGAAAACACGGTCCTTGAGAAGGAGAGAGGGAGCGAGGGCCAGATGCCAGGTGGCCCTGGCCTTTCTCGGGCTGGGAGTCGTCCCGCCCTAGAGGGAGAGGCAGGTGTAAAAACGGGTGCCGATAGGTCCATACGTGGGTGGCATCAAGAACAAGGATGTACTTTCTGGTGTCTCCTACAGTCTCAAAGCGAGGTGAGGCTGAAAGCGAAGAAGGGAACCAGGCATGCTGGTTTACCTGCAAGGTCTTGAGGTCAGCCTGGGTTATCCAGAAAACTGTAGGGTGGCTTAAACTACAGCACAAACGGTTCAGGACCTTCAGAAGTGGTGTCCAGCTGGAGGAAGTGCATCCCTGGGCATGTCCCTGGGGACTGTAACTTGTCCCTAGTTCCTCTCCTTGTCCCTCTGGCTCTCTCTGAGTCCCATCTGCCATGAAACAAAGTGAACTGTTCTTCTCTACAGTGTGCTTCCTGACATAGGTATATTTAACTTTTCATCACTGTGGAAAAATATGTCTCAAGTAACACCACCAGCCAGGGGCCAAACCTTCAACACGTGAACCTTTTTGGGGAGATGTTTCAGACCCTACATGTAGCAGCGGTGGAACTGCACAAGGATGCTAAGAGCCACGTGAAATTTGAGGTCTTCATTCAAAAGGGAAACTCACAGCCCAGGTCTGTGATTCCCAGAAATTCAAGGTGGTTTACTCTCTTCCCTTGAACTGACAGTTTTCCCTTTTATATTTTCTGCTTGTTTTGGGAAGACAAGAAATTTCCATGTAGCTCAGGCTGGCCTCCCTTAGAGATCCTCCCTTGGCCTCTAGAGTTCTGGGAGCACAGAAATGTATAACTATGCTTTGCTTGGCTTTCGAGATAGTTTTCAAGGCAAGATGCAGATTCCAAGTACCTGGCCCAAAATGACCTGAAGAACCTGACCTGGCAGGACCAAGAAGCAGTCTGACTGGTGGGATTTAGCAAACAAATGAAAATCACGCCTTCATGGACCTAAATTACAGGTGGGGACGTGACTGATGGATGGTGGCTAGTGTCTTAGTTTCTGTTGCTGCTGTCATAAAACACTCTTGACAAAAGCAACTTATGGGCTACCAGGTGATTCAACTCTGATGGCATGAGCTCTATCAATTGGTCTCCAAACGGCAGAAGCAGGGAACCAGCTCCCACAGGTTATCTGCTGGTGGCCACATGTGCCGTGACATTGCATAGATGCACAGCACAACACACACAAAATAAATAACACTGAAAAATTTCAAAGCGACTTGAGAAAGTGCCTCGTCTAGTGAAAGGTATGGCCTGAATGCAGAAGGATGGAAGCACATTGCAGCTGGGTTCCCTCACTCCATCTAAACAATTCAGGGCCCCATCCAAGGAGAGGCATCTCCCACACCAGGCAGACCCTTCCATCTCAACTAACATAATCAGGGTAATCTTCCAGAGGGCACAGCCAGAGGCCTTCCTCCCAGGTGATGTTGAGAACTATCACAGCTTATTATGCCTCTAAGCAGCCACCCATGACCCTGTACAAGAGGCACAGCCATTGTAGTGCATACTGAAGACAATTCCACGCATTTAGGAACGAAATGAATGTTGGCTGACGCGGGGAAGACTAGTTGAGAATAATGCAGGTCCACTGTCATTCCGGCCACTCTATGTCCAGGACCACAGAGGAGTTCACACATGACTATACAGAAGAAGTTTATTCTAGAGAAACTCTGACCTGAAGCCTCTTTGCTTCTACAAGTTTCAGACGTGGAAGTGTCTACTGACAGAAGTACTTCAGAGGGCGAGGGTCATCAGAAAGCTGGCTTACTACAAGGCAAAGGAATGAAAGGAAACACTGTATCTTCATCCTGGGTTCTGAGTGGGCAAGAAAAAGCACCCCCCCCCTCCACAGAATGAACCATGCCAAGCTGATAACTACATAGACTGAAGTTTGAACTGAAGCAATCGCATGGTCATGGTCCAAGGCAGCTATCAGTTGGCCAGTTAGCATTAGAAGAAACCAGTGAGATAAATCACTAGGAGTAAACACAGCAAACAAGATGAACAAACGCTTAATCCAGAGCCTGTAGATTTTGACAAACAAGGAATAGCATCAGAGAAACCATAGAGTAAAGCAGCCCCAATAAATAGACAGCCAACGTATATACGGCTTCCAAGATCTTCAAAACAGCAGTAACATAGATTTAGTTTGTTAGTTTGTTTGACTTTTTGAAAGAGGGTTTCTCTGTGTAGTCCTAGCTCTCCTGGAACTCACTGTGTAGACCAGACTGGCCTTGCTGGATGTGTTAGCAGATGTCTTTAATCCCAGCACCCAGGAGGCAGAGGTCTCCTGTGAGTTCAAGGCCAGCCTGGTCTACAAAGTAAATTCTAGGACAGCCAGGGGCAGATAGTGAGACTGTCTCAAAATACATACATATATACAAACATACACACATACATACAAACATACATACATATATACATACAGCCTTTATTAAAGAAAAGCAAAACTACTGAGTTTTAAGACCTAGGTGTGTTTTCTGGAAGTAGATAAGGACAAAGCTGAGGCCCATGGTGGATCACAGTCCCTCTGAGAGCAGAGTTAATATGAGAGACAGGGTTTATGGGTTAAGAGGAGGCCATTGAAGCATTCAAAACTAGGGTTTTTTTTCTTATTGTTAAGATTTTATTGACCCAGCCATGAATCCCACCGAGCCTATATTCAGAGTTTGACATTTTCTCTGAAACAGAAAGGAAATCAAATGCTTACTGCAGCAAGTCCAAAAGGCTGCTACGAAAATCTACATTTCAGTAAACGGTTTCAAAGCGATTTTCTAGTAACCTGTGCCTGGTAAAGAAGTGCATTTGTAATTACGTAACAAGGCACCGTGTAGCAGTTTCACTACAAAAAAAAAAAAAAAATTATAAAAGCCAATTTCCAAGGTAGAGAGGAGATAGGCCATTGGTTAAAAAACCCTCCTGTAGAAGCAGTGCAGCCCTGGGGAAGGGCAGCCCACAGGGCAGCCCTGTAGAGCTTCATTCTAGGGGACAGTCTGTGAACGAACCGACGAAGCAGGACACGGCTGATGGCAGGCCACGGGCCATTTCCTCTGGCTCACAGCCAAGGTTTGCAGCCCAACCCAGCAGGCGCCCTATGGTCTCAGGCCTGGATGCAGACCTCAGGGTCATGTGTTGAAGTTTCTACTTCTACCAAGGACTAGCTGGATAGTATAGGCCGAGGAATTATGGGCCAGAGTATGAGCCACAGACAGGCTGTGGGAAAGGACCCCTACCAGTAGGCTTTTCATAAAAATCAAAAACAAAACTCTACACACGAATCCCTCTGCAGGTCAACACTGAGGGTAAGTCCATCTCTCTTTTTACTGGCTTTGCTAACCCTGTGTCTGGATACCCTCCCTCTAAGTCTTTGGGATATATTTAGTTTAGTTTAGTTTTGCTTTTTTCCAATACAAACTTTTAGAATAATGGATTCTTTTCGTGTATTTTCTCAGTGAGAAGTAGGAGGATTACTTTTATTTAGTCAGTAAAATGGCCGACTCTAGGGAGTAATGTTCAATAAATTCTCAAGCTAAAGGAAATTGCAGAGGGGGAGGCAGAGTAGACCGTCTTTGTTTCAGAAGCTTACAACAGACAACACACACATACATATTCTCTTCCACACACACACACACACACACACACACACACACACACACACACACACACACGCCTCTTCATTCACATGCTTCTGTGAGTCACTGGTTGAACAAAGCTATTTCCCATAACAATCTGTCAGAGCCTAAGTGATCATCAACACAGATAATCAAAAACCACTTATAACCAGTGCCCTTGAGGGGGGGGGGAGGAGAAGCTGCCTTGGGGCAATGGAGTCTGGAGAGGACTGTCAAGAGACCACAAGTTCCACCCAGGGAAAAGCAGTAAGGGTGTCTCCCTGGTGGCCCTATGAAGGGTGTAGAGGGTTAGGGTCAATGTTTGGGTTGAGAGATACCAGATGGTCCTTCAGAGCTGCTAAGCATAGAAAAGGCCATTGAGGGGCAGGGATTCAAGACTGGAACAGGAACCATAGGAATCCAAGCCTTTGGGGGAGGGAACGGTGGAGCCCTGAACAGAAGAGCTAAGTGTGGAAGAAAGGCATTTCGGACAGGGCGATGCACTGACGAACGCCACCTGTCTGGCACCTGTGGAGTCTGGGACCTGCAGAGGGAACCACTATCCCAGAGAGGACGGACCCTGGGCCCCATCCGAGCAGACGCTGGGCAGAGAGGAGGCGGCTTGCTGAGAGGCAGCAACTGAGCATTCTCCCAGAAGGAAGGCAGGGAGGGGTGATGAACGCTGCCTGTCATTAGCAGAGAGAACCATGCCTAGAGCAAGGCTGAGGAAGCCAGGAAGAGCACGGGAGCAAACGTGAAGCTCTTCTGGTGGAGATCTCTCAGAACACTCTGTCTAGCAAGAAGGAGGACTCCAGATGAGTTCAAGGGAAGCTGGGGAGAGGGATGAGAGGGGCAGGCAGGGTCAGAGTGCAAGGAAGGAGAAAAATGATGACAAAGGGGTGCCAACCAGAGAGTCCCCATGTCAAAAGGGACGTGACAGAGGGGCTTCTAGCATGGTCAGCTGCTTAGAAAATGCAGCCAAAGTTACATCAGGCTCAATCTATCAAGTGGTCTAAATGTGAAATGTCCCTCATAGGCTCCTGTGGCGTGAATAAGCTACAAATAACACCCCCTGCCCCAGACCAAAAAGCAGAGACTCTGAGAGGCTAAAGATCCAGAAGAACCTTTTGAGAGGTGGGCTTACATAAGAGCAAGGCGCTTTGCCTAGACTGTAGGTACAGAGCAACTGATTCAATATGACAAGTAGAAGAGAAATCGTATGTGAAGTAGAGCGTCAGGGACCAGATGCTGCTGCACTTTGGGCCAATGTCCTGACGTAAGTCCCTGTGTTAAAGCTTGCTTCCCAGTTCAAGGCATGATTGTAAGATAGTAGAGCCTTTAAGAGGCAGGGCTTATTTAGAGGCCTTCCAACCTAAAGGGGTCATGCCTTTAAAATTAATACTGGGATCCGGCATCTCCTTTCTCTCTGGTTTCTGGCTGCCACCAAGGAACCATTTAGCCCACCATGTGCAACTTGGTATGTCATTCTGCCTTGCCATGAGCTCAAAAGCAGGAGGGCTGGCCCTCTGTGAACTGAAACCTCCACAAACTGGGAGTGCACACAAGCTCTCCTCTTTCCCTCAGTCATCTCGGCACTGTGTTAGAGCAAGCCAATGGGTGATAGAGGATGCTGTGTGCCAGGATGCCACTGCTGACCACAGGCATGCTGTGACTGTCGGACCCCAAACCCTTCACCTCCCAAACCACCTTCCAGTTTCAACTCTAGCCACAGAGCACCCGCTCTCGCTCGTCAACTTTCTGCCTTAGACCCACATTTACTCTGGAAACTCTCAGGCCCGAGGTACTCAGATCTCCAATATCTTGGTCCAGATACTTTGCTTAGCTGGAGGGCATGGCTGGTTTTGTGTGTCAACTTGACACAAGCTAGAGCCATCAGAGAGGAAGGAGCCTCAGCTGAGAAAATGCCTCCATGAGATCTAGCTGTAAGGCATTTTCTCAATGTGTGATAAATGGGGGAGGGCCCAGCCCATTGTGGGTGGTGCCATCCCTGGGCTGGTGGTCCTGAATGCATTAAGAAAGCAGGCTGAGCAAGCCATGGAGAGCAAGCCAGCAAGCAGCACCCTCCATGGCCTCTGCATCAGCTCCTGCCTCCAGGTTCCTGCCCTGCTTGAGTTCCTATCTGACTTCCTTCAGCAGTGAACATCAATGTGGAAGTGTAAGCTAAATACACCCATTCCTCCCCAACTTCCCTTTTGGTCATGGAGCAATGAAAACCCTGACTACAACAGCCAGTTTACTCCCCTTCTCCACCAGCCAAACTCTGTAGTGCTGCTGGCCTCACACCTGCCCAGGACACTCCAGCCCTTGAGTAATTCTGTCAACTCTTCTCTTGGGTGGGCTGCTGCTTGCAAATCCATTTTCTCCCAGCCAGCTGCCTAGTAAGACTCCTTTCTAAATGATGTCCTTGCAGCTGGCGCCAAGTCTCTCCCGATGGATAAAGATAAGGAAATGCCTTCTCACTTTGCCCATACCCTCTTCTAGGAGCTGTAAGATGGCCTGTGATATGGAAGGGCAAGAGGAAAGGAGCCTGGGACGTAGCCACCCTTCTCCCTTTGGACTCAAATGCAAGAAGCAAACATTTATTTAACCTACTATTTGTTATAGCAGATTCCACTGTAAGCAAATTTCTGAAGAAAAATGTGATGGCCAACCAAGGTGGTTACCAATATGACTTACCTTAGCTGTGCCCCATTTTCATTTGTTCCTAGCCAGATCCCTTTCTAATCTCCCTCTGTAAAGCTTCAAGTTCCTACGAGGCTTATAAGCCCCTACACACCCTTGCACTTCCATCACTAATACTACTGTTTACATCATTAGAAATGTTGAGATCGGCAAGCAGGGTCTCCTAAAATGTTCTGCCACCCTTGCAAACGCTTCCCTCTCATCTCAGTGGTATAGTGTTTTGGCCAGACTCCCTGGGTTGAAACGCAGCACCAGCAATGGTGGAAGCAATGGTGCACGCCTGTAATCCCAGTATTTGGGGAGGCAGAGGCAGGTGATCTCTCGGAGTTGGAGGACAGCCTGACCTACAAAGAGAGTCCAGGACAGCCAAGGCTAGGTAGAAAAACTCTGTCTTGAAAAACTAAAACAACAACAACAAAACCCAACCAACCAACCAAAACCCACAGCACTACTTAGGAAACCAAGCTCAACTTTCATTCTTTGATTATAAAATAGAAATAAAAAAGCCACTCCACAGGACTGTTAGGAGTTAGCATCATGCCTGCTGCACAGTAGCAACAGCTACCTGCCACAAACACTGCTAAACCAAATGTGCTGTATCTCTCTCTGGTGTGAACCTTTTATTGAGTTTCTATTACCTCCAGACCAAAGTCTGAACTTCTTCATGGCAGACCGTGGTGGCACACCTGGCCATTTACCTCTGAACCTTCCCTCCTGGCAATTTCATTTCTGAATACTTTGGCCAATAATAGCACTCTGTCCGTGGGATCAGGAAAGCAAATACATGACTCTGTATTCATTTGACTCAAGAAACACTACTAATAGAGTGTTGGTCAGCGCCCTACCAAATGAATTCCCCCTTTATGGGAAAGCATACCCACCTCCCATAATACACCAACACAAGAAACAACCAGTTATACATCTTCAGTCTGCAAGCAATAGTGAGTTCCATATCCTTCATTTAGAAAGTAAGGGAGTTAGGTTATCAGCTTCCCATCTCTAAAACACAGTACTACGGGAAAATCCAGTATTTATATCTACTTCCAGATCTTATATTATTTTAATGCACCTAAGGGCCACATCCTGTGGAAAGAGAACAGTGTTCCTTCAAGAGGGACCCAGACGGTGAGGCCAGCAACAATGGGAGCCTAAAGTGCGCAGAGACTTGAGTGGCCAGGGCAGGTCTAGTGGGGAGCTTCCCATCAAGGCCAGCATGCCAGGCTCCTGTCTCTTCCTTTTCCTGCCTTCCCAGAAGAGGTGAGGAAGATCCTAAGGGAGCACTTACCACAAAACAAGGGCCTGTTTAGGTGACCAAAATGGCTGTCAGGTCAAATACACAACCCTCTCCTTCACCTAAGGCATCTGTGGGTCTTGAAAGAAAGAGGGGAAGCAAAGGCCAGAGGCACCAGGACACTGCCTAGAGATTCCAATACAAAACTAAACACACTTACTGTACACTGCACTTCCTGACCTGGTCAAGCCAAGGCCATTCTGGCTCCAGACAAGTTGGGGCCAGAGGATCTTTACTCATAATAGTAACTCTGGTATTCTGTGAAGCCAGAAACGGTGACCAATGCCCCCTTGAGCCACCAGTCTCTGAAGACAAATCCTAACATGCTCTTTAGACACGCATTACTTCTGTGACTAAGTACTGCTAGTTTAGACTGGCAAACCCCTGGTGGCTGGGGAGATGCTGAGTCAGCAAAGCACCCGTCACAGAAGCACAGGGATCTGAGTTCAATCCCCAGCACACACACACAATTCCAGTGTGGCAGTGTAAACCTGTAATTCAATACCGGGGAGGAGGAGAACCCATGAAGACTGCTGGCCAGCTAGTCTAGACAATCGGTGGGCTCCAAAATTATATAGTGGAGAGCAACTGAGGAAGATACCTGAATGTTGATGTTGCTGTGAACACACACACACATACACACACATTATTAAATTAAAAGCCTAGCTGGGCATGGTGCTACACATCCATATTTCCACTGTTCGGGAGGCTGAGGCTGGGGCAATCAAGTGTTCTAGTCTACATGGTGAGATCTGATCTCCATAAGAAAGAGTTAACAGACCTCTTGCACATGCAAAGATAAAGTCTTAAGACTTAGTCCAAGATTCATGTGTCATTAGGCGAAGGCTTAAGTTCTTTTACTACAAATTTTTGCATAAGCTTACGGCCAATTTCTGCATTATCTCCAAAGGCCAAAGGTCCTAGGTAGTTAGATCACAAAGCTAGAGCAAAGGCACCCTGAGGTGGATTTTACAATGCTGAGTACAGAGAACTACTCTTAACTTCACAAGCCCAAATAGAGGCTGGTACAAAAAAAAAAGAAAGGCCAGAAGTCAAAGCAGCAGCAGCCATTACACTGGTTCGGCCTTCAAGACCAGGAGCTAGAAGCCGAAAGCTTAGATGGTGATGCTTACCAGGTTTTCTCCTCAAACAGTGGTGGTCCTCGCTAACTTGAATCCAAGTTGACGGAACACTTCTTAGAACCACCCTGCTTCCCTTCATATCTGATAACTCCTGACGTACAAAACACACTGCCGAAGGGAACCAGTAAGAGTCCGTCTCTACACAGTGGTCATTGCAAGGAGCCACTTACAGCCAGTCCCCATCCTTACCCACGGAAAGCCTCTTTTGTCCAGGTGAGGGTGAGTAGATAAAAACTGAATTTCCTCAAGTTATGTGTGTTGCATACCGTTATAAGGGAATATTTTCCAGCAGAACGAAGTATTTGCTGGCCATGCTGCAGCATGGAAGAACCGTGAAAACCATGTGCTAAGGAAAAAGACTCCAGACACAAAGGAGCACTTACTATATGATTCTATGTAATGGGGAGTTCCGGACGGAGATGAAGTAGATTAGTGATTGCCCACGGCGGATGGTGAGAAAGGAATGCGAATGACTTCGAATGGGCACTGGGTCTCTTCGAGGGGCAATACTTCTGAATTGGAGAACAGGCACTGCGGCGTTCCTCTTTTATCCCAGCATTTGCAGACTAAAGCAAGGCAGGGCCAGCCTGAGCCACAGTCTGAGAACCTCCTGGGCTACATACTGAGGTCCTGTCTCAAAAATAAAACCGTAAGACATAAACCAAAATGAAACAAACTGAATGAGACTATGGTTATGGCCATTCAACAATGAACATACCAAAGCCCATCTACTTTAAATGGATGCACTATCAATTTTATCTCAGTGAAGCCACTTTTTAAAAACCTAACAAAATATAATTTCTGGGCTGGAGGGATACCTTGATGATTAAGAGCACTCACTGCTCTGGCAGAGAAGCCAGGTTCGATTCCCACCACCTGCATGGTGGCTCATGGGAATCTGTAACTCCTTTTCAGGGATCTGACACCTTCTTCTGGCCTCCACAGGCTGCAGGCACACACTATACACATGTCTACCTGCAGGCAAACAGACACAGAAAATAATAATAACTCTTCCAACTTTTTTCTAGAATGCCTCCAGTCCAGGTGTGCCCAGGTGCCACAGTCCGGGCCAAGATCCTACGAGAATCTTGGTAGCTCCCTCACAAAAGGACCCAGCTAACTGGTGTCCTCATGTTCCTGTCACAGCATGTGGAGCGGGGAAGATGGCTCAGTTGGTGAAGTGCTTGGGGTGCAGTGGAGGTCAAAGGACAACCTGCAAGAGGCAGTTTTCTCCTTCCACCGCAAGGGTCCTAGAAATTGAACTCTGGTGATGAGGGTCAATGCCAAGTACTTTTACAAACTGAGCCATCTCGCCAGGCCAGAGGTCCTGAGGTCTGTCCTTAGCACCCACCAAAGTCAGCACCAGCACTGTGTGAGTACTGGGGAAGCACATATGGCTGGATCCCTGGGGCTTGCTGGATTGCTAGTCTAACAAACTGGCAAGTTCCAGGTTCCGCGTGATGCTCTGTCTTAAGAAAACTAAGATAGAGTTGGGCAGAGGCAAGCGGATTTCTGAGTTCAAGGCCAGTCTGGTCTACCAAGTGAGCTCCAGGACAGCCTGAGCTACACAGGAAAACCTGTCTTGAAAAACCATAAAGATAGACAGACAGACAGATATATAACCAGAGAGACAGCAAAAACTAAGATGGAGAGAGACTGAGGAAGACATTTAACTTCCACCTCATGCCTACACACACACACACACACACACACATGACTTCAGCATGCTATAGTGGCAAAGCAGCAGAGAGAGGAAGCATGCTGGGGTCAGTGTACCAACCCTGGGTTCTTACTCCAGATCTGCAGAGAGAGAAAAGTACAACAATAGAGTCAGCCTGTTCTCTGTAGGGTTCCGTGTCATTGAATTCAGGCAACCTTAGCCCAGGAATATCTGGGAAACTGCATTTAACATGAACAGAGTTTCAACTCACTGTTCCCTGAACGCACAGCTACTCACACTCTGTTAGTGACTCAGAGAGAAGCCATCTTAAGGGCCTTCAGCATTTGTGGATTTGGGACCTGGAGCCCACCTCCTCTGGGATACTGTGGAGTAACTAATTTTTAGCTGCCATCACTATCATGTAAGCATGTAACTGGTATTAGCCTGTGTTAATTCTTGGAGGCAAGAAGGCAGAAGGCCAATATATAGAAAAGATAGCCAGAAACACTGATTCCAAATATAACTTTCAGGCACCACGGTGTTAATCTTAGGTTTTTGTTTAATGATCACTTTCAAACCATGCTTATTTTCTGGGGTTTTTTTTTGTTGTTTTGTCTTGCTTTTTTTTTTTTTTAATAGTCCTGGAGACATCCTTACTACTTTAGAAACAAATCACTAAAAGATGTTTTACTTTTAGCCAGACGTGGTAGTGTTTACTTTGTAATCCTAGCACTTGGAAAGCTGGGGCAGGTGAATGGGAGGCAAGTTTGAGCCTAGCGTGGGCTACACAGCAAGATACTATACCAAAAAACTTTTAAAAGTGTTGTCAGCAGAGACAGCTTACAGTTACATCTTGTCCTCCACCGGTGTGCTTCTTTCTTATAAAGCTACATGTTCTAAGGAGTGGGGGGAGGGTGTTCAGCCGTATTTATGAGCCACACAAGCCACTGGAGGAGGACTGACCATGGAAAACTTGGAACTGTTCTTTTCTTCCCCTGTCACTATCTCCAAATAGTTCAGCAGAAAAATCTACAGAAACAAAAGGGCATGTACATGTTGCACAGGTGAAAGAGCCTGACAAAACTCCAAAGTAAATGGAAGTACATGTTAACTGCAATGCAAGTCAGACAGCAACACTTTAGCTTTAAAAAAAAATTATGAATCCATTTATGAGTATGTGCCTTCTTGAGTTCATGGCACCATGTGTATGCCTGGTGCTGGAGTTACAGTGGCTGTGAGCTGTTTGTTGTGGGTACTGAGATTCAAACTCACATGCTCACAAGCGCTGACTTAGCCACAGAGCCGTCTCTCCAGCCCCAGCATGCTGCCTTTTCAAACAACTTTTATACACAGAACTGTGATTTCTAAACATTGCTCCTGTCTAGAAACAAAAGAATGCACTGAGTGTCGGGAAGGGGGAAAATTGCACTGCTCTGTGTAGGTAATGTACACATTAGTGTTTGCTGACTGGACGCCTAGTAAGATGGATCCTACTAACAAAATGTCCAAGTTACAAAAGGTCCAAAAGATGCATTAAAAAACCCAGATGTTTGGGGACACAGTGCATCGCAAACACCACCTCCAGCTAGCTAGGCCGCATGCAGGACACTGGACACAGAACACTGAGCTCCTTGCTTGCTTGTGGGAGCCTTGTACCGTGGAAGCCGTCTTTTCAGGTACTCTCTTCATCCGTAAGGCTTATTTCAATATAAGAGAGCCGCATTCTCCCTTACATCCCTGAGAGGATGGACACAGAGGCAGGCGGCTGCAGGCCCAGTTGGCTCTTCCTTAGGTGGACTAAACCTGTGCAGAACTACACACATCCACTCACTGGCTCTGAGACATGCCTCTGTGTGATGCTTCCTTGTAAGAGTAATTCCAACTTCTTAACACACCATGGAGGCTAAGCAGAGTCAGCTCTTCTTCTGTTAGGGTTTTGGAACCTGAGTCAAACTTCCATGGGATAAAAATGTGACCTTCCAGCTGCTGCACATTCATTCAAAGACTTTTGAGACACAACCACCAGTCACACATAATGAGCAGCATTTTGAATACCTGCATATAAAATGAGTCCTTTAATTTTTCAAGTGTTTTTAAAAAAACAAATTTATACTTAAGCCAGCTTTGAAGATAAGCATAAAAATCACCAATTTAAATCAAAAAACGAAAGCAGAAACAAACAAACAAACAAACAAAAAACCCACAACAACCGAAGCTCTGGCTCTGTACATAGCACAGCCCAGGTGTGTGCAGAGGGACACAGCGGTGGACAGAGTTCACTGTCCAGAGCTGTGTCACCTCCTTGCCCAGAGAGCAAAAATAAATAAGGTCATGAATGTGCCCCAGCCTTCGTCCGCTCACAGGAGAGCTAGCCAAGATGTGACAAACTCAGGCCTGCTTCCCCTAAGGAGCGCAGAGCCATGCTCACTAGACAAGCCATGCAGGGGCAATATGTTCTTCTTAATTTTTATTTTTAAATTTCCTTTTCTCTTTACCTTTTCTTCAATTTCCCTTCTGCTAAGGCAAATGAGACACCTCTTAATCTTGTCTTTCCTACAAAAAGTACCGCATTTTGAAGACAAACCATTCCCAAAAGTAGTGACAAAAACATTAAAGAAGCTTTAAAGGTCAGACACCTACATTTCCTCAATGAAGTAAAACACAAAGATGAAATCAGATGGCATTAAGACAGCCATTCCAAATATCTGCATCTAAGTAACTTTTAAAACTGTTTATTTTTTTAAGAATGCACCCCCTAGTCCAAAGAAACTATATTTTAAAAAATTTTTGGCCAAAACATTTACAAAACCCCTTTCGGTTCAACCTAATAAAAGTGGTATCTAAAAAAATACTCCACATCATGAAGCCTGTCTTTAAAAGTCCAGGTCTGAAAGCATTCCTAAGGCACGGGGTTCCGGGAGACAAACGTGCGCCTGCAGGCACTGCGCTACACACGAAGCCTCTGCACCAGGCACTTTCTTCCGAGCTGTGGGGCTGAGAAGTCAGACGTAGGCTCCCAGGGCGGCGTGGAACTCTGTGAGGCATTGGACCAGCTGCTGAAACTTAGGCCGCTCTTCTGGGTCCAAGGCCCAGCAACAGGCCATCACAGCAAACCTGTAGAGTGACATGGAAACATGAGTAGTAATGGCCTCAGTTACTTCCTGCCAGTTACATATGTTTACATGTTTACTGTTTACATGTGGTTGTGGAGAGGCAGCCTATGAACAATCGCTTAGTTGTACTATGTGTCAGCAGTTTCAGAATTAAAAGCCAAGTTATTTGGATAACACACAGTAATCTCAGTTTTTCATGAGAATACAAAATACTCAGCAGATTCAGAGCTTCATGTAAATACACAGAACATGGTCAAAGCAATGGCCTATGTCATCCTGGATGCTGTGGGGGAAGAACTTGGAGGAAGTGGTATCTGAAACCAATCTTCCTGGACCTACAGCAAAGCTGCTGCCTAAAACTGGCAGAGAACCCTTCTGGGGCCTCTGCAGACAACATTCATTTCTGCACCATCTTCCCCAACCAGCCCAAGCATCCCACTGCCATGATGGAGAAGGTAAGTTACAGAACAGCAGGAGGCAGGAAGCATCTGTCACTCACTAGCCAGAGCATCCTCCTTAAGTATCAACTGATGCCTTTCGAGGTCATAATGAGAAAGGTGTCTGTCTCTGTCCATTTTTACCATGGTATGGTATATGCACATGTCTGTGTGGTTGTATGCATGTGTGGGTAGACCAGAGGACAATGCTGAGTATTGTTCTCCATTGCTTTCTTTTCCAGACAGAATATCTTACTGAACCTGGAGCTCACAGACGCAGCTAGAATGCCTCGCCAATGAGCTTCAGGGATCTGCCTGGCTTCACATACCCTGTGACAGGCTCACAGACACATACTAGCAAACGTCTCTTTTTCGTAGGTGCTGGTGATCTAAATTTGGAACCCAGGAAAGATTTTTCTAAATATCTTTTCATTTGTTTAAACAAAAGTCAGGTAACTGAGATAGTAGCCCATAAGTTTCCTCACCATTATGTTACATTCTCAGGTGAATTTTTAGTAATTAAGATTATATACCACTGATACAAGATGCCAAGAGCATTAAAAAGTGACTTTGCTATTTTCTACAAGGTCTAAGTCACATCTGAAGGCTCATTATTCTCAAAGGGGAAGGTTCTGTGTGAACACAGGAACCTGCTTTCCTACTTTTATAATACAGTAAATGAATCAAAGCTCATGTCTGAGATCCAAAACACTCACAGCTCATCAGGGCAGTTGATTGGCTGGGCTATTCGGTAACCATCTTTCAGGTAAGCGGCCATCTCAAAGGGATCGATGTCCACGTAGGGCGTCTGGCCCAGAGTCATGAGCTCCCACAGCGTCACCCCAAAGGCCCACTAGGAGAGGAACAGCAGCATAATGAGGGGACATTGTAAAACTGGATGCTGGTGACTATAGACAGTTAAAGGTCAAAATAGCAGATGAACAAACTCTTACAGTGACTACTGTTCTTAAAAAGAAATCTACCATATTGGTTAGTTCCTCCAGCTGGAGTGGGGAAGATAGCATTTTAATGTGTTCATCCTTAATGCGAACACTGGTATTACCTGTTCTGAGCAATTACGTCTGTTCGAAGAAACCATTTTTACCGTAAACTGGCTATAAATCATGCTACCCTAAAATTAATTAACTGCACTAGAAATGGAAAACAACCTACATGGACAGAACATCCTCGATAAGTGCAGATTATATAAGCTACAAGAAGTCGTGCGCTTCTGATTTGCTTATTTTGCAGGGCTGGGGATGGAACTCGGGAACCATGCGCACAGAGGTGCACAGAACCTAAGCAGAGGCAGCAGGAGCTCTGGGGGCTGACTAGGCCTTCCCTTCTTGAGAAGGCCCAGCCCTGGCTCACAGCAGCTCCTGCAGAACGTGTGCAAGACAGGCTCCAAGTGCATGCAGAGCTGCCACTAGGCCGCTGGAGGTGCTTGGGTGGGGACGGCCTGCAGCCTGCTGCCCTCTGTGAACAACTGAGGCTGGGAAGCGAGAACAATGCCTGTGCAACAGCTAAAAAGTGTGCACAAGCATTCTGCAATGAGCTTCCCATCACACTCAGTCCCCAAACAAACCCTGAGAGACTCACACTGGCAGCTTAGGTTCTTAAGGTAAAAAACAAACAAACAAAAAACAAAAAGCAGGTGAAATCCGTAGCTTGCCCAACCACGCACTTCTCAGTGAATGAAAGAGCAGAGCTGGGGGTGGGCACACAAGGCAAGTATAGTCTCTCTATCAAATCCAAGCCCAGTACATCAAGCTTGAGGTTATTGCTTTTTCAGTACGAACAAAATCTGGAAGCACCATTTAAAAAAAGAAAATGTCTTTCCCAGGTTGAAATGAATGCAAGATGATCCAAAATCCAAGTTACAGAGCTGACACGACAATGGGCAAACTGCCGTGTCATGACACTGTTTCGTGCACAAAGTCATTAAAAAGAAATATTACACAAAACAGAACTGTGTTTAGACTTGAGTCTCGTTCCCACAGCGTGTGTATGTCTGTGTGTGTGCACATATATATTTCACCCCCCTCAAATCTTGAAAAAAACAACAGGCATTGTGGATGAAGGATACAAACTGTATTAGTGAAAAAGCCACATTTTTAAACAGAATCTATATAAAACAAAACAAAAATCAGTGGAATGACAAAAAGTGATCCCTTCCTTCCTGGTTCCAGCTTCTGCTGGTCACCAGCAGTCCTTGGTGTTTCTGAAAGTCACATTCTTAGTTATTAACATTTCCAATACATCGTTTGGAGACCGGTGGTGGGGAGGGAATACAGTTCAACCCACTATACAATAATAAACTCTCAAGAAGCAGCACTGCCGGAATACCACAGCTGTCCTTCCATGCAGGCAGCACCAGCGCCATATGACCTTGGGGTCACTTTAGCAGAAGGAGGTATAAGTAACAGGTATAGATGAATGCTAGTCTCTATTTTAGGAGGTGGTGGGCGGGGGGTCTTCCTCTGTAACCCAGCCCGGCCTGAGACTCCAGCAATTCTCCTTCTTCAGCTTGCTAAAGTGCTGAGATTACAGGCATGAGCCATGAGCTTAGCTTATGGTCTTGCTATTTAAGAGAAAGAACAAAAACTATTTTTTCATTGACAATACATACTGACATGGCTTGCCAGAAAGTATACAATTTTTTTCACCTTAACACATAACGCTGAGGCCACTGGATGACAAAACCTCTGTGTGATTACTCTTGGAACTTAAAATACCAGACTGGCTTTAGCACAGCAGTCTCCCCTAGCCAGTTACCTGAGAGTACATAAATGACTATTCAATGGAAAAGTAAAATAATGAAATACACTTTCATACTCTGCCCTGCCTGGCTGGGACCCTGGCAGAGAACCACAAATGGACTTTCATGAGCAGCTGTAGCTGAATCACCAGTGGACCTGAATGGCAAGGTATTGAGCTAAAAAAGAACCACTTGAGTCTAAGGTTTCACTGTTTGCTGGGTTTTGGCTATTTTACCATTGTTTTTGCTTGTTTTCCTTTCTGTTGTATCCTTTTAAAGACAGATGCACCAACCTAAACCCGCCCCACCACTGCATTTTGGAACTTGGTAACTTGCTTGGTTTCCTAAACTTAGAGCTGAAGACAAATTTGCCTCAGTATAAATTATACTTTGAGGCTCACTCAGATCTGATGAGACTCTGATTTTAGGCAAATGAGTTAAAGCTTTTAGGCTCGTCAGGAAGAAATGGAAGTAATCTACTGATGAGGGATGTGAAGTAGGAGGCCCAGTAGCTGAACATGATGGACTTACTGTTTGTATGCCTCCGCCATACACGGGTGGAACTCCTGGTCCCCACTGTGATGGAGCTGGCAAGGTGGAACTTTGGGAAGAGTTGACATAAAAAGGGTGGGGTTCCCAGGAATGAGATTAGTGCCTTATAACGAGCTCAGCAAATGCCACTCTTCCTTGTGCCGTAAGAAGACACTGCAGGAAGGACACTTCTGATCCGCACCCTCAAGCTGGACTTCCCAGGAATGCAGCCTGTGTCCTGAGCTACTCAATCTAACAGGCTCAATCTACTAAAACACCGCTTAATCTCAAAAATCAGCATCTGTAGCTGCTAGTATGACTAATCCTTAGACACCTGCAAACCTACACACAACGGAAGACTATCACAGAACTGGCTATTCATGCCACTTTCTCCATAAGCAGACACACACAGCTTCATCCGAGCGCTGGGGTCTTCTAAGGGAAATGAAGCAAAGAGTAAGAACGAGTCTCCAAAGCAACCAGAAGGAAAGATGCTCAGAAACTTACAGAGATCCTGAAAGAGTAGCAGCTACAGACAATACTGTGGGGGAATCACTCACTTCTGGAAATATGCGAATTGTTATTAAAGTAATTCCTATATTCCTCATTCTTAGGAAATATCAGGACAATTAAAATTAGAGTAATACAACTAAGCAGTATCTTAACATCAAGAATATTATGTCTTTGTGGGAAGCTGCTTGTGGCATAGCTATTTTGGCTTGACTCTAGCTCAGCCGTTTTAGAGCTCATTGGCATTTTCTTTACTAACCAAGCTTATAGTCTCTATTTCTCTGCCAGCTAGGACTTCCCCGTAAATCAGATGACAGGCTGTTGCCGTGGGAGACTTTAGGAGTCTGGAACACGGGATTCTGCTTTCTGGTCTTGGCAGATACGAGTTTTATTTAAAGTCCCGGGACTGTCCTTGGCGGTCCATGGGAGAGGGGTGTTCTGTTCCTGAGAACTAGATAGCAAGTTTTGTGCAAGCCTGGGGTGGTAATTTTTGTATAGCCTGGAGTGAGCTCACCTCGCCATATGACGCAGTTGCTGATACTGTGAGGAGATTCTTTTGCGGTTCTTTTCTATTTAAGTGTATGCTTTGCCTTCATTAACTGAGACTTGATCAGACTCCTGTCTTGTCTCCATTCTTTGTGTCTCTTGCCCCACATTATTCCAGCCCCCTCTCTTAGGGTCTTGTTTGACTGACCTGTGGACCAGGTCACATCTTAAACCTCTATTTCCTAAAGTCTGAACTGATGCTTTCATCTCTACATTGTTCTTTTGCTCCTATATTCTCTTACTGTGAACCTGATACTTAAATAATAGGTCTGAGATTGTTGGTATGTACAATCTGCACCATGAAGACAACAAGTAACTATGATAATCTTCTGAGCATTACTCTAAAGTCAGTAATGGAAAATATAAAACAGAAGGAGCTCTATACTTAAGCATCTTCCAGTAACTAGATTTTACTTAGATACCATCATGGTTCCAAGGACTGCTCTCAGTGGGATGTTGTAAACCCTAGGGTCTCCTGAGAGAGTCTTCTCAGTACACAGCAATGGCCTCTGGAGCTCTAGGCAAACTGGAGTAAGACAAACAGACTGCAGATGCAAGCTCTGAATAACCACAGATTGTCCTCCCAGGACAATGTCCGCTAACGTCTACAAAGAAACAGCAGGCACACGGGGCACATTTGATTTTTATCCTGTGGCCTAAAAACTATTCAAATGCCTTAAAAAATATCCCCCGAGAACCATAAGTCATGCTGATAAGAGTAGCGTGAAAGTCATTTCCTTGATTTGTTTTTTCCAAGAAAATGCCTTTTAAACACAATGTAGTACCACAAAGACAAGAAAACCAACATGAACTCTCAACTGTGCTTTCCTGGTTGTATTTACCACTCAATCTGTGGTAGAGTCTTGACAGCTAAACTATGTTAGCTGCTATAATTATCTAAATAATTCAAAGGAGTCATCAATCAAAAAGTATTTTTTCAAATAAAGAAAAAGAAAGTCACAACAGAAATCTGTGGTTGTGCCTGTATTTGATGAAAACGTAGAACAAAAACAATATCCATTCGCTCTTCAGAGTGCCTATGTAATGTCACATCTTGGAATAATAGACATTCATAACTAGATGGATTTCATTGTGCATGCTTCCTAAGCTGACAGTTAAAAGCTGATGTCAGCATCATTAGAATCTTAATGAACTAAAATACTGGATGTTTCCAGACAGAATTACAAAAACAAATGCATTACTTTTATGATAAAACAAAAAAACAAAAACAAAAACTAATGTGTTTCTAAGAAAATCATGAAGAATTCTTAACTACAAAGAAATGCAGAACTATAAGGTTCCTTTAAGGAGACAAGGGTCCTATAAGTGTACATGTTCATGCTCAGGAGTAGAAGGCCAACACAAAACAAACTCAGTGCTATTTTGGGTCTCATGTTATTTTGCTCAGGCATTATTCCTTTTTTTTTTTTTAATCTTACTGGTCTTTTGCATATTTGGGGGTGTTTCAAGACAGGATTTCTCTATGTAGCATTGGCTATCCTGGGCTCGCTTTGTAGACCAGGCTGGCCTGGAACTCATAGAGATCTGCCTGCTTCTGGCCTCAAACTCACAATGATCTGCCTGGCTCTGGCTTCAAACTCACAGAGATCTGCCTGCCTCTGCCTCCCCAAGTGTGGGGATTATAGGCATGCGCCACTGCACCCAGCTGCTTATATATTATGAATTCTGATTCTGTGGCTTTATGGGTTTTGTTTTGTGTGTGTGTGTGTATTTCTTGTAGTGTTTCTTCGTGTTTTTTTTTCCTTTTTAAAAATTCTGATATGTTTGTTTATATTTGCTTGTTTGTTTTCTAAAGAGAGATAAGGAAGAAAGGCATGGAGTTGGATGGGTGGGGATGTGGGGAGGACCTGGGAGAAGGTGTGAGAGAGAAGAAACCTCAATGAAAATACATTGTATATGAAAAAAAAAAATTCAATTGGAAAGTAAAAAAAATTTAAATAATAAAAAATAAAGCCGTCAAAAAACAAAGTATTTGGTATAACTGCATTCTCACTAAGAAAATTTCTTATATAAATATGAATGCTCATATAGCTATAAAGGTAACCAATTATAAGTATGATTTTGTGATGTTTTTTTAAAGCATGATGTTACAGCAGCCCACAGCAGTGCATTCAGGCACTACCTGTACTGTTTAGAGATGAATTATATTCACTAGAGCCAACCCATTCGGTCTATCTGTACCATTTAGACATGGTTTACATTAACTTGAATCCCATTCATTCAGTTCATGTTTGTTCTAGGAATCCTAGAAAGTATGTGATCATAAGTGTGATTTTAAAATCTCTTTGTTGGGGCTGGAGAGATGGTTCAGCACTTTCTGTTCTTCTAGAAGACCCAGGTTCAAATCCTAGCACCCGGATGGCAGCTCACAAGTGTCTCTAACTCCAATTCCAGAAAATGCAGATATACGTGCAAGCAAAATACCTATATACATAAGGTAATAAAATAAAAATAAAAATTGCATTGTTGATTACTTGCATAATGGGATACCTACATAGACACAAACAAGTCAGCTCGGCAATTCATGTTGAAGCATGACTGACATCAAGCAAGCACGTCCCACGTCCCACTTCCGGACATCCCACATGCCCTTCTGAAATACTACCTCTCAGTATTCCTTTTACTAAGAAAACGCTTAAAATCTCTCAGTCTCTTGAAATTTACCTTAAAATAAGATTATTATCTAAGAAATGTCCCCTTTTCCCTTCCCATCAAACAGTTTGAGTTCATAAAATTATGATATCAGCGAAGCTATACACATCTACTGATTTTAATTTCAATAATACAACTTTAGTTTCTGAACGTTAATGTTAGAGAAGACAGCCCGGACTGGTTTCTGCGTCCTCCATGCTGAACCCTGAGGTTCAGTATTGGCCTCATCTGCCACTTTCTTCCCAGCATGCACTTAGGCTTCTCTGTGAGCAACATGAAGCAGTTTCCTTCTAGTGTCAGCCCTGCAGCCTCTCCCTCGGCCAGGTAACACTCATTCTTACAACCGTGCAAACCCACACTGCCCATTTCAAATGTCCGCTGTTTTGTTTTTTAAGAGAATAGTTAATATTAAAACAAGTAAAAAAAAAATGATTTCAACAATATATACATTGAAAACCTTAACTAACAGGAAGAGTGTTTATTTCAGACATTTGCCCCCTAGGGCTGACAGTGAGAGAATACATTTATTGTTTTAAACCTCTGAGGGTGTAGCAATTTGTTATAGCAACCAGCAAAAACTAATACACTGAGGGAAAGACTGTAACTAATCAATATAAGTAACGAACTAGTGAAACTGGTTTCAGTAATGCACTATTAAAAGGGAAATGTGTAAAGCACACAAACTGAAATGAAAAAGCAGCTCTGAAGAATAAATAAAAAATACCAGGAGACAAAACACAAGTAGCCCAGTTCTTCAATGCTGAAACAAGAGATCAAATCCCAATTATTTTACAAGTAATGCAGCATTGTCAAATGATGATTTAGGGACCTTAATAGCAAAACTTTTTGCCAAATTTCCAAATACACAGTTCCAATATAAAACAGACAAATAAAATTAAAACACACACACATACATTAGGTTTTCATTCTTAAGATATAATCACTATGTACCCTAGGTGGGTCTGGAACTCATGACCCCCTGTCTCTGCCTTCCAAGGACTGGGATTATAGTATGTGCCTCAATGCCTAGCCTGCTTATGATCTAAACTAGAATAAAAAGTCAAGCAATGGATGGAGAACTTACAACAGACAAGTAGGTGTGGCTTCTGAAAGCACATCACTGCACAGGAGGGCCCGACTGTGTGGTCTGGACGAGGAGACACAACTACCCTGACACTAAAACATCGTCATTACTGCAGGTGAGAGAGGCTGTTGAACTGAGAAGAGGCCATCTGCAGAAAGCCACACATTCTGTGCTTTAGTAGCCACTTGGTCATTCTGAGACTCACACAGGGAGATAATGAGCTGCTGTCAGCCTCCCTAGCCCTCAGTGACCCACTCTGACATCTGGACACCAGTGCCCGCCTTGGAATAAACGATGCTGCCTCAGTTTGTATGAGCAGGGAGCACACACAGCACAGGCCCAGGATTCTGGGCCAGTTTTGCTGCTTTAAGTGGGTCAAAAGGGAGATAACTACATATGAACTCTGGATAAAAATTTCAAGGAATAGTAATGAGATTTTTAAAAGAACAAAATGGCTGAACATCGGGGAACAGAAAGTTTTCTCTGTGTGCTGCTGACACCTGGCCTCCAGTACTCACCACATCACTAGCGCTAGAGAATTCATTATTAACCAGACTTTCCAGAGCCATCCATCTCACAGGCCTGTTCTCATTGTCCCCGAGACAGTGGTAGTCCATGGGAAACAAGTCTCTGGAAAGGGCATTGTCTGTGATTTTCACTTGAAGAGTGTCGTCGATGCTGAGAAGTGAAAACACAAACATTACAGGCATCAGGGATTAGGACCCACTACTCCTTATAAACAGTCTGAGTCCCACAGTGACTCCTGGACAGAACCCCAGACCCAGGGAGCACTACCCAGCTAGTGACAGTGGCAAACCCCTGACACCTACACACAGTTCCTAGCAGCCAGGTCTTTATGGATCACTTCCCGTCTTGCCAGGTAGCTCATCCCACAGGCAATCTGAATAGCCATATGTACAAGGTCTTGTTGAGAAATTGCCTTTCAAAACAGAAATAAATAAATAAATCGACAGTTTGCAGATAGTACAAAGGTAGTCTTCAATCTGATTACCTGAGTCCACAGTCCCACTTCAAAACACTTCTTCACACCTACTTATCAAGTTTTTAAAACCTATTTCTCAACTAACATGTGCTCTGGGAGCACCGTATACTGATCATCTATTTTAATAGCCTTGTTCTGTAATGGCACTTACCGTCTATGTGACTTTATCTGTGAGACTTACCTTTTGCATCTATCTCTTTAAAATCAGCATTACAGAAAAGCTTCTCAATGATTACTGCTCAATGAACACAGACTCTCTAAAGCAATGTGTCAGATGACTTGTTCTATTCTTTTACAGTAGTAGGTTTCAATAGATTATCCCCTGGGAGGCATTCCACAAAAACAAGTCTCTGTTCACGTGCTCCTCTAGATGCACACCTGCAGTACAGGTTGGGGAAGGGAGTTCCTCCCCTGGTGATGCTCAGGGGTCAAAGCCTCCAACTACATAGCTCTATTCCTTCAAAGCACAGCTTTATTCTTCTGGCTTAACCAACATATCATGTACATTGAGCCAAATATTCAATGCATACCTGAGTTTTTCTTATTGACTATAATAAGTATGCTATTATAAATCTTAAAATCAACTTAACAAAACCAGACAGTATAGTTGAAAGCAAAGCACCTACCAGACTTTCTTACCACTATCATAACATGTCTGAAATTTGACCAGATGTTCACAGTGAAGTACATGGGTAGTGACAACAAAGAAACTCTTAAATGGTAGCATCTTACAGTCAGGGGCATTAGGAATATTCTCTAGTAAGGAAAGTGGGTCTGCATTGGACAAAGACTCACTTGCCAGCTTTTTGATCACTTCCCCCAGTGGGACTGCCTTGCCAGGCCACAGGGGAAGAGGACACACTCAGTCCTGATGCAGCTTGATGAGCTGGGTGGATGGGAAAGGGAATTCCCCTTTTCTGAAGAACAGGTGAGGAGGAAGGGGAAGGAAGGGTAGGTCTGGGGAGAGAGGAGAGATGGGGCTACAGCCAGGATGTAAAGTGAATTTTAAAACTTTATTAATTAAAATTAAAGAAAATAATATCCCCAATGATCTCCCATAATCCTGACCTCCAAACATCACTGCTGTTGGCACATATAGCTCTGTAATAGTTTCCACTCCCAGAAGGAATGGACACATCTTCAGAAGTTATCCCAGAAAGAATTTTGAGATGCTGTCATAGGGCATCAGAGGTGATTATGAATGAACACATGGTGGACAATGGAAAAATGCATTAGTCAAATGTGCCCCATCGGGAGCCATAAGCCATCTTCATTTTCCTCTAAGTCAACAACAGCTTATAAATATCTCCTGGTTCATTGAGCTTTTTAATTTTTTTTAAGGTTTTTCAGATACTGTGTGCGTCTGTTAAAAATCTACTCCCAAAGACATCAGAAACTGTTCATTTTGGGGGGAATTTTCTCACCTGTGGATTATTGGCTTCTACTAATTTGCACTGACGTAGAAACAATTTAAGATTTCCCCAATTCATGTATGGCAATATCACCATGGGCTTTTCTCCTTCTTCAATGCACACATGAGTAATAGGAAGAAGGTTTCTAGAAAACAGTAAGAAATCGGGAAAAATACAAATGAAATCTAAAACCTTTTAGATTTATCTTAAATTAAAATATGGATAATTAAAAGCAAAACAAAATTCCAAACTCACTTAAAAAGATGACAACTTTTTGAAACATTTACAAATGTTCTACTTTTCAAACCAGATGTAAATAGTCCCCATATATGTAAGCTTTCTTTGTAGGATAAAAATTACTAACACAGAATGAATCCCTTTGTACTTGATTTCCTGAAAACACTCTAGCCATGCTAAATCTCCACTCCAAAGGATTTTCACAGACAGCTGAAAACGGCTTGGCCATGAGTACATTATGTTACTATCCCACTAATTTCATTATCACACTTAAAGTAAGATAATAATAATAATAATAATATGATGATGATGATTTTTTTAAAAAGCCAAATATAGTCTTTAACAGGTTGAAACTGTCACAAAAGTAAAATGTTTGTGTTTATATAGACTTTGAAAGCTGATTTTTGAAAATAAGACACACTATCTGAGTGATTGTGGGTGTGGGTGTGTGCGCACACATGCATGGCATCCTCCCTCCTCCTACTTTTCAAAGTTGTAATGTGGATTTCACCAGCCACAAACAGCTTTTATGTACAAAATAAACCAGGCATGTGGTGAATAATCTTGCCCACTTTATCTCTCGTGGCACACACATACCATCCTCCTGTGTAATGACACTCCAACTGATATGGAAATAACTAATTTTCCCCAAGGCTGTACCTATTTAAGTAATTGCCTCCTCTCTACTAAGCCAGAACTAATCACGGACTCACTTTATATGTTCAGTGTGGCAAATTCTATGCCATTACATTTACTGCGCATCTGAAACACACACATAACAATAGCCTGAATGTACTCCATTTCTTAGTAAATTCTGTTCCTAGGGATGGTTTCATAAAGAATTAATATGAAACATAAAAGGCTACATTAACAAGAATAGTCAATGGGATATCAATAGTGAAAAGTTGCAAATAACATGAGCAGCCAAGAATAATGAAATAACACGTTACAGTTGAATGATCAAAGAGAGATGGTAAGAAAACATGAAAAGAGCTTAAAGAAACTAAGCCACAAACCACACATTCACAGACAGAGGGGAAACTGCAGAAATACACCAGGAGGGGCTGTCTTTGACTTGTAAGACTACAGTAAGTTTCTAAAATGTCCTTAAAAATGTTCCCAACTGATCAGAACTGTTAAGAGGCATCTGTCCCTGAGAGGCAGGGGACCCTCCCAGGGCTTCTGCTTGCATTGCAGCTGAGTGGCAGCCATGCCAGGGAGAAACGTTAGGTAACCTACAGACAAAGTTCAAGTACGATGAGAATTCAGGTGTCATGATATTCCACACCCCTGTGCTTTCCCCTGGGCTGCTGTACATTTCCACTCAGGGAAAAAGGAGAACATGTGAAGGACTGCAGACACCCTCTTTCCTGAAGCCCCCATGCACACTACAACTCAAGACTAACCTTGAAAAAGCCAAGGCAAGCCCTGATTTCAGAGTGAGCAAGTGAGCTGGCCCACTTCTTTAATCTTAAAGGGTTATCCCTACTCTTTCACTCATGACTGAAAGTGTTTAGGATTAATGACGTTTTGTCCAGACACAACAAATAAGCTAATAACGTCAAAACTTTTAACCTATAACCCCAGGATTAAAATCCTCTGGGATTGGTGGTTAAGAGCACTGGCTGCTCTTGCAGAAGGACATGGTTTGATTCCCAGCACTCATATAGTGGCTCACACAGCTGTCTGTAACTCCGGTCTCAGGGCATCCAATGCCCTCTTCTGCCCCCTCAGGCACTGTATACACGTGGTGACAGACATACACATATGCAAAACACCCATATACATAAAATAAAAAGGAAAATAAACAACTCTGGAAGCAGAAATAAGCTTTATAGAAATGTTTCAAAGAACAAATGACGGCTCTTCACTTTGCCCATTTTACAAGGGAAAGGAGGGCAAAGAGAAAGATCTAAGGCATCAAAGACTAGATGGATGCGGTGAGAAGGCAGAGACAAGGCGGGGCGCAACTGCCTCCCGTGCTGTGCATACTTGCAGCCTTTAAAGCTGCATGTCATTCAGCATTAACAAGTGTCATCACCAGGCATGCTGGGCCAATGGGGACTTCAAACCACAAGAAATGGCTTAGGGTTCACAGACATGAAGTAATGAAAGCAGATTATTTTTAATTTATACAAGGTTTTTTGTTTGTTTGTTTTGTTTTTTGAGACAGGGCAGCGTAGCTTTGGCTGCCCTGTACTTGCTTTGTAGACCAGACTGGCCTCAAACTCACCGAGCTCCACCTATCCCTGCCTCCCCGAGTGATGGAATTACCACATCCCAGCTACAAGTATTTACTTATGATAAAAACAAACAAACACTTATGTTTACAAGTTCCGTTGGAAAAGCAGAAAAAACAGAATTTCAAGATGCTTTAAAGAGTGTCAGTGAATCTGAACCCTTCATCTCAGAACGTTAAAGCCCAAAGCAAGCCTTGTGAATTATAGGCTACAAGCAGGTAAGAAGGTGACGTGTGGAAACAGGCGACATTTCTTGCTGAGTGCACAGTCTGCATGATGGACTCTCCGGTACGGATCTTACGATTACTGTTTCATTTTATTCTATGCCTAGCTGAGCTCTAAGTGCAAAACAGGCAGCTAATGAACTGAATCAATGCGAACGAACACACAGCCATGGTAAATTACTCAGTTAAATATTTAAATATTCGGTTAAAGCGAGGTGCTGAGAAGCTGTATAGCCTAAAGCTGCAAGAGAGGATGCTGCAAATGCTTGCCTGGAGAGTTGCTTAGCCATGGCATGATTGGGGCTACTGCAGATCTAACATTCCTTCTTGGGAAAAATCTGGCTTTGTCTGCATGTCCCTGCCACAGGCTTCTGTGCTGACAAGTGCAGGCTTCTCTGGGCGAGAGAACTGGCTTGGAGTCTAAGTCCTCAGCTGGCACAGTAGACTAGTGGAAAGTGTTGCTGGCCTTCCTTCTAGAGTCTGTGTAACACACATCATCAGGCACTCAAAGCCCTGGCAAAAAATGGTACTCCAAAAGCCTCAAGGAAACATTTTTTTGTTTTTTTAAACAAATATAACTTAGTTTCCTTTCTTCCTACTTTTCTTGTTAAGCAAATACAGCCTAAAGGGGGGACTGTCTATCCTCTACGAGTGAGGATTGCTAGGCTTGGGGATGAAACTGGCCAATGGACAGCAACATTCTTCAACTACACAACTGAACTCTTCCAAGGAACACACTCACTGCTCCTTAAAGCTGTGTTCAACTTTTTTTTTTCAAAAGTCTGGTTTCTTCAATGAAAATTTTAAAAATGAGTATTTATTTTTATATTAGTCGGTATCTACATCATAATAAACCTAATGCTATGACTATCTTAGGATCTGAACTTTTTAACTTCCTACCCTAAACAAAGTATGTTTCCTTTTTCTTCTGCTGCTGAGATTTACTGGACCTTAATGCCGCCTTCATCTCAGCTGATCAGAAGCTAAGAATTATGTTGTGTTTAATCCCATCCAAACAGATGTCCTCTACTCTTGGCTAGTTTTCTTTTCTACCACCACAATGCCAAAAATCTGTCTCACTTTCATTACCACAGTACTTATTTTTATGTGGCTATCATCTTTTTAGGCCCTCAAAAAACAAAATGAAAAGAAGAAAGTTTGTGTATTCATACTTTGTATAAGAGCTCATGCAATTGTCCAAGTCCACTGAAATGTAAACTGATGGTGCCCTCTGCATACATACTTCACTTATCTTTCCCAGAAGTCCTTAGACTCTTCCAACACACAAAGTCATGGTTCACTTTTCAGATATGTGAAATTCTCAACAGTCATACAAATTAAGCTGCGTAACAGTCCTTGTGTGTGGTATATGTACATGTGGGTGTGTGCACAAGTCTGAGCATGTGCACAGAGGTTAGAGGTCAATATCATATGCCTTCCTTGACTGTTCTCCACTTTGGTCTTTCTTTAACTTAGAACACACTGATTCAGCTAGGTTGGCCAATGAGCTCCAGATATCTACTTGTCTGCACCCCAACAATTCTGGGTCATAAATGTGTTTACCTCCCATTCCTCTATAGGATACTTAAAAATATATATATTTACCAGCTGAGCTTAAAGGTGCATAACTTTACTTCCAGCACTTGAGTACTTGGGAGGCAGAGGCAGGCAGATCTACATAGTGAGTTCCAGGACAGCCAGGGCTATATAGAAGCTCTGTCTAAAAACAGACAGCCAGACAAACAACTTTGCAATGATACTGATACTGCTGTCCCCAATGATTGCTGGTCTAGAAGAAGCTGTTAAAAGTTCTTCAAATACTTTTCGTGAAATCATACTATGATTTTAAGAGCATATGTAAGAGATGAAGTATACAGAATGTGCTACCATTCAGTAAACTACTTAAGTACCTTTTTAAATTGGGACAGGGATTTATAGTTACCAACATGAAAATCTAGAAAGTGTTTCTGTTACATTAAGAAATGCATTAGGGCTGGAGAGATGGCTCAGAGGTTAAGAGCACTGGCTGCTCTTCCAGAGGTCCTGAGTTCAATTCCCAGCAACCACACGGTGGCTCACAACCATCTAAAATGAGATCTGGTGCCGTCTTCTGGTATGTAGGTGTACATGCAGACAGAACATTGTATACATAATAAAATAAATAACTCTTAAAAAAAAGAAAAAATCGCAATTAAAAAAAGGAATGCATTAATTTCATTGAATATAACAATACTGTCCTTCTTAAGTGTATGTATACTGGAAACACAGTAAAATATTGAGATATCTAACAAAGTATCTCTATAGACAAATACATAAATGACTATTTCTAGATACACAGATCTCTACCACAAACAGACACACACATACACAAAAACAGGCACACATATATGCACGAGTGCATACTCATAGCAAACATGGCAGACCATTAACCTTACACATCCAAGGGTGATTGACTATTTTCGTCAATGGTGTTCTATATATTTAAATTTTTCATCACAATTGTCTTTAATGTGTGTATCACTTTGTCATATTTTTAAAGGGGGACAGATATATAATATGTATATACAATTTTAGAAAGCTTAGTGTGCCCATTTATTATTTGTGTTATCTATCTTCTTCATCCTTTACTGTTTGCAAATTGTGTTCAATGAGCATGCACTTAACTTTATATTCAGAGAAAAAAACAAACAAACAAACAAAACACGCTATTCCAAAAGAATTCCATTCAGAACCAGACATAATATTCTGGATGGGGAGTTGTGTTGTGCTTGGTGCTGAGGTGTGCACTCTGCTCTCACCTGTGATGGAGACCTCGCAGCTTACAGCTCTCAGTAAGCATCATTGTCACCTGAACTTCAGACGCTTGGTCTATACAAAGAAAAGACACTGCCGTGAATAACGCTGTATCTGTGACACTAACCTTTCATTATTAAATATCATTTACTGCAAAGAATATTTTCACAGTAAGTTACAAGCAGCCGAAAGTTGCATGGCAGCAAAAAGAACCTTGCTGAAGAGGTCAGCTTTCACATAAACTCCTGAGTGGATGACAGAATTTGGTAAGGTTCCATAAGCCATGGAGAAAAGGCAGCAGCAGATTTGGAAAATACATGAGGCAACAGAGGGTTCACTCCCTCTTCAATAAGATGCAATACAAACAAACTATTTAGGGAATACTGACTCCCAGATGGAGCCCAGCAATACTATAAAATGACTCTCGGTCTCAGTACTAAGGGAAGATTCCCAGGTTGAACTAAGAGAGGCCATTTCCCCATCAGACTCATACAGATAAAAAATTCAGTTGCCCACCAGTTTGGGCAAGAGGGTGTGCAAACAGACTCATCAGTAGAGTCCTGGGAAGGCGATGGGAGAAGCGACATTGACAAGTTTGAGAATGCACTTGCACCTGCATCATCAGCCAAATGTGGAGCCATCGAGACCCACATGGGCTTCCTGGAGTACCCCACACAGACAGGTTAGCAGGTGTTGACAGTGAAAGTGTACATTAAATCTCCGAAGCAAAGTGTAGTAAAGGTTATGTTTTAAAATCAAAATTACTTGAAAAATCAAAAACCCAGCAGTGTGTTTTCCCTGACTGGTGTGAAGAACCATATATTCTTTATGTTGGTTACTTTGTGTTGGGATAACATATTTTGCACCTTTCTGTACTGTTTAAACTTTCTGAACTTACAAAGTCTCACTATATAGCCTACGGCAGCCTCCAACTTCTGACCCTGCTGCCTCAGCCTCCTGCATGCTGTGGTGACAGGCACGCTGTGCTGAGCCTGGCTCCATTTTATTGTTAGCCTATAAATTCATGGGTTTTCATCCAGGGAATATCTGACTTCAGTCTTTGGAAACTGACACTGGATATCCATTAGTTCTCTCTACAAATTTATTAAACTTAAAAAAAAAATCCATTTTTCCCCATTTAAAAAAAAAATCTGTGTTCTCTAAAACAAAACCTAAAAACCCATAATTTACTTTTTTTGTAGAACTACTACTTGTGCAACAGGCAATAAGATGCAATAAAGCACAGACCTCTGAGAGGGAAGCCTGTTGTCAGTACATAATATCAACACTCTGAAAGGTAAACTGTGAAGTGACTCAGTCATGTGGCACTATGCAAACAAGTACCCACTGAATATCCCTCAGCCCATATAAGCCACAGCCGGCTGCTAAGGACTCCCTGTGCTTTCTCCTGCTTCCCTCCAGTTAGGGAGGGAGGGCACAGTCATTACAGGGAGGCTAAGCAGTGGGCTCAGCTCCAGCACAGATGAGAAAGCTTATCCCAGGACTGCAGGATCCATACCTTGTTTTCTAATCATTATTTCCTTTCAACCCTAAACCAAACCAATTCTGTGTGGAAACTTCTTTTTGTTAATTCAGGATTCACTGCGATCCAGAGTATTCATAAATCCAAAATTATTGGCATTAAAATATTTCCTTAAGAAAAATACAATTATTTGCTAATACAATTAGCAAAAGATAGCTCTTTTGCTAAATTTGTGGCTCAAACCTCATATTTATAAAGAGTGAAATATAAAAGGGGTCATGTAAACTATCCTTCAAATCTAGTCAGAAAGCCCACTACACTCTAACAAAATAGTAACTGTTTGGGAGCTAAGGGGAGCTGGTAAGCAAATACTAAACAAAACAGCAAGTTAAATCATTTGTTTATAAAAGGTAAGAGTAGTGTGGAGGGTTTTAAGTACTGACAACAACCTTCCATGGGAAATTTTGCTAAATTATAGGGGATTCCAGACATTTTAGTTAGACTAGTAAAACCCAATTTTTTAGGAATAATACACACACTTCCTCCATCCTTTCCACGTATTCCTTTAAGTAAATTCAGAAACAAGTATTATCATTTAACTTTGTAAATGAAAATCTAAAAAAAAAAAAAAAGCACCATCCAACCAAAAGTAATTTCCCCTCAGTCTCTGCAAAGTGCTTACTTTCTTCCTGCGTTGGAGAGAAGCATGGGCCTTACAAGCATGGCAGCCATGTAAAAAGCCAGGAATGGTGGCATGTGCTTATACCCCTAGCCAGCACTGTTGAGACAGATCCAGGTGGATCCCCAAAACTTGGGGACCAAGCTATCTGAAAAGCTCTGGGTCCCAAAGAGGGACCTGTGAATTGGCTGGAGATGGTTCCGTGGTTAAGAGCACTGGCTGCTTTTCCAGAGGACCGGTGTACAATTCCTAGCACTACCTGGGGGCTCACAACCATCTGTTTCAGGGGATCCAACACACTCCTTGGGGACTGAGGCAATCACGTGGTACAAATATACACATGCAGGCAAAACACTCGTATACATAAAATAACGTAAAAATAATTTCAAAACAATAAAGATGACTAGCACTTGATTAAAGAAACCTAAGGTTGACTCCGGGTCTCTCTGCACTTACGCACAAATGTATATGTACAATTGCTCACCCACTGGGGTGGGAATAGGGGCTGACAATGGGGGCTGTCTCAAAAAGGCATCTCTTAGGGACTCTATACAGAGTAAGAGAAAAAGGACAGGGAATGAAAGTTAAACAGCATATATCTATATAAGGTACTGTGGATCTGAGGACATTTCACTTTTTTATACAACTGTTGAAAAGAAAACTAATGACAATGTTTAATTATGTAGGATAAAGGATGGCATGAGAGAACTTTAACAGGAAAAACTGAAAGTTAGATACAGCAACAGCTGAGTTAGCATATGCAATTATGCAATTTAACTACAGTTAGAATCATATCTAATAAATGCTTAGTAAGTTAGAAAACTATTTTCTGTACCTAGTGAGAAACACCTAATTCTCAAAAATTAGCCTACAAGTCATACTAATATAAACTAATTCCAAAGGTCTGGCATACACTGAGACAGGGAAAAGAGTTTTCCTAGCTTGAGTCACGCACAAGAAAACTATTATGGAAACAGCATGTAAAACAAAACAAAACAAAACAAAAAACCCTACCTTTAACTGTTTTTACAAATGTTTGCTTTTCTTTATTTGGATCTTTTTCATCTACTAAAATCCCATGGAAAATACGCCCAAAAGTACCTAAAAGAAAAAAATATCAGTTAATGAGGCCATATGATAATCTTCACAACATCACAAAGCTTTCTAGCAATATGACCAAACGGTGACAAGTACAGCTGCTGTTAATTCTTGCTCCAGAATAAGCTGGACCAAAGCTAAAGCTGTTAAAAGCCATTCATGAGTACAAAGCAGCTTGCCTTGAAAAATCCCACATGCAAACTAAGTATATGAGAATATTTTTCATAATTTCTCTAAATAAACTAGTAATATGGTCAGGAGCACTGAAGCAGTTACAGGTATCAGCTGAGTCTCTGGCAATCACCTCAAAGCAATGACAAAGGGAGAAAATGGACCCCCTTTTGATGCAGACTTTAATGAAGAAAGGGCTGAGGAATGCAAATCCTGGCTTCAGACAGGGGTTCGTTCTATGCCTCAGTCTCAGACGAGGTGACTGGACTCTCAGGTCATTATGGGTCAAACGTGCTCCTAAAGCCCTCTTACAGCAGAGAGAAATTAAGACACTTCTATGGGGGCAAAGCAGTGGTTAAAACAGAAATGTGAAAATCCATACAGATTTATTAGTAATTTCCTGATTGCTAAAAAATAATTTTAAAGAGGTTTCTAATGAAATGATCTCAAAAAAAAAGACATGTTATTCTTTTTCACAAGACCATTTTTTACTTCCTTTCTTTCATAATTTAAAAGAAATGCCTGAAACAGTTTAGCTCTCCGTGGATACCACACACACCCTGAGCTTTAGTATCTTTCACTGTGTGTGCTGAAGTCACTGGTGCCCGTTTGGAAGGTCCCGTGAGTCACAGACACTGACTGATGCAGATGCTGTTGGCAGGAAGGGTTTGGAGGATCTGTTTGGAGTCCTCTGCACTGTCAGAGGAGCCCCTCCCCTCCACCCAGCTCAGCAACACAGACCTGCCCCCTTCCAGCCCTGCTCAGACACTACAGATCTCCTGCTGCCTCCTTGGTCCCATACCTAGTCCCAATTCACATATTCCAAACACAGACTGTAAAGGCAAAAGTAACTATGGGCAAAGCCCACACTAAAGCACGTGTGTACACAGGTTACCTTACCACAGGTCACGGCACATAACAGTTTATTCCCTCATACCCTGTCAGGATATCTAGATATCTCTTTTTAATTCTGTCTAATCTGACAGAAGAAAAGTGGCATGTAACTATTGTTTGATTTGTAGTTATCAGATTTCCAGTGAACCTCACCACTTTTCAAAACATAGCCAGTCATGTTTTCTTTTCTGAAAGCAAAAGTTCTTTAAAAACAAAACAAAACAAAAAACTATTATGGCTCCAAAAACACCTGGTTCCAAATCTGAGCAAGTTAAGATTACTGAAGTTAAGATTACTTGCTCCATCCTGTTTAGAGACTCTGGAAGCTTAAGCATAACCGTTAACTCTGTAGGAAATGCTGTCTGGCCTGGTTATTCTCTTTAGACTGCAGATAGATTTGAAAACTAGTTTTTCTTAGAAAATGGATATAGGCAGGAACAGTATTCATACATTGTAAAACAGATCAGAAATAAAAATATGCTTCCATTAAGTAACATTTGCTTTTAAGGCATTTTAGTTTCCTCTCTTAGCTGAGGCTAGCTTCCAGGAGTCCCAGCAAACAGAATGGGTTGATGCGGACCAAAAACAATCCAGAATGAACTGCAGCAAGGAAACAAGTATCCGCTACCTAAAAGTGTGAAGAGTTCAGGGCAGTATTTCACTGTTAATTCCTGACCTCCTTTTTTATCCGCCTCCTTAATCAAGACCTAAAACTCAAAAAAGAAAGCAGAGACCTGCAAGCAGGGTGAAAGAGTACTGGATATGTCAAAAACAAATTCCGCTAATTCTTTCACATGCACTGTTTCGTCTCACCTCTTAACTACTCCAAGAGTGAGCAAGACTATCAGACTGTCAATTCTACTGGAATTCTAAGATACTGCGTGATTTCTTAAATATCATACAGGCTGCACATCGTGGGACTAGAACCTGAGCCTAACCCTGAAGCCCATCCATACACTTGATCAGCCACAACCCAGAAGAGAACATATTAATTTGAATATTTTAAATACACCTGCAGGGTACTGATCACTCTAAATAAGAATAGAATACACTTATAGATAACAAATACGAGTCTTGTTTTATCATACTTCAAAATCAAGACGGTCATCAAAGCTGCTAGGGCACACTGACTAAAATCTTAAAAAAAAAAAAAGAGAGAGAGAGAGAAAATAAAATCTTTTTTTTTTTTTAACAAAACTGAAAATTTAGAAAAAATAAGTACCTTCTTGAAGTACATCTTTCAGTGTGATCCTTTCCCTGGATATTGCTATATCCTTCACCTTGGCTTTGGCCTCCAAAAGAGTGACACTTCTCAAGTCGTTCTTCTCTATCCGCAAGGTAGGGTAACCTGAGGAGCCAACAAAGCCAGACCAAGCAATATAAATACCCTCCTGTGACAGTGCGGTCAGCTAGTCACTACAGCCTGCCAGACCAAGCAATATAAATACCCTCCTGTGACAGTGTGGTCAGCTAGTCGTTTACAGCCTGATTATGAAGGGTATGTAGATGTTACAGAAAGGGGCTGGAGGGATGGCTCAGTGCTTACGAGCACTCACTGTTTCGTCTTCCAGAGCACCCAGGTTCAAATCCTACATGGCAGCTGACAGCTGTCTATTAACTCCAGGTCCAAAGGAGCTGACATCCTCACATAGACATACATGCAGGCAAAAACACCAATGCACATACAATAAAAATAAATTTAAAACATGTATTGAGGAAAAACAGTGCCATCCATCAAAATACTACCTCTAAATGTTAAAACAAGAGATGCTAAAAACACGAATACTTTCACTTTGAATGCCTTTAAGAACAAATGATACAAGGTTTGAGTTAGACTTTAGTCCCTCTCTTATTTAGTTTTTCCTCAGATGATTTTTCAATATATCATGTAACAAAAGATCTTTTCATGTTTAAGGTAGGCATTCTAAACTAAAGTTTACCTTTAGGGAGGATGGTGGGGTTGGAAGGGTTGAAAGTACATGGAATGATATTATATAATCATCTATATTACACTTAAAAAACAGATCTTTTCAAATGAAGAGATGTTGAAAAGCATCACTTCTAATTAATTAAATACGTCATTATCTGGTGTGGTGGTGCATGCCTTTAATCCCAGCACTCAGGAGGCAGATGTAGGGGATCTCTGAGTCTGAGGCCAGCCTGGTCTATAAAGAGAGTCCAGGACAGCCAAGATTATACAGAGAAACCCTGTGAAAACCAACCAGCCAATCAATCAAATACATCAACACATACAATTAAAATACATCATCAATTTGATCACTCTTGTTTGCATTCACACTGCTGATGCCATTTTGAAGTTCAAATTTAGGTTTGCTCAGTTTCCATCCATTCTCAATACAATGACAACAAACGAATTTACTGCCTTAAATTAAAGTTTTCATGCCAAGAAAAAAGTTAGGATAAAAAGAAGAACCAGTGTTGGCAAATAGAAACTAAAATGGCATTCCTAATGACTTTTAATAGATAATGGAAAGAAAGCAAGGAGGGTGGGCATGGTTAGCAATGCCTATACCCAAAGATGAGTCTTTTTTGTGCTTTTAATTCCACAAGACATTTTCACAATGTCTTGGGTTTGTGGTCTGTTCTATTTTATTATTTTGAAAAATGATTGGCCAACATATTTTTCAATGTTTTTTTCTGCCTCCTTTTCTTTTTGAGGCAAGGTCTCAGTAGGCAGCACATGCTGGCTCAGAACTGATGATCTGCCTCTACTTCCCAAGTACTGGGACTGTAGGTATGCTCCACTATACTCCTTTCCTTTTATTACTACTGTTTTGTTTGGTTTGATGCAGGGTCTCACTACATATCCCTGGCTGGCCTGGAACTCACTCTGTACCTCAGATTCACAAAGATTCTCCTGCCTGTGTGTGCTAGGATTAAAGGTGTGCACCACAATGCATGGCCTTCCTTTTCAGTCTTAAAACAAATGTATATATTGGACTGTTTAAACAGTATTTTGTGGAGGTTGGAGAGAAAGCTCAGTGTTTAAGAACCCTTGTTATTCTTATAGAGGACCCCAGGTTAGGATCCCAGCAACTGTATGACAGCTCACAACTATCTGTAACTCTGGTTCCACAGAATATAATGCCCTCTTCTGACCTCTGCAGGCACTTCATGCACATGGTCACATACACACACGCAGGCAAAACGCTCATACATAAAATAAAAGAAAGGTTAAAGCTTTTTCAATCTTTTTTTTCAGAATACATTAATAAATGCGTTATCTCGTTCTTTATGATAATGTCCAAAATTAAGAACAAGAAATAAGTTCACATTAATGACAAATTTTTAATATGTTAATATATTTTCACTGGCTTTCTTAAAAGAAAAATACTTAGCATGTAGTCATTGAATTATCTATTTTATATGGTCCTACTGACAAATAAGAACTGGCTCTAAGAAGCAAAACCTGGCATGTCAACATTAAAAGCAATGGTGTGCTCTTCTGAACAGGAGTGACTCTCACATTTCCCATGGCTCTTTCATGCAGGGCTTGTTACATTTCTTTCTCAAGAGTGATAGTAGGTGCTGCTATGATATCTCTTAAGTTTCTTGTCTTCCCTTCGCTCTTGCCATTGTCTTAGTGAAGGAAATAAGTCAATTATGCAGAACTGGCCTCTTTGCTCTTGGCATATCATTTATTTTCTTCTGTCCCTTTATTACATGAAAGCTGCAAGTCCTTCAGCCTTGATTAAATCCAGGCTAATTATTTTAAACTGAAACATCATATCCACAGGTACAAAATATCTGGTTTTTACATTTTTTGTACTGTTAAGTTTATCAGTGAATTTAGGGGAAGATTTGAGCTAGCTAATGATAAAGCCTTTTATTCTTAGAGTTTTCACCAATGATAATCTTTCCTAAATAAAGTATTTTGGTAAGGATTATTAATGTCATTTTCTAAGTTTATCATTCCTTTCACATTTATTAGCTGGGCGCCTTCCATAAAAAAGAAAAGAAAATTTTGTTCTAACCAACCAGCTCATTTCCCTGCAATGCAGTTCATTTGGCCAGCTGTCAGAATAATAAGGTATTGATGGATCCCTAGTTATCAATTATGCTGGGCAATTTTAACCATTATAAATGTGTAGATTGTTACTCATCTTTTGTCCCAATTCATTGCAGCCATTATTCTCTTGTGCACTCAATGGCTCCATCCGTGGTCAGTAGGAGCTTCTATCTGCAGCAACATCCTTGATATGTTGCTCAGCTACATGTCTCAGATTTGTCCTGTTCATTTCCTGATCCAGACCTGGATCTTCTGCTCTTTCTCCTAACAATTCTGATTCTTTTTCATTGGAAAAACTTTAGAAAGATCACAACAGGGCATCGGGAATACGATGGTTTGAATACTAATGGCCGCAATAAGCTTAAGTCACCCCTGGGACTGTTTGAAAAGATTAGAAGGATTTGGAGGTGTGGCCTTGTTGAAGGAAGTGTGTCACTGAGGGTGGGGGTGGGCTTTGAGGTTTCAAAAGCCCATGTCAGGCACAGGCTTGCTTTCTTCTCTCTCTCAATAGTTTTGATGTGATTTTTTTTCCTCATTTATTTATTTGATTTGATTTACATCCTTGTAGGCCCTTCCCTCCTCCCCTCCCAGTCCTACCCTTTCTCCCTCCCTTTCCCCCTTTTCTTCAGAAAAGTGGAGGTCCCCTTCCCATCCACCCCAGCTCATCAGGACTGAGCAACTTGGCCTGTGGCCTGTCAAGGCAGTCACGCCAGGAGAAAGAGATCTAAAAGCTGGCAAGTGAGTCCATATCCTATGCAGTCCCTACTTCCTTGCTAGAGTACCCTCTTGAAGCCTAAGCTGCCTATCTGCTGTATCTTTGTACAGGGCCTAGGTTCAGTTCATGTATGGTTCTTGGTTGATACTCTGTTGTTTTCTTGTGGAACTCCTGTTACTTTCAGGTCCTTTTCTCTTTTTTCCCACTATTCCCCAAGACCAATGCATTGACCAATGTTTGGCTATGATTCTCAGCATCTGTTTTGAGGCGCTGCTGGGTAGAGCCTCTCCGAGGACAACTCTGACAGGCTCTTACCTACAGGCTTAGCAGAGTATCTTTCATAGTGTCAGTGGTTGGTAATCTCTGATAGGGTGGGTCTTTGATTGGGCCAGGCATCAGTTGGGCATTCCCCCGATCTCTGTTCTCTTTTTATCCCTTGTAGGCAGGATTAATTTTGGGTCAAAGTTTTTGTGGGTGGGTTGGTGTTCCCTGACCTTTATTAGAAGACTAGTCTGGAGGGTGTCCTCTTCAGTCTCTACGGCCTCTGCTACCAGGAGTCTCTGTTTGAATCCCCTCACATCCTCCCAGGAGCCTATCCTGACTTAGGTCTCCAGCTTGTCACAGAGATGTCCCCACTGAGCCTTTCTCTTATGTTTAGTTTTTCCATATTTACTGATGCCCTACTATCTCTAAATTATATTCCAGCAAAGACTTAATTATTACATGTATATTTCACATCATACTGTATGTAATAAATCTGTCAACTAATTATTTTTTTTTAAAGAATTACTTTAGCTGGGCAGTGGCACATACCTTTAATCCCAACACTTGGAAGGCAGATGAAGGTAGAGGTCTGAGTTAAAGGCCAGCCTGGTCTACAGAGCAAGTTCTAGGATAGCCAGCGCTACACAGAGAAACCCTGCCTCAGAAAAACCAAAATAATTACTTTCCTCAAAATACCTAACTCTGAAGTACATGAAAATAAAAATGGGCTGAGAAGAGTGGCCTATAAAAGGCCAATCTAAGCTACGTGCTAGAGTCCCACGCCAGTCAGAGCTAAAAACAGTTAAAACATTCATCAAAATTCTGTTAATGAGAAGGAAATTAGAGCTAAAAAATGGCTCTGTAGCTAAGAGCACTCAATGCTCTTCCAAAGGACCCAAGTTCAGTTCCTACCACCCAAATCAGGCACTTTCTAACTGCCTGTAACTTCAGCTCCAAGAGGATCCAACACTTCCGGCATCTGTGGGCACGAGCACTTATGTACACACACAGCTGGGTAGTGTGGGGGTACACACCTTTAATTCTAGCACTTGGAAGGCAAAGGCAGGCAGATCTCTGAGTTTGAGGCCAACATGGTTTAACAGAATGAGTTCCAGGATAGCCAGGGCAATGCAAAGAGACCCTGTCTTGAAAAACCAAAATAAATAAAATAAAATTCCATGCACATAACACACCAATGGTAACTAGCTTTGCATTAAGATCAGAAGACAGTGTAAGGGGCTGGTGGACACTCCATGACACAAAGCACAGTTGTCATGCTGGAGACCCTGGGGTCAACTCCACATCAGATGAGTAAAACCAATGCAAAGTCCTTACGTGCCCATGAGAACATTAGCTTACTACTCCATATAACTTCCTGAAGACCTTCAGTCCGGATTTACATAAAATTGATTTATTAGCTCTTTTAATATAATTAACTATGAAAATCTCTCCAAAGCAAAAACTAGCTGTAACAATTATTTTTACTTTAAATATCCTAATTTTTTATTTGATGCTCTAAGAAACAAAAATTGAAGATCAACTTTTGCACAAGTTAAATGCATGTACATTAATCATTAATTCCACAAATACACTAAGCATATTAGGGCCACAGACAGAGACCATATGCAAACAGCTTTAGAATTAAATTAACTCTTACTGGTGATAGGAGTTGCATTGTTGGGTGTGTCGGCTCTCAGATACTGAGTCGTCTGGGTGGATGGCTGAGATAGCCCTTGGGAACTACTGCTGGCACTGATGCTGCAAATAATTTTGAGAGAAATATTTAACAAGTGGGCCTCAATGAGAAACTTCTTTTCCATACATATAAAATACATGCAGCTTTATAACCTGACTGAAGTTCTGACAGAGATCACAATTAACACATAAATCTCTCTTGGTATTTCATACTGAACTCCTAAGTGACTTCACAACATAGGGCTCAACTTTGTCTTTCATGTGTATTCCCAAAATGACCAAGCATGTCATCAAAGCAAAATTATTCAGAACAGGATACATCGGGGAATTATGGCTCACCTCTCTAGAAAAGAGCCCATGTCAGTTAAGCTGGCTTGCAGAAAAGGAGAAAATCAAACTCTTTTAAGTGACAGCCCAAATCAAATGCTTTAGTCAAGTAGTCACAAACTTAATCAGTGTGTCATGCACAGAGCAGAGAGCATTCTCTCTGGCTTGTTGTTTAATCATACACATTTCTCCCTTACCTTCCCCTACCCCACTTTTGGAATTCATGGTTCTCAGAAATCTAGACTTGAAACATTACATTACAACATACTTTCTAAGTAAGAGAAGACCCTGGAGGAGCCCCTGAAGGTGGCGGGCTCAACTCTTGTTAATCAGGTGTTTGCAATTACTGTAAAGCAATGGTTCCCAAGCACATTCTTGCATCTTTTCAGTGCTCCAGGTTGCCCTTGGGCACATTTTGATCTCACTGCCTTATTCCTTTTAATTCTGTAGCCGTGAAGAAGAAAAGCAGATTCAGCACAAAGAGGAAAACCAGGCAGCTAGACAGGACTTCTGTAACTGCAGAGGCAGGCACGGAGCCCACCAGAGGCTCCAAAAGTATCACATAGGTACAGCCTTCTGACCTGACTGATCTTTGTACCTCATCACTGTATTTTCAAAACCTAGTGACTACAATGAAACTGGTGATCAATTGCTATTTAAGCTGGAACACTTAAACATGAATTTGTATTTTATCAATTTGAAAAGCCCAAACATGCATGTGAAAAATGTAAAGACATAAAGCATCCAAGTAATGAGTACTGTAAGCTCTATGCAGCCTTTTACCAGGAATATAATTTGGAATTACCCACGTTTGTGGGTAAAGTACTGGGATGGGTGCACTCAGATAAGCATTTGGAGAGCATCTGTGTGCACAAGACACGCTACTCAGTATCACCTCCATGTGGAATGCCTGTTAGTCTAATGGGATGCCCTCAGCATGCTGGAGATGCTCACATTTCAGATTATAACTTCTTCCCATGAGCATGCAGTTCTGTTTCCCAGCAACTTTGCTGAAGGGACTTTCAACTCGGGAATGTAACAAAGATTTGTCAGGCCATCGTGTGGTTGGAGTTCTGGAAGTTATTAAGTAGTGATTTATGTGGGTCTACATGTGTAGTTGGTCATAAGCAAATGGAGAACATAAACCTGTAAATCATAATTGCCCACACCACCAGCTGCACAGCTTAGAAACTATTCAATCCTTCTGGGGCCTCAAACTCTTTGTGGATAGAAGGAGCATAAAGCTACTTCCAACAAGACTGCTGAAAGGGTTTCACGGAGGATGTGTAGATGTTGCTGAGGACACTGCTTGGTCCTCAGACACACGTTATAATAATATGCACCATGTCCCCAACCTTAGAAATGAAAAGGACCTACAGGGTATGTGTTTTTGCTGGGCATGTCTCAAAGATTTCATTAAAAGTCAAATTTGTTACAAGTTCAGCATTCAGTGCAGGGAAGGGAAGGCTGCATCTCAAAGGGGAAGCAGATGAGGAATCCTCCTCAGAAGTGGAGCGAGAAAACCTACCTCACAAGATTTCTGTGAGGTTCAATTTCATGATATAGGTGAAAATGACACAAATATTCCCTGCAAGGTACGGCTGAGTAAACTGACAACTGACCGGTAGGTGGCACTCTTGTACCACCTAAAAATGTCTGAGAGGGCAAGCAGTCAGGCTTTATGGATATCTATGCCAGACTTTCATTTCCTTTACAGACACCAGGTGAGAAATGAGCAAAGCAACAGTGGAGGAAAGAATCTTTCTTTGGAACCCAGAACTTACTATTATAAGAAAAGCAAGGGGCAGTCACAGACCTGCCCCTGACACCCACAAAGCCCACACCTTCACAGCTATGTCACGGGGGAAAGACATATACATTTGATATAAATATATCAAGTATAAATATATCAAGCAAGTAAGCACCCTGATTTGTTTTAGGATAAGCTACGAATCTGGACGAGAATCTTCAAAATACTAAATTCTTACTGTTTCTAGTGAGTCATCTATTTATCCATTCATTCAATAAATATTCATCAAATGTCCGTCGTGTGACAGGTATGGCTCTGCTGCTGAGGACACAGCAGTGAGCATGGAGTTCCAGCTGGGACTTCTGTCCTGAATGTCCCATCGGGGCAAACCACAAACTCTATGGCGACAGCTAAAAAGCTAAGTACCTGTCACTCCACCCTCTCCAACACCTCCCCAGTGCCTGGTACATCGAAATGCTACCAGGGCCCAAAACACAGGAAGTTAACCACTCAGTGAAAGAGAAGCCACGCCCATGGAATGGGAGAGCATAAACCAGGCAGAGTGCTTGCTTCAGTCAGCAGCTGTTGAAACACGATGAAAAAGGAATTATTTAGTGTAATAAATTGACTTTTCCGTTTCTATTCATTCTTCATTCAAAAGAGTTGCTACATGTCCTGGATAGGTTTTTGTCAAGCTAGAGTTGTTTCAGAAGAAGAAACTTCAATTGAGAAAATGCTCCCATCAGACTATAAGGCATTTCCCTGATTAATGAATGAGCCATGTGTGAGGGCCCAGCTCACTGCGGATGGTTCCACCTCTGAGCTGGTGGACCCAGGGTGTATAAGAAAGCAGGCCTAGCAAGCCAGTGAGCAGATCCTTCCTTCATGTCTTCTACATCATCTCCTGCCTTGACCTCCTGCCCTGACCTCCTGCCCTGACTTCCCTCCATGATTGAGAGTGATCTGAGAATTACAGACATAAATAAACCCTTTCCTCTCCAAATTGCTTTTGGTCATCATACTCTATCACAGCAAGAAAATCGCTAACTAAGCTGGGCAGTGGTGGCATTCACGCAGAAGACAGACGCAGGCTGATCTCTGAGTTCAAGGCTAACCTGGTCTACAGAGCAAATTCCCAGGGCTACACAGAGAAACCCTGTCTCAAAGAAGAAGAAAACAAAAGAAACTCTAAGACTCTATATATTACTATGTATGCCAGTCTGTTAAAACAGTAAGTGTAAAAACAAATACAGAAAAACAAAAATAAAAAACCCAACACTTCACCACCTTAATGATGCGAGTAGTGGGATACTAGAAAAAAATACAAAGTAGAAAAGAAAAATGAAAACACTACCAAATAACACATCCAAGCACCTCATACACAAGGAATGAATTTCCCAGTCACTAAGGTGGAGATCACAGAGCAGGAAGCTATAGACAGATCTCTCTGTGGGAGACACATCCTCTGCCCCTTCAGGACAGACTCACCTGGTGTAATGGACTACAGATCAGTCCTCCGTTGGGAGAGAGGAAAGCCCCACATATGGACTCCATGTGTCCCTGTTGAGAGCACATCTCAGGACAGCTACACACCCTGCCTCCAAAGAAACTTTCTATGTGACAGGAGGCTGGCTCTCGAGTGTTCACAACGAATCAGCTGTCTAGAGTTCGTGGGGGTCCCATGAAGCCTCCCAGGGTACAGAGCCTGGCACGCTGCACATACTTTATATAACTTCGATATGAAATGACAGAAGATAGTCTCTCTGCTTTGCACTAACACAATGGTACAATCCTAGAAGTCACTGTCTTTAAGTCTGTTTCTGGGTCTTGATTACACAATCACAAGAGGACTCTGTGTAGAGAGGAGCAGCAGGCACCTCTTCAGCAGAGCGCCGCATAGGAACCTGGGCACCACCATTAGGTTGCCTGGTGTGTCGCAACTCCTAGGAGGAAGAGAATACCTGAAGAAACCACGATTACCATGCTGCATCAGTCTGAGAATGAAATCGCCATGGCAGCACTTGGACTGAGACGGACTACCTGTCTAATATCATTTCATTAAAGCCTGCAATCTGCTTTACACATGAGAAGGCTATATAAGGTTAGTAACAGAACACCTGGACATCAGAGACTGATGGCCTGGCCCAGAGGCCAGCTCCTAACTACCACTGTGCCTGAAAACAAGAAATAATATAAATTGGTTTTATTCAGATAATCTCTAGAATCTACAGGGTTTGCTTTTGGGTGATGAGTACCCAACTGAAGATATAGACACTTCATAGAATCTAAAAGTTGCAGCACAACTGTGGCCTGTTTTAACTCATGGCCTTACACATACACACGTATGCAAAGGAAACACAACTATATAAGCATCAGAACAGATGATGAGCTGTGTATAACAGTATGTGCCTGTTAGGAAGTGGAGACAGGAAGAGCAGGAGTTCGAGACCAAGACCAGCCTGGGCTACATGAGACCCTGCCTCAAAAAAACAAAATAAAATAAACCAGAAAACATTACTCATGAGTACCCTGCTCTTTAGTGACTCTCAAATCATATACAAACCATCTATTACCACTTTATCTCCTCAACTGCTTCCAAATGCCAGTTCTTACAATGTAAGATCAATGAGCTCCATTTTCACAGTGCATACCAAACGTTCTGAAACACAGCATCCACTATCCTAGGTAGCTACCTGTCAACTTGACACATGAAGGAGTCTCAACTGAGGAACCACCATATCAGGTGAGCCTGTGGCTATGTAGATGAGGAAATGTCTTGTGTATGACTGATGTGAGAGGGTCCCGCCTTGTGGTGAGCAGGTGGGCCTTCGGTGTATAGGGAAGCTAGCTGAACAGGAGTGAGAAAGCAAGGCTGTTAGCATCCATCCTCCATGGTTCCTGCCTTCCAGTTCCTGCCTTGATTTCCTTTGGTGGTAGACTGCAACCTGACAGTGTAAGCTGAAATAAACCCATTCCTCCTCTATGCTGGTACACGTCCACCGCACTCCCATTACTTTCCTTTCTCTACTCAAGGACGAAGAAGGACGATGGACACGAAGTAGTGAGTACTGAATCCAACCAGCTCACACATCTTGTTTATTACGGGAATGAACATGTACCTCTTGAGTTTACCACAGTGTTAGGACTGAGTTTAGGGAGAGAAGGCACTCTGCTCCCTGCCTGGAAACAGCTAACATTTTAGTTGTGGAAAAGATGGTTATGGATCTGGAGTATCAATAGTGGGTTTGGACTGGCAGACAGTCCATAACCCCAGTATGAACAAACAGAGTGAGGGGTAAAGAATCACCCAACAAGTTGCAGCCGAGGATTCAGCAAGATGGGTAGAAAGGGTTCAAAGTTCAAAGTCAAACACAATGTGGGGAATGTCTTTAGTCACTAAGGATTTTGGGTTATGAGCACATATCTACCATTCCATCTTTACCTCTCACTGCATTCTAGCTACAGTGTCATCTCTGACTCACCCAGGTTAAGCAGGTACCTTCTGTATTCCCACATACATTATATATATCACAATCATCAATTCTATACTATAATTATGGGCTAGCATTAAAGAGCCTCGATACCACGAAGCATATCATTAATCTTTGTAATTATCTACCCAGAGAGTCTCTACTTTGCTGTGCATGAGGATCATATCCAGGAAACGTTGAAGCACGGCAGATACGCAAGTGTGGCGAGAAGGCGGGTGGGAGGGAAAGATGGAGGGAGGGGGCTGGAGGAACCAGAAGGAAAGACAGGAGCAGTTTCAAAAGGCAATGGGAGCCTGGAGGTGTCAGGATAATGAAGATGAAAAATATATTTGACCTCTACTTCTCCCCCAGGTTATAATTCCAACAAGTTTAAAAGACAAAAATAAAAACCAGAAAAACAAAAGGCAGTAGCAACCAAGGCACCTTATCGCCGCTTTGGCTGGGGCTTGATGATGCTCCCTCCTCCCCCAGACCAACCAGTGCGCATGGACGGGGGACAGGGACAGGGACAGGGTGTGGTGTGGATGACACATGCACATGCACGTAATTTGTTTCCCAAAACATGTACAATACCTGTCATCCAGTTCAATCCTTTTCATACTATGAAGGTGCAAAACGGCTAATATTATTGCTACAAGAAATATTACTGCACAACAAACCCCTACACTGATGTAAAACACACGCGTGGAAGTAGTTGGTGCTGCATGTACAGGATCATCTGAAAGAAAATGAAAAGCGCATTAGGCTTTTTAAACAAAGCTGATGGAGTGCTCTCTGACCTAACACAGTGAGTACCCTACTCCTCACAAAAAAGACCTGCATTTCATCACGCTCATTCTTTGATAAAAATCAGGTAACTGCAGTGCAGGGCTCACACAAATTTTGGTGGTTTTGTTACAGTTTTAAGAAATAAAATTTCTGGTTAATAAGGAACCATAGTCCCTCATAAGTGGTATATACAAAATACCCCAGCACATAAGACACACAGCAGTGCCATCACACAGAATGCACTTCAGTAAGGCAAGGGTCTGTAGCATACTCACAGAATAGAGAAATGGAATGGTGGCCACTTGGCACCTTGCCTATGAGGTATGAAAAACAACTAGAATAACTTCGCCATATTCTATTTTATATCATGGTAATGAATTTATAGCTTCAGGGCTACATTCAGCTAACAGTCACCCTGCTGGGCAAACAGCACAGTTCTTTTGATCAATAAATATTATTTTGCTTCTTTAATGTTTACAAGGTTCTATTGACTAAATATGATTATACACAGTTAAAATTATTTACAGACAAAAAAAACCTTCAGGAATAGGAAAATTAATTCAATGCACAAGTGAATATACCACATACACAATTCTGTCTCTCTCTCTCTCTCTCACACACACACATACACACGTCCACCCTGAAGCTGATTAGAGGAGAACAGGAGGCAAACTGTGAAGGGGCTCCCAGGGAGAGGTACATACACACCATATGCAAGGCTGGCGAGACCGCATATTCACAGCATGATCCTATTTTTAAACTACCCAAAGAATTTGGAGTTTATCCCAAATGAGATGGGCAATCCCTGCAAGGTATCAAGCAAAGCAGAGAGGACACAGACATGCTAGGTGAACCAGCTGCAGAGGGAGCATGCGCAGAAGCAGGAACAAATGCAAGCGATACTAGGGCTGTCCAAAGAAAGAGACTAGAGAGGCTTTTCCAGGAGTCAGTGAAGGCGAAGAGTCAGTGGATCTGAAGCAGAGTAAAGAAGCTTTTAAGGCTAACAGGAAAAGGGAGCAAAGCTCTGGCTTAAGGAAGCACTTGGATATCAGCTTTACAAAGCTAGAAAAGAAACAGGCTGGAGAAGGTTGAAATGTGTTCTTTTCATGTGTGCAAGTGAATTCTGAGGTTATGAGCACGCATTCATGTAGAGATGTCAAGTTAAAAACAGATAGGCACCGGGCACTGGAAAGAGCTCAGTGAGTAAAGCACTTGCTGCACGAGCTTGACCATCTAAATTTGGAACCCACATGGAAAGCCAGATGTGGTGGTGTACACTTATAACACAGCGTTCTATAGAAGGCCAGATGTGGTGGTTTGCACTTAAAACACAGCACTACAGCAAGAGGGGAGGTGAAGATGCAGACTCACCCAGAAGCTTATGGCCCAGTGAGCCTATAGTACACAGCATGGCAGAAACAAGAGACCCTGAGTAGAGGACCAGCTCCCCTAAATTCTAATTTGACTTCCGTAGGCGTGGTATGCACATGCCTGTGTGTACACACATACACACACATTTTTAAAAAATGGAAATACAGGATAGGACAGGACAAAAAATAAAAATTATAGCTTTTAAAGGGGTAATGGTGCTTGTGTGGAAGGGACACCCAGTAAGAATTAGAGGGAAAGTGGATATGATCAAAATACATTGTATACATATGAGAAATTCCTAAAGAATAACTAAAAATATCATGTTGGGGGATGGTCTTGTATTCAGATGCTGATTTCTGTGACCCAAGAACTGGTTGCAGTCTGGATATGGGCACTATCATTTCTGTAAAAAGTCTCCTTTATCAATGTTAAATAAAGAACGCTCCCCAATTAGCTCTGATTGGTTAATAAAATAGTTGAACAGCCAATGACTGGGCAGAGCAGACAGCAGGCAGGACTTCCGTGAGCAGTCAGGAAGTCGTAGGTAGGAACCAGAAGGAAGAAGGAGTAGAGAGAGAGAGAGAAGGCACCATGAGGAGTTCACCATGAGGACAGAGAGACAAGGACGGAGCAGGAATGACTAGGGCAAGAAACAGACACATGGCTGAGAAGGAGCCAGATTACCATAACTGAGCTAGAATAGATGAATATCTGCCCCGTTACAGTGCTTAAAGCTTTTTGAGTAAATCCAGTAGGTCTCCGTGTCAATTACTTGGAAGCTAGGGCAGACATTAAAAAAGGCCCCTACTAAAAACCATATCCAACAATATTAAAGACAAAAAACAAAAAAACAGGCTTGTAATCTCAGCACTGGGAAGAAGGCTGAGATGAGGGATTCTGAGCTTGAGGCTAGCCTGGGCTACATAGTAAGACTTTGCTCAAAAACCAACAACCTAACAAACTCTGAATAAATAAACAAAACTCTAAAAGATTAATGCAAGAGATCAAGTGGGACAGCTAGATATGGGCAAAATGAAAACATGACTCTCAAGAGTATCTGCATGACATGGGGGAGTTTGTAAAGTCTTGAGAGAGATAGAAAAGTCCCAAGACCTGCATGTACAGTGACCGAAGCAGTGGCCAGAGCAGAGATGTCTGCTGCGTGGGCTGTCCACAGGCACTCTGTGTAGTCACTCAGCTTCTGGCCCACGTAGCCCCGTTCCCACTCCTCACTCTGACACTGGCCTCTCAGAACCCTTCAGCTGCTCTTCGGGTCCCAGGCACTCTCCTTCAGAGCAGTTACAACTCCTCCTCAGTTCCCAAAGCCCCTGGTGCTCAGCTGACTACTCAGCCTACCATGCTGTCACTCGCTGCCTGTCGCCTGTTCCATAACCCCAGAACACAGCTTAAGGGCTGGGCTGTCAGCTCAGTTTATCCCTCTGCCTCAGTCCTATCACTCAGTACACTGTAGATTCAGTAAATGCTGAAGAGAGTGATAAAAGCTGGAAGGGAAAAAGCAAGGAGACAGACAAAAGCCAAGAACATTGCTTAGTGAGAGTACCCTATAAAGCACTAAAAAAAAAAAAAAAAGGGGGCACCAAAATTTTTTATGTAAACTTTTCTTTTTCTTTTCTTCCTTCTCAGAGATAAATTAAATGAAATAGTGTGGCAAGTACACAGTCTCTTGCAGTATTTTGCCTTTTTTAAAAAAGCCTACTTTGGGACAGATAGTTTGTGTTCTAAGGTGCCCTGAGTTCAATTCCCAGCGCTCCAGAGGTAGAGGATGGAGAATCAGAAACTCAAGGTCACCCTCAACATCACACAGTGCTCCAGGCCAGCCTGAACTAGAGAGTATTGGTCTGTCTGTCTGTCCCATCCCTCCTACCATGTGTGTTATGTCTTTCCCTCTTTCTGTCTCTCTGCATATGTTTTATATAGGTGTCTATATGTGTGTACATCTGTGTGCAGAGGCCAGAGGTTGACGGTCAGGAACTTCCTCTATCACTTCCTACCTTACTCTTTGAGACAGAACATCTCACACTGACTCTGTGACTCTGGAGCTCAGTAGCTGGCTAGGCTGTCTGGCCAGAAACTTTGGAAATCTGCCTGTCTCTGCCCCTCAACAACCTCTCACCCTCCCATCCCCCACAGTGCTGACATTAGAGGAGTGTTCCACAGCACCTGGCTTTTACATGGATGCTAGGAATCTGAACAGTCTTCATGCTTGCATAGCACGTACTTTACCAACTAAGCCATTTCCCTACCTCAAAATAAAACATAAAATAAATAACATAAATTTGCACTTTCACCTAGATAAAATTAGTTAAGGGTCAGGCCCAGGCCACAAGTCAGATTCCCAAACACTCTGCTAATGAAGGTCTTACACATACTTTTTAATATTCGTTCCTTTATTGAGCCTACCTGAAAAAAAAAACAAAAACCAAAAAAAACACAATACAAATTGTTTCTAAAAGGTATGTTAGTTTGTTGTAAAGTATGTTTAAGTTTGAATTCTCAAAATCTTCAAAATCCTAACAGCTTCATTTGATCTATGAAGCAATCCACAAAACACCAGTACAGCAGCAAACTAACATCGGCCCTGGAACCAGGCTTCACGCAGTCATGCTCACACACACTCAGGGACTCTTCACTCTCATGATGGAGGGCTGACACCGTGATACTTACAAATAGTTCTGCTAGTGTTTTTATCCAAGGCTGAAGTTTTTACTTCTTCAAGTTCTGGATTAAAAGAGAAATAAAAAGTACTGTAGAAATGTTTTTTCTGTAAGAATCGTTATATACTATAGTATCTCCTGAACAAGGCTTGAACTAAGTCACAAACTGTTTGTTGGAAGATGAAGAAAACTACTGTCCTGTCATCAGTGCAATCACTAGTCAAGGAACAGCCTCTGCCAGTTACTTATAGATTGCCAATGCAATGTGTTCTGTGGCCAGAAACAGAGGGAAACCCACAAACTTATACCGTCTTCATGGAGACTCACGGCACAACAAGCTGAATAGAAAGTCTCTAGAGTTCTAGAGGAACAAAACTTCCTGACCCATAATTCTCACACGTAAGATACAGAAATTTCTTCTAGGGAATAACAGCTCTTAACATTTCACACAGCTCAGGTATGCTTGCTAGTGCAGCTTTTTTAAAGTGCCATAGGCTAGGAAACCAAATAAATACAATAAAATCACATATCAAAATAAGACTCATGAACAAAAACTATATGATTAAAGAGATCAAAATATGACCACAAATAAATCTAAAATGGGACAGTTTTCAAAAGCCAGGCATGGTTAATCTCAGCTACCAAGGAGGCTGAGGCAGGAGGATCACACATTCAAGGCTTGACTAGGTTACACAGTGAGTTCAAGGCCAGCTTGGGTAAATTAGCAAAATATGCTTGAGTAACTGCCTCAAAATAAAAAATTCTAAAATAAGAGTTTTGGATATATCTCAATGCTAAAGCACTCTCCTAGCACACCCTGGGTCTAACCCTAGAATCCAGCCATCCTCACTAACTAGTTTTACAAGCCTAGATGACCTCAATCAAGGCCCAGTGTCCTCATTCCAATAATATGAAGATTAGGTTAGAGCAGAGCCTCTGATCTCTTTAGGCTTCAAACTTGCACTGAAGTAGTTTTATAACTCAAAGAACTAAAGCTAAGGGTACTAACTTTTCAAATGTCCCTTTTCAATGCAATGTAGCTTCTTTGTTAGTCTGTATCTTGCCATTTGCCACTGAAACTCACTTGCTTGATCCTGGGTGTTTGAACAACACCTAGCACTAATTTCAGCTGGGAAATATGTAAATAGTTTCACAAAGAAACCAAGAACACAGGCTTGCCTATCGGCTGCAGCACTTTGTCTGACCTTGGCCAGGTCACTCAGACTTTCTACAAACATACCACTTGCAGCTTACGTAAGACTACACGCCTGGAAAGCACACAGACCAAGGAAAGCATCCACTGACTTTATGGTCTGTTTCGTTTCTACCTTAAACAGTAAACAGTTCTACCTATTTGTAAATTCTGGAAACATTACCTCTGTGCTACGTTAGATAACCTTTAAGAATCTGAAATTCTCAAAACTCAGCCTGGCTGTGCTAGAACTCACTAGTATCTGTGGTGATTTCCTGACAGTGTAATTCAAACCCTAAACATCTGATAATTATTAAGCGCCCACATGTGACTTTCGAATTCTGGGCTAGATTTAATTATCCTTTCAAACTTCTCTGAAACAACATCATGCATTTTTTACAGATAAGAACCTGAGCCATACAGAGGTGTGATAATGTATCCCCCATCCTGAAAACAGCAGAGACATGGTTCCAACCCACGCCCACATGACCCCAAAACAAAGGTCCTGCAGAACTCAAGTCCATCGAGCAAATGCTCAGTCCCTGCTGCTCTGTGTTAACTGTGAGGTTTACATTCTCCTTCTTTACTTTCAGCCACACAGCACCATTTCCACTCCTAACGGAAACACTCATGAGACTCAGGTGGAGCTGAGAACCAGAGGCTGAGTGGCATCCTGCTACATGCTATCTGGGGCTTAACCCAGAGCTTCATGTACTAATGCACTTTCCTTTTCTCGCAACTATAACCAAGACTTGGTCATAACTAAATGTACAGACAACACCGTTTTCTATTGACCTCTTATCTATGAAATACATTTTGTTAAATAAGTTCCTTACTTTTGTAGCACATTTTCCTTCGTTTAAAATTTAAAACTGTAAAATTTTTGGAAGAATTTACTGTCAGGTTGAGTTGCATTAGTATCATAACTTCAGAGTCTACTTTGCCGGTACAGGAAAGCTCGACCCGAAACACTGTTTAAAAGAAATAAGAGAAAATACTTTATAGTGTCCTAAAAAGTCAGGATCAATACCATTCAACATTTGCATTTATTTCCACTCAAATTAAGCAAACAAAAATATTAAAGAAGTAAACCAAATAGAAGCTTTCAGAGACAGCATCACCACAGCTGTGGACATTTGTACTTCCTTCACTGCAGGAGGAAAGCAAGACAGAGATGAAGGACAGTTACTTCCAAGCCTTGCTTGTGATTCTGAATATACTAGTTTGTTTTATATGTTCTGCTTTCCAATCTACTGCAGCTACAGAATCATAAGGTAAACCCTGCTGAGCTTACCAGTCTCACCAGTAACAAAATCACAGCATAAAAGGAAAGACTATGCAGTACCAAAGGCATTTATATTGCTCCTAGCAGACTGAAGAATGTAAATGTCAAGAAGATAGTGCTGACACCGTGTGCATTGCTGTCTGCAGGGCCGACAGGAGACACCCGGAATAAAACATGTATGTTATCCTCATCTGCCTAAGGCAGAGACATCCTTTCCTGTTGTTTGGCTAATGTGGGGAAGCCAAAGCCACTGAACTGGGTGGCAGATGAGTTCCTGTTGGGCTCAGAGATATGACATAACAGATGAGCAAATATATACATTAACACACCACCAATAACAAACATATCCACAGATGAAAAAACAGGTATACAGCATATTTAGAAGTACTCTCTGTGGAAAATGTATATGTGTATTTAATAACTACATTTAAAAACTATCCCGTTCAATAAAGGAATTACTCATAAATACCCCTAGAAAATAAAGACATTGTTACTGGGGGAAATTATAATAAACCTATAAATGAAACTAACAGCTATGAATTAAAATCAATACTGCCCTTCAAAACAGGGCTAGAGCTTTTAAAGGTATTTGTAGCAATGTTGATGATTTTAGTAATTTTTTGTCTTTTAATTTAAGATCCCTTTCCTAAAAATTCAGAAGATATTATTTCACCATTTACACGAGTGGATCAAAGATTTAGACATTTCTGAACATCCGTGCTGATCCACAAAAGTTAACCAGCCTTCCAGTACTGTCTTAAATCCTAGCTGAACATGTGCCACTAAGAATGGCGGGAAAAAACTGCAGCCCATGCTTTCTTTAAAATCAACAGCAGCAGCAGCATCCGTCTAAGCCCCCCATGTCTTGGAGCCTTTCTGTGTCGCAACTTGACGTAAACTAGAGTCCTCTGAGATTGGAATCTCTAACTAAGGAACTGCCTCCATCAGACAGGAAAAGGGTAGTGTAGACTTTGCACCTTACAGAGTGGGTGGATGGGAATCCACAAGCTGAAATAAGCAAATGAGGGCTCTAAATCAAGGCCAGCGTATGCAGAGGGCTGGGTGTAAGAACTACAGACAAACCGGAACTGCTGTAATCCTGGAGCATGTGCCAAGGCCTGGGTATGAACACTCAATACAGACTAGAGAGCAGAGGCAGGGACTCAGATGGGAGATGCCAGCAATGCAGAAGAGGAGGCACGGACAAGCTAAGCAAAGACACTTCTTCAAAGACATAACAGCATTTTCAAAGCCAGGCGCTCAGTACACTGTCCTTGTAGGGATATGAGGGAGATGGCTAGGGGCAGTATGCTAAGTCTCTCTTTACTGGCTCACCTGATAAAGTGCGTGGAACCTCCCCTTGAGCAGAAATATTGACCTGGGGCATGCCCATAGCCACAAAGTTGTCTACTTGGAATCCCAGCTTATATTCAACCTGCAAAATGAAGAGAGATAAAACACTGGACTGTGACAAAAGAAAGGACTTTATTAATGAGCTCATTAATTAAGCAGTATGTGAGCTATTCACAGGTGCAAACAATCCACTAGCAAAGATTCCAAAGAGCAGGCCTTTAATCCTAGCACTCAGCAGGGACAGGCAGGTGATGTGATCTCTGTGAAGCTGAGGCCAGTTTGCTCTACATACTGAGTTTCAGGCCAACCAGAGCTGCAAATGAGACCCTGTCTTAACAAATATAGCAGGAATTTTCAACCAGATAAAAATTCAACCTGAAGGACACCGTCTATTTGGTATTTAGAACAGGACCACTCTTTCCCCTAAAATCTATCAGCCTTCCTGACAACAATGATATAGCCAGTGACTTAGTGCTACCCTGGAGAGGAAGCATTCACTCTCTTCCTCAGCTCATCACACCATGTCTGCCACCAAGGGGTGCTAGAGAGCTACGGTACCCTTGGGCTTCCCAGCAATAAGGCATCAAGAGAATGGCCCGACTGTGTGAGTATGCCATGTTTTTCTGAACAGGACCATAAAGCCAGGAAGGGTTCGTGAAGGAAATCAGCATCGATCTAAAAACAATAGGCCATGTGACCTACACATACAAGCAACTTTTCCAAGCTTCCACTTTTAGAGAATGAGGATCATTACAACATGACGAGCAAATGTGCTAACAGAACACGCCTGTGATGCTGGCCCTCTGCTGACTGAAGGCCCAGTGGTGGCAGCAGCCTCTCCCATTGCCAAGCTGCACTTTTCAGGGGTGTCACCAGCCTCCTGCCAGCCCAGGGATTCTCATACAAACCCCCTGAGCTGCCAACACTGATGCAGTCTGTTTCTTCCCAGTGTGAGGAACCTCACTCTCCTGCACAGGCTCTCACACTCTCATCTCCCTCATGTTCTCCCTCAGCGTGGCTTTCCCTTGGGCATCCTCCTCTTCTTCCTGACCATTGTGTCTACACATGGGGTCAGTGTCTGTTTAAAGCTCTAAGGCCCGCTCTAGATGTCCTGTGTGAAATCACCCTTTTACTCTGAAGCTCATTTCTACCTACAGTAGCATGTCTTACGCCATCCACATATAACACACAAGACTGCAGAGTTTCTGACAGCAGGCTCATTTTATCTTTTGCCATCTTTCTGTTAACTTTGAAATTCAGTGTTCATTCTGACAGCTCAACTCCTCCATGTCCAAAACAGATACAAAAATACTGTCTGTCTGTTCCATCCAAGATCCCAGCACTACCTCTGGCCACCCACCTCTGGTCCCTACAAAAGCAGTTCTTTGTGTTCACCACTCTAAGTCAGACAACATTTATGAGACATGTTTATGAGCCAAGGGCTGCGCTTGTAGAGGGGGAATGCAGTGGTCAATTAAACTACTTCCTTCCTTCCCAGCACAGCCAGGACCACTGGGTTTCATGTTCCCACCGCCTGTGCCCCAGCAGGGACATCACTGACACAGTCATTCTGACACCTTCTCTTCTACACACTTGATGGCAGCGCCTGCAGCCCCGCTGCCCCAGCTTGCTGAGGGAATGATATCCAAAGAGCCGCATTTACACATGATGATCCCCCTCAGCCCTGTGCTCAATGGCTGCTCTTCTTCAACCTCTCCAATGGTCCTTACTGATGCACCAATGCTATCTGTCCCAAGTCTTCACTTCTAGGCAACTCTTGTTCATTTCAGCTAGCATCAGGCAGAGCTGTCAGACATCGACCCTCTGCACTTCAGTCCCAAGGAAAGCTCCAGCTTCCTCATCACAGGATAAACCCTTCAACCTGTCTCTGGCACTCCTTTACCTCCAACAACCTACTAGGCATGCCCGCCCGGTATCCCTACAGCCTCAACATTTTAGGTGGTCAGAGATGAACTTACCTGTTCACCAAATTCACCAAGTTTCTGTAGAATGCCTCACTAGAACACAGCCTCTGCTCAGGCCCCAAATCTGTAGCAGCCTCCTCTCACAGATACAGACTGGCACCCCGCTGGAACACTGCATTCCTAGCTCACAGACACTACTATGGGGAAAGGATCTCTCACCTGGGAAGTGAGTTACTTGGTGCCACATCCAGCTCCCCACTCTGGTCCCTGCCTCCTGCCTGGGAATCAGAGAACCTGCCTACAGGCATATGCTATGAAACATGCACAAAAAGAGACCCCCACTTCTATCACTTGGGCTCTGATGCCTCTCTCCAGAGACCCTCCATGTTGTCAGTCTCTGATGCTAGGGCCTGAACTGTCCTTGAGGCCCCTGTCATACTGCTGCCTTTCCGCCTATCCATGGCAGTAACAGCTTTTCCAGAAACTCCTTACTCCCTGGCACTGCATCTCAGCATCCCTCTTGGACATACTCTGCCCTCTGCCCCTTTCAGCCTCCTTTATTAAAAGTCTCAGTTATATTACAGCCAGCCCTGAAGAGACACGATAAGCTAGGGTCAGATGGAAGGGGGTGAGGTCCTCCCCTATCAGTGGACTTGGAGGGGGGCAGGGAGAAGATGAGGGAGGGATGGGGAGAGTGGGAGGGAATAAGGAAGGGAGATACAGCTGGGATACAAAATATGTAACCTGTAATTACTATAAAAATAAATAAATTACTTAAAAAAAAAAAAGTCTGTTATTACAAGCAGAGGAATAGCTGCCCAGAGACCAGAACCCCTAGGAAAGCAAAGACTGAGTACAGCCAAGGAGCCAAAGGGCAGAGCTAAGGGCAAGAGACAAGAGTAGTAGCAGGGCTATCTCAGTGCAGCCACAGAGAGAGGGAGAAAGGGAAAGACATGACGTAAGCGGAGGCAGGCGTGAGGAGGAGCAGGAGCACAGGCAGACACCACGGCTGAGAAAAGAACTTTACAAGAACCCTAGTAAGGGGCAGGCCCTTTGCCCACGGCTTCCTCTCTTGATAGACCGAATGAACACGGAAGCGTCACAAGGCAGCTCTCACACTGGGGCCCTTAGGATACCTATTATGTTAATGTAGTTTTTGGAACCAGAAAAGAAACTTCCAATCATTGAAATCCAATTGTCTCTACTTTGGCATGTACTGGTCGGGAAAGAACACCATCTGTCATTCACCTTTGAAGAAATAGATCTATTTAGAAACTACATCACAGCCTAAGAAAAAACTCTGAACATCACAGCCTACAAAAAAACTCTGAACAGCAGTTGTTTATCAGAAAATAAGTGAGCCAAAATACTTCAGAAAAGTTACTAGAGAAAATGTAAATATTTGAATAAGCTAAAAAATAAACATGTTTGGTATTTTTCCTTACTTGGAACATAGGGCTATGTGAACAGACAGATGATGAGTGAAGCCATCTCCTTCTGGAACACAGATCTAGAGTGAATGTGCTTGCCTACAGTCAACGGCCTTTTAATTTCTCTGAAATCGCCAGAACTGCTTTCCTCACAGCTCCTTCACTCTGCTGGGACACAGCAGGTTGGCCCCCAGAGACAGCTGCTGGAGCTCCCACAAGCTTCCCGCAGACTCTCCTGGATGGAGACCAAGGAGAGTGGGTGGTGGGAGTCTCCTGCCACCTCTTAGCATGTTTCTGCCTTTTGGCTATCTAGCATATCTACTGACATTTAACAGACACCGTTGCATGTTTTTTCTTGAACACTGGGGAATGTTCTGGAACACACAAGAAACTGATTATGTGTTAAGACCGCCTAGTAGTCTACTCTTGTGAAGAATCAATACCAGAGTTCTGCTTCCATCTTAAAATACAATTCACACACCCTCAACCACTCACTAAGGCACACGTGACATAGATGTTAAGAAAAAGGCACACACAGCTCTGGCCTCTGAGGGAAATCTTTGGCAAGTCCAGTCAAGTAAACACTGGAGAACACTACCAGCAAAAGCTTTGATGTGGAAAAACTGATGTTAAAATATCTGCGCTGCTGAAGTGATACACCAGGGAGTCTGGAGATCCTCGGAAGCAAATATTTCATCTTCTGGCTAGAGCTTAAACAGCCCAACTGAGAGCTTCTGACAGGGTGTTAGAAACTGACAGACAGCCTTCCTTCTAAAGTCTATGGCTGCATCTCAGAGCCAAATGATAAGAGACCCCAGCATACCACTCCTGCCCTCTCCTGACTCTGCCGTGTCAGCTTGCCCGAGCTTCTGCTTCTTCTGCCTCCAGACTAATTTAAACACGTCCTTCCATGGTTTCCTCTTGCAGAAAATGATCAATAAACCAAAGCACAACTATACAAGAAAATATGATACAGTTATCTGATTTACCTGTACAAATCAGTACAAGGGAACAAGAACTTTTTCCAGGGCACATTACACAGAGCTCTGCACTAAAAAAAAGCAGGAAGCACTAGGTGCACATATGTACTACTTTTCTTCAGGAGACAAGAATCAAGCAGCAATGCCTGATGAGAATAGAGATCCAGATGGGCTTGCTCAACATGCTACTCTGACCCTTACAGGCCTTCAGAATTTGTACAACAGCCATGTACTGCCTACTCACATGATTAACTTTTTAAATAAACAAACGTCTACTAGTCACTGTGCTAATACTATACCAGATAATGCAATATACAATGCCTAAGAACTAGAATTAGGAACTGCAGTATCGTTAAGAAGCCCAAAGGTGTAGTTTAAAAACATACTCTAGCCAGGTGTGTTGGTACACGCCTTTAATACCAGCACTTGCGAAGCAGAAGCAGACGCAGAGGCACGTGGATCTCTATGAGTTGAAGGCTAACCTGGTCTACATATGGCCAGAGATATAGAGTGAGACCCTATCTCAAAAAGAAAAGAAAGGACAGAAGAAAAAACAAGAAAAGAAAGAAATCTACAGGATAATAAAATACAATAATTAGTTATACCAGGCCCCTTCAGTGTTTCCTTGGCAAGCATATATATTCACAGAAGACCCTTCTAAGCTACCTTCTACCATGACATGTTCCCCACTACCAGTAACTTCAGAGGCTGAAGCACATAGTCAGGGCAACAAAACTTTAAGTCGACACAAACTAAAGCAACATCAACCACTAGTGAAACATCAGTCACAAAGATACTGAGGGTAACTGATGAACTGGGAGTGCTGTGAGTTAGAACATTAAACTTCCTGATTTTGATAACTGTGCTTTGATTTTGTTAATAACACCAGTGTCCTTAGAAAGTGCAGACTAAAGCATTTAGGGGAGAGGGGACACAATGCTTTCAACGCACTTTCAGGCACCTCAAAGGAAAAGGCGGGGAAGGGAGTGGGGAGCAAATGGTACAGTGTGATCTGGCAAGCCTGGGAAACGAGGGTGTAAGGTTCCTGGGGCTGGAGGAACCTAGGCAGCCGGGCTGTGAAGACTTCATCCGTAAGTACAGCAGGCAGGAAGCCGCTAAGCCCCTGGGCTCGGCCTCTGAGGTCACTGAGGCTCAGCACAGTGCACATGGGAGGCTGCAGGCACTGCAACGTGCTTCCACTGTGAGTGGAAAACCTAGGTCCAAGTCACCACATGTCTGGCAGACCCAGCGCAGCACTGCTTCTCCCCAGCCACCCACACCCATCCTCCAGCCATACAAGGCTTCTCCCTAACAGCAGGGTCAACTCCAACTGTCAGATCCAAATGCCCTCGGGAAAGCCTGAAAGGACCCAGTCCTGTGGTGATGCACTGACCATCCACCTGTGGCCACCTAAATCTAAAGGTTTAGAGGAGCAGGCTCCAGACTGTATCTGCAAGACATAAACTGGAAACACCCAGTCTTCACGGCATACCACCACGGACCCTTCTGGGGAAGGAAGGCCTATTCTCCGGACAGCCCTTGCCTCTGGAGACTGGGTGACCTTGTCATGCTGTCTGCCAGCAACTCTTACCTTGGACTTTGCATGCCAAGTGAAGTGCAGGAAGTTTGTCTCACTGGGCACTAACAGGTTAAAGGACAGAGCGTAGTGACTGATAAGGTCATTTCTCACATAATAAAGTTCTGCGTCAAGACCTAGAAAAAAAAAAAAAAAGGAAAAACAGTTAGCCATCCAAGTGTCTTCAAAGTAACAACCTTGCAGATACTTGTAGAGAGCAGAGACAAAACACAGTGTGCGCTGGACATGGCTGACGTGTGAGCTGCCCAGGGAAGCAGGATGCTGCAGCGTCACAGCCCAGAGACTGGCACTCGAAAAGCAGCTCTCCTTCAGACACAGCTGTGCCAGGTCCGGCTGTGGCCACTCTCTTCTGGATATTGTGCCTCTCTGAGAAACACCAAGGAAGAAACACCACTCACTCCTTCTCCAATGCTGGCCCAGACTAAGAAAGATTCAAAGAGGAGGGAGACGGCCTGCACTGAAGTTACAGAAGGTTGTGAGCCTCCACCGTGTAAGCCATCACTCCATCTCCTGAAGAAAACCTTTAACTACTACCTTCAGTGGAAAGTCAACTTTCTGTGAAAAAAATACACGATAATTAAAAAACCCAGAAGGGAAATAAAACAATAGTACTAAAAAAAAGCTATTCAGTGGTGCTACCAAGATAGTGAACTTGTGCCCTGTCACTGTTAACAAAAGGGAGGTGTTAGCAAGAGCTGGAGACAAACAACTGAAAGAATAACGGCAGATTAACTTCCTTTAAACATATTTACTGTTAAAAGTTTAGTGCAGGTGCCCCTAGCAGTCAGGTAGGACAAACTGAATTTAAATTGCACATTTACTGAGCACATGCTGCAGGTCTGAACCCCTAGGGTGGTGTGAAAGAGGTCAAACTGGATACCTCAGACCTGGTAAGCACACAGAGAAAGACCCACAACTCTGCCCCAGATCGTTCACCTGTCAAAGACCCAGATTTGGTAATACCTTTAAGTCAAAATGAGATTTGAGTAGCACTGTTTTATGCATCCTACAGGGGGTGCCAGATGCAACAAGAGAAATCTGGAAGCCTGTGCAGAAGGCTTTCCCTGCTGACAGGATGGGAAATGCTAAGGAACACAAGGTGGGGGCTGGAGGTATTAGAGAAAGTTGTAAAGGAGGCAGGTAGATGTAGGGATTGAGTAGAAAAAGATGAATTCAAAGAAAACACCAATAACCACAATAATACAGTTTAAATTCATTTAAGGGGCTGGAGAGATGGCTTGGCAGTTAAGAATACTGACTGCTTTTTCGGAAGACCCAAGTTTGATTCCCAGCACTGACACGGCATCTCACAGCAATCCATTACTATAGTCTTAGAGATCCAGTGTCCTCTTCTGGTTTCTGTGGGCACTACACACGAGGTGCACAAGCATGCATGCAGGCAAAACACCTATACACATAAAAATAATAAATAAAATGTTTACAAAAATTCAGTCAAGCCTGACATATGCTAGATAGATTTATAAAGACAAGACTGAAACAGAGTTCAGAAATACATGTCAGTAATGGAAAAGAGAGAGATGAGGCAGACGTGATAACACACAACAAAACTCAAGACGAGATGAGTCACTCATTAGTTGGCAAAACTTACAACTGCCATTCTCTATATACAAAAGGTACAATACTGCAACAAACAAAGCTTCATACATAGAAAACCAAAGCCAAGAGAGAAAACAGACAACCCATAGTCACAGCCACAGACTAACAGCCCCTCAGAACCCAAAGGGTGGACTCATGATTTGAACAATTACGAAATATGAAAAGTATGTAGAAGGGGAAGCATATCATAACCAAGTAACTCTAAGAGGTCAGTAATTCATCACATTATTAAAAAAGGAAAAACTAATAAAGGCAGGTGTGGTGACTCACACCAGTAATCCCAGCACTTAGGAAGTGCTGGAAGGTCAGGCAGCAGGAAGGTCAGGAGTTCAAATTCATCCTTGGCTATTTAGCAAGTTTGAGGCCAACCTGGGCAACATGAGACGCTTTTTCAAAATAAAACACTGAGGGCATCTCAGATTGAAAGCCTATACTAATAAAAAGAGACAACAAATAATGAATGGACAGATACTTTCTCGGTCTTTAAAGAGCATTTACAAAGCCATACAGCTAGCACCCTCAACAGTGAATGCTTACGTTCTTCTAAAATGATTAACAAGGTAAGGATGTCCCTACTCCGCCTCAATTTCACAGTAGGGGTCCTTGCCAATGATAAGACATTTTATGTGTAGAGCACCGTGAAAATCTACTAAACACTCTGAAAAACAAATAGTGGAGAATTTGTTCTAGACAAGTGCTTTTAGGAAAAAAAAATCCACTTATGAGAAAAGACCTGCTGCCCCTTTAAATGCTGGTTAGCCTTCTTCTAAAATAATCTATGTTTTCAATAGGACTGTGCAGAGAAACCACAAGGACCGGGCTTGAAGAGGCCCGGCCTCTTCTCAAGACCTAAGTAAACTGCTCTCAACCACACTGTAAAAGGGAGATCGGTGCATTTCCTAGTAAGATACACATGGAGCCACGAGAATGTGAAGAGGTGCTAAAACACATCACTAATCTACAGAGAAACAAAGGTTAGAAGTACAATGAAAACCACTGGCACCCAAGAGAATAACTACAATTGATGCTAGCAAGTCGGCTCAGAACATCCCTGGAGTATGAAAAAATGCTCAACTGCTTTGAAAAGCTAACAGTTGCTTATAAATTAAACACACACCTACTCTATGGCCAGCAATTCCACGAGGTAATTATATAAAGGAAATGAAAATACTGTTTCCACAAAACACTTGTGCAGATGTTCACAGGCCTTTTACTACTAAGCAGAAATAGAAACAATGCAAATGTCCTCAGCAGACACTAAACTTGATACCAATTGTTTACACTCAACAATGGAACACTTCTCTACAATAAAAAAGTCTTTGTAACAAGGATGGACTTCTTAGAGAGAAAGAAAGTTGACACATGAGAATATCAACTACTTGACACTATTTAGATAAAACTTCTAGATCATACAGAACTAACACAGTGATAAAACTCTGAACTGTGGCTGTCTAGAAGGAAGGATGGACTATGGGGATTACACGGAACTTCCCATGATAATGGCAATGTTCATTATCTTCATTTGGGTCTAGGTCATAAAACTGTATATAAAGAATTACTTTTTTCCTTGGGGGTGAGGGAAGGGGAGTATGTGCACATGTGAGTACAGGTGCTTACAGAACCCAAAAGAGGGAATTGGAGCCCCTGGAGTAGTTGCTAGTTGTTGGTAGGTAGTTGGTCCTATCTCAGGTGCTGAGAACTGAAGTTGGGACCTCTGCAAGAACTCTATGTGCCCTTAACAGCTGAGCCACCTCTCCAGCCCCAAGGTAAGCATGTGTGCACACATGTGGGTTTTGTTCTTTGGTTTTTTTGTGCTGCTGGAGATTGGGCTCAGGGCCTTCCCAGGCTAGGCAAGTACTCTACCACTAAGCACATCTTTGTATTCCTTAAAGAGCAATCTAATGAACATATAAAGCCTATCTATGCGTCCCATTTTATATAAGCTTATCTAAATTTTCTGTGAGGAGTGAAAGACCACACTCAAAGATTTTTAGCTCTTTTTTAACCTAAAAAAAAAAAGCCAACAAACAAAAAACCCTGTGAATCACAAAATAGGATAGTGCCAGCAAATTATTATAGGAAAAAGATTAGTCATAAGTAATCGACTTCCAAATTTCAACACAATACTTTCCCAGGGAAATAAGGAACTCTGCTCCAGATAATACAACAAAGCAGCTGGTCCAGGAAGAGAATCCTTTAGTCCAAAGGGAAGACCCTCTGACCACCTCAGCTCCTGCCAAGCTGGGGCTCTTTCGGCTCCTTTTCAAAAATATTAAAGGTGAACACATGCACAAGGGCTCTCCCCCCCAGAGAAGCGCAGTCCGGCCTGTTCATGCCTCCTGGCGGAGCAGGCTGCACTTCCTCTCTGCCACTCTTAGGGCAACCCCACAGCTCATGAGCACGAGGCCTGCAGTTTCCATCCTTTCACACTTTAATAGCTCTGCTCTGCTCTCAGGCAGCCTTAGCCACAATAAGTGGTTTGACTAGGTGACCCACCTTACCTCATAAGGTACCAATTATGCTATTGTTAGTGCTCTCTGGTCTGAAATAGTAGAAGTCTTGAGTGGTCTGACTTGAACCTTCTTTTTACCATAATCCTGTTATTTTTAGTGAATAAGCACTCTTAAAAATTTTCTTAGGAGTGGATTTGATATTATAACAGAAATGCTTATGTTCTTTAAATATAACACGGAATGTTGGGCAGAGTGTGGCAGCACTTTGTGACTATAAATTTATAAGTAATATAAATTCCTAGCAAGACAGCAGTGATTAATAAACAACAGTCTTGCTGGGTGGTAGTGACACCTTTAATCCCAGCATTTAAGAGGCAGAGAAAAAGATGATGGATCTCTGAGCTCAAGGGCAGAGTAAGTTCCAGGACAACCAAGGCTACACAGAGAAACCCTCTCTCAAAAAAACAAAACAAAACCTACAATAAATAAACAAACAAACAACAAAAAAAACCAGTCACACCTATAAGAAAACAACGATTCTAAACATGTCTTTCTTTGTAGAAGACCATCTAAAGGCAGTGTCCCAGGGATTATGGCCTTTCAATAATTCAATCAGTCACCGTTCATCCATGCAATGCACTAGACACCTGTTATGGTCAGAATCTGCTCTGTTGCCACAAATTCACGCTTTAAATGCTAGGTCCTCAGCTTGTGCCTCTATTTTGAAGGCTGTGGAGGGACCCTTCAAGGAGCAGGCCCTGCCTGTCAGAAGTAGGTCGCTAAGAACAGGCCGCTGTGGGCTGTATCAGTCACTGGCTCTAGCCTGCCTTTGCTGTTTCCTCTCTGTTGCCGTGTGAACAAGCCACGGCCTGCATTCCTGTTGCCATGCTTTCCCTGTCCTGACAGACTGGACCTTCTGCAATGGAAAGCCAAAATCAGTCTCCCCTTCAACTTGTTTTTGGTCCCACCCATACAAAAATAACTCTGAGAAAGAAAAAAGAAAAGAAAGAAAGAAAGAAAGAAAGAAAGAAAGAAAGAAAGAAAGAAAGAAAGAAAGAAAGAAAGAAAGAAAGAAAGAAAGAAAGAAAGAAAGAAAGAAAGAAAGAAAGAAAGAAAGAAAGAGAGAGAGGAAGGAAAGAAGGAAGGGAGGGAGAGAGAAAGGGGAGGAAAGGAAGGAAGGAGAGCGAGAGAAGAAAGTGGGAGGGGGACATGGAGGAAGGGAGGGAGGGGGAAGAAAGAAAGGGAGGAAGGAAGGAGAAGTAAGGGGAGGAGAAAAGAAAGGACTAAACGAAAAAGACCCTGAAAAAGACTATGACACCATAAGCAGAGCTTCTATGAACACAGTGTGAGGAACTGAGTTTTGTCCAGAACTTAACACTAAATGGAAGCGGGAAAGATGCAAACAATATGCAGCAGCAAATTTTCAAAAATGCCTGGCACCTAAAAGTGTTCAATACATGTCCCAGGAATTAAAGTTAGACATATTTATGAATGATATGTGAATGTGCACATTAAGTATGTTCCATTTTTTTAAAGAAAGCGAATACCAGAATACACTGAGTAGTTGAATGTAAACAGTGGATTATGAGTGATTTTTATCCTCCTTAAGTTTCCTATAAAGGGTGGACATGGTGGTGTATGCTTTTATCCCCAGCATTTAGGAGGCATAGCCAAGTAGATCCTACATTATGAGTTCCAGGCCAGGCCAGCCAGGACAATACAGATTGCACTTATCTAAAAAGTTTACATTTTCTATGAAGTGTAACTAGAAAAAAAAATTAAAGGTCTTCAAAACATTTAAAGATATATATATAGTGTTTTGCAACATACTAACACCAAAATCCAATTACTTTATATGGTGGTTTGAATAAGAATGGCCCTTATAGGCTCATATATTTGAATGCTTGGTCCACAACTGATAGAACTCTTTGGTAAGGACTGGGAGGTGTGGCCTTGTTCGAGGAGGTATATCCCAAGCCATTATCAGTCTTTACAATAGAAGGAACACCAATTGTAGCAAAACATTCTAAGCAATGACTTATAACATATTTGGTGACTTCTCCTGTTAAAGGAGTTACCATGATAAATACTGAAAAAGTATCAATTGTTACATGAACATATTTTAGTTTTCCAAATTCTGGGACATGAGTTACGTCCATTTGCCACAAATGATTGGGAATCAAGACTCTAGGATTGACACCATATTGAGGTACATTAAAATGTTCAGGACAAGAAGAACATAATCTTACAATTTGTCTAGCAGCTTCTCAGGTAATATTGGACAGGCTTTAATGTTTCCAAAGCTCACAACAGTCAGCTCTCTGTAGGCCTTGTGGGTATAGATCAGGAGAGCTCTCAGCTACTACTCCAATACCATGCCCACCTGCTGGCTGCCTTGCTTCTGGCCATGACGGTCATGAACTCATCCTCTAAAACTGGAAACAGGCCTTCACTTAAATTCTTTCTTTTCTAAGTTGCCTTGGTCATGGTATCTCCTCATGGCAACAGGAAAGCAACTAAGATACTTTTTTTTTTTAATCAATTGAGGTTTATAAGAGCTAGGAGAAAGGCTGTACATGTTCGCCCCCCCCCAATTTTTCAATTAAAAAAATTATTGTGAAACATCATCTTCAGTATATTAAAGTTGACATTTGTAATAATAAATCATTAGTAACGGAAAGGCCTTCCTACACCTTCCCTTAAAATATCAAGATATATCAAAAAACAAAATATGGTAAAGTACCAAAATAAAAGACCAAACTTTAGGAAGACTCTCCACCTGCAGCACTGACGGGGGATTCATGGGAAAGAAAGTTTCAGATTGGCCCTGGTGACTAGCTGTGGAGACTTGCATGGAAAACCCTAGGAGGCTGGAACAAAGCAAGAGTTTTCCGGGGGATGGGGGTGGGGGTGGGGGTCTACCAACAAGAAAGTCCATTAACAGACAAATTCTGATCCTGTGCAAAGAAAGCTTATTCTCAGAGGCCTCAGAAAACAGAGAATTACGCAGTCTTATCCAGTAGGTAATTCTAAATCATATTAAGACTAAATCATACTAAGCATAAGACTTTCATTTTTAACAGGGAACAGAGAATGATTTACACCAGGGAGAGACTTAAGATGATGAAATAACTGTCAATCTTCACTGATTTAAATCAAAATGTAAAGTGTTTCTGGGGCTAGACAGCTCAGTGGTTAAGAGCACTGACTCTTCTTGCAGAGGACCCAGGTTTCCTTCTCAGCACCAACATGGTGGCTCACAACTACCTGTAGCTACTGTTTGAGGTGATCTAATGTTCTTTTCTGCTCTCCACAGGCACCATACTCATATAGCGTGCATATATATATATGCAGAAAAACAATCATACACATCAATAAAAATAAATAAATCTTTTTAATGTAAAACATTTCTAACATAGAAATATAAAGAACTCAATGTTAAGTCTAAGTGAGGTATGGAATTAATATACAGAGAATAGAAGACACATACATCCATAATTAGTATAGCTATAATTAAGGCACACATCAAGATGGTACACTATAGAAACCATCTTCTCTCAAATCACCCACCAGACTGTTAAATAAAGTTGACAGCAGCCAGGCTGGTGACACACTAGGAAGTGCAGCACCTGGGGTGTGGAATACAAGGCATCTAGGTTACACACCGAGTCTTTAGTTAGTGTTCTCAAACAAACAAAACACTGGGCTGACGAGGTGACCCTTTACCTGGTAGGTAAAGGGACTTGACAGACAAGCCTGGTCAGCTAATCCAATGCCCAGATCCACAGCAGAAGAAACCCCTGAAAATTGCCCTCTGACCTCCACACATATGCCCCGTCCATCCCTATGTATATAAATAGTACTTTCTTTTTATTTTTAAAATTTATCAGCTGTAAAGAAATGCACAATTAACTTCATAAGGCAGCAAATGTCCAGGATATGATTGGCCCAGCAGTGGGTAAGACACAGAGCCAGAAACACATGTAGGTTATGAAGTGCAATCTGCCTGGCTTCCTCACCTTTATAAGAGCTCACTCCGTAAAGAAAAACAGAAATGCAGAAAGCAAGCTAGAAAGATTATTTGCCAAGAGTTGGCAATGAATGTTTACTATTTTTCTTCTTCTTTATGAATATATACTTTACAAATGGTCAATAAAAACTATGTTTTGCATTGATATCCATGAAATAAAATTAAGGAAATGTAAATTTCTTAACTATTTTATCTTGATTTTTTGACAAATATTAAATTTATAGGGAGTATTATACTTTATATTTCTGGATTTAATGTCCTTTATTTTTTTTCCTTTCCCATCATACACTGAAAGCAAAAAAAAAAAGGCAAGTGAAGATAATACAATTTACCCTTTCCCAATTGTTACCAATTATCAATGCTTCAACTGTAATCACTGTAATTAAATGCAGGCTGAGCTCAGACACAGGGGCTGGCAGAGGCTCTGATGATGGAGAGCAGTGGGCAAGCGTCAACCGTGCTAAACAGACACTTCGGAGCGGTGGTGGAGCAATGAGGAAATAACACGTTCCACAATGCGCCAGTTGCACTGCAAGACACAGCAGAGAAATGCTGTAGGATCAGGAACCAGGAAAGGCAGTGGAAGGAAGGCTCAGAGCTGAGTCCAGAAAAGAAGAGGGTGAACCAAAGGGTTAGTCACCCCCACATGTGCCTTTAGAGAAGATTCCAAGAAACTGGGGCCATCATGGTCCAAAAAGGAACAGCTGAAAGAAAATCAGATTTAGAGAATAGCATTTGGGGATCACTTCGTAGAGTTCTTTGATTCCAATACTAATGGGCATAAGGCATATACAGTAAAGATCATACAACAGAAGAAAAGAATCATCATCCTGAGGCAAGACATTAGAACGAAAGATAGAGGCCTGATAAGAGCTGGTTTCTCAACTGAAAAAGGAAATTAAGAAACCGATTCCATTTATAGCTACATCCCAAAGGATAAAATACCTAGGAGGCAACGTAATCCAAGAAGTGAAAGACTAAGTTTAAAAAAACAAAAAACAAAACAAACAAACAAAAAAAACCGTTACAAAACACAGAAAGGACTAAATAAAGGGGAAAACATCGCATGTTTATGGGTGAAAAGACAAGGTGAGTCAAATGGCAATATAACCCAAATGTACAAAATCAGTGCAATCTCTTATCAGAATTCCACCTGCCTTTTATGCACAAATAGAAATGTAGATCCACAAATGAATATGGAATTGCAAAGTTGTTGCAAATAGCCAAAACAATCTTTTAAAAGCACATGTATAGAAGATCACATTTCACAGTTTCAAAGCTGACTACAAAGCTACTTAGGTCAAAACTGTGCAGTAGCGGCACGCCCACCTCGGTGGTGACCAACACACTCCCTATTTGGACTTAAGATCTGTTTGTTCAGCCAGAAGGAAATCATTCCTGATCCTGGAAACCTAGCCAACTACCCACAGCTAGTGAAGTCATGGATCTTGGAGGACAACCTACAACTGCCACTATTAAACCAGCACAATCCCGAACCACATTCTAAATATTTATCCTATACCTACAGATAAATCTTCAACCCTCATCAAGGAAACTTCTCTGTTTTACAATGGAAATAAATCATTAAAGAAAACTAAAACCAAAATGCAGAGTTTAAGAAGCACAATCTCAAAAGATGTATCTATTACAAAACTTCTGCAACTAAGGCTCAGAAATCATTGTGGAAGAGGGGAAGGAAAGATTTTTAAGAACCAGAGGAACAAGTTTACTGTGAGAATGTCAGAAGCTACATCCATAAAGTCTCACCAATGTGACTGCTTAGACGCGAGCTGAACAAGCACAGCAACAACAGACACGTAAAGTGGATGAGGGAAAGTCCATGAGCTCTCAACTCTACAGAAATAAGTATAAGCAATTAAGGAACGCTGAGAGCCAGAGAAGTAGTCTTCCCCAGGGACAAGCATACCAACTGGTTATTCAATACCTAGTGATCAGCCCTGGAAAACATACATGTAAGTAATATTATAGAGACTGAGCAGGTTAAATTTATGTATTTAGGATTAATCTACTGTCTCTCTAATAAAAAAAGAGACTATGAATTTGAAAGAGAGGAATGAGGAATATACGGGAAAGTTGAAGGGAGAAAAGAGAAGAGGGAAATGATGTAATTATAATCTCAAAATGTTAGAAAATAATAATAGTATGGGTTCTAACATAACAGCAGCCATGTAAACCAACAGAACAGAATTGAGGCCAGAAACAAAGTTATAAGACTCCTAAGACTTGCCAGGAAGTGGTGGTGGACACCTTTTATCCCAGAACTTGGGAGGCAGATATAGGTAGATCTCTGGATTTGAGGCCAGCTCTGGTTTACAGAGCAAGTTCCAGGACAGCCAAGACTACAAAGAGAAAACCTGTCTCAATACTATCCCTTCCCCAAATTGAAGACTCGAGTTTTAATAAGGGTACCAAGATCATTTGCCAAAGAAAGACTACTTACCTTCGACAACTACTGGGTATTCACAGTCAGAAGAATGAAGCTGGATCCCTACCTCACACCACATACAAAGATTAATTCAAAATAGGTGACCTACACAGAAGACTTAAAACCATAAATCTCTTGGAAAAAATATAAAAGCCTATCTTCATAACCTTGGTAATGGATTCTTAAGATAGGATACCAAAAGCATAAGCAATGGATAAAAAGGTAGATAAACCAAAGCCAGGTGGTGGTGGCACACACCTTTAATCCCAGTACTCAGGAGGCAAGAGGCAGGCAGATCTCTGAGTTTGAAGCCAGCATGGTCTACAGAGAGAGTTCTAAGATAGCCAGGGCTACACAGAGAAACCCTGTCTTGAAAACAAAACATACAAAGGAAGGAAGAAAAAAATGTAGATAAGTAAATGTTCATAAAAATTTTTAAATTCTATGCAAAAACCAAAAAACAAGACCCACTATTGCAAAAAACAAGACAACACAAAGAATAGAAGATGATGCCTACAAATCACCCCTGGCAAGCTGTAAATTCTGGATATATAAACTACCCTCACAATTCAACAAAAGACACCACTCCAGTCTAAAATGGACAAGGAACTTGAACACCGATTTCTCCAGAGAAGATACAAATGACCACATGAAAAGATGTTCCACATCGTTCAATACTAGGAAAGTCAAAACAAAAGTAAGGTATCCCACACTGCCTAGAATAACTACACCCAAAAAAGCAGAAAATAGCAAGAGTTGGCAAAGGCACAGAGAAATAGCACCCCTGCAGTCTTGTCAGGAATGCAAAACAGTCAACCGCTGAAAATGCCCCTAGCAGTGACTCAAAAACTTAAAACAGTGTTGCCCAGATGATCCTCAATTCTGTTCTAAGGATATATCTAACTTAAACATGTACCCAACTGGGTACCTGCATATTCTCAACACCATTATTCATAACAGCCAAAATGTGTAAATAACTCAAATGTCTATAAACAGATGAAAAGTAAACTGGGGTAATAAAAAACAGAATAAAAATATATAGGTAGGTGAACCTCCATAACATTATGCTACATGAAAATAGCCAGAAAAAAAAATCAGTTTGTGAATCCACTTACATAAATATATAAAACAGGGCTAGTGAGATGTTCAGCATTTAAAGGTACCTGCCACCAATGATGACCTGAGTTTGATCCCCAGAAACCAAAAAGTTCCTCTGTGTGTGCATAGTGTGCACACACACACACACACACACACACAAGACAGACAGATAGACAGATGTATGGGTAGATGGATAATAAATAGATGATAAAAAGATGGGATAGACAGATTTTTGAAAAGCAGCAGCAGTATGGAGACTCAGAGGAGACTCAAGAGCTGAGATTCTACCATATAAAGAGGGAGGGCCAAGAGAGGAGGGAACAATACAGGGAAAGAATAAATAGGCAGTGTAAAAAGGGCTCTGTGGAAGAAGACATGGCAAAGGCCAACAGCCATGAACTGACTAGGGAGCACTTTGTCCTCGGAATGCACAAAATATTGCCATTCTGACTTAGGATAAATACTTCAACTGTTCAACTTCATTAACCAGACTTAAGTTTAATTCCAGCAAAGTAATGATGTTACTTTCTCTTAAGAAAGGATAACATTTGGTTATAATTTGATTTTTAAACAACCCATATTTGATGCTGAAATACTTAAATGATTCCTGCAAAAGTCTCATGACCCTATCAATAAAAGTATGGTGTTTTGTTTTGTTTTTTACTATACAGGGTTAAGTCTCAAATTTAATTCAAGGATGGCCTGTCCAACTTAATACAAACTATAATAATCCACTAAAATTTTTTCCAAATGATTTTAAAAGTTAATTATAGAGAAAATATCTTGTATACTGTATGGATGCATTGCCTGGCAATTAAAAACCTATTACCAACAGGAAAGGGTAGAACCGAAGATGGGACATCCAACAGGGAGAAAGGATTCTAGGATAGCGCCAGACGCAGGTGATTCACCTGGGAAGATGTGAGGAGGACATATGAATGGTACCTGAACAGAGGTAACCAGCCAAGTGGCAGGATGTAGATTAGAATAAATGGGTTATTTTAAGTTACATGCTAGTCAGAGAAGAGCCTAGCTATATGGCCTAGGTATCTGTAAGTATATTTTGAGTCTCATGAGTCATTATTCCAGGATCATGGGGCTGGGAGAAAAAAAAAAACACCCTCGTAGAGTTAACAACCAGTTCCAATGTTGCCGTTCTGTTGGCAAGTTGCAAGTCAGTAAAGAGTGCCGCCTTCATAGCACTTGACAGAACACAGTTCTGAGAGCTGCTCACTGGACAGGCAACCCCCTCTACCTAGTGTACTTGTAGCATTCAACCTCAAATGCATAAAAATCAACTACATCAAAGACAAGGTTTAAGAAAAAGTTATTTTAAAAAATGTCAGGAATCAGCTAAAATAAGAAAACAGAAGTAACATTGTGGAGACAGAACTAAGGCAGCATTCACGGTGCAGACTTCTCTTCCTGGCTCTGAGAATAAGCAGTTGAGTGGCCTTTGGCACTCAATCCCTGAGCCACCTTCTACAAGTCAACTTTCTCAAATATAGAACAAAAGAGGTAGACCAGATGAAAAATTCTACAATTTTATGACATCAGCAGTAGTTTTCAAATGTCAGCCAAAACATAAGAATTCTATGAGATCATCACATATTAATCAAAACTTTTTAAAAAAATCATGAAGTCAAGACAATCTTCTAGGTTTAATATAAAATCAATGTATTTTAAAGCACTGAATACACTTACTGATGCAAAGTGAACATAAAGAGCTCTTCAAATGTTTCTATTTTATGTAAACCAATAAACTGAAAATATGTTTGTTCATTAAAATCTAGTTACACCCAGGGTACCCCCAAACAATTTACTGAGAACCAGTATTTAACTACATACAGCCGAGATTGCCAGGGCTGGCAAGATGGCTGCTCTTCCAGAGTTCAGTTCCCAGCATTCACATGGTGGCTCACAGCAGAGAACTGCCAAGGCCTGATGGCAGGAAAAGAGTTTCTTTTTCACAATTAAAAAGTACAGTCTTCAAGCCTTGTGGCTATTCAAGCACAAGTCTGAGAACTGTCATGTACTACCCCACCACACTCAGTATTTGCTTCATGTATTTCTCTTTCAACATTAAATATCTTGACAGAACAGAGTTAAGAGTGTGCAGTGGCCCACAGAGAACACAAGGCAAGCATGGTGCTCTAACAACAACAGTAAGTGAGACAGCCTCGATCAACAAACTATCACTATGCCCTCCCTTTGCACCTCTTTTATTTGTCTCCACAAAACCCAGGGTAATTCTATAATACCACATCACAGAAACTCAAAGCCATCTCAAACACTATATTCTGGTTTGTCTCTGCTAAGGCTCTGGAAGAAGTTACGTAGACTTGAAGGAAAAGTAAGGTCATTTGATTTCAGATAGATGCACTGTCACCTCCAATCAGCAAAGAGTGTAGCAAATGGTTAAAACTTTAAAAAACAAAAACAAAAAAACTTTACTTCCAATGAAAATATGGGTCAAAAGAAAAATACATAAGAAAATTTTCCTAAAAACTGTGATTACATATGATCTATACAACAGTCAAGAGTGTGAAAGGCACTTCCCAAATCCTTTTCAAGGTCACACATGCTGCAGCACTAAGACATAAAACACAGCCTCCCGGCCACAGAGCTAGAATCCCTAGCACCTTAAGACAGAGACTCTGGACAACAGTTTGCCATTGTTCCCTGACCTAGAAGAAGAAAGGACTGGCCCCCCTGCTAACAGAGCACGCTTCACCCCAGAGGCTGGACTGACACGGACTTGCCTGATCATCTATGCTGTTATCATAAAACACAGGGAACTCAGAAGTATCACTTTTCCCTGCCAGCAACAGGCAGCAGGGTACTAGCTCAGGAATTCAATTTCAAAGCTATATGGATTTTTTCAAAGGCAAATCACAGCTTTCTGTCAAGAGTTAGTTCCACAAGGACAGGTTCCTTATCTTTTTTTTTTTAATTCACCAAAACTATAGTCCATGCCCCTAAAATAAGGTCATGTTACAAGTATAGGTGAATACTGCTACTAAAGGCAACCAACCAAATATCTAAGCGACCTAGTAACCTAAGACTTGGTCTGTTAAAGTAGTGGCAAACAGCCAGGGGTGGTGGTGCTTTAATCCCAGCACTCAGGAGGCAGAGGCAGGTGGATCTCAGTGAGTTCCAGGCCAGCGTGGTCTATAAAGCAAGTTCAGGACAACCAGGACTCTGTTACACAGAGAAACCCTGTCTCAAAAGAAAACAAAAAAGAAAGTACTGGCAAGTCACAGCTACCCCAGTGGGTGGATGAGTGGTCTACTGGCCTCGGCCGCAGACAGTGTTTCCTGTGCAGCTGAAAGTGAGAAAAGGGGCTCAGGGGGTACAGGTATCTGCCTTTTCCTGAGGAATGACGGAGAGGTTCCTTCTCTGTGTTCTGCAGCTTACTCCAAGTCCTTTCTCATACCCAAACAGATGTGCCAGCCTTCCTTCCTTAGCAGAGCCCAACCAGAAATGAAGCAGCCCAAAATGTCTGGGATATTTGTTTTTAATGCAAAGATACTGAAATCCGCACCAGTTGACTAAAACGGTCACCAGGATCATGCAGCATATCAAATGCATTACAGCACCTGTGCTGAGAGCAGCCCATCTTACACATGCAGGAAGGAATACTCAGGGGCTGGAGAGATGGCTTGGAGGTTAAGAGCACTGCTTGCTCTTCCAGAAGGCCCTGAGTTCAATTCCCAGCAGCCACGTGATGGCTCACAACCATCTATAATGAAATCTGGTGCCCTCTTCTGGCGTTCCGGTGTACAGGTGCAGACAGAACGTTGTATACATAATAAACTAAATAAATCTTGAAAAAGAAAAAAAGAAAACCACACTAAATTTTTAAAAAAAGGAATCCCCAGAACATTACGCTACTCCAGTCTGCTGCTCTGTTGCTGTGAAAAACATCATGGCCCAAAACAATGTGAGAAGAAGGATTTTATTTAGGCTTATAACCAACAGGTCACAACCGATCAACTAGGGAAGTCAGGGCAGGAACTGGGGCAGAACCCACTGAGAAACAGAGAAACTCCCCTACACAGGCTAGCCTCTCCCTCCCGAGCTCTGGGATAAAGGCGTGTGGCCCACCTGGCTCAAACAGCTTTCTTATACAGCCCAGACCCATATGCCCAAAAGTGACACAGCCCACAGTAGGCGAGGCTCTCCCAAATCAATCATTAATCAAGAAAATGCCCCAAATATGTCCACAGGCCAAGCTGGCGGAAGCAATTCTGGAACTGAGTTTCCCTCTTTCCAGGTGTGTCAAGCAGACTATTAAGATTGGCCACCACACATGCCTACCCACACAGGGTGGAAGGAAGGGGTGGAATCAATTCTCAAATACTCAGATTCCGAACCCAATTCCCTCCTACCACCTGCTACCTACCATATGCTCAAAGCGTGTGTGCACAAACAGATCCAAACTTTACACACTGCTTTTTTTAGCAGGACTATTTCTTTCCCCTAATATACCATTACGGAACAAACATTAGGGGAGACACAAACAATAAGCACTTAAATAGAGTAACGGGGGCTTGACTGATCCTCTTGTCTGAAATAATCAAGATTGGATACGCCTGATTCACTAGTTTAAAGCACCCATTACCAGGCAACAAGACCTGGAACACAGACCACAGCAGGTGAGCGCCACACTACAGCGCAGAGAAGGGTGCTGAGGGCAAGTGAGGAGGCTCAGCAGCTGACCTCTCAGCACAGGTGTTTGAGGACCAAACCTCAACACAGTGCAAAGAGAAAACTGGCTCCTCAAGTTGTCCTCTGACCACGTGAATGCTGTGGCATGTGTGTGCACACAGATAAATAGATGGATAGATAAATGATAGATAGGTAGGTAGATAGATAGATAGATAAGTGGGTAGGTAGGTAGGTAGGCAGGTGGATGGACAGACAGACGGACAGATGGCTCAAGAAAGAAACTAAGGCAACAAAGGTAAACTAGGCTTGTCGTGTTAGAGAGGCTAAGGCAAGCGGGTTGCTGTGAGTTTAAGAAGCTAGCCTGAGCTAGAGTGAGATCTGGTCTCAAAAAAACAATATATATATGTATACGTGAGAGAGAGAGAGAGAGAGAGAGAGAGAGAGAGAGAGAGAGAGAGAGAGAGAGAGAGAGAGAAGAGTCTAGAGATATGGTGCACAGAACAGATTACTAGAAAGGAGAACTAAACAAAGTGAAAAAGATCTGGAGGGTTGCACTCCAATGCTCATTGAGTCATGCTGGGGCAAGCATATATGGAAACCAGGCAAGGGCAGAAAAAGGGTAAAAGTGAACAGTGCCCAGCACTCAGAATTTGGATCTATTCCCAGCAGCCAGACTAGAGGCCCTCACGCTTCACGGTTCATTGGGGATAAGCACAGAAGTTTCATCTTAACTCGCTAGTGGGAATAATGAGCCTGATTACTGTGTGCTGCTTTTGTTCTATCCAACAAGCCTTATAAGCAACACCCAGAAGGCTCAAACTGTTTCCAACTAATTTAACTGCATCCCAGAATAAAATCCAAGAATATTTAAAAGAATACATAAATGTTCCACAGCCAGGCACGCTGGCACACACCTCCAATTCCAGCACATGGGAAAATGAACCAGGAGGATCACATGTTCAAGGCTAGCCTGAATTACAGAACAAGCGTCCTCTAAAACAAACGAAAGCAAAAACAGACAAGGAAAAGAAAAGAAGAGCAGGAAGGCAGGCTGAGAAGATGTTAGTACCATGCTTGCTACACAAGATTCTGAATTCAGATCCCAGCACCAACATAAAAACTTAGCACTGTGGCAGGCATTGTGCTCCAGCACTGAGGAGGTGGGGTGAGGAGGTTCCCCGGATGGCCATCCAGCTGAGCCTTTACAAGTTCTAGGGTAAGCAACAGATCCAGTCTCAAAAAACGTAACATACATGTACACACACAGTCAGCACTCAAGAGATATTCACAGTATCTGCCACCCAACCAAATATATATTCACACACACACACTTACACCATATCAAGAAAGGAGAAATTAGAGTGCTAGATAATCAACTAAAACCAACCCATAATGGGCACAGAGATGTTAGTATTAAGTACATAACTGTACTCAACATGGCCAAAAATGTCAGCAGAAACATAGAATAAGTAATAAAGATAATAAGAAAAACTAAATCTAATTTCTAGAAATGAGGACTACAATGGAGGAGACCAAGAAAAAAGGACTTCAGAAAAATGACTAATGGAAATTTTCCTTTCTCAGCTCTTTGGTTTTGTACGGTTGGTGGTTTTTTGTTATAAATTTCCCTTCCTTCGAAGGATTTTTTTCCCCAAGTATCACAATGATTATTAATAGATACAAATATATTAAGTCAGGGCATGAACATGACGATATTAAGTAGGCTTAATTTCAATACTATAATAAATTCTCACCATTTGTTTCACACCCAAAAAGAGGAAAAAAAAAACTTCAAGGGCAAAAATTTTGAGGGTTTTTTTGTTTTTTTGCTTGTTTGTTTTTTGAGACAGGTATCTCTATATAGCCCTGGCCTGGAACTTACTCTGTAGCTCAGGCTGGTCTCAAACTCACAGAGATTTGACTGCTTCTGCTTCCCAAGTGCTGGGATAAAAGGCTTGAACCACCAATGTCCTGCTTCACGGGATTTTGTTTTAAGGAAGGTAAACATACTTAGTATATAACAGTCTCTATATGCTGTATGATGTGGTGAATACAGGGTACAATTTCAAAGCCCATAAAAGTTCATAGCAGAGTGACTTTTAATTACATACATACCTACATACATTTATAGGGAGGGGCTCATGCATGGAGGACAGCTTGTTAGAGTCAATTCTCCCACGTGGGTCCTGGTGACCAAACTGAGGTCTCCAGGATTGTACAACACACACTATATATCCTCAGTCATTTCTCCAGCCCCAGAAATAATTCTTAAAGACAATTTTTATTAAAAATTTTTAGATTTATTTTATGTATATGAGTATTTTGATCACATGTACATATGAGCATCACATGTATGTTTGGTGCCTGAGTATAGAAGGCACTGGATTTCCTGAAACTAGTTACAGACCATTGTGAGCTACCATGTAGTTGCCAGGAATCAAACCCAGGCCCTCTGCAAACACAAGTGCTCTTAACTGCTAAGCCATCTCTCCAGCCCCATGATAATTATTTTTTTAATTCAGAAAGGAATTAAGAATACGAATGTAACAAGCACCAGCTTCTATGGGACTCAGACACATCCAGGAACTTCACCAGGAGTTCTGTGAGGCCCCAAACCTAAGAACTTTCTGGCAAAGTATGCAAACGTATTATGCAGACCCCCACCTCCAGGAAAACCACTGGCATTTTTCACAACAGCACCTCTGTAGCTGGACTGAAACTATAAGCTGGTTGTGTTGTTACAGTATGTCCTCTTGGTAACAGCATATGTGCTTTCTCTGAAGTAGCCACTAGGGGTAAAGCAGTCTGTTAACCATGGCTCCCACTAACTGTAAGACAGCTGCAACTGTTACAAGCTGTGCACCCTGCAGTCAATGAAAGCAGAGCCTTCAGAAGTCAGGAGGCAGTCATCTGAGTTCCATCTCAGATCAACTACAGGGGCCGAGGACCTGGCTCAGCTGGTACAGCCCACCTGGCATCCATGAGGCCCTGGTCTGAACTCCAGCACCACATGAACCAGGAGTGGTGGACACCTGGAGTGCCAGGGCTTGGGAGGGGAGGGAAGGGGAGGAGGATCAGAAGGTGAGATCACTCTAGCAGTTGGTAAGGTCTCGTCCACCAGTCTGCATGTTGTTGCAGCTCTCTGAATTCAGTGGGTGCCAAGTAGATTGCTAATCTTCCCAGCAACAGGATGGAAAGCATGCACTTCAGCTGCTCAACTGCACAAATCTGAGACCCCCAGCAAACTCCGTAATTTTCCAGAATCTTGGTTTTATCTGCTTAAAAGTAAACAATGCCACCTGACATTGCTGGAGGACATGTGTGAAGTGCCTGACACGCAGAAGATATGTTCCTTCTCTCTAGATTACAAGTATCGAACAAGTTAAGAGCTGAGTGCGTTCTATTCCAGCTTAGTGTCCTAGGAATGACAGTCATGCAGCACTGTCACTGCTGGGAACAGCAAAATAAACCCTCAGTAAGCTTCACTATACAGCTCAGCCCTCCACACACAGTTGTAACATATTAGGAAGTCCTACACAATGGAACCTTGTTTAATGACATCCAGATTAGAACATACTTACATCAACAAGAAACACACACACACAAAGTGTACTTTTACTATAATTTCAGAGTAACTTGATGGTTTGGTCTCAAGTGCAGGTTTTTCTTATCTCTCAGGCAGGCAAGATCTGTAAGGTCAATAACATAGCTTCAAAACCCCAAAGCAATGCTGGGGAGCTCCTCAGTCCCGACTGCTTCCCTTTACTCTTGAAGTGAACCTTAAAACCGGAGCAGCATTTTAGGCAGCACCTTTTGAATTCGCTCATTAACTCAGGACGTGACTCACAGGGGACAAGTTTAGCCATAATTGGACAGAATTTTTCCCCATATGTGCAGGGGGAAAGAAACTCAAACCCACAATTGCACAATGTCTCAGCCCACTCTCCCAATGAAGAACACATGGTCTCAGATTAAGCTGTGCCAATACCACCAACCCAACATAACGCCTAGGGTTAAGGGTTCACTTCAGGATGCTAAACCATTCCTGCCAAAGCCGCCCTGTGGCAGGTTATGCCAGAGCCACCATCAGGGAGGACACTACCCTTCCCCAACCAAGCATTTGGCCTGAGATTTTGGAGCAGAGAGGAGCTTGGCAAGGAAGAATACTTGGCTCATCACATTTTTCTTTTCAACTTCCTTTCCCATAAAGACAGGGTCCCTTGGCTCAGACACCCTAATCTAAAATGTGGACTCTAGAGAATACCTTCTCTTTAGCCCTGAGGACTACTCCTCCCAAACCTCCCAATTCACTGCAAATTCCTCATAAATCTAACCTACCTCTTCACCAGCTCCTCCAACCCACGTACCATGGCAGGTGTCTCACTATGGATATGGAGCCACACGTTATCTTTTTATAACCCAGTACTGACTGCACTCTCCTTTCCTAAATTCAGCTCAACTGTCCTGGTGTGTATTGTTGGCTGGGTTTTTGTTGTTGTTTTGTTCGTGGAGTGGGAAGGTGGGTAGTTAAGAGTCTCACATATCCGACGATGGCCTGGGAATCCTGATGATGCTCCTGTCTCCACCTCCGGAGTGCCGCCTAAGTGCTCCAGTAGCTTTCCATTCCCTAAGAAACAGTTCGCGTCCCTAACCCACCAGCCGCTGACCTCCCAGCTGTCCTCTCTGCCTCTCACTGTTCTCATCCCGGCCACTTCCGAGTTCTGCCTCCACACCCCACGCCATGCTCTGTGCCTGGCCCTAACTGCTCTCTTCTGCCTTCTTCCAGCTCAACCTTGAGATACGATGTTGTTTTCTTTCCTGGGATCCCTTCCCCCAAACTCTCCAAGCCTGTCTTTCCTCTCTCAAAAGTAATAGTAATCATTCCTTAAAAAAAAAAAAAAAAAAGAAAAACCTCCATCATCCAATCATCCACAGTGAAAAATAACCCTGCCCATCACCTACCCTTATCAATCACAGTCAAAAGTGACCGCTCCTCCAATAACGTATCAATCCACGATGTAACTCTTATCTCAGAGCTACAGACCTGCGTGGACCATCTCCCCACAAAATCCTCAGCTCCTCAAGAAAAGGAATCTAATCATTTTTAGCGATTATCTCTGCAACATGTAATACTTGATTTGGCTTCAATTTTTCTTTCCCTAGTCTGCTCTGAGGAACAAGTGCCTAAACTAGTGTAAACTGACTTTAAATAAGATATGAACACGCATCACCTTCCCAGAAGCTGTTCAGTATGAAAGGAGAAGCAAGCTACCCAAAGGAAGTGTTTAACTGGTTCGTTCTCTCAGAAGCTGTCTTCACCACTATGGGCCACAGCTCCCTATCACAGCCACCGTCACAGCCTTCCCACCCGCCGGCATCTTATTCCCAAACCTCTGGCACTGCTCCAGCAGTTACAGAGGACACCGACAGTAACCAGGACCGCAAACTAGCACTGTCTGAATTCTGGCTTAACTGCAGCTGCTCCAGGGCTGACAGAAAGAGCAGGGATTCGGATTCAGGCACAACTGATATAAGGCCTGTCTTGCTACTCAAGGTCCTCAGAGTTAAAATGTGGACATTGTAGCCAGTACTGTAGTCTGCTGAGGACAGTAGTAAGAGCAGTGAGGCAGGGCCTAGTGACCTGGGAAAACCACACAGAGATTAAATGCTCCAAAGATCTAGGAGTCTTCAGAACACAGGCACACTTCCACCAGAACTGCAGGCAGTGGGCCTGGATCAAGGACCCATTCTGCTACGGTAAAAACCTTTTTAGTACCCCAGAATGCCTGTTACAATTCTAGCCCCCATAGTGGGCAGATAAAGCAAGCAGGGCCTTTGGGAGAGGATTAAGTAATACACGTAGGATCAGGATTAGTGCCCTTGTAACGAAGAGCACAGGCTCATTCACCCTCCCATGGTGTAAGAACACAGCTAAGGATATCTAGGGACCAGAGAACAGGCCGTCCCTAGAAACCAAGCACTTTCAGGTTGGCTTTCCCAGCATCCAGAACCATGAAACATACATTTCTGTTGCCTCTAAAAGTCCTAGATTATGAAATCTGCTTTCAGCAGCCTGCTTGTATACAGGGTGGAAGAGATAGTACACACCTACAAGGAGTATGCATTTAACACAGGTTAACTACTACCGCACGAGTGGCCCTCCGTCCACCACTTCTGACCACCACCTACAAAACAACTGCTAAATCTCATCTGCAGTGAGGCCCGAGCTTAACTGCCATCACACAGCTAAGCATGATCAACGCCTTTAGATGGTAAAGGAACTGCACACATCAAGCCAGGATAGGAAGAGAAAAACATCATATATTTTAACAAACTTTTGCACAAGGAAAATAGGTAGAGGAGAGATCACTACCTAGAGGTACCCTAGGCCACCCTGAAGCTCAGGCCTCACAGGGAGGAAAACACTGTGTTTTCCTCAAAGCAGCAGGTCCCCGGATTCAGTGGGAGACCCAAGGTCTAAGGAAATTGAGTCGCAAGGGCAGGGAATTATAACCAGAAGTCAGAGTCTACAGCCTGAAGGGTGATAACTTCCATTCCTCCCCCAACCAGGTAACCCAACCCTGGCAGCTGATTTATCACCCAGCATTCCAGAGGCAGGAAGTTTCCTGAGGCTTCTTTAGAGACACTAAGCAGAGCCCTAATTAGACAGAAAATTCTGCACTGGTGTTTTGGACAGGCTTCCAGTGAGAAGTCCACCTGCATTCTAGCAGGCATCGGGAGTCAGCAGGAGTCACATGTGCATTCTCTCCCCTGTGAATCTCAGCATCCCACTCTCCACTACACTAAGCCAAGGATCAGACATCTACGACCATAAACAGAAGAACTCTACAAACACTTAAACATAAAGGCCAAAAAAAGTAATAATGAAGAAAATTAAGATGAAACACTCGCAAGAAGCAATGAATTGTAGAGAACAAAGACTAAAAATTACAAACATCAGTAACATTTTTTTTAAAATGAAAGCTGGGGAGACAAAATTGAGAGGGAGAACTCTCTGTCCACTTGTTTCAATATAAAGAAATAAAAGTTATGGAAGAAAACATGAAGCTCAACTCTAGGGGCATCAACAGACACACATGACAGCCATCTCAAAAAAAAAATATATAGGAAGAAACAGGCATAAGCTATTACTTAAAATGTGAACAGACACTCCTAAAATTGAAGGCTTTGCATCCAGATTAACAAATAAACCACTTATAAAACTTCAGAATGCAGACGAAAATTCTAGAAACTGTGGGGTGGGGTGAGGTAGGGAAGTAGAAATGGCTCTGGACCCTTTACCTAAAACTCTTACAAGCGAAGATACTGTCAAACCCGTAGACAAAAAGTATGTTCAATCTAATATTCTAAAGCCAGCCAGACCATCTGCAAAGTTTAAGTATAAAATGAAAATTTTCAGACATGAAGGGCCTCAAATAATTTCTCTTTCCCATGCACCCCATTCTTAGGACTCTGCGGAGAATACACACACTCGGGGGGGGGGGGACCAAGAGAGGACAGAAGAGGTACAAAGTACCACTGTCCAGCCTGAAGCATGGGGATGGATGATGCTAAATCAAGACATCGCTGAGAAGAATCCAATGGAACTAACAGATGTCTTGATGTGCTACCTGAAGTGGGAGAGGATCAAAAGGCGCTCTTCATGTTTCTTGAGATACCTGAGGGAATATATGCACAGACGCAAAGCAGACTGATCAGAAAAGTTTAAAATCCAATTCTTTGCTCTGGATTAGACCAAAAGGGTGGTGGTAGGGACACCACCAGTTCCTATTTAACTCAGGAAAGTGCAATGTATTTGTACACAGTAGTATCAATACTGACTGCTGGTTTAAAACTGCACCAGAGGGGCTAGAGAGCTAGTTCCGAGGTCAAGAACACTGCTCTTCCACAGGACCAGGATTCAATCCCCAGCCCCCACGGGGCAGTTCACAACTGTCTGTAACTCCAGTTCCAGTGGGTCCAATACCCTCATACAGGCAAAACTCCAAAGCACATGAAATAAAAATAAATAAATCATCTTAAAAATTAAAAAAAAAAAAACTGCACTGGAGAGTATGGAGTACAAGGATGATCCCAGAAGACAAATGTTCATTCCACAGTGGTCTAGAAATTCTAAAGGAAAAATAAAGGGTGTTTGGGGGGGTGGAATGAACAGAAGGCCAGTTAAGAGGGCTAGGACCACTGGGGGAGTCAAAGGCAGGGTGCTGGTAGTTTCTGGTGTAAGCCCCTTTTTGCTATTCGGTTGCTTTTTTACTATGTGCATGTGGGACTGGATTAAGTCCACGTTTCTATCAAGCACAACTAGGTCAACAAAGCTGTTAACTACCGACTTCTAAGTTCTCGCTTGGCACCCTGAACCCACAGTCTGAGGAACACTGTAAAATGAAGGCTAGCTCATCTAAGCTTTTGGAAGGCATTTAACCTCTTATGCCTACAAAAAGCACTATTTCAAGCCGTCCTGCACACCATAATAGCCACGTTCAGGAGGCCCTGAACATCCCATTACTTATGCCACCCAGACAAAGCCAAGGAGTGCTTCAATGGCAGCACATCTGAGAAAGGCAGAAAGGGGCAGAAAGAGGCCCCGGCTCTGGATGAGGAAGATCCAGAGACTACACTGTAACATGACAAGTCAGTTTGCACTGAACTGAAATACCTAAGGGTAGTTAAGGAAGCAAGCTCCCCCTCCACTCCACACACTGCCCACTTCTGGACATATCCACAGGCCACTACTCAGCTACAATCCTAAGAAAATCAGTTTCTGGCTACAAAGGAATCACTTCAGGTACTAATGAGCAGGGGTCTCTTTTCCAACATACCATCAGCAAACTTCTATATGCACAATATCTTCATGTCTTTCAGTAAAACTTAGTCAGGAGCCAGCAAACTGTTTTGTGTGGGCATATATTATACATGTAATATATGAAATAAACCATGTTACCTTAAGCGAGTTACTTAAAGCCTTACTTTTCTCCTCTCCCCTGACGCCCCGCTGGGTAAAAAGAAACTGAGAAGTATAAGACCATGTGTAAGTCCATACTGGGCTCAGCAGGTAAAGGCACTTGTTGTCCAGCCTGGTCACCTGAGTTAGGGCCCTAGAAGCCTACAGTGGAAAGAGACAGCCTACTCTTTCAAGTTGTCCTCTGACCACCATAGAACACGTCACAGTACACACACAAAAATAAAGAAAATGTAACAGCAAAATTCCAACATGCACTGGTAGGTACATGCAAGCACTCGGTCCATGTCGGCTGCTGGCTGTCCTGTTCCCCTATTTCTACCCTGGCTGAGATGGAGGAGAAGAAGCACGCATCAATAAAGTCACAATTACGTACGTTCTTTTAACAAGCACAAAAAAGACAACACTTCACAAAAGCATGCCTATGAACTTCTTTATAAATCGTTATTTTTTTCCTAAGCCTTTTTTCTCCCATGTCCCAGGAGTAACTTAGATGTAGTTTTCAATTCTGCTAGAGTAAATTCAGCTAGTTCAACTAGACTATAAGGGGATTAAGAGAGGACATTACAAAAACACAATTCCTCTTTGGTTAAAGAGTATAAACCCACACATATAACATTGTCTAAACAGTCTGCTAAAGGCAATTTCATTCCAAGCCTGAACTCTCTCAACAGACCTTATGAAAGTCCATTAACGAGCGGATGGATCTCTGTGAGCTTCAAGCCAACTTGGTCTACACAGTGGGTTCCAGAACAGCCCGGGCTACATAGAGACCCTGTCTCAAAAAAGAAAAGAAATTCCTCTAACACATTTTTACACACACAATGAGAGAGAGAGAAACATGTGTGTCCACTAAAATAAAAGTGACAGAAAATGGATGTTTAGGAGACAACCTTTTCAGTTCCAACCCTTCACTTCTGAAACACCACACCCTGAGACCAAGTGAAAGTACTGCCTTATTGCACAAAAGAAGGTGAAAGTTGGGTATCCCCAATTATCAGAGACTTCCTTTTGATGGCTGGCCAGGCCTTCCTCGGAGAGCTGATTTTCAGAATCCACCAAGTTCCAAGGGAAGGGGACCATCATTTTTCAAACTCGCACACAACGGAGCTAAACAGGTAATCGGAACCACTGACGGAGCCAAAGCCAAGTTCCCCTCTGGCTTGAGAGTCTGCAGGAGTAGGCGAACGGCCTGGAATGGCAGCAACGGGTCAATCAAACCCAACGAACCCAAAACAAACCCCAAAGCGGCAGGTCCAGTGGGCCCTAAGGTGTGCAGGATGCCACACACCCGGGGCGCCCGGCTCACCTTGTCCCCGACTCACTAAACCAGAAAGCACGGGCGCGGCAGCGTGGCCTGTGGGCCACCCCCACGGCAAGCTAAGGAGCAAGCCACCCGGGTCCGGAGCGCCGACTCCGAGGCTCCGGAGCTCCGCGGCCTAGAGTGACACGCGCAGGGAGGCAGCGGGGAGAGAGAGAGAGCGCGCGCGGGCGGTGCAGCGGCGGCCCCGCGGGCTCACGAGGCCCCGAGCGCGGCGCCACTCACCGAGCAGCCGGCGCACCTCGTCCTCGCTCAGGTAGAGGCTCACGCTGGGCCCCGCGGGAGCGGCGGCCAGGGCCGGGGACCGCGGGGCGGCGGCGGGCAGCAGCGCCAGCAGCAGCAGCAGCAGCGGCGGCGGCGGGGCCCTCAGGCCGCCGGTCCCCGGGACGCCGCCCTGGCCCGCTCGCATGGCCGCCGCCGAGCAGGAGCGTCCGCCGCCCGCCGCGCCGCCGCGCACCCCGGCCCCGAGCCCTTCACAGCCCCGAGCCGGGGGCGGCCGGCCAGCTCATCGCGCCGCCGCTTCAGAACCCGCCGCCCGGGAACGGGAGGGGGTGGGGGGGAAAACTGCTTGGCGGAGGCGCGCGCGTGCGCGTGCCCGCCGTGCGCGAGGGCGCGCACGCAACTCTTCCTCTTCCCCCCCCCCCCCCACGGCAGAGCGCGCAGAGTCCTGGAGCGCGTGTGAGCGTCCCAAATTTGAAGTAGGTGGTGTTGGGGGGGGGGGGGGCGGGTTGGTATAAATAACACACGTTGTGTGCGTGTATGAAATGCACAAAGAACGAAGGAAATGAGATAAAGAGGAATAAGTTCATCAAAAACTAATGAAGTTCCCTGGCCAGGGGAAGGGCTCTCAGGGCACCCTCTGTACAGATAGCCAGTCCCCAGCCCACGTTGTTGAGGCCTGGGGTTGGTTGGTCGGTCCACTGTAAGCCTCCGGTCCTTTCATTCTTCCCCAGGTGCGCCCCAGGTCTTGGATGTGGTTTCATAGGAAAAGCCATGCTGTTCTGTTTAGTGAGAAGGTGCAGGTAAGTAGAAATCCTCCCATATCCCAACCATCAGATGTCAGCCTCTACATTGGCGCGTCTGTTCCCTGAGATTCGGGGATTTGCATGCCACACACTTCCCAGAAAGCCCTCAGCAAACTCTAGTAAAGTTGATTTGTTTGTTGGTTGGTTTTTAAGATTTTCGTTTTGACTTGGGTTTTGTTTTTGTTTGAGACAAGGTCTCACTATATGGCCCTGGCCAGCCTGGAACTTAAGGCTTCAAATTCACAGAGATCTGCCTGCCTCTGCTTCTCAATTCCTACGATTAAAGGCCTATGCTACCATACCCAGCAAGCTTGTTTTCATATGTGACAAATTTGTATTTCTTATTCTAGTACTATTTTACGGTAAACTAACCTGCATTCGGAGTTTTAACCTGTGGTCCATGCCAGCCCTTTCTCCCCAAAATACGCAGTGTATGTGACAGTGTGTGCTATGGCTGTGAATTCCTGTCTGTGTGCATGGATGCTCTCACATACATGGAAGTGGTTTTTACATTTCATTGCTTGCTGTAGGAAGCCCTTGTCTCCCTAAACAGGTTAAGAATCTCTGATACACAGCAGAGACTCTGATTAAGAATTTTGGGGAGCCCCCTACCATGACAGTCAAGCTTACTTCAAAAGCCATTACTTAGGCTGGCTCCCAAGCATCCCTCCTCAGTTCCTCCAGACCAGGGTCACCCCATCCCCATGGCCTGTGCACTGACCTCATGCCCCCCTCCTAGCCTGTGGAGAGCAGCTGCTCTCTGCCCTACCCAGCCTCAAGCTCACAGTTGCCCCGTCCACGCTCAGGCCCTGAGAGATACTATTTTTATCCCCTGCCAGGGCAGGGAGAGAGACTGAGGAGGAGGGTAATGTTGGATCTTGATTTTTTCTTTTTTCATTTTCCTCTCTCCTGTAGTGAGAGGGATGTATTCCATTTGGAGACAAGCTGGCCTCCATTTGTCAAGCTTCAGTTCCCCAGCACAGAACCCAGTGCCCATAGCCTGTAGGAAAAGGCTAGGAAGTGGGAACGAACTGAACAAAAGCATGACATCATTAAATGATGAAAAACACAAAAGTCAGCCGTGGCCACTGCTACCTAGTAGGGAGCCAGGGCTGTACCAGGAAGGACTTGAGGCTGGACACATGCTTTATGAATGGGGCTGTCTTCTCAAGAAAACAGAGGGGAGGGGACAGTGCACATCTTTAAGGTGGTGATATGACGTATACATTTTTTGATAATCCCAAGGAAGGAAGCTGAGTCTTAGAGGGCCTTTTATACTTCCATATCTTTGACCAGTGATATCTTGAGAAGTTATGGCTGTCAGTCAAGCCAGGCTAGGCTCTGGTATTTACTAATGGTATGGCCTTGGGAAAATTCAACTCTCCAAGCCTTGGTTTCTTCCTTCATAAAACAGAGGTGCTAAGGCCTGGCTTGCAGGGCTTTTACAAGGATTTAATTGAAGAAACTATAAATAAAACACCTGGGCCGGGCACTGGGCAAACGCCATGCTTGTTATTACTGGTGACATAATGAATAGTTCCCTGTAATGGCCGCTTCTGTGAAGTTTCACCAACTACCACCAAACAGTTCAAACGAGGAACCTTCTAAAAGTTCCTTCACTAACCCAGCACATGGCCCAGAGCTGTGCACCAGGACACAGGAATGACGAAGAGCTTCCTTGAGTACAGTGAGCAACCGCTGATGGCAGGTTTTCATCAGGGCCGTGAAGGAAAACTTAAAGGGGTCCCTGAGTGTGATTCCCAAACCAGCTGCATCACCAGGCAATTACAGAAATGCAAATTCCGGTGCCTCACTCCATACTTGGGAAGAAGAGCTTCTGGAACTGGGGGGCCGACCTATGTTTCCATGAGCCCTAGAGGTGATTCTGGTACTGGCCACTCAGTTAAGAAAGGCTCAGTCTCCGCCTCTCCTTTGATCTGTTGCAGGTGCCTCCCCAACCCCACACCCCAATCAGCCCCAAGGCGCCAGCCTGCCTCTACCTCTCTCTCTCTCTCTCTCTCTCTCTCTCTCTCCCTCCCTCCCTCCCTCCCTTCCTCCTTCCCTCCCTCAGAGTGTGTTCCCAACATGCCAGCCAGTGTCATCCTGTAAAACATTAGTCTGATGTGTTGTTGTTCACTGCCAGCATCTTCCTGGCTCATCAAGAATAAAAGGCCAAGTTCTTGCAAGCCTCTCCCTTCCCTTCTGGCTGTATCTCCTATCCTCCCTCCTTCAGCTACTATGGCTGCAACTATGGCTTTCTTTCCCTTCCAACCTTGGACAAAACCCTTCCTCAAACTTGGAATGTCCTTCCCTCTGACATCCATATAGCTTTGTTTCTCACCTCCTTCACATCTATAGTCACATGTTAATCTCTGAATAAGAATAAAATTGCAACACTCTTATTGAACCCTCAGATTCCAATCTCGGGCTCCTCCTCATGTCACACAGAGGTGTCCGCACCATGTAAACCTCTAAGTCCCTTCCCTCCCCTGCCAAGGTGTGGGTGGCAATTTCTGACATTTCCCAATAAGTCTCAGCATCTAGATGCTGGGAAGCTCTGACCTCAGCCTGAGGTTTCTTTGCCCTCTGGGGAAAATGAAGGCCACAGTCATGACCACACTCAATACACCCACCCACAACCTCCTTGGTTTTGCCTGGTCACTATGGTTGGCTTTACTCTTCTCCAGAAGACACAATTAGGAAAAGCCGGGAAATAACGTGGCACTTGGTGTTCGCTACTTAAAAACAGGCCAGCTTTAGGCTTGAGACACCGCAGGATGGATGCGTGGAGACTCCTCAGGGAAGTCAGGGGCTGTGAGATGGCGTTGACAGGTATTCCATGCATGGCTCTGCCATAGCCTCAGTGTTTCCACTAGCCGATACCCACGAAGATAGATATCCAGGCAGCCCAGAGCTCACAGAGCCAGGGACACCCCCACGCCTGGCCCTGCCTGGCTTACATCTCCACTAGAGTCCTCAGCTGAATTGTCTGAGAAGGCCACTCTGTAAGCCTTCCCTCTCCTCATATAATACACCAACCCAGCTGCACTGGAAACGGGTCAAACAGCAAAGAAGTGCAAGGTATAAAATGTGAGTTTTCCCCTTCACATGCACCTTCATTGTTCTTCCCCATCCCCTAGCTTGGTGCTTGTTCCCATAGCCCTTTCTCTAGGGATTTACACATATATTGTATATCTACAGCTCTTTAAAATGTTTCCATTTCATACATGAAAATCATGAGTTACGTGGTTGTGGTTTGTTTTCTGTTTAGTTTTTTGCCTTTTGTTCTTTTTTGAGACAAGAGCCACCAGCCCAGGTTGATCTCAAAGTCAATATATAACTGAGGATGTTCTTGAACTTCTGATCTTCCTTCACTTCTTGAGTGCTGGGGTAGCACACATGCTCCACCTTACCTGCTTTATGTGCACACAGGAGAATGAACCCTGGACCTCATGCATTCCCCACAAGCACTCCACTGACCAGGCTCTACTCCTAGACCCAAGGTTTGCTGCCATTTTGTTTTGTTTTTTGAGACAGGGTTTCTCTGTGTAGGCTGACCTAGACTCAATTTGTAGACCAGGCTGGCCTTGAACTCACAGAGATACACTTGCCTCTGCCTCCCAGAGTGCTGTGATTGAAAGTGCACCACCATATCCACTAGGCACATGGTTTGCTTCTTTAACTTATTGAAATAACTTGAGATTTTGAGGAGTCTTATATGACAAGAGATACCCTGTTAGTTATTTTTATAAAACCGTTTCTCTCTTAATCCAGCTAGCATACAAATATTTGAGACTCTATTATATTATTTTAACAAGCTTCACAGCACAAGAACTGAGAAGTTTTAACTCTATTCTTAACCTTCTAAGCTAATTTGGCTTCCTCCTGGCATGCATCCCAGAGATGTTTGCACTTTGTAGCTTTTTTCGTTGAGGTCTTTCTCCTCATCCTAGAAATCTGTCCATGGCTGATTCCCATGGCTGAATAGCCCTACTCCCTCTTCTAACTCCTTACTCTCTGGCTGGCAGAAAGTCCAGCCCTATTTTCTCCCCTGCGCAGTGGTTGGTTCTAAGCTGCTTTATTGACATATCAGGAGCACTTATTGACAATTGGGGAGCACTGTTTATACAACATTGAGGCAGGAGAGTCTCAGAACAAGGATTGCGACCAGATGTGTGTTGGGGGGCGGTGATACAGAAATCAGCATTTAAATTACACAATAATTTTATGCCTACATCATCCCCAGGGTACTCCTGATTGAGATGGACCCAGAGAGATCTTACCTACTCTGGTACTACACTTTCTTGCACACACAGAGATGTTTCAAAGGGTGGATCCCATGAAATGAAATCACTGTGATAAAGGGAGTTACATTTTAATTTGATACATTGTTCTCAGTAGCCCTCCAAAAGACTTTACCAATGTACATTTCTACCAGAGAGCTTCATAGGTAATTTTGTACTGGTTAGTTGCCAACATGATACAAGCTGCAGTTACCTAGGAAGAAGCAACCTCAGTTGAGGGATTGCCTCCCACACACTGGCCTTTGGTCATGTGCATCAGGCATTTTCTTGATTGGTGACTGATGAGGCAGGGCTTCGCCCATTATGGATGGTGCCATTCCTGGTTGTATAAGAAAGCAAGCTGAGCAAACCAGCAAGCAGCTTTCCTCTGGGGTGTCTGTTTCAGTTCCTGCCTGTAGGGTTTTTTTTTTGAGGGGGGAGGGGTTGTTGTTGTTTTGTTTTGTTTGATCATTGTTTTATCGAAGCACCTGGAAAAAAAAAAGCATTTCATTATTTTTTGATCTTTATTGTTTTCCATCACTAGTAAGCTTGAACATTTTGTACATTTATATCCTTCATGTAGCCAATATATACAAAGAGAAAAATTTATGAAGCTTGATTTATATTTTAAAGTATTCATGGGATTGGATGAGATTTTTCAGTGGGTAAACGTGCCTACCAAGCAAGACTGATGGCTAGGATTCAGTCCCTGGAACTGACCATACCTGGGGATGACCATCCTGAAATTGACCATCCCTGGGGTTGATATACAGGTGAAAGAGTAACTGACTTCACACGTGTGCCATGGCGTATGCATTCCCACACACACAGACACTAGAAAAAGAGAAAATACTGAGTATAATAAAGTATTTGTATCTTTTGCATGGTTTGGATTTGATTTCTAACTCATTTGTATTTCTTTTTCTGTATCCATTGTCCTTTGACTTTGCTTACTATTTTGCTTAAAGTTTAGAAGTTTACTTCTCATAACTGACAATCTTTTCCGTTACGGTTTCTGTAAGACACAAGATTTATTATCCAACTAATAATTCTTATATTTTTAATGGTTTTGTGCTTTTCTCTTTTAAAAATTTGGTTTCTTCACCCATCTGGAATGTATGTTTATGCACAGCACATGACACGATTTTATTTTTTCCATATGGAGATTCATTTGTCCAAAACACCATGTAGTATACATTGTATGTTGCATATTACACTCAGTAGCTCTAGAACTTTAAGCAAAACAGGAACTTTCACCTGCTTCCCCCTCCTCCGCCTCTCCGCCCCTCCACATAGAGCTCCCCAGGATTGCCACCTCTGGTACCAAACACTTTAGCCATACGTGCATAGCAACTGAGCACTTGACATATGGCTGGTAGGAACTGAAATAGGCTACTAGTAAAATATACCTCAGATCTTGAAAAATGTACAAGCGTCATTAATCTGTATCATATTGGTCACACATCAGTGATACTATTTTAAATATTTTGTGCTAAATTATCTTTTTAAATTTTGTTTCACTCGTTTCTTTTTTACTGTCCCGAAAGCCACATAGCTAGCTCATGTATATTCCTACTGGGGAGTGATGGTCTTGCTTGGACTTCCAGATTGTTCAGAATTTCATATTAGTGGGTTACATTTTTCATGGCACTTTAAACAATTGACCAATTGCATAAGTTACACAATAGCAGAAACTTAATCAGGGAAATTATTATAACAGCCACAGTGTTATAAGTTATCGTTTTCTTTCATAAGCATTTAAAAACACACACATACACACAAACACCAAAGTTATTAAAGTTAGGCCAAAGTGTAAAAGAAATGATACAAAAATGATACAACTTTCATTAAAGTAAAATTTACATTGGCATCTTAAATGAATGGGAGTCTGCTCTGTTGCTAAAGTGCTTGCCGAAGAAGTTCGAGGACATGAGTTCCTCGAACCTATATAAAAAGCCAAGTGTTGCAGAGCAGCCTTCTAATTCCAGAGACAGAAGGATCTCTGGGGCTCGCTGGCCGGCCACTCCAGACAAATCAGCAAGTTCAGGTCCAGTGAGGGACCCCATCCCAAAAAGATAAGCAGTTAAGCAGTTGAGGACAGCATCAATCATCAACCTCTGTCCTCTGCATGTGTGTGTGTGAGTACACACACGCACACTTGTTCAAACAAATACATATATGCACATACATAATTTTATTTTTATTTTTTTGTTGTTGTGTGTAAATGAACATTTTTCTCACGTGTATGTCGGGGCACCATGTCTGGTACCTGATGTCAGAAGAGGGCATTGGGTCCCCTGGAACTGGAGTTATAAACAGTTGTAAATTAATATATGGATACTGGAAATCGAACCCAGATCCTGTGCAAGGACAATTAAGTACTCCTAACCACTGAGCATGTCTCCATTCCTATTTTTTTAAAGACAAAAAACAAAACAAAACAAACAAACAAAAAAACAACAAGAGAATCCTTTCTATTCCATGCCTTAGGCTAAAGCCTGGAGATGCCTGTGATATTGAAAGGAACTAAGCATCTTGGCTTGCTTGGAAGCCATATTAAAAGTGCAGTGAGGTGTCAATTCTCATCAGTACAAGAAAAGTCAAAAGTTTATTAACATACCCTATTGTCACAGATGTGGGGATGCTGACACTTAATACATTGCCGGTTGGGGTTTCAACTGTTGCAGGTTCTCAGGAGGGCATAAAGACTGTAAAGACTTACACCATCTGACCCAGCAATTCATCCTCAAGAAATTGACCTTAGGCCTGTATCTGTATTTGTGAAAGAATTTATATCATAGATAACTTTCTCCATACTGTCTGCCAAAAGATTGAAAGCCTGGAAGTCTGTCAGTAGGAGGTGTTTGTATTTCTGATCCATCCCAGGTATCTTGGGAAAGATGGAAGTGAGTGACCATCTGGACCCTTGGTTGGGGGTTAGAGCCAAAAGTGAGAGATGCTCATGTTCCTGGCGGCACGAGTTGTCCCCTGATCCATACTCCTCTTGGACAACACTCACACAGCTTTGTCCATGCCGGCCTCCCAGCCTCCCTTGCGATTTACCTAAGTTCTCACTGGTGCAATGTGAGAAAAAAAAAATGGTATCTGCTCTTTTTCGGGGTGTTGGTTTCCTCTATGCTTTCTAAGCATTAATTATCTACCACCCTGCTCTTGTGTATTGTGAACTTAAAAAAAAAAAAATCTCTGTATGTTTTGTTGTTGTTGTTTTGTTTTGTTTGCCTGCATCTGTGTCTGAGCATCATTTTCATGCCTGGTGCCCATGGAGCCAAAGAAGCCTGGAAATGCAGTGACAGACAGTTGTGAGCTACCATGTGGGTGCTGGGGAATAAAGTCGGGTACCCCGGAAGAGGAGTGAGTGCTCTTAACCACTGGACCATCTCCCCAGACACTTGCATCTTGTGAACTTACAATGGTCTTGGAGGTGCAGGTTCTCAAGACAGTTGTGTGCTCGGGGGAGCACCGTGGACCCTCTGCTGGCTTATCCTCTATCCGAGCTTGCTCTGTCCTGGGGTTACTTGTTGCCAGGACATCATTCTGCCTCTCTGGTCCCAGCTCACAGTCACTCCCCGTGGGACAGCCCTCCTGCTAATGGCTGCTCAGAGCGGTAAGAACAAAACAAAGATTTCTCCAACCAGAGGCTCCAAATTAAATACGCTGGTGTTTGCCCGGGGGCACCCTCCTCTTCCTTGAGTCCCTTGACCCAGAACTTGGAGCTGTTCCAAAATCACTCCCACCTCCAAAGCAGGACCTTCTCTGGGTGTGTTTTACGATGTGGTTTTCTCTGATCTTGTTTTGCTGTTAATTCGATACCATCTGCTTTCTTTTACACGATTTTTCAGTTCTTTTGTGATCCATTCATAAGAAATAAAATGTTTCTGCATGGCAAAATAACTATAAACAAAGGGGAAAAAAAACAGAAGACAGACTGAGGGAAATCTTTGCAATATCACCACCGTCAGAGATCTGTGTTATATGAGGGACTTTTGCCAGCTGACATAAACAGACACTGGTGTTCACATGTACACACACATGCACACACCATTATACCTATAACTCAACAACAGTAAAAATAGGTAAAGAAACAATTCACAAAAAAATGCAAATAGTTTGGGAATGTGTTAAGATGCTTAACTTTAAATGTCTTTTTATTTTATTTTTTATATGTATAGGTAATTTTCCCACCTGCATGTCAGTGTACCATTTGCATGCAGTGCCCACAGAGGTCAGAAGGTGTCAGATGCCCTGGAACTAGAGTTATAGATGGTTGTAAGCCACCGTATGGATGCTGGGAATCAAACCCTATAAACAGGAATTGGTGTTTGTAAATGCTGAACAGCCTCTCCAGCCTCCTTAGTCATGGTCAAGAGAAATATAAATTTGACCTTCCCTGATCAACAATCCATACCTTAACCCGTTAGAATCTACTCTAATGATTAGATGGCCCAGTCTCTCAACAGTTTGGCAGCGTGGTATTGGTCACAGCCGGGGGCTGGGGGAGGGAGGGGAGGACGGGACACAGGTACTTTCATCATTGATTGATAGAGTGAAAATCACTAGATTTTCCTGTACAGACAATTTGACAATCGTCTGTCCATTTCACAAGTGCTTGTTGTTTGCAGCTCAGCTATCCACTTCTAGTAATTTGATCTGAAGACGTGTTTGCGAGTTAGGTGCACAATCAAAGCCACTGTCCTGTTTTGCATCTATTGCTGTGATAAAGACCATGACCAAAAGCAACTTGGGAAAGAATGGCTTTATTTCATCTCATGCTTCCACATCACAGCTCATCACTGAGGGGACTCAGGATAGGAACTCAAGCAGGAACCTGGACACAGAAGCCAGAGGAGAGGCTTTGAAGCATCCCCCTCTGGCTTGCTCATCTTGTTTTCTTAGCTAACCCAGGACCACCTGCCCAGGGGTAGCATTGCCTACAATGGTCTAGACCCTCCTGCTTTAGTCGTTAATCAAGAAAATGCCCCCACAGAAATGCTCACAGGCCAATCTGATAAAGGTAATTCCTCAGCTGAGGTTCCTTCTCCCCAAATGACTAGTGTTTGCATCAAGTTGACCAATGCTAACCAGCCCAGTCACTCATTGCACTGTTTTCCTAGGATTACAGAAGTCCCTGGGAAGCATCTGCCCATCAATAGCATTTAACAAGCCACTGCGAGGGCACCTGGGTTTATGGCTGTGAAGAAAGCTAAGAACCCTCTTCAGTGGATGGATGTGGAGCTACCTCCATCCTATTCAAGAGCCAGAGAAAGTTCAGGGAAGCATAGAGAGCAAGGAGAGGGCTGAAAATACAGTTCGGACGCTTGAGTTCACAGTGCATGGCTGACACAAACTGAGAATGGCTGCCTGGGACAAACGTGTAGGGACCAGGATGAGAGAGAAACTTCCCTGCAGAGCTGTGGTACTTTCCAGACTTTCAGATCCAGGAGACCATTCGTCCCTCATCAACAGTTAGTTTTATGATTCTTAGAACCCAGAAATAGCATGGTATTGATTAGACACTTTCTTGTTTTCTGCCTCTATTATATAAGTCTTCCTCCCTGCCTCCCAGGTCCCTTCTCGTTCCTATGTTGTCCCTGACTTCTGAAAAGGGCTTTGGGCTTTGGGAGGGAATAATAAAACAACCCCCCCTACCCCTGCCCGCTTTGTATCGTGCTTCCATCTGGTCTTTTAAATTCTCTTTCATTCTTATTCATGTGTTTATGAACTTGTTTTTGCAGTGTTGGGAATGAAACCCAGGGTCCCATTCATTCTAGGTATCCCTTTAATTCTTAATCTATTAAATACAGTCATGCTCAAAATAGTATGAAGGCACACATATGGAGAAAGAGAGACACACAGACTGTAAGCCTGAGAGGAATTGGCTCACATTTTGGTGGGAACAGGCAAGGCTGAAACCTGTAGCAGCCAAAGGGCTTGAACACGGAGGGAAGAGTTGATGCTCAAGCCTAGAAGCTGAATAAAACCTGTGGACCAGAAACTCAGCCCAGGGTTTCTTTGTTATCTGGAAACCAGTCTTTGCTGTTAGGGCTACAGTTAACTAAATGGAGCCTACCCACCCGGTGGAAAGCAGTCTCAGAGTCTAAAGATTTAAATGTTAATCACACCTAAAAGTACACTTTCATGGCATTATTTACACTGGTGTTCACCAAACAACTGGATGCCATAGCTTAATCAAGTTGGCATGCTTCAAGCATCATGGCCGGCCTTCCTTGGGCTGTTGCCATCAACAAGCTCACTCCTGTGCTCAGCTGTGACACTTTCCAGACACCTGCACTACAGCAGAGATCACAGGCATGTCATTATCACTCATGTCAGAATCATTCCATGGTTTCCTCTAGACATTAACGGAAGGATTTCCCGAAGGAACTAGGGCCCCAGTGAAGCGTATGTCTTTTTTTCTGGCTTCTTTATTGAAAGAATTCCTCTTGTCATAATGGCAGCCATCTTGAGTTATAACAGACAGGATCAGCCCCAGAATCACCTGGTTTCAGGGCTTTTCCTGCATAGTTTCCTGGCAAACCATACAAAGACACAACCATTAGAGTCGTGTGTGGGGCTCTACAGCCGGGCCATGGTGCTGGGAATGTGCCTGTCTCTTTGATACTAGCTTAAGATAAACCAGGTACATTCCACTTTTATGAGGTCGCTTTTGGTCTAAACAATATATGCACCTCTCCTTCTGACCCAGTCTGTGAGTATCCATTTGGTCTTGTTGCAGCCCAGGACCTCACTTCTGTCTGTATGTCTCATGAATAATAACCTTGTGAATAATCCTGAATCTGCCTGCCTCTTTGTTTGTTTGTTGGATCCCTACACCCCCCAACTGGTTGGGGTTTGGGGCGGGGGTGTTTGTTTATTTTCTTTTGGTCCCACAGCACCTTGGAGACTGGGGTGTTTCAAAGTAATAAAAATAATTTTTTTAAAAAGTAGAATAATTAAAAATAATAAAAATACAATGATAGCCACTGTAAGAGCCTTCCCCGTGTTTTTGTGACATAATGCAGTTTTTGAAAACACAGACTATCTCAACTACTACCCAGGCAAACAGGTCCAGGGCTTTGAGTTGGCCCAACACAACATCTAACTCATCTATGAACTCCTAGAGTGCATGAAGGGGTCAGCCGTGCAGACCCAAAGCTGCAGGATCTCCGTGACAGGGGGCAACAAAAGGATATCCAAGAGGAATCCTGGTGAGGATCCACTATTGAAAGTCTAGCAGAAGACAGAGGAGTACGAACCAGACCAATTACTCTTTGCAATGAACATTTGCAAGTAAAGATCTGTGGACAAAAGGGTATACTGCATGATACGCCATGACATACCACAGCTTCCACGGCGAGAATTGTTTTTTAAAAGACACCTTTTTAAAAACTGTGCTGTCAGAGATACCTGCTATATTTTCATTAGCCAAAGAGATAAGAGATGTCTTCCCCAACTCAGGAGGGTCTTTGGGCAGGGTGCTTTTAAGGCCTGGGTTTGATCCTTAACAAAGCAAAAAGCAGACCTCTGAAGCATACCTATGATCCCAGCATTTGGGGGCAGAAGCAAAAAGATGCTAAGTTAAAGGTTATATCTGACTACATGGTGAGCGTGAGACCACCCTGGGATATATAAGACCCTATATAAAAATAAATAGGAATAAAAACTCAGCTCAAGAAAGTGAATTGAATGTGCTCAGAATAAGAGTGAGAGACTGGGGTGAGATGAGATCAAGGCTTCCGGGCAAGAAGGTGGAGAACCTGCTGACCGAGACCTTGAGAAAAGGGTCTCAGATACTATGAGGAGCTTCGTGGTCTCTGGATGCTCAACAGTTGCCCTAGGAGCTGCAGGGGTCCCAGTCTGTGTGTGGGGAAGATCAACTCAGAACTAGAGAGACAAGCTCTAGCCCACATTTCAGCAAGGGCTACCCTGTGTGGCAGGTGAGCAGGCTGCAGCAAGAGCAGGGCTGGGAAGTGTCCAAATTCTGAAGCTCTTGTCCTGAGAAGGGCAGGAATAGGACTGCTTCCTCCCTGCTCTGGGCCTGCACGTCCCAACTCACATAGCCTTGTGACAACCCCCCCACCCCGCCATCTTGGAGGTAGTCACATAGCCCAGTTGTCTCTCTCCTTATAAGGTCATGTCCAGCAAGCACCTGGAATTACTCTTGATGCAAATGAAGCATTCCCAGCACCTTGGCCCCAGCCCATGATGTACACTCACCCCAAAAAACCCTACCCACTCCCAAGGCTTATATAGCCCTTTCTCACCCCCACCCTCTCCTCACTCCCCACCCTCCACCCCACCCCACCCTCGAACAAAGAGAGCTGTTTCACTGAAAACTGTCCCCAGAGAAGGCTGTTTGTCCTGCCTGCCGACCAAGATCTAACCCACCAGCCCTGGTAAGCTGCACTCCTTCCGGTCCAGCCCAGGACACAACATGCCTGGACACCCCGATATTGAAAAAGCAGGCCTGGGGTGGTACTCTTCTAGTGACCATCCTACTGATACCCCAAGACCAGGGAGTCATCTCCCCCACACACACACACACGAGTGTTATTGACTTGACAAGCCTAGTTCCCAGAATGATCTAAGGAGGACACCGAAAATGACAAAACACTGGATTTGCTGCAGACCACGGTGTAGGCCTCGGAGAGAGATTTTTCTACTGGAGAAAATAAAATGAAGGTATGATCATTCTTGCACTTCGAGGCATCCTTGCTAGTCAGAAGGTGTGCACTCTTTACTATCTAGCTTTGTTCTCAGACCCCTTCCACTAGGTTCTGTTTACTCTGAAGCCTTTCCTCTGCAGTGTCTTGTTATCCCGGTGCTCCTTCTCTTTGGAGTCCGTCTCCACCCAGGACTCTGGAGATTCTCCCTTCTTCCTGCAGAAACACAACCTCTTACAGAGTCAGTCTACATTGCCTCTTGCTCATTGCAGTTCCCTTATCTTCTCAAACCAAGCGTTCTTCTGCATGGAAAGCTGGCGTTCTCAAACTATCCCATGCGATACCAGCTTCCTAAGAGGTTACTGCTGTTCCAATAAATACTTTGTCCCCGAGTTTGGATTGTTTGTTTTTGAAGACAAGGTTTCTCTGCATAACTCTGACTGTCCTGGAACTCTGCAGACCACACTGGCCTCAAACTCATGGAAATTCACCTGCCTCGGCCTCCTGAGTGCTGGGATTAAAGGCGTGTGCCACCACTGCTTGGCATGTCCCTGAGTTTGGAAGCACAGCCTACCAGTGTCTGTTCTGGGAGAATCAGATGTACATTAGCAGGTTCTGAGAAGTATGTTAAAAGCTGCATTTGCCTCAATCATTTCATGCTTATTTAGCTGTGGGACGCTTCTCTCATGGCATGCCTGTCAGCATTGTTAGTTCTGCAGACCCAGGGTGGGATGCAGCAGAAGGTACGCCAGACTTAGTGTAAAAGGAACTTGTTCAAGTCAACATGACTTCCTGTACTTCCCTGCAGTGGTCTCTTTCAGTTTGAGTTGATGGACCTGCTAGTTTTGTTCAGAACTGTGACCAAATAAGAGTTTTTCTTGGAGTAATTTAAAAACTGAGCACTTATCCAAGAATAAAAGGAGAACACTGGCTAGCAAGCAAAGAGGTCCTTGATGATCTGACAGGCCTGACTTCATATCCCAACCCCTAGAATCTTCCAGAGCTATGGATCCAGACACATTACAAGCCCTTGTTGGTGGAACTGATTAATGCCAGCTCCACAGTGGGCCCTAGGGGAAGGTGACATGAGATTGTGCTTGCAAATCTCAATCTATTGCCTGGACCCAAGGGAACATGGCTGCCATATATCACCATAGCAACATTGTTAAAGATGCCCCTAAGAAGACTGAAGGCATGATGAAATATAAACATCATGTATTTGAAACTCTCCCTTTGCTTACATCGCGGCTTGCCTCTCCCCACACGGCTCTGGTCCTCCAGCTAACATGGAATGTTTCAATTCCACCCGACTGAGAATTCCCAGAAGTACAGAGGCCCTGTCCTACCTCAGGTCTCTGCTCTTAGCAGACCTGAACCAAACACAGCCTCCTTCTTTCATCTGTGAGCTCACACAAGGTAGCGTTTGTATAATGGGCTTCACTTAAGATGTAAGGTTATAGGCATGATGGTGGGGTGCTTTAGAGCAGTGTAAAAGGGTCTGAGTCTTGGAAGATCATAGTAGACATTTGTGCATTCTACATGAGATTCCCCACTCCCAACCAAGCCAATTTCCCTCCAGCCTCCTCCACAGATAATGAGGTGGTACTTTTCCCTCCAAGGCTTTCCTCTATGTTCTTCTCTTTCTAGATATCCTCCAGCACCTACAATTCCTATCTGTTTCCTCTGCAGAGAAGTTTGGCTCTCTTTGTTTTATATCCACAACTGTTCACCTTCTGTGTCCACCCAGGTGTTTTGCCAAACAAAGAGCCTTGTGCTGAAGAGGAATGTCTGCCTTGGGGGAAGAAGCAGCTGTGATCTGTTATGACTTTCAATATTAGCTTTCCTCTTCTCTACTACAATTCTAATTACTATGGAAATATGCCTGGGAGAGATGTGACAACACTAGACAAGCATGTTGGATGGGTCATTGCAGCAGAGATTTAGAAGATGCTCTGAACAGAAAATGGTGGAACCAGAGGTTGGGGACCAGGCTGCCTGGCTTTTCCAGTAGATTAGATGTGTGAGGATTAGATCAGTCAGAGATCTGCCTGCCTCTGCCTTCCAAGTGCTGGGATTAAAGGCATGCCCCACCACCTCCACCACGACCACCGCCACCACATGGCTCAATAATGATTTAGAAGGCTTTGTTTAAAATGAGGGGAAAATCCTAGGACTAGGATGTGACTTAGTGGTATAGCACTTGCCAAATATGTGGCAGGCCCTGGATTCTTTCTCTATCACTACACACACACACACATACAAACACATGCAGACACACACAGATGGAAATTTTTAAGCTGTTCCTAGGCAGAAAGGAATGTGCTAAAGAGGTCAAAGACACAAAGCACAAGAGGAAATGGGGCAATTTCCAAAAGATGCAGATAGCCAGGGCCAGAAAGGCACCCTATGGTCTCTGTGATAGGAGAGACACCCCAAAATACCCTGGACAGCTTCAGAAAGAGCCTGTCAACAGAGATGGACCAGCGTGGGCTGAGTAGGGAGATCTGGATGGCTGCAGATATGGATGTTATGATTCGGTAGGAAAAGGTGAAGAAGTTCGCATTCTGTTTCTTCTCTTTTTTTTTTTTTCTAGGTTATACACAAAGTCATTTCTGGGTTAAAACTCGAAGGAGTGGTGATGAGGGGCTTGATCAAGTGTGTAACTGATGGCGAAGTCGATGGAAGCTCGTATGAACCAAAGAACTGTAGGTTCTGTTCGTCGTTGAACTGGTGAGGGAAGCCTTCAAGGTGACACCAACCCTCCCCCCCCCCCGTGTTAAGCAGTCTGGTGGCAAAGCAGAAGAGTACCTGGGGGGTTGGGCTGTTGGATGCAGAGCCTGGGCAGTGGAAGAAGATGGAACAAGGCTGTAGAGGGTATCTCACACAGAGCGTCGGCCCCACTAGTCTGGATAGTTTCCAAATCAGATAGAGGGACCGAAAAGAACGAGACCCTTTTGCTTTAAGGAGGAAGAGGAGGAAGAAGACAGCTGGAAAGATGGCTCAGAGGTCAGCGGATCCGGCTGCTCTTCCAGAGGATCTGGGTTTGAGTCCCAGCACTCACATGGCAGCTCACAACTGCCTGTAATTTCAGTTCTAGGGGATCCAAGGCCCTCTTCCCAACCTCCACAGGCACTGTTTGGGTGGCATCCACGCAGGCAAAACATTCATACATATAAAATAAATCTTTTAAAAAATAGAAAAAGGAGGAGGAGAAGAAAAAAGAAGCAGCTGAAACAGGAGGAGGAGGTGGTGGTAAATCATGAGCTTGGTAGCAAGCACATATAAGTCTAGCGCCTGAAGGAGGATCCAGAAGCATCCCTGAAGCTCACTGGCTAGCCAGCCTGGCCAATTGGAAAGCTCCAGGATTACTTTTTAGTTTGCAGTGTGTGTGTGTGTGTGTGTGTGTGTGTGTGTGTGTGTGTGTGTGTGTGTGTGTATGTGTGTGGCTGTGTAGACGTGTACATGGGACACACGTGTGTACAGGCACGATGGCACACAGGCAAAGGTTTCAGGACAAATTGCAGAAATTGGTTCTCTCTTTCCACCATGTGAATTTCAGGAAATAAACTCCAGTGTTAGTTGAGGGCAAGGGCCCCTACCCACTGAGCCCCAAGCTCCAGGTTTAATGAGAGACTCTGTCTGAAAATAGAAAGTACAAAACACCTGATATTGACACCTGACTTCCAAATGTGCACATAGATACACACATACAATAAACACACACACACACTCATAGACACCAAAATAAAGAGAAAAAAACCCAAAATTTAAAAATTATAATTTAAAGTAAATGGTGGTAAATTAAACACAGCTTTTGTCTCAGCAATCTCCACAGCCTTCACGAAATAGCAGACAGCGGGTTTTACACAAACCCGGACGACAAAGTGAAATGGGAATAGAGACAGCCACAACTGGCTGCGTTTTGAAAACTGGAGGCAAGTGGGTGATGTGTACAGACTTAGCTAAAATCAGTTGTGAGCTGCCACGTGAGTATTTTCAAATACTCTAATAATAATACAAAATTTTCCTTACTCTCTTTTCTAGACCTTGCTTGATTCAAAAGACATGCCTCTTTGACACACACCCTGGTTAATCTCTGCTCTCTTCTTCCCTGCTTTCTTTGTTTTCACGTTGCTTTCCAGGAAGTGCCTTTAATTTTATGTCCCAACGTTAACATAGCCTTTTTAGTCTCTCCTGCCATGCTTTGCTCCTTACTGGCTTGTTCTTTCATGGCCTTTGTATTACCCTTTATTTCTCTAAGAACTAGTAACCGTATGTTAGGTATTTTTTTTTTACTTCATCTTTTAAAGACTCCTTCCATTTATTCTGATCTCTGCCTTTCATGTTGAAGAACTGCCTTGGTTGTCTGGTGGTCCTCAGTTTCCCTTTCATGTTTAGGGGTGTGGTGCTACAAATCTGATGACCTTTGACTGTTGACCTTTACCCAGAGTAACCTGAGTAAGAGAGCATCACATGCCAGTGTCTTTAGGTATTTTCTCTTAGATCAGACTTCCTGGGGAAAGGCTCCCTTCTAGGTTTCTGAGAATGAAGTGTGAGAAGAGAGCTCAAAGTGCAAGGAGGGGTCTCCTGACTCAATACGTCACTTCTACTTACATGTCCCACCTCAGCTCTCATTGGTTCCTATTGTCTTTCTGTTTGTGGACCTGTTTTATCCTTTCCAGAATAACCTCTTCAGATCATGGAGACTGAGTATCTGTGTTTCTCCTTCAGACAATCTACCCTCCCATTCTTAGTTCTTGCTTCCCTTTCCCGAAGCCTTCAGTAGGGGCCGTTAATGGGTGGTGTCACTTCTCAACAGTGTTGTCAAGAAGAGACTTATATTAGAGTCCACGGGTGTTTATTTCAGGAAATAAGGATGTTTATACAGGTGAAGAGAATCCATGGGAAGATGGTGAAGAGATACCAGGACAGCAGCTCTACTGCAGGCCAAGAGAGCTAGAGACAGATGTGGGAGCTACTGTCTCCCCAAAGAGAGCACTGGTTTCATAGCAAAGCAGTGCCTTGAAAACTTTAAGAGAAAGTCATCTCTGACATGGGATTCATCCCCAGCCAAACTATCCACTGATGTGAAGGTAGCATAAAGATACTTTCAATCAAGATCTCAAAATGCATCATAATATTGTCATTGAAGTATTATTTCCCATGAACCATTTCTTAGGATTTTTTTTCTCTTTTTTTTTATAGGATTTGTTCCATCATGAGGGAATAAACCAAGAACAAGAAGGCATACTGTTATATCCTGTGAAAGCGTAACATCACTGATACACGCTTCTGTATAAGTCAACATCAGTCTACATCAGAGAGATGGTGAGCTGGCATTTCAAGCACCCCAATGAAGTACTCATACCCCAAAAGCAGAATTGTTAATCTTTCTTAGCTATTAAAACCTATTCTTGCACAAGTAAAGTAATACAAGTCTCCCAGAAGCCTTATACCTTCTAAACAGTTTTTGAGGTCTAACATCTTATTGGTCCTGTGTCTCAAACATACAGACACACATACTTCATGGGCCCATGCTATCTAATCAGAGTACGATGTAGGCTGTTTGGTTGTCAAAATACATAACATCTACCTTAGAATGACTTCCTTTTTTAAAAAAAAACACCAAGATTCCCATCCGGAATATCCATGAACAGAAATGGAGGATGTCACCCAGACTACCTGTTTGTGTATTGGTGTTTAGCTATATAGAATTTTTCTGCTATATATTATTAGGAAACCAAGTAACAGGAAGAAACGAACACTAGAAGCCATGAATCTTTATCAAAAAAAAACCCAAAAAACTAAAACATCTGGAATGGCCAAGCTGATTCAGATAACCCAACACATGGGATCTAGAAAACAAAAAGCTCGATATTCAGAAGACAAAGAGAGACCATGAGGAATCTCCCAGGACAGGGCTGAGGGCGGAGTCCAGAGTGGAGACAGAGATCTAGAAACCAAGTCCCAACAAAGACAGCGCTGGTTTAGAGACAAATGCACAGAAAACTGTGGAAGAGGCAAGTACTAACTCCAGGAAAAACAAAAAAGTTGTTCAAAGTGGAGAAGGCAATTATTAAAATGCCACAGTTTCCCGATGGTTAGTGTTTATATCGTTACAGCGATGTACATGCTCAGTATTAGTGGACGGGGGAAAGGGATGCCAGTGGCATGTGGCAGAGGTTTTTTCAAACAAAACAAACAAACAACAACAAACCCTTTATCTTCCATATTGGAAAACTGGCAAACAACACCTGAACTGAAAACTCCAAAAAGTAGCAATCTAGCTCTCTTCCTTGGCACTTTAGAGGATATATCAAAACAGTCACCTGGGAAAATGAAATGAGAAGGGGAAGGTCCAGGAAAGGTAGAGGGATGCTGTTTGCCCTGCTTGCTTTGTTTGCTGTTAACAACACAACTTCAAGCACAATTATAAAAATTCAGTAAAAAAGATCAGAATGAGATATGGAGAGTTGGCTGAGCTTGCTGAGTGCTGAGCACTCCGGGGACTGAGCAGTCTGGCAGCCTCTTTCCAACATGAGTTTAGTAAGAGCCGGTGCAACTTATGAGACAAGCTAGAACATGAAGTATCCATTTATGGCAACTGATAGCTGGGCCCTCACATGGTCTGTTAATCCCTTCAACCACCATAAATGGATGATGATAACAAGGGGACCAAACTCCTTAGCATAGTGTGTCAAAGAAGTTCTAGTCTCTGCTGGTTGGGAGATAAAGTAGACAGAAAAGCACTCACAAACTTGGAGAATTGGTTCCTCCTGCCCCCAACCCCCGTGTGTGTGTGTGTGTGTGTCCCTATAATTTACACAAAGTAGTCAAGCTTTTTGCTAAGGAAGAGAGAGAGAGTTACAAAGGAAGAGCAGGTGTTAATAGTAAATTATCCCTCTTTTCACTGTGAGCTCTGCTGTGATAGGAAAAGGACCATGTCACCAAGAGCCCAGCGTCCAGAACTTCATTCGACTCTTACATACCCAGTAATGCAGCCCCGATAAAGCCCCGTTTTACCAGTAAAGGAAGCAGAGTTCACTTGGTCAAACTAAGTTGCTGAGCTAGAACTCAGATTCTCTCTGCACGGATTCTAAAAAGCCTGTGCTGACTTTCAGGGGTGGTATGTTCAACCCAGGCTCAGCCACAGAGCCTGGCTTTCCGGGGACAGCTGGCGTCTGGCATTTGTGCATGAGCATGGGAATCCATATTCTGAGGCCTGCTAATAGCCAGGAAGGTGTTGCTGGAGCCAGGAAGGCCTGACTGGGAAGCGGGGTGGCAGCAGGTGAGGCCCTGATGTGCACTTGGGTGCTCTAGCCTGTTGATAGTAGCTGGGTGGCAGTGAACCAGAATGCCTTTTAGTTCCAGGCGTGCATGTTTTCCTAACATGATTTTGAAACAGTTGAGGAATTTCTTAATTTTGGAATCCGTTCAATAAATTGCTGCAAAGTGAGGTATTCTGCTTGAGCCCTTTAAACTTGTGCCAAGGAGCTGTCAACCTAAATCCCCCCCCCCCAAATCATAACATTAACAGTTCTGTGCTCTGGCAAGATCCATCAAGCCCTGTGCTCTCCCTGTTAAATTCCTCCACATCTGTCTTCTAGCCCCAGGCTCAGGTCTCTACATCTACTCACACCTTTAACTGTATCAACCTAGACCACTGCTGTGACCTCATCCACTCAGAGAACCGATTGGAGCACCACCCTGGGTCATTGCTGCCCCAGCACTAGGGACCAAGGCGAGCATGTGGTTCATTAAAAAAATAAGAACTTTGACCTAACTTGGGTCACTGCCCTTCTCAAATTGCCTTCTTCCCAGGAATCAGAGTTGTGTTTTATCCACTGCCTCCTGGACTACATTTCCCATTTTCCTTTAGCCTTAGGTGACATCATAGGACCAAGTTCTTGGCAAGTATACCTGAGGGAAATGAAGAAGCCACTTCAGGGCATGGACATCTATGGTGACTCCTCCATCTTGCTTCCTTCTTCCAGGCCAGCTAGAAACCTGTCTCTATGGTGACAATGTGGTTGTCACATTGTCTGGATTAACGAAGCGATGATTTAGAGAGCCAGGGGTCCCTACGTGCCCATGAAGAGCCAGTCTCAGAACTGTTCCATGGGGGATACAAGAAGGCTCATAGTTCATGCTACTATTGACTAGAACCTCATCTAAATCTATCAATCAGCTTGATTCACCCATATCCTGGGCTCCTCACAGACTGTGCTGGGGTCCAAGAAAGAATGGAGTGAGGACCATGCTGTAGGCATACTTTTTTTTAAAGCTATTTTATTGGGTTCTTATTCCTCTACCTCCCTTCCAACCCTTATTCTACCCTTATCCTTTCCAACAACCCCCCCAACACTGGGTAGGTAAGAAAGAAGTTTAGAGGGGAAAGGGGATGTAGAACTCTTTAAAAATACTTCCTGCTGATCAGGGGAGTTAGGTTCCTTGGGGCAAGTCCAATGTTCGTTGGCCAGATATCTCCAACTTCTTCTCTTCAAACCACAACAGCAACCAGGAGCAGCAGGGGGAAGCGGCAGTCTCCTCTTTGGGATGCCTCTGTCTTTTCTCAGGGCTCTGGCATTTGTAGCCTCTGAAAAGTTCCCAGAATTCCAAATTTCACAAACTCGCAGAAGCTCTCTCCACTGACAAAACCACACCCCTCCTAGAGCATGAGACAAATTACAGTTAGCATCTGTGTCATATCCCACACTTGGGATTAAAACCGATACATAGTCACATTACATAACTGGGTTTTTAAAGAAACCAAAATTCTCACTGTACCATGCAAAAGCCTATTGTAACTTAGCCTCAAGAGACCCAGAATTTCCACATTTCATTAGTCAAACAATATACTTCCGCTAGTCTGGAGTGTTCCCTCTTCTCTGTAAGGAGCATTGAGTGCATTTGCAGAGAGAGATAAGGGATTATTGGCAGCCATCTTTGGAGACTGATCTCACCATGCCTTATAAACATCAGAATCTGAAGTTGGCTTTTAGATCAAAAGAAGTGAGTATTCTGCAAACTCTCATCTATAAGTGGTTTTTCTTCCTCCCTGAATAAGGAGGACTTAATGTTACTCTGACTTAATGTTATTCTGAGTTAATGTTATTCTAAGATGTTCACCAAAATCTACACGGTGCAGTGCCTGTGAGTCATGAGGTTGAAGAGGCCAGGGAAAGCCAATGTTTCTGAATTGGAGATAAAGGAGTTTTCTATTCATCCCCCATCTTCACACCTTAAATGGAGCCTAAAATTAAGACTTGGACCAGAGCTCAAATTGTCAAAAATACTACACAATTCTGAACACAGAGAATGGCTTCCCCTAGCTCCTTAGTCACTTGATGGGATTGGGATTAGGGTCCAGCACGGTTGTTCGCCTACCTCTGTTGGACTCCAGAGGTGGGGAGACCCTCCATTCCTCGGGATAGACGCCAGACCCCAATAACTCACAAACAGAACTTGATGGAAACAGCAAAAGGTGTTTACTAGTACACAGCTCCCACGCAAGGGGGTGGTACAGAGCCCTGAGCTGCAGAATCACAGAGTTTATAAAGGCAAAAACCGCAAAACAGGAGGGGGTCTAGGGGTAAGGGATTTTTCTAACGGGGGCAGTCAGTGATTGGCTGTGCCCAGGTGTGGTGACTAGGGGACGGTTAGGGACTGTTTGCACTTTTCAGTCCAGGAACAAAGAAGGGCATTTAGGGCCAAGTTAAAATTTCCTACCCTTACACCTCACCTTCAGCTGTTGGAAGAAGAAACCATTATCCTCCTTCACACCTAACTCCCACCACCCTTATCGGCCTTTGAGCCCAATGATAGATTGAGTCATGGCTTTCTCACGGTGCCTGTGCCCTTCTCCTCATATTATGTGAATATACTATTTTACATGGCAAAGAGGAGTTAAGTTTGTTGATGGCATTAAGTTGCTAATTAGCTGGCTTGGAGACCAGGAAATTACCCTGGATTAATGTGTCCTTAAATAGGATGTAATGGTGTCTTGGGGTTATCGTTGCTATGATGAAACACTATGACCAAAGCAACCTAAGGAGGAACAGGGCGAGAACCTGGAGGCAGAAGCTGATGCAGAAGCCATGGAGGAGTGCTACTTCCTGGCTTGCTCAGCTTGTTTTCTCATAGAACCCAGAACCACGAGCCCAGGACTGTCCCCACTCACAAAGGGCTGGGCCATCCCATGCTGATCACTGATTAAGAAAACGCCTGACAGGCTTGCCTACAGCCTGATCTTATGGAGATATTTTCTCAGTTGGGGCTCCCTCCTCTCTGATGGCTCTGGCCTGTGTCAAGTTGACACAGAACCAACTGGCACAGATGGCAAAGTCAGACAGCAGTCAGAGTCAGGACTATGACAATGAACACAGAAGTCAGAGGATGTAATTGGTGCCTTTGTAGATAGATGGCAAAGCTTAATCGACACAAGTGGCTGGAAGAGTGGAAGAGGCAGAAAATGCATTTTGTGTTTCTAGACTGCAGGATAAGAAGAGACAGTACTTACATTGCGTAGTATGCTCACCTTGGGACAACTTGTTACAGCAGCGCTGGAAAGTTGACACAAGCCTAAAGGACCTCCATGATTATAGTGAGAGTCTCCTCAGTGGGGACATGGGACCCACACATCACTTTTGACTGCTAACATTTGGAGACAGGAGGCATCTTGTCAGGACCAGCTAGGTCTTCAAGATGCAGGCTGGGGAGGAAAGTGACATAAGGATGGAGCAAGGCATGCTGTTCTCCTGAGTACTAGTAAAGGAAGGGGAAGAGGAGACAGGAAGAGTGGCCAGAGGCCAAAGGAGGGACCAGAAAGCGTCATAAACGAAGACCAGGAGACATTACTATGTTGGGTAGCATAGACATCTCTTTTTTGTACCTTTTTGGAAAAACATCCAGTGAAAGACTTTGTTTCTGCAAAGTTTTTAGAAATGGATTTTTGTTGGCCCCGCTGGATGTGTGGCTGGGCCAAGTGTGGCCTTGGAGCAGCCGAAGTTGATGAATAAATGAGTATCTCACTTCCTTCTCCGAAAACAGAGAGGAAGGCTTGCCTGAGCAGGCTCTGCCCAGTGTCTAAAATGCCAGGAGCCAGAGCAAGCCGCTAGAGAAACCAGAGACAGGGCACAGTGTGTAAGTTCGGGAAGGCTGAAACAAGGAACCCAGCTGTCCCCGATCCTTCAGACAACAGTGATTCAGAGCTTAACGTCTAGCCCTGTGGGCCTGGAATGCAAACCCCTACATACGTTCTCTTACTCCTCGAAGCAGTTTCCGCTGCAAAGGCTAACTTAAAATGATACAGAAGTGGCTTTTAGGTGACATTTATTGTCCCCTCCTCTTTCTGCCTGCCATAACTGGAGAGCAGAATGGTGGGGGCAGGGGTAAGGAGGGGGAGAACAGGAGTAAGAGGAGGGAGGGAAAGGGTGGAGTGGGAGGAGGGAGGGTTTGCTGCTTTTCAGTTCCCCGGCTGCGGGCAGGATGGTGGGTTTTATCGTCAGCTTGCCACAATTTCAAGTCCCCTGAATAGGAACCCTCACCCGAAGAACTGTCCCCTTTGCCTAATTGATGTGGGAAGGGCCACCCTGGGCACAGCACCACCCAGTAGCAGCCCAGATGAAGAAGGGGCATGGCGGAAGGAAGGTCAAGCACCTTTCGCTCACTTGGCCTTTGGTCTTGCAGCTGGTTCATCCTCTCGCTGCTGCCGAGTCAGAAGCAGCGTTTCAGGGTTCGTGGTGGCCTATGGACTGGCAGCTGTCTAGGACCCTCTGAGGTCTCCCACGCCAGACTGGGACTGCTAAGGCATCCAGACCCATGGACTGGATGACTCCCAAGTTCTCAGCCTCTCAGGTGTGAGGCAGCTGTTGCTGTTTTAGCAGGAGCTGATTTAATAACTATATTAAATTTTTGCCTTATGGACTCTGTTCCTTAGGGCACCCTGAGGAGGGATTGAGAGGACCTCCCACCAGGGATCAGAGCTACAGGGGAACAATTGCAGTTTTTACTCCTGTGGGAAGATGAAGGGACAGCGAGGTACCGTTCACAAAATGTGGAAGTATGAGCATCCCCAAGGTAGCTCCCTGTCGGGGCAGCCTGCTCTGTTGGTTTCCTACTCATTCCGAGTAACCTCTTATATAGATGGCAGGCTCCCCTCACTTCTCCACACAGTCCCTGCCTTACGGATTGATTCTTACCTAAAAAAAAAAAAAAAAAAATCTGAGTCTGGAGAGACAGATCAGAGGGTAAGAGCACAGGCTTTTCCAGAGGACTCGGATTTGATTCCTAGCACCTCCCACAGAGGTCCACAATGGTCTATAACTACAATCCCAGGAAATCTGATGCCCACTTGTGGCCTCCATGGGTACCAGGAACAAAAGTGCTACACATACAGTCAGGCGAAATAACCATGTATATAAAATAAAACAATAAAATAATCTTTTAAAAAATCAGGCTGGACATGGTGGCAAACATTATTAATTCCAGTACTAGGCAGGCAGCTCTCTATGAGTTTGAGGCCAGCCTGATCTACACAGTGAATTTCAGGACAGTGAGGCTCTGTCTCAAAGATAATAATAATAATTATTATTTTAAATTATAAAAATGACATGATCCTAAAATGCTTTATTTAGTTTGCATATGTATATAAAATACATATTAGTTAATATAATAGATAATGATATATATATATAATATATATGTGACAAAGCAGAGAAAAATATAATCAAATACTAATACTTTTTGGATAGGAAATATATTTGTAAGCTTTGTTGTAAAAACAAAGAAAAGAAAAAGAAAAGCCACGAAAGACTGACAAATTTGTATAACCGAAAATTTAAAACTTCTGCATTACAAAAAAAAAAAACAACAACAACAATGAAAATTAAGTAACCAAAACAAAACAAAGAGACAGGAATGCGTGTGGTTACACGGAAGCTCAAAGATGCAATTACCACAGAGAGAAGCGGGACATCTTTGTTACATAAAGGCTTTCCCAAAATTGGATTAAGAAATTAAGTCCTGAAGACCTTACCCAACATCTGCATTCCCAAGTCAACCGAGTGATGACGCTGCTGTGGACAAGCATGGCGGGGGATGAAAACCTGGGGACATCCCAGAAACGTGTGTCAAAACAAGGGGAAACGTCATCTGTTTTGTCCAGGACAATGGCAAAACTGAAAACAATCGCTGCTCCCGGAAACTGTGCCAGGACTCTGGGTAATCCAGAGTGCTTGTCCGTCACGGGAGCCGGGACAGCAGCTTGTGAACCTGAGCTAAGAGCCGTGAACAGCACCGTCGTGCTTGGACCACGTTACTCTACTTCTGGGAATTTACACCAAGGGAATGAGCTGAAGAAAGTCTGTCACTGTTCTAGATGGTTGGTGAGCATTAGCAATGTCCAGAAGGTTCTGGGTGGCCCAGCCCTGAGCCTCCGGTGTTGTGAATGGGGTTAGAGCAGGGATCCTCAACCTTCCTAATGCTGTGATGCTTTAATGCAGTTCCTCATGTTCTGGTGACCCTCCCCTTCCAGTAATAAAACTTTTTGTTGCTGCTTCCTAACTGTAATTTTGTTACTGTTACAAGTCATAATGTAAGTATTTTGGGGGGGCGGAGGTTTGCCAGAGGGTTATAGCCACAGGTTGAGAGTAGCCATGTCCGAGGATGGCCCTCTACACAAGTAGACGTTTATACGCAGAGTAGTTTAGTTTGGTTTGATTCGGTTCGGAGACCGAGTAAGACACATCTAAGAAGGGCAACATTGAGGTTTATGATAGTTAACCAGCATTGTCAACTTGATCGCATTCCTATGAACATCTCAGTGGTGCGCTGATTGCTTCTCAGTGAAGCTCACCTGTAGGCTGAGTTTTTGCAACCCTTGATGCAAATTTCTGACTGAGACGGTGGGTGGTGATGCACACACACACACCCACACCTAAGCAAACAGTGTGGTTTGGGGAAGATGGGGATGAGAGCTGAGGAGCTGCCCAAAGGGGGTGGCTCCCAGATCCAATGCTAGCACACTGTCAAAGCTAGTGCTGATCCCAGCTACAATCACAGTGAAACTGAGTGAGTCTCATTAGGTTTGTGATGCTGAAAAATTGGCAAGAGTCTAAATGTCTACGGAATGTGTAGTTCATTGGAGGTATGCAAATCTAAAATTGAAACATTACTCAATGGTGCTTTCAATTCTCTTCTTCTCGGACCCTTGGTTGGCTGCATTTCCCAGCCCTCCCCACTCTCTGTCTTGCCTCAAAACATGGCCTCAGGACGAGTTGTGACCATCACTGGGAAGTGATAAATATTTATTCTGGACTCAAGCCTTCCAGAAGCTCTGTGGGAAGTCTCTGTTACATGAAGGCCCGTGTTCAGCTGAAGTTGCCACAGGTTTAAGTGGCCTCCATTGTCAAGTCACCTCGTAAAGGGCAGCATGTGTGAGTCACTGAGCTACAGAAGACTCAGGATTAAAAAGGAATGAGTCTCTGAGATTTAGTGGTTGCTTGGCTCTGAACCTATTACTATGTTACTCCTCAAGAGCAACATAGAAAAAGTTTCAAGACACAGCATCTAGAGGATTTAAGCTGATTTATAAACACAATATTTTGGTTGCTATAATGCAACACGGGTATTTACTCTCTTATCTCCTTCTTTCCCCTAAGCTTTTCCATTTGCATTATTGTAGCGATTCAATGCTGCTATTACTACTTCTACTGATGATGATGGTGATGTGAAAGATGGAGAAAGAGAGGGAAGGAAGGGAAGGAAATGTTGGCTGGCCCCCTCTGGCTTCTTTTGCTCTTCCTTCTGAACCTCATGGTCCCTCTGACTTCCTCTTAAACCACCCAACGATATTTAACAGCTGCCTTTAACAGAGGGCCAGCTGTGTACTGGGCTCCACATGACTTTTCAGCGTGTTCACCCAACCCCCTGAGAAAGCAGACGCTGTAAATGACCATTTATGGGCGCGGGAACTGACTCAGTAAGGATGATACTCACATGAAGTTGAGCGGCAAGCAGGTGGCAGAGTCAGGACCCAAATTCAGGGTGTCCTTGCCTGTAGCTTAACAGCAAAGCTCACTAGGCATGTGGAGAAGAATGTGATACTATCGACATTTTCCTGATCTCCTCCACTTTGTCCACCTCCCACATGGTGATGTGGTTTCCCTTTCCTACACTGAGCTTCATAGTGTTTGTAAGTCAACTTTTGTGTGGATAATAAAGGGTTTGCAGTGAGGGTTTCCCACAAAGGTGGCTGAAGGGATCTGAGAGAACAGCTGAGTTCTTTCCCATGACAGTTACCTTTAATTGTCAACTTGACGCAACCTAAGATCACCTGTGGGAGAATCTCAATGAAAAATTGTTTACAAGCCTGTCATGGTGTCACACGCCTTTAATCCCAGAATTTGGGAGGCAAAAACAAGAGGATCTCCCTGAGTCCAAGGCCAGCCTTGAGTTTCAGGACATAGGAAGACCCTGTCTCAAAAAAAAAAAAAAAAGTTTACATCGGGTTTGGCCTCTGGGCATGTCTGTAGGGGATTGTCTTAATTAAGTTAGTTAATTAAGTTAATTGATGTGGGAAGACACAGTCCACTGTGGGTAGCACCATTCACTAGGCAAGGGATCCTGAACTGTGTAAGAGGAGAGCAATCCAAATGCGTACAAGCAAGTGAGCACGCATGAATTCATTCTATCTCTGCTCTTGATTGTGAACACAAAGCAACTAGCTGTTTGAAGTTCCTTCCTGGACTTCCCAAAATCATGGACTATAATTGCAAGCAGAAATAAACCCTTTTCTCTCCTGAGTTGCCCTTTTGTCACGGTTGTTTTGTTTTGTTTTGTTCTGTTTGAGATAGCCCCGACTGTCCTGAAACTTCCTGTGTAAACCAGGCTGGCCTTGAACTCACACAGATCCACCTGCCTCTACCTCCTGAGTGCTAGGAATGAAGGCGTGTATCAGGGCATTTTCATCACAGCAGCAGAAACAAAGTTAGAACCCTCCCTCAGCCAGGTACAGTGGCGCACACATGTATTCCCAGCACTCGGGGAGGCAGAGGCAGGCAGATCTCTGTGATTCTGAGGCCACCCTCAGAAGTGAGTCCAGGACAGCCAAGGCTACACAGAGAAACCCTGTCTCAGGGAAAAACAAACAAACAAAAACACTCCCTCAGAGAAACTGTGGTGTACCTCGCCCGAGTTCCTGAGGTCCCAGTTCTCTTCACTGTTCTTTTAACCTTTCTAAGCTCCTAATGTTCAGCAAAGAGGAATGATCTCTGCATACTTACGGCATTAAAAAAAAAATTGAAAAGTGTCAGCTCCAGAGGAATGAAAGCTGATATTGTCCTAATTCTCTGGTATCATCTGGGAGGTGGGATGAGTGAGCAGAGGACCCTCTTGCATTTGAGCAGGCTCCTCCTCACTCACCTGTGCTCCTCTGCCTCCCCCCAAGAGTGTGCCTGAGAAAAGACATTTATCCCTTCCCAAGGACATAGAGCTACCAGATGGATTCTGGACAGTAAGATGGCAAATGAGGTTAGGAGCTTGCATGTGTCCTCTATGTCTCTTCCTGCTCTGAAGACAATGACCAGATGATGTGATCATACTTCATGTGACCATACTTCTCTCTGTGTGTGTCTGTTTGTGTGTGTGTGTGTGTGTG